>CM032454.1:172038313-172065813 GCA_019049505.1 Pachyrhynchus sulphureomaculatus | reverse complement strand
TCTGGAAATGTGCTATATAAAAAACTGCCAGAATAGACTAAACCATAAAAAAGACGTGAAAGGCTTAAGTTCCATCTACACATATTTATTGTCCCAGGAACTTCCTAACAAAATTAAAACTCATGATTCCTACACCAGAGTTTCTTTAAATTTTAATAATGCATAAATTTTCCATTTTTCTAATTTTTCTTTATTTTTCATCTGTTTGGATGATCTTAATTTGACCGTTTGTTAATAATTTTTCAACACGCAAGTTTTAGCTTCCGGCGGCACTGACAACTTTACAGGTTAAAATTACTAGACTTTTTCAAAATGGCCGAGAGCGTGTCAGCTGGCACAAGAAATATTGTTGTAACTTTTAAATTTTAAAAAAAATTAAAAATTCTCTTATTTCCTAACTATGAGTTTTATCTAATTTAAAAATAATTTTAATTGACAAACTTATGTTAATTGTTGTCAATTTATGTGTAGAAAAATAAGTTCGGTTGTGTTATCGTTTTTTTATAAAAAAATCATGTGTCAACATCTCAATTATCCTCGATGGCATAGATTATTTTCTCTTTTAACAGAGGGCCAACTGTAATTATTCAGTAAGTAACCCTTCTAATTCAACAACTCTATTTTTATAAATATAATAAAGTATAATAGGGTCCCTTAAGTTTTTTCTTACTGAAATATATTATATTCTTTCAATTGGCTCTTTGCCTGATGAGGATTCTTTCTGTGTCTCCTAGGTCCTGAAGAAGATGTACGAATTGTCATCGACAGCTCGATTTTAGAATAAAACTACAGTTACTAAGAACTTTAAGATCTTTTTGGTCCCTCTGTAATCCTAAGGGCTATCCCTAAGTGAAAAAAAAAACCCTTTTGGTATATATATATATATATATATATATATATATATATATATATATATATATATATATTATATATATACATATACATATACATATGTATATATATATATATATATATATATATATATATATATATATATATATATATATATATATATATAAATATATATATATATATATATATATATATATATATATATATATATATATATATATTGATGAAATCCTTGGTATGTAGTACAATACCTTTTTCTTCTTCAGGTGCCATTTCTGATGCGGAGTTTGGCAATCATCATTGCTATTCGTATTTTTGAAGCTGCTGCTCTAAACAACTGAGTAGACGTACACCCAAACCATTCTCTCCGGTTGCGAAGCCAAGAAATATACCGTCATCTAACACTTCTGCCCTGAACCTTCCCCTGCATGATCAGCTGCAGTAGTTGCTATTTTTGCCTTCTCATCACCCGATCAGATATTCGATTTTTCACCTGTTAATAGTAATTAGAATTTCTCAATCTTTGTTCATTCTTTGCAACACTTCAACGCTCGTGACTTTATCGACCCAGGTCTCCTTCAATATACTCATATTTCGAATGCCTCCAGTTTATTGATAATATTTTTGTTTAGTGTCCACGCCTCTACCCAGTAGAGCAGAACCGAGAAAACATATCATCCAACTAATCTCATTTTTAGGTTTAGGTCTATATCGTCACTTGAGAAGTTTTTCATCTGCACAAACATAGCCCGGGCTTTCCCAATTCTCATTCGAATTACTTTTGAGATTCCGTTATTTTTATTGACACTCATTCCCAAAACATGATATTTACGTACCCGTTCCACGGGATCATTATGAATGATTTTTTGATATTATCATAAATTTGATTTTCTTTACATAAGTATCAATCATCTTTCTTCACTGGCTTCAATTACCCTGTATTTTATACTTTGCAAATCCTCCCGAGTTTCCGCCATTAGGATAGTGTCATCTGCCAATCTATAATTAACGACTAGCTTGCCATTAGTTCTTATTCCAATCTCCTCCTTCTCTAGGCTTTCTTCATGGTCCCCTCTGAGTATAGATTAAACGGCAGAGGCGACAGCACGCATCCCTGTCTCACACCCCTCTTGATTCGGATTTCGTCTATTATGCTATTTTCGACAGGTACCACTGCTCTCTGATCGCTATAGAGGTTGACGATTATTCTTATATCACGAGATCCAATTTGTTTTACGTTTAGTATGTCTACGAGTTGAACGTGTTTAAATTTGTCGAAGGCATAATTGTTACACCCAAAAACAGGCACAAACATCGTGGTTTACATCGAGACATCTCTGAGACAGAATGTTGAAGGTAGACAAATTTCGGAATCGAAACTGTGTTTCTCTTATTTTTGTTGCTCGTTTCCTATAGCAAAATGCCTAAGTAACATTAATACAATGAAAATCTCTCGATAGTTGTTCATATACTAGTGATTAAAAAAAAAGTTAATTTGCTTATATTACGTTATTGTTTCGTGAATTATTCCTTAGGCAAATCTTTCATGTAATCTCGCCGTGATATTGGTAACTATAGTTTAAAGTAAACTTTCAATCGTAAAAATAAATAACCGTTTTACAGGCGTATACTATATTTTCTATTTACAATTTACCATAAAAATACTTCCCCTTAAGCTATTATTTTTTTATATAATTTCACCATAATCTTGGTAACTACAGTTTGAACTAAAATTAAACGTTTTTCAAGTCGTAAAAAATGACTGTTTTATACTAGTGCTACGGGGGATATTCAATATGTTATTTACCAATTTACACAATCGAAATGAATTCTGACGATAAAGCTCAGTTCATTAATTTTCAATGTAGTTTAATCTACTTGGAAGGACATATTTGCAGTTCAAAACCCCGTTATAACTTTCTTGACTCTGTATCTATAAGTATAATTCTTCTGGATTTCTTCTCTGTCGATTAAATAAGTGATGCTAACATTTCACCAATCTTCCTGCCGGCTTGTTCCAAGAACCGACTTTTTCGTGCTAGATGCTCTTGTCAAATTTTGCCGATATCGTTTTTTATTCACTTTTAAAATGATGCCAAATTTTACTTCAGCAGGGATATTTATGCTTGTTCTATTCTCTAAATATAATTTTTCATTTAGTGAGTGACTTGTGACACTTCACGCCTTAGTCAACAATCGCTCTGGCGTTATTGAAGGCATCCACGATGATCATCTTTAACGACTCTATAAATAAATAATGAAAAACACCGTCAGCTTCAATAAACTCTTTCACAAGAGACATGAAATGAAGTCACTTAGCACCCTCAATGCGGCGCTGGTACTATTCAGCCGCAGCGAAGCCTGATTTGCAACTAAAGGTGTTGCAAGCCAAGCTACGCCCCCCAACCTACGAGTGCACGCTCAGCTCTTGAGCAATAACATAACATATTAAACTATAGACTAAAAAATTAATCGATTATGTTACAAGATCATACAACATACTAAATTTTAGGCAACCCAGTATTACGCATCTGGGGGTAGCAGAAGGATCCCCGGGTGAATAGCAATAATAGAAGTGGCGGGGAAACGATATAATGTATAGTGTATAGTGGAGATGTAATGGATGCCCGGTCTATCCGGCCATTATCGGATATACGGCTAATTTGGCCTGGTACTCTATTTGGCCAGATACTTTATTACCCGGCCAGGTATACTACGAAATTTTTTGAGCAAAATAAAACCAAGTTAAAAGTAACATTTATTTCAAAATATGTATAAGAGAAACATTGTAAATATAATAACAACAAATCTGAACTATTTATATTAGTACAAAACTCACACATACAAGATTTTAATATTTAGAATTCAGCAAAGGTAAAGAGATATTTCCAACCTTAGGAAATAGCTTTTCACAAAACTTCACCAAATCCATTATACCACCACCCCCACACGGCCAGATAATTCTATTTCAACAACACCTGCTGAGAAAGTGAACTTGTTGGCTGAACTCTTTGCTTCACATTTTACTGCTGATTTCCAAGAAAAAACACCAGCTACTATTCCCATAGTGCAGTCAAGGATGCCTGATATTGTCTTCAGACAGTGCATCATAAAACGTATTTTAATTAAGCTTCTGGCATTGACGGAATACCTACCATAGAAACCACAGAAACTGCGCGAGAGAACTAACACCAGTTTTCTGTAGCCTTTTCAACCTATCCTACAGAAAGAGAATATTTCCTTCCTGCTGACAATGAGCCACAGTTCAGCCGATACCCAAAAAAAGCTAAAAGATCTTGCCAAATAACTACCGATCAGTTTCAGAGCAACTTCTCCTAACCTAGGAAAATTATTGAAATTAATCTGCCACCCTAAAAACGTACTTAATTTTCGAGCTATCAATGGTAAACTTAAATAAAAACTGAACTCTGTTTCTTCCTCTTCCATTTCATAGGCCTTTTTATTTTAGAATATATCCCAAAATGTATGCTGTTTTTTAAAATCTTAAGTGGGCCATCGTCCGAGGAGTCTGATTCCGATACTGATACTACATCATCATCTGATTCAATTTTTACTTGTACCGGTACTGCTGGTTTGATGTATTTTAAAAGGGCTTTTTTAACCTGGTTTGTTAGTGAAATATACATCTTTAAATTTTGGAGCCCGGAACGTAGCAACTATACGAGGTTGTATAATAAGTACCTGTCATCGGTCAGAGATGGCGCTACTACTATTTAAAAAAAATATATTTTTCGCAAACATAACCTTTCACAAGAATCCTGTCAAATTTTTAAGCCGCTGCGTGATTTAGTTTATGAGTGACAGCCATTTAAATAGAACAACTTTTGTGATTTGGCAGCAATGGAAAAAATTGAATATCGAGCAGTAATAAAATATTTGTTTTTGAAAAGAAAACGAATGATGGGATAAAAGCGGAACTCAGCGAAGTTTATGAGGACTCGGGGTTTTGGGTTGCATGCGGCATAATCCACGTCGATTATTTTGAAAAGGACAAACGATTATCGTATTACATCAACTTATGGGATCATGTCAACCATGCTGTGAAAGAAAAACTTATCTATAACCCTCGTATAATTATTACTGGTTTCAATATTTGCGAAACTCTGGTTCAAATCTTCAAGTAAATAATCCTGCATAGATCCCGAACCAGGAACTGCGATTTCCATTAAATATTTATTTAATGATAAAATTGTTAGTATCACTGGTACACAGTGAATTACTGAAATGTTGGGAGGTTTGTTCAAATGATTATAAAACCTCCAGCAACATTTAAATAAAGTTTCACTGATTTGATATCAATGAGAAAAGTGAATCATATTCAGTCACAAGCAAGCTGATAGTTCTTTGTTCCAATATATATATATATATATATATATATATATATATATATATATATATATATATATATATATATGAATTTGCACGACGTTTCGCCAAAATCTCATTTGGCATTTTCAAGTGCATGGAGTTTACAGCATCCGATGCGGAGGCTGCCTCAAATTGTAGATAGGACAAACAAACAGAAGAATCTCCAACCGGATCCAAGAACATAAAATAAGTATCAAACACAAACAAACAACATCAGCTCTTTTTCAGCACAATCATGATACTGGTTACAACAAACAAATCGCCTCGATTTCACATTATAAAACACGCATAGTCAGAGAAGCTTTGGAAATCGAAAAGAATGGACAGCTAAATAAGCGAGATGATGCGCTAAATATCTCCACTACATGAAAGGGTCTACTAGCTACACCAAAATATCGAGAAGGCAACAGTCAGCATAGCGCCAGAACCTGTAATTACCACCCAGCCGGAAAACACGGATGCTTGGACGAACACTTCTGACCCCCCACTTACAATCTGCGTAGACGCCGACCTATAAAAGACGGCGACCGCACGTCGGTTTCTCAGTTAGCTTCGAGCGGCAGCAACAGCAAGATTACAGTATCGAGTAGCAGCAGCAGCGGGAGCACTTGAAAATGCCAAATGAGATTTTGGAGAAACGTCGTGCAAATTCATTGTTAGACGAACAGATTGAAACCCGGAATTTTAATGTATTACATTCCACCATCCGTGGAAACTTCTATTATATATATATATATATATATATATATATATATATATATATATATATATATATATATATATATATATATATATATACATATATACATATATACATATATACATATAAATACATATATATACATACATACACATACACATACACATACACATACACATACAGATACACATACACATACACATACACATACACATACACATACACATACACATACACATACACATACACATACACATACACATACACATACACATACACATACACATACACATACACATACACATACACATACACATACACATACACATACACATACATTGTTAACTGTTATTTGTCACTGTTCATAAGTATTTTCTTGTTTCTGTTATGTGTTTAATGTAGTCGATGTTCTTTTGTTTTTTATAAATGTTGTGACCATCTCTCAAGCCATCATGTTCTCAAAGGCCCAACTCCCACCGCCAGAAAGCATCAACCTCCAAGGAGCCCGACTCCGATGGTCCAACAGCATCAAGTACCTGGGACTCCACTATCACAAGCGGCTAGTATGGAAGGACCAGGTCACCGCCTCTGCCCGGAAAGCCAACTAACTCCTCGGCAAGCTTTCCCTCCTTCTCAAGTCCAGAAAATTATCAACACTGAACAAATTGACAATCGACAAGATGGTCATCCGAGCTGGAATAACCTACTCCCGCCCTGCATGGTGCCAGATATCACGCACTCGCAGATCCACCCTCCAGACTATTCAAAACAAGGCCCTTTGCATCATGGCCAACGCCCCATGGTTTGTCCGCAATACTCAGCTCCACAGAGACTTCCGAATGCCAACAATCCGGCAATTTATCAGCAGCACCCAGCTCAAATTCCTGGACAAAGCCGCCCTCCACCCCAACCCCACAGTCAGGATCGCCTACTGTCCCCCTCCACCCATGCCCGCCACAGTCTGCTAAAACCCAGCGACTCCATGCCTCCAGATTAGCTTAAGTTCACACTAAGTATAATTTTAAGTTAATGTTCATGAAATATCTTAAGTTGAAATATCTTAAGTTTGTCAATACCTAGGCTAAATTAGTTAGATCCCTACCATGCATAATCTTAAGATTAGCCAAAATTCATATTAAGTTTAACTATTAAATCCAATTTTTAAGTTTATGTTCTGAAATATCTTAAGTCGAAGTATCTTAAGTTTATTAATACCTAGGCTAAGTTAGTTAGGTCCCTGCAATGTACGTATCTTAAGACCTAACTTGTAAGTCATGCTTATTCTACTTATTGTATATTAATTATAGTTTTTAGTTACTAGTTAATCTGTCAATAAATGAAATCTGAATCTTTAGTGATATAACTTATTAAATATCCCTCGTACGATAAAATTTTGTAAACTATAAATAAAGCATAGTTTTATTACGTTATTATACTGTTTACCTCGTAATTTCCGAAGGTCGGGGAAATAATAACGATTATATCCATTTGTAAACTTAGTATAATTTGCTAGATATCATAAAAAAAGATAAATTTTAGCGGATTTAACAAGCTTCAGAAGGAAGTACGATTGTTTTTCTTCTTGATATGGACAGGTGGGTCTACCCACGCTTAATTAGCTGCTTTTTATAAATTGTTTAGTTTTGGCGCATTAAATTAAATAAACGTCTTTTTGAGGTTAATAACTCTTTATGATAATTGTTTTTATTGTAATTAACTCTTTTAAAGTAGCGTCTGGGTTATTTAGTAGTTAATTTGAAGTACCTGGTAAAATTAAAGGGATGTCATGGAGCAGAAAAAACGCGATTATTTTTAGGATTTTTGTTTAGTGAAACTATTCATTATAGAAATCAGGTTTTTATTTTATAATAATAACACAACTTAAAATACGATTTGTAAAATTTTAATGAAAAAAAAATGGCTGTCATACATCTGTTCCTCATCGACCCCTTTCTTTAAGGACCATTGAGGTGTGCACTATTAATGGGAACTGGATCATCTGAAATAAAATTTCTAAAGAAATTAGTTTCCTAGAGAATCAGTCTTGTCTTTGAACGAAGGATTTAAAAAAAAATTATCATTTAAAGAAAGAAGCGAAAAAATGACGTTGCCGCGTTTTTCCAATTAAAAATAAAGTTCTTGATAAAATCAAAATTCCTTCATTAAAAGACGAGCAATACGAGGGCTGCCTTTTAAGTTTTTAGAAACGACCACTAGATGGCGCTATTGAGATGTGACGTTATCATTGTTTTCAAATTTAACATTTGTAATTGTTAAAATAGTGGCAGCTCAGAAATTGACTGAGAGTTTGTTTACAATGAGCGTTTAAAAGAAACACTTTTGCGAACACATGGAAATTTCCAGTGAAGGTTTTCGTTGGATGATTTTTTACGATTTAAATAAAGGCCTAACTCAACAACAGTGCCTCGAATCGCTTCGTTCAACTTTTGATAATGGATCACGTTCAGAAAAGACTGTTTACAATTGGTTTGCAGAATTTCGTCATGGTCGTGCTTCTGTCAGCGATGAATTTCGTTAGGGTCGACCAAAATCAGTTGTTGTGCCAAAAAACATCGATGCTGTGCGCAACATGATTGAAAAAGATCGGCATATGACTTACCGCGAGATAGAGGTATCCCTAGGCATATCGAAGACTGCAGTACATTCGATTTGGCATGAACATTGAGCTGTGAAAAAGTTCTATTTTCGATGGACCTCACCTCATTTGACCGAAACTTAAAAACAGGCTCGTGTCAATTTGTGTAAGGAAATGCTAAAAAAATTTGACCGAGGACATGCAAAATCCGTATACAACATCGTAACAGGAGACTAAACTTGGATATATTCGTACGAGCCGGAAACTGTTTGGATGTGCCCAAGATGAACCGAATCCAACAAAAGTGGCTCGTTCGCTTAGAGGATCGAAGAACAGTTAGTACTGAATGGTATACAACAATTTGTTTGCCAGAAATCATCAATGAAATCAAGAAAAACAACCAAAAACGTCGCATCATTCTTCATCATGACAATGCCAGCTCTCACATAGCACGTCAAACGATTATGTAATGGAGAAAAACATCGAATTAATATCTCACTACCCGTATTCACCTGATTTATCGTCTAACGACTTCTTTTTGTTCCCGAATGTTACAAAAAAAGCGTGGACAGCGATTTTCATCACCTCAAGAAGCTGTCGAATCCGTCTAAAACCATGTTTTTGAGGTACCAACGTCACAGTGGACAAAATGTTTCGAGAATTAGTCCGAACCCATGCAAAGTGTATAAATCTTAAAGGCGAGTATGTTAAGAAACATTAAAACGATTTGTAGCAATTTTTTATTTCTTTCATTATTTTTATAAAAACTTAAAATGTAGTCCTCGTATATGAAGAGAAAATATGTACCAAATTTCATCAAAATCGGTTCAGTGATTCTTGAGATATTTTGCACACCGCCCAGCAGTTTTCAAGAAAAAGTAGTTTCAAGAAAAATACGTTATAGTTTTAAAAAATCAGGTTAAAAACAGCAATCAAAAATGAATTCTTACCTGTAAATGGATCATCGACTCCAGAGCTACATGCTGAACCTTCAGCAGCTATTTGCGCTTCTAGAATACTAATTTGTTCTTATCTGTGACGCATTCTAGCTTCTTTTGTACTTTATAGGAATTGTCGCTCAGGCAGGTCAACTTGTTGTACGTCCACTTTAGCTGCGTAGTCAAGTTTATTTTGGCCACAATGAACTCCCATATTTAACAAGACTAATTATATAATCTTTAATAACTACTACGAGTCAACTATACAACGGTACTGAACAAACTCTCAGTTTCGAATATAGAACCTTAAATAGCAGATGTGAATACCTTGTCCCTTCTAAGAATGAAGAATCTCCTGGTATTATATCACAAAAGAAAAAGTTTAAAATACATTAAAGTCGAGATAAAGTCGGCGAAGGCTGACCCGAGAGCAGCCGCTCGCTACCTGCTCCGAAAACCCTACGCAACGGCACTTCTTTTAAACTGCAAAAACTAACAGTTTTTAACCGATTTTTATGACACTTACAGAAAATATTCTTAAGATATCATACTAAAAGAAAATGTAAAAATCCAAAAATCTTATTTTTTTACCCAGGTGACTAGGTATATCCCCCTAAAAAATATACGAGTATTTGGGAGGGTGGCTCCTTCCACAACCCGAAGATTTTGGGATATGGTTGGGAAGAGAGTGCCCATTTTATCCAATCGAAAATTTACCTACAAGTTCGCGTGGTACATCTGTTGAGTAAGGTAACAAAGAATCGGGAGTAAGCCCTGTTAAACCTACTGTCAAGCCGCCATATAAAAATCAACAAACTTAATTACTTATAAAAAAAGGTTTTTTATTTTATTTTCTGCTTGTTTTATACCATTTTGTTACAGTTTTTATATTTTAGACGTTATTTATTGAACAATAAATAGTTTTGTTGTGCCGAAATGGATGGATAGTCGAAATTAAAAGGAAGATGCCCAAGGAATATCACTTTATTACTTCCATGTTAAAATCTATACTGCTGTTGAAATTCTCCCAATTGTATCGAGTATTAACCTCATTTTTCGGGGTTAATATTGTCATATATACGTTGTTCGCCTGAATAAACTGCAAATTCAATTAAAATTTTTATCTGCAAAACATTCCGAAAACAATAAATACAAGGAACGTGCAAATTCTATTATTATTATTAAAATTTATTGTTTATTCTATAGTTTAAAATTAACACGAATTTAATACTTGTAAATTATTTGTTAAGTGATGATATTCGTTGGCATTCCTTTGTCTAGGCGAGCATAAATGTATATGTATGTATATATGTATATATATACATATATACATATATACATATATACATATAAATACATATATATACATACATACACATACACATACACATACACATACACATACAGATACACATACACATACACATACACATACACATACACATACACATACACATACACATACACATACACATACACATACACATACACATACACATACACATACACATACACATACACATACACATACACATACACATACACATACACATACACATACATTGTTAACTGTTATTTGTCACTGTTCATAAGTATTTTCTTGTTTCTGTTATGTGTTTAATGTAGTCGATGTTCTTTTGTTTTTTATAAATGTTGTGACCATCTCTCAAGCCATCATGTTCTCAAAGGCCCAACTCCCACCGCCAGAAAGCATCAACCTCCAAGGAGCCCGACTCCGATGGTCCAACAGCATCAAGTACCTGGGACTCCACTATCACAAGCGGCTAGTATGGAAGGACCAGGTCACCGCCTCTGCCCGGAAAGCCAACTAACTCCTCGGCAAGCTTTCCCTCCTTCTCAAGTCCAGAAAATTATCAACACTGAACAAATTGACAATCGACAAGATGGTCATCCGAGCTGGAATAACCTACTCCCGCCCTGCATGGTGCCAGATATCACGCACTCGCAGATCCACCCTCCAGACTATTCAAAACAAGGCCCTTTGCATCATGGCCAACGCCCCATGGTTTGTCCGCAATACTCAGCTCCACAGAGACTTCCGAATGCCAACAATCCGGCAATTTATCAGCAGCACCCAGCTCAAATTCCTGGACAAAGCCGCCCTCCACCCCAACCCCACAGTCAGGATCGCCTACTGTCCCCCTCCACCCATGCCCGCCACAGTCTGCTAAAAACCCAGCGACTCCATGCCTCCAGATTAGCTTAAGTTCACACTAAGTATAATTTTAAGTTAATGTTCATGAAATATCTTAAGTTGAAATATCTTAAGTTTGTCAATACCTAGGCTAAATTAGTTAGATCCCTACCATGCATAATCTTAAGATTAGCCAAAATTCATATTAAGTTTAACTATTAAATCCAATTTTTAAGTTTATGTTCTGAAATATCTTAAGTCGAAGTATCTTAAGTTTATTAATACCTAGGCTAAGTTAGTTAGGTCCCTGCAATGTACGTATCTTAAGACCTAACTTGTAAGTCATGCTTATTCTACTTATTGTATATTAATTATAGTTTTTAGTTACTAGTTAATCTGTCAATAAATGAAATCTGAATCTTTAGTGATATAACTTATTAAATATCCCTCGTACGATAAAATTTTGTAAACTATAAATAAAGCATAGTTTTATTACGTTATTATACTGTTTACCTCGTAATTTCCGAAGGTCGGGGAAATAATAACGATTATATCCATTTGTAAACTTAGTATAATTTGCTAGATATCATAAAAAAAGATAAATTTTAGCGGATTTAACAAGCTTCAGAAGGAAGTACGATTGTTTTTCTTCTTGATATGGACAGGTGGGTCTACCCACGCTTAATTAGCTGCTTTTTATAAATTGTTTAGTTTTGGCGCATTAAATTAAATAAACGTCTTTTTGAGGTTAATAACTCTTTATGATAATTGTTTTTATTGTAATTAACTCTTTTAAAGTAGCGTCTGGGTTATTTAGTAGTTAATTTGAAGTACCTGGTAAAATTAAAGGGATGTCATGGAGCAGAAAAAAACGCGATTATTTTTAGGATTTTTGTTTAGTGAAACTATTCATTATAGAAATCAGGTTTTTATTTTATATAATAACACAACTTAAAATACGATTTGTAAAATTTTAATGAAAAAAAAATGGCTGTCATACATCTGTTCCTCATCGACCCCTTTCTTTAAGGACCATTGAGGTGTGCACTATTAATGGGAACTGGATCATCTGAAATAAAATTTCTAAAGAAATTAGTTTCCTAGAGAATCAGTCTTGTCTTTGAACGAAGGATTTAAAAAAAATTATCATTTAAAGAAAGAAGCGAAAAAATGACGTTGCCGCGTTTTTCCAATTAAAAATAAAGTTCTTGATAAAATCAAAATTCCTTCATTAAAAGACGAGCAATACGAGGGCTGCCTTTTAAGTTTTTAGAAACGACCACTAGATGGCGCTATTGAGATGTGACGTTATCATTGTTTTCAAATTTAACATTTGTAATTGTTAAAATAGTGGCAGCTCAGAAATTGACTGAGAGTTTGTTTACAATGAGCGTTTAAAAGAAACACTTTTGCGAACACATGGAAATTTCCAGTGAAGGTTTTCGTTGGATGATTTTTTACGATTTAAATAAAGGCCTAACTCAACAACAGTGCCTCGAATCGCTTCGTTCAACTTTTGATAATGGATCACGTTCAGAAAAGACTGTTTACAATTGGTTTGCAGAATTTCGTCATGGTCGTGCTTCTGTCAGCGATGAATTTCGTTAGGGTCGACCAAAATCAGTTGTTGTGCCAAAAAACATCGATGCTGTGCGCAACATGATTGAAAAAGATCGGCATATGACTTACCCGCGAGATAGAGGTATCCCTAGGCATATCGAAGACTGCAGTACATTCGATTTGGCATGAACATTGAGCTGTGAAAAAGTTCTATTTTCGATGGACCTCACCTCATTTGACCGAAACTTAAAAACAGGCTCGTGTCAATTTGTGTAAGGAAATGCTAAAAAAATTTGACCGAGGACATGCAAAATCCGTATACAACATCGTAAC
Organism: Pachyrhynchus sulphureomaculatus; assembly: GCA_019049505.1. NCBI lineage: Eukaryota > Metazoa > Arthropoda > Insecta > Coleoptera > Curculionidae > Pachyrhynchus > Pachyrhynchus sulphureomaculatus. Next base: position 172,052,290 of record CM032454.1, on the reverse strand, counting down.
AGGAGACTAAACTTGGATATATTCGTACGAGCCGGAAACTGTTTGGATGTGCCCAAGATGAACCGAATCCAACAAAAGTGGCTCGTTCGCTTAGAGGATCGAAGAACAGTTAGTACTGAATGGTATACAACAATTTGTTTGCCAGAAATCATCAATGAAATCAAGAAAAACAACCAAAAACGTCGCATCATTCTTCATCATGACAATGCCAGCTCTCACATAGCACGTCAAACGATTATGTAATGGAGAAAAACATCGAATTAATATCTCACTACCCGTATTCACCTGATTTATCGTCTAACGACTTCTTTTTGTTCCCGAATGTTACAAAAAAAGCGTGGACAGCGATTTTCATCACCTCAAGAAGCTGTCGAATCCGTCTAAAACCATGTTTTTGAGGTACCAACGTCACAGTGGACAAAATGTTTCGAGAATTAGTCCGAACCCATGCAAAGTGTATAAATCTTAAAGGCGAGTATGTTAAGAAACATTAAAACGATTTGTAGCAATTTTTTATTTCTTTCATTATTTTTATAAAAACTTAAAATGTAGTCCTCGTATATGAAGAGAAAATATGTACCAAATTTCATCAAAATCGGTTCAGTGATTCTTGAGATATTTTGCACACCGCCCAGCAGTTTTCAAGAAAAAGTAGTTTCAAGAAAAATACGTTATAGTTTTAAAAAATCAGGTTAAAAACAGCAATCAAAAATGAATTCTTACCTGTAAATGGATCATCGACTCCAGAGCTACATGCTGAACCTTCAGCAGCTATTTGCGCTTCTAGAATACTAATTTGTTCTTATCTGTGACGCATTCTAGCTTCTTTTGTACTTTATAGGAATTGTCGCTCAGGCAGGTCAACTTGTTGTACGTCCACTTTAGCTGCGTAGTCAAGTTTATTTTGGCCACAATGAACTCCCATATTTAACAAGACTAATTATATAATCTTTAATAACTACTACGAGTCAACTATACAACGGTACTGAACAAACTCTCAGTTTCGAATATAGAACCTTAAATAGCAGATGTGAATACCTTGTCCCTTCTAAGAATGAAGAATCTCCTGGTATTATATCACAAAAGAAAAAGTTTAAAATACATTAAAGTCGAGATAAAGTCGGCGAAGGCTGACCCGAGAGCAGCCGCTCGCTACCTGCTCCGAAAACCCTACGCAACGGCACTTCTTTTAAACTGCAAAAACTAACAGTTTTTAACCGATTTTTATGACACTTACAGAAAATATTCTTAAGATATCATACTAAAAGAAAATGTAAAAATCCAAAAATCTTATTTTTTTACCCAGGTGACTAGGTATATCCCCCTAAAAAATATACGAGTATTTGGGAGGGTGGCTCCTTCCACAACCCGAAGATTTTGGGATATGGTTGGGAAGAGAGTGCCCATTTTATCCAATCGAAAATTTACCTACAAGTTCGCGTGGTACATCTGTTGAGTAAGGTAACAAAGAATCGGGAGTAAGCCCTGTTAAACCTACTGTCAAGCCGCCATATAAAAATCAACAAACTTAATTACTTATAAAAAAAGGTTTTTTATTTTATTTTCTGCTTGTTTTATACCATTTTGTTACAGTTTTTATATTTTAGACGTTATTTATTGAACAATAAATAGTTTTGTTGTGCCGAAATGGATGGATAGTCGAAATTAAAAGGAAGATGCCCAAGGAATATCACTTTATTACTTCCATGTTAAAATCTATACTGCTGTTGAAATTCTCCCAATTGTATCGAGTATTAACCTCATTTTTCGGGGTTAATATTGTCATATATACGTTGTTCGCCTGAATAAACTGCAAATTCAATTAAAATTTTTATCTGCAAAACATTCCGAAAACAATAAATACAAGGAACGTGCAAATTCTATTATTATTATTAAAATTTATTGTTTATTCTATAGTTTAAAATTAACACGAATTTAATACTTGTAAATTATTTGTTAAGTGATGATATTCGTTGGCATTCCTTTGTCTAGGCGAGCATAAATGCCAAGCTTTTAACTCGTTTTATATTTATTTTAACGTAGTCAATATTAACAACTAAATTAGTAGTAAAATACCAGTCTCCTGAAGAGTTGATGACATTTACTACATTTTTATCATTTAATACCACGAATTATTGACTTGTTTTCACATTCTCTCACTTACCTTTAATGTATATCTCTTCAAATTTGCACCTCATCAATTTGTATAGTTCCAGGTATTTTTGGTATTCCGTCCTTTTTCGTAATACCTCATCAGATAACTAGAACAAAAAACAAAGCATATTATAATCTCGAGATACAAGGTGCCCTATAAATAAGTTTAAATTCATTTTTTTTGATTGTGGAAACACAACACGCTGAAGGAGTAAGGTTAAAACCCCCCGTATATGAGCAATTTTTATAAGGGAATTCATTAATCTTCATTAACCTGTTATATTTCTAAATTTTTATATGATCAACTAAAAATCGTGACGTTTAAACCTAATTCCATTTAAAACTTTGTTAAACAACTAGCCGTGCCCGCGGCTCCGCTCGCGTGGACTTGATTCACTATTATCGTCACTTATTCCTTATGTTACCTAACGTAACATAGAACATATGTATCTTTAAAAAAAAAGACACGTAAATCGGATAAGAGGTTCTTGAGTGCTAAGCGCACTAAAGGACAGACAAACAAAGAGAAGTTGCGTGTTATATATATTATAGATTTTTTTTGATAAATATTAAGTTGAGATTTAAAAAAAAACACACACTTAAATTGGATAAGCGGTTCTCGAATGATAAGTGTACTAACGGACGGACAGACATACAGAGAGACGTTGCATTTTATATATATTATATTCTTTGTTACATGATATTGTTTCATATTTAACGGTTTAGGCAGCGTATTGCAAGAGAATGCGCTAGGGGCAAACTTTTTTCCGACTTGATTCACTACTATCGTCACTGCTTATTTCTTATATTACCTAACAAATATATCCTATAACCTGGCCAGAGAACATATGTATACATCTAAAAAAACACGTAATCGGATAAGTGGTACTCGAGTGATAAGCGCACTAACGGACAGACAGACAGGCAGACAGACAGGCAGACAGAGAGATGTTTCATTATATATATATATATATATATATATATATATATATATATATATATATATATATATATATATATATATATATATATATATATATATATATATATATATATATATATATATATATATATAAATATATATAAATATATATAAATATATAATAATTTTTCTGTTCAACCTTTTGTTTACATAAACTTGATTGGTTTTTCTTGGGTACTTAGGTTCTTTTGGAAAACACAAACTAGTTTATTTGACGTTTCGCCTTTTTTTTTTAGGCATTTTCAAAAATTCTTTATTTTTTAATATTCATTGTGTATATACTCTGAAAGCGACAAACACACAAATAGTTGACTTTCAGAGTATATACACAATGAATATTAAAAAATAAAGAATTTTTGAAAATTCTTAAAAAAAATAAGGCGAAACGTCAAATAAACTAATTTGTGTTTTCCAAAAGAACCTAAGTACCCAAGAAAAACCAATCAAGTTTATATATATATATATATATATATATATATATATATATATATATATTTATTATATATATATATATATATATATATATATATATATATATATATATATATATATATATATAAATAGATTATTATTATTATTACTACAAAAGGTTCTTCTTTCTCACATTTGGTCAATGTGGTTCCATGTTTGGCTGACGGGCGCAAACCAAGTCAGCACAAACGCATTACCATTGTGTATTAAGGAATGACCTGACAATGTTACATGTTTTCAAAATCACTGACTTCTGAATGTTTTTGTGTATGTTTGTGTTGAGTCCTAATTGTACTAAGTGTGGTGTGAATGTTGTTGGTGTAAGGCCTGTGGCTGATATAATGAGGGGGACAATGATGACTTTTTCTTGTTTCCATAGCCTTTTTATTTCCGTTGCAAGGTCTGTGTATTTGGAATTTTTTTCTGTGTATTTCGTTTGGATGTTTGTATCGTTGGGGACAGCTATGTCAATTAGATAGGTGACTTTTTCTTTTTTGCACTGAAAAGTAATATCGGGTCTATTGGCGGAGACTGTTTTGTCTGTATGGATACTGATGTCCCAGTAGAGCTTGTAATCTTCATTTTCAAGTATGGATGTTGGCGTGTATTTGTAGTAGGGATCTGTGTTTTCTATGAGTTTGTATGTTGTGGCTAGTGCTTGGTGAACTACTTTGGCAGCTGAATCATGCCTGGCTGTGTACTCTGTTCCGGCTAATATTTTACATCCGCTCGTTATGTGTTCGATCGTTTCTTTCTGCTGGTGGCATTTCCTACATCTCTCCTCTGCAATAGTCGGGTCTTTGATGATATGCTTTTGGTAGTTTCTGGTTAATATGACTTTATCCTGGATGGCAAGTACGAAGCCTTCTGTTGTATGATTGTTTTTTATTTACGTGGTCTTGTTCTATATGGTATCTGTGTTTTCCGTGGAGTGTTTTCTCTGACCACGTTTTCATCTTTTCCTGTTGTAATTGGACGTGACTGTGTGTGTCTGCTGAGTGATCTGCCCGGGCTAAGTCGAGAGGTGTGTAGTTTTTGTCTGCTTTCACTGTCGCTGTGTGGAGGCTGGTTTGCTTGCTGTGAAAGAATTTCCTAAGTGCTTGTATTTGTTTTGTGTGTAATGATCTGATGTCTATAATTCCTCTTCCTCCTGCCTTCCTCTCGATGGTAAGTCTTTCTTTGCATGCGTTGGGGTGTAATTTCCTGTATTTGGTGAATTGAAATCGTATAAGGATGTGAATATTTTCTATGTCTGTTTGTGACCATTTGATGATACCAAATGAATATGTGAGTATAGGTATAGCGAACGTGTTGATGGCTTTAGTGAGATTCTTAGAGTTGAGTTTTGTTTCCAAAAGTTTCGTCAGTCTGTTTTTGAATTCGGTTCTGAGCTCTGTTTTGATGTGAGTGTAGTTGAGTTTGGTGCTTTGTTGGAAGCCTAGATATTTGTATATTTCTTTGTCGAACATGTTATCGAGTGTTTCATTGTTGATGGTTTCTGTCTCATGGTGGAACTTCCATTGGCCTTTGTTGATGTGGAGCACTTTGCATTTACTTATACCAAATTCCATATTGACATCTAAGGTGAATATTTCTGTGATTTTGAGGAGTTCTTTCAGCTGTGTTTGTGTGGCAGCGTAGAGTTTTATGTCGTTCATATATAGGAGGTGGTTTATTTTATGTTGATTCACTTTTTGGTGTCTGATATTGAAGCCATGGTCTGTTCTGTTTAGTATATTTGAGAGTGGATTGAGACAGAGGCAAAACCATAGAGCGCTGAGTGAGTCTCCCTGAAATATACCCCGTTTGATGTACAGCTCTTCTGTTTGGATGCGTTCGGTTTGTGTTTCTAGGCGTATTTTGGTTTTCCATGTTTTTATAATTTGCGCGAGAAACTGCCTGAGGTGTTGGTTGATTTTATAGATTTCTAGGGCTCTGATTAACCAGCTGTGGGGTATGGAGTCGAAGGCTTTTTTATAGTCTATGTAACCGATGTGAAGGTTTCTGTGTTCTTTTCTGGTTTGTCCCATAATCACGCTATCTATAATCAGCTGCTCTTTGCATCCTCGACTATTTTTCCTGCATCCCTTCTGCTCTTCTGTGAGAATATTGTTGTCTGTTAGGTGTTGTTCTATTTTCTTCGAAATTGTGGCTGTGATGATCTTGTAAAGGGTTGGAAGACAGGTGATAGGTCGGTAGTTTGACGGGTTTGTGGTGTCTGAGCTTTTGGGTTTAACGTATGTTATTCCTTGTGTAAGGAAAGTGGGAAATGTGTGTGGTTGTAGAATGGCTTTGTTGATTTGGTGTGTGAGTGCTTCGTGTGTGGAGGTAAACTGTTTGTACCAGAAGTTTTGTATATTGTCTATTCCAGGACATTTCCAGTTGTGTGTGTGTTTGATAGTTTCTGTAATTTTATTATTATTACAAAAAGTTCTTCTTTCTCACATTTGATCAATGTGGTTCCATGTTTGGCTGACGGGCCAAAACCAAGTCAGCACAAACGCTATTACCATTCCGTATTAAGGAATGACCTGACAATGTTACATGTTTTCAAAATCACTGACTTCTGAATGTTTCTGTGTATGTCCGTGTTGAGTCCCAATTGCACTAAATGTGGTGTGAATGTTATTGGTGTAAGGCCTGTGGCTGCTATAATGAGGGGGACAATGATGACTTTTTCCTGTCTCCATAGCCTTTTTATTTCCGTTGCAAGGTCTGTGTATTTAGAAATTTTTTCTGTGTATTTCGCTTGGATGTTTGTGTCGTTGGGGACAGCTATGTCAATCAGATAGGTGACTTTTCCTTTTTTGCATTGAAAAGTAATATCGGGTCTATTGGCGGAGACTGTTTTATCTGTATGGATACCGATATCCCAGTAGAGCTTGTAATCTTCATTTTCAAGTATGGATGTTGGCGTGTATTTGTAGTAGGGATCTGTGTTTTCTATGAGTCTGTATGTTGTGGCCAGTGCTTGGTGAACCACTTTGGCAGCTGAATCATGCCTGGCTGTGTACTCCGTTCCGGCCAATATTTTACATCCGCTCGTTATGTGTTCGATCGTTTCTTTCTGCTGGTGGCATTTCCTACATCTGTCCTCTGCAATAGTCGGGTCTTATTATTATTATATAGCCTTGAAAGAGAATACATGTATGAATAAAAAAAAAAACACATAAATCGGCTAAGTGGTTTTCGATTAATGAGCGCACTAACGAACAGACAGACAGACAGAGAGACGTTGCATTTTATATATATTATATTCTTTGCTGCATGATATTGTTCCATAGTTAATGGTTTAGGTAGTATATTGCAAGAGAACGCGCTAGCGCTAAACTTCTTTCCGACTTGATTCACTATTATCGTCACCGCTTATTATGTTACGTAACGTAATAAAATATATCCTACGTTACTTAACGTAATAAAATATATCCTGGCCAGGGAACATATGTATGTTTTTAAAAAAAAGCCCGTAAATCAGATAAGTGGTTCTCGAGTGATAAGCACACTAACAGACAGACAGACGGAGAGACATTGCATTTTATATATATTATAGAAGATTAAAGATAACCTAGACAGAGAACAAATCTATGAATTAAAAAAAAAACGTAAATCGGATAAGTTGTTCTCGAGTAATAAGCGCCCTTACGGACAGACAGACAGACAGAGAGACGTTGCATTTTATATATATTATAATATAGAAGATTATGGATAACCTGGCCAGAGAACAAACGTATGGATTAAAAAAAACACACATAAATCGGATAAGTGGTTCTCGGGTGATAAGCGCACTAACGAACAAACAGACAAATAGACAGAAAGACGTAGCATTTTATATATATTATAGAAGATTATAGTTAACCTGGCCAGAGAACAAATGTATGAATTAAAAAAAAAAACACATAAAACGAATAAGTGGTTCTCGAGTGATAAGCGCACTAACGGACAAACGGACAGACAGACAGAGAGACGTAGCATGTTATATATATTATAGTTAACCTGACCAGAAAACAAAAGAATGAAATTAAAAAAAAAAAAAACATGTAAATCAGATAAGTGGTTCTCAACTCATAAGAGCACTAACGGACAGACAGACAGACAGGGAGACGTTGTATTTTATACATATTATATTCTTTGCTACATGATATTGTTCCATATTTAATGGTTTGGGCAGTGTATTGCAAGAGAACGCGCTAGCGGCAAACTTTTTTCCGACTTGATTCACTATTATCGTCACTGCTTATTCCTTATGTTACCTAACGTAATAAAATATAGCCTATAACCTGGCCAGAGAACATATGTATGTTTTTTAAAAAAAGTACATATATCGCATAAGTGGTTCTGGAGTGATAAGCGCACTTACGGACAGACAGACACAGAGACGTTGCATTTTAAATATATTATAGATTATAGATGATAAAATGGATATAAGGAAGCTCTCAAATAGACACCGTCCTAATAGCTAGAAACAGTATGTAAATTTTCTCGAAAATCCAGTGACAAATCAAATACGTAGAAACAAGATCGGACAAATGTGTTAATAACGTTTTAAACGTACTAAGAAAAAATCCACATCTGCACTGACCACTATAAATGACCATATTTGTGAAGATGCAGTAAATCTTAACGAACTCTGAAATATCGATCTTGATAACGTGTTGATTGGAATTTTTATGTCTTCCTGATTTTACGATAAAACGTTTGAATAATGAATAATATTACATATAGTATCTGGAAAGTGGGTCTATATTATTTACAGTCTGTTAAGTAAGAACGTGTCCGCAATAATACATTTTTGGTAGATTCGATTCTAGCGATTCAACAAAAAATCGGTACAGAGAACCTTTGTTTACGATGCATTTTAGTAAAAGTATCAGTCGATTCCGAATTTTCGTCGAAATCACGTAAAATCCAAAATGAGTCACTGTTTGTGCGTCGGCTCGAGGCAGTCTTTCTTTGTTCCCATTAAACGGGGCCTAAAATGATCCATTCCGCGACCGCTAAATATATTAAAAAGTCGGTATCGTTTGTGAAGAAGTGGGTAAATCATTTTAACGAAACGAAAAATGTCGACGACTTGCCAAAACGTGTCTCGGTAGGCAAAGTCACTCCGAAAGTCGAAAAACGAATTGTGTTTTTGTTTTCATGGGACTCGAAATTGACGCCGAGTCAAAAAGCGGCAAAATTAAGAAAATCGGGTTTAAATGTGTCCCATGAGACCATTCGACAACATCTTCGTGCTCATAATATCAAATTCCGAAGCACGTTGAAGAAACTTTTGCTGGGAAAAAATCACGTGGAGAAGCGGCTCGCTTGGGCCCACGATAAGATACTAGTGTGGCCTTCACACTCTCCAAACGCCAACCCTATTGAAAACGTTTGGTCCCTTGTAAAGAGAAAGCTCAGAGGAAAGACTGATGACTTTGACTTGGTTATCTCGCGAGATTCGAAAAATTTGCAAAGTATGCAGAAAATCTCGTCGACAGCATGCTTCGAAGATGTCAGGCGATTATTGATGCAGCAGGCGACAACTTACTAAGGTAATTACGTCGTTGTTAGCACACCAAAGAAAACATTGATGGTAAAAAATGTTCTCGAAACACATTTATCAAGAACACCAGCGGTCACGTTCTTACTTAGCAGACTGTATTCTAAATAGTTAAGAAATTTATTATGAATATTCTTTACTTGTTTAAATAGGGAAAAATAAAAAATTCAAATTAAAATGATTCAAAATAATGTTTACTATTTACTGAGCGTAAATATTTTTTTAAAGTAACACATCCTGTATAAATAGGTAGATTCTCCAATCATTTCTAAACACACGTCTCATATAAATTTATATAAATTGAATAATATTCGAGATATCATCCAAAAAGTGACTTTATTTAAATTTTAAATTGTAACTTTGAAAAACCGTAATGCGACGATGCTTTTTCAAAGCAAAACATGGTGTTTTTTGCTTTTTTTTTTAATTATCTCTCTCTCTTTAATATAGTTTATTTCTAGTTTAACAGGATATAATAATTTTCTTACCCAATGTGCCTAGAAGTTAGAAAATTAAGTGTCATCTAATTAAGTCGCAAGCACTTTTGGAATGAGAATAAAAACTGAAACCCCCATAGTTGCTCCTTGAGGCACTCTAAGACATTTAAATTAACATATCTTAAATGATTCATAATCAGAAAAGCACGCTTCGAATTGCTCTTAAGATTTATGATATTTTTTTTATGTGAACGTTCTATGTAACATGGGAATTTAAGATGGTTTTTTATTACTAAAATTGATAAATATATTTTTTTAAAAATTATTGAACAATGGCACTTGTCTTCCGACAAAGTTGTTCGGCGAGTAGTAAAATAGCGTAACCCCTAACTTCTGCTGTATTAATCTGAAACAAACGAATTTGTTTTAGATTAATACAGCAGTGCCTATATTAATCTGATTTAGTTATCCATTAATAAAGGTATCCATCCTCACATACTTCAACTATAATACGATCTGTCTCCTAAAAAACATAATGGGATTTTACTTAAAAGAACTCTGTAATACAGAAACAATGAAATGTCATATTCACATACTTACAAATTTTATTATTTATTTATTACACCCTTACCAGAATTTTAAAACTATTCTTAATAAATAAGTAATATGAGAAACATAAAAAAACAATATTTATAAAGCAAAACCAAACCATAACAATAAATTTAAAACTTTATCATGCAGGTGACATCGTGAGCTCGTGTATCTTTTTATTACTCTTCTGTGTATGTAAAGTTGTATGTTTACATTTCTTCATATTTTTATTACCCTTTGATGTACACTAAGAAAAAACTAAAACCAGATAGCAATCCATTAACTATAAGAAACAGAAAAAGTACAAGATAAATACTTAAACAATATAAATGAAATAAAGTACAGGACTCAGCAAGGCAAAAAATGCCCAGGGATTCTAAACTCTTTATTTTGATCAAACCGGATAACAATGAAAACAAAACTGACAATATACAAGGTAATTATAGGACCGATATTGACGTATGGATCAGAATGCTGGCAAATGATAAAAAAAGATAAGGGAAGGATAGATGTTGTAGAAATGGATTGTTTAAGAAGATCATTTAGAATATCTAGAGAGAAGCACGTCCAGAATGAAGAAATCAGAAGACGGACAGGAAGAATACATACAACAGTAGAAATAATAGAAACCAGACAGCACACTCGTATATATATATATATATATATATATATATATATATATATATATATATATATATATATATATATATATATATATATATATTTATAAAAATTTTTATATATATATATATATATATATATATATATATATATATATATACATATATATATATATATATATATATATATATATATATATATATATATATATATATATATATATACATATATATATATATATATATATATATATATATATATATATATATATATATATGTATATATATATATATATATATATATAAACTTTTAACCTCTGTAAGTAAAAAATTGTTTCTGTGTTCCAAAAAAGGGCAAAACTATAAATAAATATTTTGGCTTGATATTTGTGTAAGGCAGAGTAATTTTTCTCTGGTCTCTTAAACCTCAAAGTATGCAATTCCTATTAAATAAATCCCCCGGGGCCAAACCCTAGATCCGTCCCTGGCATATAGAATATTGTTTATGGTCCTTTCGGCGTTAAAATTTGCCTCAACATTTCAAATATTAGGTTTGCTTGAAATAGTTTAATAATTATAAAAACTAAAGAACAAAAATTAGAATAAAATTGTGTTTAAAAGAGTACATAAACTTTTTCCCAGCGTATCTACATGTTGATCACACCAATAAGCGGCAATAAAAGAGGACGGACGATCACCTCCATTCAAAACCGACGACATCTTGAGTCAATGAACCAATACTAGACCGCAAACATTATCCGTTGCTGGTACTACCACTACCATAAACCATTACCATGGGTAGTGCGCGTAATTTTATGTAAATTTTGAAGAAAATCGTTTATGTTTGTTTTGTTTGTTTTATACTAAGTGACGCAGCAAAAAAAGAAACGTCTAATAAACATAAACTTTCCAGATTTTGAAATGGTTTATGACTTGTTAAACGTTAATTCAAATCAAGGTACAACTGATACATAAATGATCGATTAAAAAACCTCTCAAGAGTAAGTCGGAGTTGCGCAATTAGTCTTCCGTACGGTGATTGCTATTAAAATAAAAAATTTAGTTACTCTAAATGAGATTTTAACTTAGTTTGTTTCTGAACTGATGACCTTGAAATTTTTGGTTTTTTTATATACCAGACAAATGATCAAAAGTAATGCATTCATGATCATTTTTCTTCAATCTACCCCGTGTGAAGAATATTCCAGAATTTTTTCAAAATTTTTGGTCAGTACTTTTCGAGATAAGGAAGGGGACAGCGCAGTTTGTTTAAAATAATACAAAGGAAAGTGTGCGCAAGTATTACATCATATATATTTTCGAATTCGTGTTTTACAAGCTTCCATTTGATACCCCACTCGATGACATGATAATTTTATTTTCAATTCCGATTTCACCCCCCAAAACTAACCCCTTAAATCAAAATTTAACTTTCAAAACTACACGGCTCTGATGGGGCCATCAATTCCTATTTTAGTAACAAATTTCAACTTTTTATGTCAAATAGTTTCGGAGAAAATCGGGACACCGAAGCGATCTTATAAGTGTTCCGTACGGAACGCTAAAAATAACTCTCCTACATTTTTGCCTTGCGTTGCATTTTATGGCCCCTAGGTTCACAAAAAACTTAGTTTCCCATTTTTGTTGTTCTATTGTATATCTATTAGTACTAGCTGTGCAAGCGGCAAACTTTTTTCCGACTTGATTCACTCCTCACTGCTTATTCCTTATGTTACTTAACGTAAGAAAATATATATTAAAACCTGGCCAAAAAACATATGTATGAATTAAAAAATAAAACAGGTAAATCGGATAAGTGGTTCTCGAGTTATAAACGCACTAACGGACAGACAGACAGACAGAAAGACGTTGCGTTTTATATACATTATAGATTATAGATGTCACTACTATAACTCTCAAATGAAATGAGAGATCGATTTCAAATTTGGTACACATATAATACTTGAAATAGGAAGGCACCTGTAGTTTTTAAGCGATATCGCTTCAGAAAAAAGAGAATAAAGGGGTTAAATATGATATAGATTTTTTTTTGGTTTTTGGCTAGATATTGGACAAATGGTCATCATAATTATTTATAGTATTAATGGGGAATTAAAGGGGTGATGAAGGGGGTTAGAGAAGTTGATTCGTATATGTCGTATAATACGTCCTAATCAAGTGTGATCTAGATGGCGAATCGTGTATCGACCTACTTTATACACCTTCGACACGAGATTAGTTTGTGTTAGCAGTGGATAGCTAATCGTGAAATCCACGCGGTCGTTTGTTTGAAATATGTACAAAAATTTTAAAAAGTATGTTATTTTTAATAGTCATTCTTTTTTTGTCACTTAGTATATGTTTGCGTCTTAAGAACATTTAGGTTAAAATACTGTTTTATTTTACGCCTCCAATTTTTAAACCTACGAATATATAAATTATTTATTTTAAGATCAAAACAAGAACAACCTTTGTAGGTGTCTAGGTCATTAAATACAAGAATTGTAATTACTTAATTATTTGTTATTTTCTTGTCTGTTTATAGTCCACTGGTTGTTTGCTTTTTAGTGTTCCGTACGGAACACTTATGGGATCAGTTCGATGTCCGTCTATCTGTCCGTCGGTCTGTCCGTTCATCTGTCACACCCGATTTTTTTCGAAACTATTGAACATAAAAAGTTAAAATTTGGCACAAATATACGAATTGATGGCCGAATTAGAGTTGTGTAGTTTTTAAAGTTAAATTTTCACTTAAGGGATTAGTTTTGGGGAGTGAAATCGAAAGTGGGGTGTTAAACGAAAGCTTGTGAAAACACAAGTTCAAAAATATATAGTATATGATATAATATCCACACAAATTTTTCTTCACAACATTTTTAAAAAATCGCTGTTCCTGCGTTATCTCGAAAAGTATGATCAAAATATTTTGAAAAAATTCTGGAATATTATCCACAAAGTGTAGATTGAATAAAAATGATCACGAGCCTTCACCTTTGATAATTTATCTGGTATATTACAAAAAACAGATTTTTCAAGGTCATCAGTTTTCAGCAAAGATTGGAAATAAATTTTATTGAAAACTCATTTAGGGTGTGTTTTGTGAACTCACTGATCATTTTATACCTCCGTAACAATTTTCTTCATTGTAAAAGCAATCACCGTACACTAATTGAGCAAGTC
>CM032454.1:171964889-172038213 GCA_019049505.1 Pachyrhynchus sulphureomaculatus | reverse complement strand
TGTCCCCTAGATACGAAAATAGTTTTTAAAAATTATTACAGTAATACTGCCGTATTATTTGTACATCTGGCCTGAAAAATATTTTAACAGAACGTTTCTTAAGGTTTGCTAAAAAAATATGCTGATAAGACTCGAAAAATCACACATTTTCAAGTTTTCTAAGGCGTTTTTTCTATGTATGTTCGAATAAAGTGACGATGATGGGATGGCGAGCCGTATTATATATAACATGGATGTGAGTTTTCACGAACACAATAAACATTAACGAACTCGTTTCTGATGATCGGCCCTTTGACAATAAAATTTTTGACCACTAATGTAAGTTTGGTCTTCTACGCAGGATACTCAAGTCCTATGGAACCGCTTGCATGACACGCATCGCTCGCATTGCTAAAGAAGTCACTTATGTAGGAGACATAATAAGAAATTATAAAAATTAAGTTTATCGTCACTCGTTTCACAGCATTAGCAGGACAGTAGTGTTGTCGAACCATTTCCGAGCAATTAAAGACAAAACGTGAAATAATTCCAATTCAATTCGATTTAAACCCGAGAATCATGATGATGTCCAATTTGAAAGTAATTTTATTTTTTTATTTATCGCCAATTCGCTTTTTGCAATCCTGATAAAGAGTTGCAATTTATTTTATATGTTTTCTGTCTCATTAGAGGTATGCATATGCACAGTAGTTATTTCCGTATAGGCTATATGGGCGATATTTATTAATTGTATTGGAGAGTAGGTGAGATAGATTAAGCAGGTATAGTATAGTTGGTTGATTATATTGGCTCAATAGTAATGGAGAAGGCATACATATCTCAAAAAAGGGATCATACTATACCTAAGACTGTAAAATTTAGAACCTTAAAAAAAGAAAACAAAGTAAAACTTATTAGGACTGTTTAGAAAATTTGAAACACTTCCAGAGTGCCAAATCTATTTTCAGACTCCTACCTTTTAGATTAAAGTAGTTGAATTATAAAAATGATAAATTGAGTTCATTTTAAAGTGTTTGAGCTTTAAAGTACACGTTAGATACGAATACAAGGTGTAGGTATTGATAATCGAATATGTAGCGTACCCAGTGTATGTATTGAGAATCTTTGTTGTAATTATAGCCCGTTATGTATCCAGAAAAGTGCCGCATTTATACAGAACTGGTGAAAACTACAGATATTGAATTTTATGTTTATTAAATATCAGTATTTTTAAAATGTTTATTTATGTAATTTAATAAACAGGAACTTTTTCCAACAAAAAGACCAGAAAATTAGCAACAGTTACATGACAGTATGCAAACCGCTTTCATATCACTTGATTGGTGCTGACTTGTTTATAAATTTTGTGGGCATTGACCTGCTTTTGACGATTAGCTACAATCCCGACCTCTTCTTTGAATAAACCGGTATTTAGTATTAACACATAAAGTAGTTCTAAATATTTAATCCCGTTTATATTATTATTGCACGTGACTTTTCAAACTTATTTTTCTACAACTATTATAATAGCATAACTTTTTTGACACGGTTTTTTTAATTGTGAAGTAATCTCATTGTATAGTCCTTGGTATTCATTATATTGCAAATTTCTAGGAGTACGTGATGCCAAAAGTTCCCTGGCTAACGCTAAAAAATCTGAAATAGTTATTTTTAAGCTTCATGACCCCTGTCTCCTTCAAAGTACCCATTCCGCTGGTCGAACATTTTTTTAAATATCTGTACTGTCATTGCCTGCAGCACCGCCTGCGAACCGACAGGGTGCCAAATCAGGCGAATAACACCTGACCACATTTTTTTTACTCAAAAAAGACAAGGTGTCCCACACATATTTTGGGTCGCTAAAATCGAATCCGTTGTCCGTTTTCCACCCCGCACGTCTAGTTTTTTTTCGTAAATCAAAGAAATCAAATCTCAAAACTATATAAGTAATAGGTGTTTCGGTTAATAATGTCGATTTCTTCACAACATTTAAGCATTTATTTCCATCACATGAGTTACCTTAATAATCAAAGTATTGGCCATCGTTAGCTATGACTTTTTCCATCTTTCTGTCAAGAAATGGTTTCCACACCAGAAGAACTTCTCATTTTTTGAGGCCAACCATTCATCAAGCCAAATTTTCACTTCGTAAGGATGTAAGTGTTGTTCTGAAAGTCCGTGTTGCATCGATTGAAATAAGTGGTAGTTTGAAGGGGCTTAGTCCGGTAAATAGGGCGGGTGGGTTAGAACGTCCCATTTGATGTTTTCCAAATAGTTTTTTAACACATTTTACAACATGGGGCCGAGCATTGTGATGTTGAAAAATGACTTTATCGGTCTTTGGGCGTGTTCTGGCGTTTTTTTCCTTCAATGCTCGGTTCAACTTTGTCAATTATTGTCGGTATCGATCGCCAGAAATCGTTTCTCCAGGTTTCAGCAGTTCGTAATACACAGCTCCTCTACTATCCCACCAAATATACAGTAAAGCTTTCTTTCCCTGTATATTGCGCATTAGTTGTGATGTTGAAGGCTGACCTGGGTCTACCCAAGTTTTTTGGGTTGGAGCATGTTCACCATAAGCTTCAACCAACAATCGATAACTTCAGCAGCCGTTTTCTTCAAATGAAAGAAGGTTTTTTTTTTTACGGGTCTAGCACACGTGCTGCAGGGAAGTCCCTAAAGCGCTCCAGAAGCGGCATGTGTGCGGAAAAAGCGATTCACGTTGTTCTTGAATCGCTGTAAATTGTACTCGCTGGGAAACACAGCGCTGGGCAAATTATTCCAAAGGGATGATGTTCTCCATATAAAAGACTGCTTGAAAGGCGTTGTACATGGAGTAACAAGCTGAACCTCATACGGATGTGAAGCACCAGCGCAACGTGTATTTCTAACATGCACCGCTTTGGGAGGAATTAAGCGGGCTACATCCCTCGACCACTCTCCATGAAAATACTTGTAGAACAGACTCAAGTCGCCAACCGTTCTTCGATGATCCAGCGAATCAAGGCCGCCGGTCAGTTCCGGGTCTCCAATCAGACCAACAGCTCTTCTCTGAACAGAATCCAGCAAATGCAGTGTATGCCGCGAAACGTCTTTTTCTGGTACGAAACACGACATATTCAAAGCTATAAAGAACTATGTTTTTCGCACAATGACAATTAATAACGAACTGGCTTTTGATGGCGTATGTTTACCTTCCAAAACGCCATATATGTCATTAGTCTATACCAACAAGTGTATTAGTAACGCCATCTCTTAGCAAAATGGACATTATTAACCGAAACACCGATTAAAATCACTAAAATAAAATTACGATTCAAACCTAAGATAACTTAATTGATAAAAAATATGGAAGCCTAGAGCTTACAAATTAAATTCCGTATATAAACTATAAACTGGCCTAACTGTTAACAAAACCAACAGAACCTAACCAAACACAGCCCACATTTTTTTTGTTAAATACATGAGTATATTTAATTTTGGTTGCTAAATACAAGCCGTTATTTGTTTTGCTCCATCACTTCAGGATTTCAGATGGAAGAATTTCAAACCTAACATAACCTATTCCTAAGATCTTTACACCAAGAACTCCAAACTTAACATAACCTAATTGAAGAACTTTACACCAAGAACTCCGAAAGTAACTTAACTACGTCACTATCCTTTTTTCTAACCGTAAAAGATAGCTCTATGCCAGTGAATACCTTCATTCTGCTTCTAACCTTAAAAATTGCTTATATTAATGAAAATCTCATTTTTTTGAAGGATATATAGTGTTGCTGGTAAAAAATGTAACAATTTTATGTATCTTGCATTGATAAATCTTTATTTGGCTTGTGCCTTTTTTTCAAGTCGTCTTGCCTTTCACAATAGTGGTGCTGGGTTTCGAGTTCTTGGTGTAAACTTCTTTCATTAGGTTATATTAGGTTTGGAGTTCTTGATGTAAAGCTTTTAGGATTAGGTTTGGAAATATTTCCGCCATAAGAATGAAGATATTCACTGATTTTGAGCTTTTTTTGAGGTTAGAAAAAAATGGTGACCTAGTAGGGGATTTCCAACGTTCGATTCAGATTCAGCATTTTAAAATATATAGATATATATTTTTTTTCAGAATACAGATTCATAGCATATTACTTCTCATACATTTAAAAAAAATTGTGGGCATGTTATTAGGTTAGGTTAGGTTTGTTGGTTTTGTTAGAAGTTAGACCACTTTATAGTTTTATATATATAATTTGCAAGCTCTAGGCTTAGTTTTGAGATTATATTTCTTTGGTTTGCGCAAAAACTAGACGTGCTGGGTCAAAACGGACAACGGATTCGTTTTCAGCGACCCAATATACGTATAGCACACCTTGTCTTGTTTGAGTAAAAAAAAAAATTGTGGTCCTGTGTGATTTTTCGCCAAAAATTGTTGCTTACGGTACAGACTGTGGGCCGTTGTCGTGAGGAGGGAGGAAACTCTTGTCGCTCAAAAGCTTTAGTCGTTTTCTTCGGATATGCTCGCGAAGGCGTCTTAAAGTGTCGCAACAGAAGGCCGAATTCACTGTATGTCTCGGCGGATACATTCTGTATGAATGATTCCTTTCATCACATCGAAAAAAACAATGAGCGTTCTCTTCATTTGTCGACATTTCTTGAGTGTCGCTGAATCTGCCCTCTTCCACTGCGACGATTGTTGCTTTATTTCTTATCTAGTTTTCATCGCCGGTAATGACTCTCGACATAAAAGTTTCATCATCGGAGGTAAGTTCTTTGAGTTCAGTGCATATGCGTGCTTGCTTTTGTTCACTTGTCAACAGACGTGGAAAAAACTTCGCCGCGATTGAAAGCACGCCTAATTCTTCCTCCGTCAGAGATGCTAAAAATTGTCCGCCGATAGTCTTTACGTATAAGTTGTTGAACTTTGAGTATAATTTTAGGTTTGATTGGAGTCGAAGATGTCCTGAAACTCTCGTCATCTTCTAGCGAAGTTCGGATGGTTTGAAATCGTAAAAACTACTCAAAAAATGCTTTCCGAATTATTTCACACGTTTCAGGAGCACTTTTCTCGAGTTTAAAACAAACTTTCGCACACACGCACTGCTCTTTTGTCGTATACGTTGTAAAAATCAATCTCAACGAGAGATTTACTTTATGCAGACGTGCATACGAAACAAAGTGAACAAACAACGTGTTCTTGCTATATAGCGTTAATCCGAGAACTTTTAGTTCGCACCACGTATGTGAGTGATCTGTTTCACGCACGGTAAATGATTTTACGCCCACCGACATTTATACGAAAAGTTTTCAAGTGATAAATATTGTAAAAAGCAAACATATACGTACTTCTTTTTCTACTGAAAAATAAGCATTATTTTTGGTGAATCTCTGCCCATGACTTCGTTAACCTGTTTCAATTACTTAACGATCTCACTGAGCAGTAACAAATTTAACAAACTAGGATGCAATTCATAGAGAACTACCCTATAAAATTCTATACCTTATCTATGCATCGACTGATGTATTTAATAACATTACTGTTAAAATTCGACATTGGATTTTTATAAGGCGGTAATACACATTATGTATTGCATTCTTGTTTTGCAATTGCTTTTTACAGTACATTCGTTTCAATTAGACATAGAATTTATATATATATATATATATATATATATATATATATATATATATATATATATATATATATATATATGTATATGTATATGTATATGTATATGTATATGTATATGTATATGTATATGTATATGTATATGTATATGTATATGTATATGTATATGTATATGTATATGTATATGTATATGTATATGTATATATATATATATATATATATATATATATATATATATATATATATATATATATATATATTTATATATGTATATGTATATGTATATGTATATGTATATATATATATATATATATATATATATATATATATATATATATATATATATATATATATATGTATGTATGTATATGTATATGTATATGTATATATATATATATATATATATATATATATATATATATATATATATATATATATATATATATATACATATACATATACATATATATATATATATATATATATATATATATATATATATATATATATATATATATATATATATATATATATATATATATATATATATATATATATATATATATATATATATATATATATATATATATATATATATATATGTATATATATATATATATATATATATATATATATATATATATATATATATATATATATATATATATATATATATATATACTTTAGTTTTATCTATCCCTCGTGTCATTAGAAAGTTCTTTACCTATTTTTTATTTTACAAAATTGATATTACATACAGTCTGTCAAGTAAGAACGTGACCGCTCGTATTAAAAAAAAAAGTGTTTCGAGAACATTTTTGCCATCAACGTTTTCTTTGGTGTGCTAACAACGGCGCAATTAAGTTGTCCAATCGCCTTCCGCATCAATAATTGCCTGACATCTTCGAGGTATCGATGATCTCCAAATTTTTCGAATCTCGCGAGACAACTGGGTCAAAGTCTTCAGAGTCTTTCCTCTGAGCTTTCTCTCTACAAGGGACTAAACGTTTTCAATAGGGGTGGCGTCCGGCCATTGTGAGGGCTACTCTAGTTTCGTATCGTGGGCCTAAGCGGGCCGCTTCGCGACGCGATTTTCGCCCAGCATAGGTTTCTTTAACGTGCTTCGGAATTTTTGACATGATGGGACACGTTCAAACCCGTTTTTTTTTTTTTTAATTTTGCCGCTCCTTCATGCAGCAGCGCTAATTTCGGGTCCCATGAAAACGAAGACACGATTTGTTTTTCGACTTGCGGAGTGACTTTATGATATACCCATTTCTTCACAAACGATACCGACTTTTTAATATATTTAGCGGCCACGGAATGTGTCATTTTAAGCTCCTTTGGATGGGAACAAAGAAAGCGATGCGCAAAGAAGTGACTCATTTTGGATTTTACTTGATTTCGGCGAAATTTCGGAATCGACTGATATTTTTACTAAAATGCATTTATCAATAATCAGTTATCGCGGATACGTTCTTACTTGACAGACTGTAAATATTTATACTCGTATGTTAGGTAATGTAAAACATTATTCAGGAAAATATTTTATGTCACGTATACAAGGTTCTATTGCCTTTTGTGTGATGTAGAATATGTACTTTTTAACCTTTGAATTCAGTCTAAACACTGACTTTGACGTAGCATTTTTTTAAAAATGGTATAATAGATAGACAAGTACGGCTTAACATCGACTAAAGAATTAGTAACTTTTTAACCAAATGACCTTTTGCTATAGAACCTTTAAAATAAATCGAAGGCGAGTATTGTATTCTCACAAGTGAGGTAAATATATTATATTTTGTTAATTACCTTAAATTTATTACCTTTTTCTGGTAGAATTACTTGACAACATAGTACTGTAATGAATTACTTACGGAACGGAAAACAATTCTGTACATTACAGTACAGCTGTAGACTCCAAATATTAATAAATATATAATGTATACTATTAATAAATACATTTACGTTTTTATTTAGCAGTGAAACTAAAGATTGCAAAAATAGTAACATTCGGTATTAGTCTGTATACGAGTATAAGAATCTGTTAAATATTAAAAAAAAATATTTTGAATACGATGACAACGTTCACTTATTTTTTTAGAAAATACCTTAAATATTATCAGTCAGTGTTTAGAACTGAATTTTAATTTTAACCTTAAAGCAGAGTTCGTACTCGACTGGAAAACCTGGAAATGTTAGGGAATTTAAAATTGACTCTAAAAGTCAAAGAAATATCCGAGGTTGCAACACTTTAAGGCACCCTTGAATTTTTTTTTCAATAAAAATAGTATTTCTCCATTTGTGGGTCTTAATTATCCCGTCAAGGTCTTAATTATCCCGTCAAGAAATATTTTTTAGAAAGGAAACCATTTTTCTTCATTTAGGTAGTATTTAATTTTGTATGAATAAAAATTTTTATATTATATTCTTAACAGACACTTCGTATAATAAAAGCAAAATTTATTTGTGCAACGTGCAGAAATTTTTAACAGTAGTTTTTTCAGAAATCATTAATAAAAAATGTTCCCATTTGTTACAAGCTTTTTTAAGTACGCTATATGCTAAATTTGCATTTAATTGCCCTGGACTCAGATACTGTAGAAAAATATGGAAAGCTACTATTAAAAAAAAAAACTTTCTTCTTTGTTACTTCTGCTGATTGTTATAAATTTGTCATTCTCTTGAAAAAGATAAGGAAAAGACTCGTATTCCTAGCGCCCTCCTAAAATCACTAAATTGATCGCAAACGTTTAAGTTTTACATGCCAGTATAAGAGCAAAGGTGGTAATTTTCAATTTAATCTGGAATTGCCGCTTTTACGGGCTTTGTCAGACAAGACATGTTTCTTGGTATTAGACTTTATCAAATTTGAGTGAATTTTCTACATTGCGCCAATATTCTAATCTCGCAAAGTAACGATCCCTAAAAATACCTTATCCAGTCGTAGGCGATACGTCGGAAAGTCACTCCAACTTTACAAGGCCGCATAATCTCAATGTTCATCAGATTATAAAATGTTTCTAATTTTAGTCTAAAAAAACGCTTTTTTTTTGATTATAGAGTACGAACCCTGCAAGAAATATCTATTTAGATGTAAAAGACTTTTGGTCGTAAAACTTTTTATATGTAAAGTATTAAAAAACTCGTAGATTTCCTAAGAACCTATCGATGTTAAATATTCCTTATAATAATGTACTGATACTATATATAACTGATGTTTTTTTTTTTTTTTTATTTTTATACCTTTTTGTACACCGAATTTTTCTTTAAATTAATTTATTAACTGTTGTAAATCTGCAATTGTTGCATCGCACACTTAATGGACTTTATGTTAGCATATCAGTGCGCTTAACTATATATATAGAATAGAAGAAATATAGTAATATATGTGTTTTTTTAAAGAAGCTTCTTCTTTTGCCTGACAATAAAAAAAAAAAATTAAGTCACCTATATGAACGGGCTAGAAGATATTTGAATTTCGAATTTGTGTTTCTGAGTAATTTTCGCACAACCTGGCAACATCAATTCGCAGGCTTATTTTTTGTGGTAAAGCGCAGAGCTCCAGGTGATTATTATTATTATTATTATATTATTTATGCCCGGTGCATACGTGCTGTAGGGAAATCCCTAAAGTATGAAAGCAGCGGCGCGTGTGTGGAAAAATCATTCTAAAGGGATGATGTTCTCCGTATAAAATAACCGGTCAAGTGCAAGTTTAACTTGCGCAGTTAGTGTTCCGTACGTTGATTGCTTCTGAAATATTTATTTTTTTATTACGGAGGTATAAAAGGATCAGTGACTTCACAAAACACACCCCAAATGAGTTTTCAGCAAAGTTTGTTTCCGATCTTTACTGAAAACTGATGACCTTGAAATTTTTGGTTCCTTTTATATGCCAGATATATTATTAAAAATAATGCACTCGTGATAATTTTCGTTCAATTTACATCCTGTGGAGAATATTCCAGAATTATTTCAAAATTTTTTGGATCAGTACTTTTCGAAATAAAGGGGGGGATTTTTTCAAAATAATACAAAGAAAAGTGTGCGCATGTAAGATATATATATATATATATATATATATATATATATATATATATATATATATATATATATATATATATTTTTAACTCGTGTTTTACAAGCTTTCATTTGACACTCCACTCGATGACCTAGTAAAAATTTTTTTTTTTCACTTCCGATTTCACCTCCAAAAACTAACCCCTTAAGTCAAAATTTAACTTTCAAAACTACACGTCTCTGATGAGGCCATCAATTCCTATATTAGTACCAAATTTCAACTTTCTACGTCAAATAGTTTCGGAGAAAATCAGGTGTGACAGACAGACACCAAAGTGATCTTATAATTGTTCCATACGGAACACTAAAAAGACTGGTTCAAAAGTGTACGAGGATTGACAAGCTGCGGATGTGATGTATTAGCTCGACGTGTATTAATAGCATGCACTGCTCTGGGAGGAATTCAGCAGGTGACATAAATCAAACACTTTTCATGAAAATTCATGTAAAATAAACTCAAGTCTCGGACCGTTCTTCGATGTTCCCAGGTATTAAGATTTCTGGTGAGTTCTGGGTCTCCATTCAGGCGAGCAACTTTCTTCCGGATAGAATCCAACAAATTCAGTGTAT
Source organism: Pachyrhynchus sulphureomaculatus (assembly GCA_019049505.1). NCBI lineage: Eukaryota > Metazoa > Arthropoda > Insecta > Coleoptera > Curculionidae > Pachyrhynchus > Pachyrhynchus sulphureomaculatus. The sequence goes on along the minus strand of CM032454.1, from coordinate 172,027,970 downwards.
GCTTGGAGCAGAGCCCCAAACATGGGAGCAGTATTCCATCGTTGGTCGAATTTGAACTTTGTACAGAATTAACAGTTCTTGTGGATGTTCATCCCAAGACATATTGGCTCCGAAGTTAACGCTCAACAACTTGAGTGACGATGCAAGAGGAACAGAACATCCCGACATCACTATCTCGGGTTTCGCAACGTTAGCTTTTTTACAAAAAAACTGTCGTCTGCTTTTTTGTAGCGTTAAATTCTACCTAGTTACTGTCACCCTAAGATAGAATTTCTTCCGGGCCTTTGTTAAGCTGAATCACCTCCTGCTGTCTGCGGATTTTTGCGTGAGTAGCTGATGTTTGAGCGTTCAAAGTGAAAAAATAAGCAGCTGCAAAGCTGTAGACTGGATTTCTGGTTCTTCCCAGCAGATCGTTAACGTAAATAAGTAAGAGACAGTATGGAGCATTAGGGCACACCGGCGTTGATAGTGGAGGTATCAGAAAGAAATTCGTCGACCGCCACTTGTAAAGAACGCTCTCTGAGGAAAGTCGAGAGCCATAAACAAACCCTTTCAGACGTATAGTATTTTTCACGATCTAAGAAAGTGACTTAGCTACCTATACCCATTCAAAATTATACAAGATTCGAAAGTGATTAATTTATAACTGTTTAATGACAAGGCATCGTGCAGGGCCGGGTGGGTTTAAAATTTTATTGTGATAAGACAGCTGAATTTTAATGTGTTATGTACTGAATAATACACAATATAATTAATTATACAAATATATTAAAACAACGTACAGTGTCCTCGTGTACATTTGTTACAGTTTTAGTTATTTATTAATATCTAGTTCAATTTCGCTAGCGCTACTATCTTGCAAATCCATAATAAGTTTTTTTTACAGATTCTAAACTATTTATATTTATGTCCATACATCTATATGAATTTTCAATTTTTTGGACGTGTTGAATACAGTTTCTCTCCAGTTTTCAACGGTTACATTGGCTTCTTCTGTCTTTATCAACTCAATCACACTACTGTTTAAAGTGGGCGTATTATTGTGAGCACGTATATTAGACTTTATTTTATGCCATATCAACTCGATCGCATTAAAGATACAATAATATGGTGGAAGCCGAATTATTTCGTGTCCTGCTTCTTTTAGAATTTTATCACATATATTCCTTTGGAAAATTGTAACTTTTTAAAACAATTGTTTAACAACAAAAGGCTTGTATTTCCCTTTTTCTACCGGTGGAACTTGGTACCTTATTCATTTGACGACTATGATAGGATGCGTTATCCATCACAATACAACTATTCGGTGGTATATTTGGCATTAATTTGATTTGAAGCCATTCTTCAAAAACTTCAGCGGTTGTATCACAATGATAATCCAAGCTAGAATCTGAAATATTCTTGGCTGCTAGAAATTGACATTCTGGTATCCAGTCTGCTTCTGACCTCGCATGTAAAATAGTTATTCTTTTACTTTTATTTGATGGAGCTTTGGTGTGGCATTTTTTGGATTTATCAATCCATTCTTTACTGGGTGTGTTGTGGGTGTGATAGCAAGTCTCATCTAGATAGATTATCGTTCGATTTTCCGATCTAGCTGTATTTATTTTTTAAAGATATTCCATTCTGAGTTGTTCTAAGCGCCGTGATTCCATTATTACTTGCCTATTGTTTATTTTTGTGAACAAAAACGACGTAGAATACGCCATACAGTTGTAGTTTAACATTTTATGTTATCTATCTATGTTAGCTATCCTCGGACAGCCTCCATGAAAGTAACAATAACGTAGGAAGTTTTTGTTCTGCATACATTTCATAAATTTTGGGGCGGATTAAGTCTTCTTGGCAGAAATCAATACATTTCGACTAACTTTAAAGTGTTTATAAAACACTTTTAACTATCACTTTTGCCTCAATGGGCAAACATTTGCGGCTTATATATATATATATATATATATATATATATATATATATATATATATATATATATATATGTATGTATGTACATATATATATATATATATATATATATATATATATATATATATATATATATATATATATATATGTATGTATGTACATATATATATATATATATATATATATATATATATATATTATATATATATATATATATATATATATATATTATATATTATATTATATTATATCAATTACGACCCTGTTACGGCCAGGTAGGTGCGAGGATCCTAACGGTCGTTTAATGTTTTTATTGCATCAATTTGCCAAATCACTTTCTTAAATCTTGAAAAATACTATACCACAACAGCGTAACTTAGCCAACAATCTGTCATGCCCAACACGGTCGAATGTCCTGAGGATATAAAAATTACATTTTTTTAGAACATTTCCAAAGCGAATGAAAAATTAAAAATTTGTAAGGTTTATAGTTTACTACTTGCAAATTATTCAAAATATATGTAAAAATGCAACATTTCAGATAGTATTGAAAGAAAACACCACTAACCAATGAAAAGAGGGGTACGTCAAGGGGACACTGTCTCGCTGAAATTTTTTACATTGGCGCTGGAAGATCCTTTCAAACAAGGGTATAAATATACGAGGAGAGCAACTTAATCATTTGGGATTCGCGGATAATATTGTGCTTATATATGACAACAGAGAAGAATTGGAAGAAATGCTGAACGAACTTAACAAGTCCAGAGAAATTGGTCTGAAGATAAACATCGCCAAAACTATGTTCATGACAAATGACGACTGTGATAAAGAAGCAGTACTGAATATTGAAAACGCGAAAATTACAAAAATGGATTCATAAGTATATCTTGGACAAAAAATAGTAATATCCAAAGAAAATTTGAAAGCGGATTTATCAAGGAGAATATTGGTTTGGTCGGCGTTTGGCAGATTGCGGAACATCTTCACAAATACACTAAAAGTGAACACATTTGATCAATGCGTGTTGCCAGTATTGACATACGGAGCGGAAACGTGGGCTTTGAATTAAGAAATTGTAAATCGCCTATAAGTAGCTCAACGACCGATGGCAAGGATAATGTTGGGAATATCGTTGAGGGATAGGCTGACTAACGAAGAAATTCGAGGAAGGTTCAAGATAATTGATGTAGCTGAGAGGGTAAGCAGGTTGAAGTGGACCCGGGCGGGTCTTATCGCAAGACTCTCTGATAATCGATGGACCCATAAAATAATAAACTGGAGACCCTGGAATGAGAAACGAAGTAGAGGACGCCCGCAGACCCGATGGTCTGATAACATCAAAAAACGGAAAAAGATGGACGTACTTAGGGGAGGCTTATGACCGACGATGGACTGCATAGCTGATGATTACAATTTTTTTGCTGAAAACCGAAAGAAATTTATGGGAATTTTTTTAAATTTTCTTTGGGCCCATTTTTCATTTATAGTTTTTAGCGAAAAAATATGATTTATGGTTTTAACCTCAGTAAACTATAAGCCTCACAAATTAATGGGAACTTTGAATCTTTTTTTGCTTAAGAAATATTCTAAAAAAAATATAATTTTTATACTCTCGGAGCCTGCAAGCTGTAAAGTCCTCTTAATATGAAAATTCTTAACTGGAATATTTACTCAAAAATTAATTATTATGTAAATAAGTACTGGGACTTTTTTACGCAATTTCCCTCTGGTATTCAGTTTGGCAGATAACCTAATTTTTTTTATGACGTAACTTTAACTTTAAGCCACTGACTTATGACTCAAACTGAAAGTACGTCTCTCTCGTACGGGTAATAAACAATGTTGCCAAATTGTTTAGGTTTTATTTAAGGAAAAAAGATTTGCAATTAATGCTTTTTTCCTTTATTTATTTTAATATCAACTATATGCTAAGTTTATATATCTTCAAGTGCTTGATTTACCTGTGGTCAGGGTGCTATTTGCTTAATTTCTTTTCAAATTTCGTATTAACGGAAATATTCCTCTGATTTTTTGAATTGCTTCATTTTAAGTTATAATCTGGAAATAGTCTCTGGCATGAAATCTTAATGCTTTACAAAAGAAAAAACCAGATCCAAAACTCTTGGTAAAATTGGAATTCTTTTCCTTCTGTCTCATTCTCTTACTTGACAAATACGTGTCGGAGGATTTCTGTCATGTATAACAATGGTGAACGTTTCAATAATAACATGCTCGTTCAAAAAAAAAAAATTATCGCTGTCTGTCTGTCCGTCTGTTACACCCGAAATTTTCTTCGAACTATTTGACATACAAAGGTGAAATTTCGCACTAATTGATGAGCTCATCAAAACCGTATAGTTTTGAAAGTTAAATTTCGACTTAAAGGGGACTATTTCATTTATAGGTTAGTTTTGGGGGGTGAAATCGGAAGTGAAAAAAAAATTACCAGGTCATCGAGTGGGGTGTCAAATGAAAGCTTGTGAACGAGTTCAAAGATATATATAATGTAATACTTACGTGCACTTTTCTTTGTATTATTTTTTAAAAATTGACAAAAATAGTTATCTCCCCCTTATCTCGAAAAGTCCTGATCTAGAAAAAAAATTTTGAAAAAATTTTGGAATATTCTCCACAGGATGTAGATTGAACGAAAATTATCACGAGTGCATTACCTTTAATAATAAGCTGGTTTTATTTATGTCAAATAAATGCAGTGCGTCTAATAATTTGGCCAGGGACTGTATATATATATATATATATATATATATAATATATATATATATATATTATATATATATATATATATATATATATATATATATATATACTGTAATACTTGCGCGCACTTTTCTTTGTATTATTTTTTTAAAAAATTGCCAAAAATCGCTGTCCACCCCTTATCTCGAAAAGTCCTGATCAAAAAATTTTATTATATTCTCCACAGAATGTAGATTGAACGAACATCACTGCATTGCCTTTAATAATAAAAAAAAACAAAAATTTCATGGTCATCAGTTTTCAACAAAGATCGGAAACAAACTTTGTTACTTTCGTAACAAAAATTTTTATTTTTGAAAGCAATCAACGTACGGAACACTAATTACACGAGTCTGACTTGCATTTGGCGGGTTATTTATACCCTTGATTTACCTTAAAAAGCTCAAATAGTTTTAACCGATGATATTAATTACCTGAGATGTCAAAGAAGTATAATCTGTACTGTCATCTCGACAGATTTGTCAAAAATTGTTTATTATACGCCTTTTTTACAACTAATGTCACTCAAAAATTGATTATGCTCAATGAATTTCTCATTAAAAATTATGCAAAGGACTAATTCAAACCTAAGCAACTTGAGCCGGCCACCTGGGGTTCCTTATGTGAAGCAAATTTTTAAAACAGACCATCATATTAGAAAAAAGTTATTTGAATCCTCATCTTTTGTATACCCGAATAAATCTACGTCGTACAGATCTACAGATATTTTTCGAAATTCGAGTACACAAACGAGTAAAACAATGGTGTCATTAAATGTAGGTGATACTCCAAGAATGTCTCCAGATAGTTTAAGTCCTAAAACTGACTACCATGATGAATCGGGTCAAGCAGTTTTAAATTTAGAAAAACACTACGTTGATGATACCGAACTTAGTTTTAATAGAAAGAACTATGTTTTAAGGTATCTTTACAATCCAAGCCCGACAATGAATCAGGAAGAAATACAGACTTTGCCTGAAAACTCTCTTACCAAAACATTTTTAGAAAAAGTTAGATTAAAGCAATCGGAATCACCAATAGCTAGTACTAGATCTAAATTTTTACAACAAACTTCCCCTTTGCGAAATCTTATTGCTATTGTGAAAGATAAAAGTATTGAACAAGTTGAGGAAGATCAGGATGTTTCGTACAATCAAAATGATCACAACGTTCAACAAGATCAGAAAAGAGCAGTTACTGAAAAGTCACTCGTACGTGGAAACTCCAAGAATTTGTCCTCGTAATACAACTAGGTTTACAGTAAAGAGTATTAAAGAGAAACCTTTTGTACCTACACAAATAAAACCAGTTAAATTTTTTACTGAAAAAGATTTATGTTTAAACTTAAATTGTGCTAAAACCTCACCAAAAAGTGTTAAAAAACAATCGTTTATGTCACCGACCTTTTCAAGTGAGCAAAAAAATAAAATGATCGAAATTAAAACTGTTACCAAACTGATTTCTCCTACAAGAAGAGGTAGAAGTGCTAGCCCCAAACAAGCACTTCAAAGAGAATCTTCCATTATTCAGAAAGTACCTTATATTGATAAAAGTTCCTCTTCTATCTTTCACGCGGGTAGTTACGCGAATCAAGGGGAGTCAAAATTTGGTTTAGAGGTGGCTATAAGATCTCCTAAAACGGTACGTATTAGTTTAATTGTAACACGTAAGCTGAAAAGTTTTTAGTTTAGCTACTTAAAACACACTTTTTTTTGCAAAATTCGACTTTATTCATCAACATAGTCTCCTCCCAGAGAGATACAATCAGTCCAACGCTTTTCTAACATTTCTATACCTTTCTTTAGATGGATTTGTCTTTGCCTTCGAAATAAGCCTCAGTTTCGGCGATAACTTCTTCATGGAGACAAATCTCTTTCCTGAGAGCATTTTTTTGAGGTCTTCGAATAGATAATAGTCGCTGAAGGCCAAATCTGGAGAATACGGTGGATGAGGAAGCAATTCGAACTTCAATTCATGCAATTTTGTCATCGTAACCATTGACTTGTAACACGGCGCATTGTCTTGATAAAAGAGCACTTTTTTCTTGTCCATTTGGGCAGTTTTTTTGGGACTTCTGCCTTCAAACGCACAAATAACTTCATATAATATTTTCTATTGATGGTTTTTCCCTTCTCAGGATAGTCGATAAAAATTATTCCAGGCGCATCCCAAAATACAGAGGCCAAAACCTTCCCAGCCGACTGTTGTATCTTTGGTTGCTTCGGGCGGTTTTTTACCGGCTGCTGTCCACTCAGCTGACTTCCGATTTGATTCCGGTGTGTAGTGATGGATCCATGTTTCATCCATTCTCACATCTCGCATGAAAAAATCCTTTTTATTGCGCTTAAACAGGTCTAAACAGCGCTCAGAATCATCAACACGTTTTGTTTTTGGTCCACTGTGAGCAAACGCGGTACCCAATTCGAATGTCCAAATGTTCATGCCAAATATGACCAACACGTATCTTTAGAGTGTCGGCTATCTCATGCAATTTCACTTTATGATCCCATCAAAAAACAGTGTTTAATCAGTACACGAAATTCGATTTTTCCCATTGTTTAGAAAATATTAAAAGTAGCGTCACTAAAACCACTGTAACTTGTAAACTAATCGTCGAAATGACATGCAATTTTGACACGTATCGTTTGAAGGTTGGTACTTTCTAAAAATCATATGGATTTTTTGGAAGTGGCGACATCTATGTGTCAGACCAAAAACTTTTCAGCCTACTTGTTATTAATCGAGTTATATATACGAGGCTGGTTTGAAAAGTCCGTGCAAAAATAAAAACTACTTATGTGTTTGGGGTAAACCTTTTTTATTTTTCGACATAGTCTCCTTTTAGGCTTATACACTTCGTCCAACGATGTTCTAGTTTGTTGATCCCTTCCGAATAATAGGATTTGTCCAAGTCTGCAAAATATCCATTAGTGTCTGCAATCACCTCCTCGTTTGAATAAAATCTTTGTCCCGCCAGCCATTTCTTCACATTGGGGAACAAATAGTACTCCAAGGAAGCCAAGTCTGGAGAATAGGGGGATGTGAAACGAGTTGGAATCCTATTTCCATTAATTTTGCGACCACAACTGCTGAGGTGTGTGCTGGTGCGTTGTGTCGTGATGGAAAATAACTTTCTTGTGGGCCAATCGCGGGCGTTTTTCTTGCAGCTCGGTTTTCAAACGATCCAATAACGATGAATAATATTCACCTGTAATAGTTTTACCCTTTTCCAGATAGTTGATGAGGATTATCCCTTGCGAATCCCAAAAGACAGTCGCCATAACCTTTCCGGCCGAAGGAACGGTCTTCGCCTTTTTTGGTGCAGATTCCCCCTTGGTAACCCATTGTTTAGATTGTTGTTTGGTCTCAGGAGTATAGTAATGTATCCATGTTTCATCCACAGTGACGAAACGACGCTTAAAGTCCTCCGGATTCTTCTGGAACAGCTGCAAACCATCCTTGCAACACTTCACACGATTCCGTTTCTGGTCAAGCGTGAGCAATCGCGGCACCCATCTTGCGGATAGCTTTCTCATGTCCAAATGTTTATGCAAAATATTATGTACCCGTTCAGTCGAGATGCCCACAGCACTAGCAATCTCACGCACCTTAACTCTTCTGTCATCCATCACCATAACATGGATTTGATCAATGATTTCTGGAGTCGTAACCTCCAATAGGCCGTCCAGAACGTACAGCGTCACTTGTGCCCATATGGCCAGTCCGAAAATTTTGAAACCACTTATAAACTGTTCTAATCGAAGGTGCAGAGTCACCATAATGTTTATCAAGCTTCCCTTTAGTCTCCTGAGGCGTTTTGCCTTTCATAAAGTAATGTTTAATCACCACACGAAATTCTTTTTCGTCCATTTCTTGAAAATCACTAGACTTCCTTGATTCACACGAATGCCAAACACAAAGAAATAGACCAATATGGCTGAAACTTGGTGTGCGTTCATTCAAGAGATGTTACTAACTAAACATGACCTCGATACGCGCCAGTGGTGCCATCTCTCGGACTTTGCACGGACTTTTCAAACCAGCGTCGTAGGTATAGTGACAGGCAGAAAGTATGCAACATATAGGATTTTTCTTTATTCTTCAATTTAGAAGAAAAGTGGGTTGATAGGTGGAGTTGGCATCACTTGAAATCCAAAAAACTGGCAAAGTGCAAGTCGAACTTGCGCAATTAGTGTTCCGTACGTTGATTGCTTTTGAAATAATTTTTTTTTATGGAGGTAAAAAATGATCAGTGACTTCACAAAAGACACCCCAAATGAGTTTGGAACAAAGTTTTTTTTCCGATCTTTACTGAGAATTGATGACCTTGAAACTTTTGTTGTTTTTTTTTTATATACCAGATAAATTATTAAAGGTATTTCACTTATGATAATTCTCGTCTAATTTACACCCTGTGGAGAATATTCCAGAATTTTTTCAAAATTTTTTGGTCAGTACTTTTCGAGATAAGAGGGGGCAGCGATTTTTCGCAATTTTTATGAATAATACAAAGAAAATTGTGCGCAAGTATTACATTATATATATTTTTGAACTCGTGTTTTTATAAGCTTCCATTTGATACCCCACTCGATACAGTTTTCAGTAATGATTGAAAAATAACTTTGTTGAAGACTCAGTTGGGGTATGTTTTGTGAAGTCATTGATCATTTTATACCTCCGTAACAAAAATTTTTACTTCAAAAGCAATTAACGTACAGAACACTAATTGCTCAAGTTCGACTTGCACTTACCGTTTTTTTTTTTAATTTATGATTTTTTGTTTATTTAAAATGTGAAGTGTTTGTAATTTATTTATTTTTTGTGTGCTGCACAGTCAATGTCTTTGTTACTTTTAGTAAATATTAAAGCATTAGTTTTCTTTTCTTTTTTGCAAGAAAATTGTGACGCTAAGGTGTTCTTAAAAAAACAAAAACTTTGAACTGCGTACTGTAGGGTAAAAATATTCGATAACTGTCCATGCGACAGATTCCATCAATTTAACCAATTCATTTCAAATTCAAAAAATAGAAATCTTCTTGCGATTATATTTTTATAGGTCAAACACTTGACAAAACACGTTTTTTGTCCAAATTTTTGCACCCTACAATAAAATGCAATTCTAGATAACTTGGGAACTTGAGAAAATTCAAATTTTCCGCTCAATGACAAATGACAATCGGCATTGCAAAATCATTTTTTGGGTTTCAAATGAAAAAATCCTATATGTCGCACACGTTCTGCCTGTCACTGTATAATACAGTTACACTTTTCAGTAATAATTTACGTCTTTTTTAGTGTTCCGTACGGAACACTAATAAGAACATTTCGGTGTCCGTCTGTCTCTCTGTCACACCCGATTTTTTCCGAAACTATTTTACATAGAAAGTTGAAATTTGGCCCTAATATAGGAATTGATGGCCTCATCAGAGCCGTGTAGTTTTGAAAGTTAAATTTTGACTTAAGGGGTTAGTTTTGGGGGGTGAAATTGGATTTGAAAAAATCTTTTTGTTACTAGGTCATCGAGTGGGGTGTCAAACGAAAGCTTGTAAAAAGACGAGTTCAAAAATATATATAATGTAATACTTGCGCACAATTCTCTTTGTATTATTTTTAAAGAAATGCGAAAAATCGCTGTCCCCCCACCTTATTTCGAAAAGTACTGATCAAAAAATTTTGAAAAAATTCTGGAATATTTTCTACAGGGTGTAGATTGAACGAAAATTATCACGAGTGCATTACCTTTCATAATTTATCTGGTATATAAAAAAACAAAAATTTCAATGTCATCAGTTTTTACTAAAGATCGGAAAAAAACTTTGTTAAAAACTTATTTGGGATGTGTTTTGTGAAGTCACTGATCATTTTATACTTCCATAACGAAAATTTTTATTTTAAAAGCAATCAACGTACGGAACACTAATTGCGCAAGTAGCGAACGAGATAAATTTGCTCACTCTTATCTCGAAAGGGAGTATACCATATTTACCTTTTTCGGTCTTCGGAAATTCAAGGACCTAAATTTTAAAATTTTTTTATTTAACCTATTTCATTTGTTACCTTTTAGATGCTATCTAACAGCACCATCTTAGAGCGTAGTTCGGATTCCGGTGCAGAACATGATTTATGTCAAGCTATTACAAAGTTGAGAGATACAGACTGGTAATCATAATAGAATTTTTTTTTTAGTCGAGAAATTTCAAAAAAGAGACAGAATTAAATTTGACAGTGAAACCTCCTTAGAAGGACAAAGACGAGACAGAAACAATTTTCCGCAAGAAGTTTTGTATCAACAGAAACCTTGCGGAACGTGAAATTAATTGGCCTAGAAATCATCATTGGCCTAGGGTTCATGGTTTAAGGAAGTTGGGGCGTTACACGAAAATACTTTAATTTGATTTTATTCGATAAATTAAAAAATCTGGAATTTTTCGTAAAAATTAGACATTTAGGAAGCTTTTCATCAAATAAATCAAATTTAAAAATACGTGGATCCTTATGGGAAACGTGTCCATTTAATGCAGCAAACGTCCATTTTTTTTATATCGAAAATAAATATTGTCAAAAATGTGAAATTTAGATATATTAACATCAAAATATGACGAATATTTTAAAATTTTTTTTCAACTAATCAGGAAACTTTTTATAAATGAAAAATTATAATAATTGTCAATGATTTCGAGCAATAACTTATATCAGGCGAATTAAGTGGTAACAACGCATTGACAAAAAATAGAGGGAAATTCAAATGCGTCTTATGTTCGGCGTAAGTTACATCTACATGAATCGTTAAATGAAAAAAAACGTATGTAAATTTTTAAATAAAAAAAGTAATAAAACTAATGTCTCATTTAGAATGCCTTTAATTATTCACGCTAGTAACAATTTCTAGTAGTTATAAATATTCAACGCATAGTAATAATTTTTTTAATCTTAAATAGTATTGAAATATCGTATAAATAAAATAAATATAAAATAATACTTTTTAATTATTCAAACAGTGGATTTAGAACACGCAGTGATTTCGTAACACAAATTTTATTATTTGCATCAGAGGTTAGAACTGTCATTATCACTGTTTACCATTCGTCTTTTTTCGCCATATTTCGTTTGACTTAACCTTTGTGTATAAACTGCCTCGGTAACATGTTCTCTCTTCCAAATATATATATTTTTTCCATTTGTCACAAATTTCGCATTCTTTGTCTTTATTAATTTCTTAACTTTTAACTCTTATGAAGTGCACTACAATATTGTTTTACCCTGATTGTGCCGCAATCTGAGAATGTCAAGATGTCTAACTATTATAAAATATGCGATGTTGCCGCTTTTTAATGAATAAATTAGCAATATTTATTTTGATTACTTCGCAAATATAGAGCTCAATAACATATATAACAGTTTTTTTTAATATGTCTTTAATATACCTACTGTATAAATTTAATACGTTACAATATACTTAGATCTTTCATTTTTTCTTAAGTTTGGACTAAACATTCAAAAGTTAGTCTATTCATAGAAAAACTCTAATAAATAGTACATTCATAGGCGAAAAATAACGTCAAACGTGTCAGTAATTTATAATATCAATTATTACTATATACTTCATTAAAAATATAAATGTAGGGTTATAACAAAATACTAATATAAGCTAACGCAATTTACTTTTGGTTTCACCTATACCACCGCAACTTCCTTAAATAGTTTTAAATTGAATTTGCTTTAGTACATCTAATTTTAATCACTACCTTCCCTCATTAAGAATGTCTTTTATTTGGCTCTTCTTTCCTACTTTTATAGTTATTTTTATCGTTATTTTCTGAACGATGAACTTTTTCTTTAAAATATTAAAGACCATTTTAGGAATGTTGCATTACGAGGACTGGCAGAAATAGTGGAAATATGCAGAACATCAGATATAGATGTGGTGTATCCTCATATGACGTCTATTAACCAAAGAATCATTGAATTGTTGAAAAGTCCCAGGTCACATGTTTGTAGAACTACTTGCCAAGCTGTAGGACACTTGTTTGAGTATGTCAAAGATACTAGACGACCAGTAAGTAATAAAGAATGACAGCTTTAGCTCATACTAGTTCGGTAAGTCTGCGCTTTTGTGCAGAAAATTAAAGCTTTTATATAGAACTTGCCTTGACCTTATCAACAATTTAGCTGCTTTATATCATTGTGATCAAAATATGCAAAAACCACATATACTGTATCTCATTGCAAATAGGTATCTCATTTCTGTAAAATTTGACCGCAATTTTGAATATAAAGCCCAGTCGCCAGGGGTTTTGCCCTCATTCAGACTGCATTTTGGCACACAGGTAGTTTTTTGGTCTTATAATACGATAAAAAATTTCGTTAAAGTTTAATGTAAGGTAAGTCCACAAAATCCAAAATAAAATCAAAAATTCGGTTTTTCAGTAATATCTTGAAAAATAAAAAAGATATCGAAAAACTAACAGCACTACGTTAAAGACCGGGAAATTTTACAAAAAATAGCATATACATTTTTTTCCAGATTTTTTTATTAGTGTGAGCATTTATTAAAAATTCGGATAGCTGATTCAAAAATTGTAACAGCGCACCGCTCGAAGTTTAATCGATATAACTTGTTTTCAGGGTGTAAAAGAAAAACCGGTCAAGTGCAAGTTGAACTTGCACAATTAGTGTTCCGTACGTTGATTGTTTTTAAAATAAAAATTTTTGTTAGGGTGGTATAAAATGATCAGTGACTTCACAAAACACACCCTAAATGAGTTTTCAACAAAGTTTGTTGCCTATCTTTACTAAAAACTGGTGACCTTGAATTTTTTTTTTTTTTTTTATAATACCAAATAAATTATTAAAGGTAATGCACTCGTGATAATTTTCGTTCAATCTATACCCCGTGGAGAATATTCCAGAATTTTTTCAAAATTTTTTGATCAGTACTTTTCGAGATAAGGTAGATGACAGCGATTTTTTAAAAGTAATACGAAGAAAAGTGTGCGCAAGGATTACATTATATATATTATATATATATATATATATATATATATATATATATATATATATATATATATATATATATATATATATATTTTACTCGTGTTTTCACAAGCTTTCATTTGACACCACACTCGATGACCTAGTAAAAAAAAAAAATTTTCACTTCCGATTTCGCCCCTCATAACAAACCCCTTAAGTCAAAATTTATGTTACGGTGGTATAAAATGATCAGTGACTTCACAAAACACACCCCAAATGAGTTTTCAACAAAGTTTGTTTCCAATCTTTACTGAAATCTGATGACCTTGAAATTTTTGTTTTTTTTATATACCATATAAATTATTAAAGGTAATGCACTCGTGATAATTTTCGTTCAATCTACACCCCGTGGAGAATATTCCAGAATTTTTTCGAAATTTTTTGATAAGTACTTTTCGAGATAAGGCCCGGGACAGCGATTTTTCGCGAATTTTTAAAAATAATACAAAGAAAAGTGCGCGCAAGTATAATATTATTATATATATTTTTTACTCGTGTTTTCACAAGCTTTCATTTGACACCACACTCGATGACCTAGTAAAAAAATTTTTTTTTTCACTTCCGACTTCTTAATTCTCAAAACTACATGGCTCTGATAAGGCCATCAATTCCTATATTATTACCAAATTTCACCTTTCTACGTCAAATAGTTTCGGAGAAAATCGGGTTTGACAGACAGACAGACAGACACCGGTGATCTTATAAGTGTTCCGTACGGAACACTAAAAATTAAAAGATTGCTTTTTTGAAGAGGAGACTTTCAGCTTTCCGATGATACTAATAATTTTTATTTTTGTTGCCTTATAATTTGTAAAACTTAAAACGAAATTTTTGTTTGCTTGATTTTAACAGGCATACAGCAAATTACAAATATTTAATAAAACATAGTATTGTGCATATATCATTATTATACCTTAAGTTTCAATATAAGAATAATTGAAAATACCCACATTGTCGGTGTTATTTAAAAACTGAGTTTTAAAATATGAAAATTTGCCTGCTGTAGTGCTCCGCCGGCAATTTTACATTCAAAGCAGTACGAAATGGTAAAAAAAAGCTGTACAATTTTTTTTAGTTACAGTTAAAAGTATACTTGATATTAGAAAATCATTAAAAACTTAAAAAAACTTTCTATTGTTTTGTTATTTTGCCCTTTAAAAAAAAGTTCATGATAAACTTATTTTTTGTTTATTATTAATTATACAACCCCCCCTAAACTTGAAATAAAAAAAATATTTAAAGGTGGGAAATAAAATATAAGCTTTAAGTATAAAGTATTTATATTTCATTTAAACGTCCAGGTACAAAGAAAACAGTTACTGAAAACACGAAAATTCTAAATTACTCCAGAAAATTAAATGAATTACGTACTCTCTGGCCATTATATCGGATCCGCCATTTTGAATTTTTCAAATCTGTCATCGGATTCGTAATCAGAACCCTGGGAAACCACTTAATAGCCAATTTCAAAATATTTAGCGGTGTACAGAAACGTTAATCATAAATGAGGTTGGAAGCATGATTCCCACTGCAACTGAAGGGGTTAAACTAGCCATTTTATTTTAAATAATTCTTTTAGTTACAGTAAAACTAAAAATATAACACAGGGGAACAGCTGTTTTGGTGTCGAGGTTTTTTGAGCTGATTCTATATCAATTTGATGTCCTGAATTCAAATAACGTATTCATTTGTACCTAGGAGCTCAAATTTTTTTTAAGATATACAATTTTAGAGAAATATAAGTTACATTATTGTAACTCAAATCCGTAAGTGTAGTAAACAAAAGTAGATACGAAATTTTTATTTTAGTTATACAAAATACAATATTATGTCTTACAAACAAAAAAAAACATTGAAGAAATGAAATAGTCACTCAACACTTGGAAAGCTTCTTTTCCGCGACATTCTTGAATGTTTTTTTTAAACAGTCGGGGGGGGGGGGGGGGGGGGGGGCCTTTTTAAACTCCAGCAGTAATCTGCCATCATGTGCATGTCCCATCTTCCTTGGTAGCGGTCCTCCATAACTTTAATATCTTGGTGAAATCTTTCACCTTGTTCCTCACTCATGTCTCCTAAATTTTCTGGAAAACTGTCTAAGTGGCTGTGTAAATAGTGTATTTTAATACTCATATTGCACCCTAAGGATTTGAAACTATTAAGCATCTTGTTAACCATTTCAACATAGTTTTGAGCTTTATGTTTGCCTAGAAAATTTTCTACAACTGCAACAAATGATGTCCAAGCTTCTCGTTCAACTTGATTCATTGAATTTATGAAGGCAGGATCCTTAATTAATTGTCTTATTTGTGGGCCGTCAAATATCCCTGCTTTGAGTTTTTCTGTGCTCAACTGATGCATTTTACCCCTATATATGCAAAACAAGACCCATTCTTATCAAGAGCCTTTACAAATTGCTTCATTAAGCCCAACTTTATATGTAACGGAGGAAGTATGATTTTTTCTCTTTCAACCAAAGCGTCGTTAATGACATTCTTTTCCCCAACGTCCATGCTTTCTCTCTGAGGCCAATCTTTTCTAACCCAGTGGTGTGTTTTGTCCCTACTATCCCAGAGGCACAAGAAACACGGATATTTCGTGTAACCACTTTGCTGCCCAAGAAGAAAGTTTACCATTTTTAAGTCTACACAAATCATCCATTGATGTTCGTAATACTTTATCTTCTGCAAGACCAAAGCTATGGTATTATATTCTTCTTTCAGTTTCGTTGAGTGAGCTAGTGGTATTGAACCATATTTATTCCCATTATGTAGAAGGACACATTTTAAACTTCGCTTTGAACTGTCAATAAATAGGCGCCAATCATCTGGAATATATTCAGAAAGTCCCATTTCTTTCATGAGTCCCCTAATTTCGTGACAAAATACAAGATTGTCTTCTTGAGAAAAGAATGGTAGCAGATCTTTTTCTCTTGTACGGTAAAAGGTAATTTTGGTCCCTTGTTCCAGTAAATTTTATCGTTCAACCTAGAAGCCAGTACTTCAGAAGCTTTTTTTTCGATAAATTGAGATCCCTGGTGAGATCATTTAATTCATTTTGATTGAAGCGTTGAGGAACTGATGACGTCCCCTCATAGTCACTGTTAGTTTCATTAGCATCAGAACTTTTATTAGCATCAGAAGAGCGATCAGAGGGAAAATATTCGTCATCAGAGATATGTGGTAGCTGATGAAATGTTGGAATCGGTATTTCATCTGAGTGCGGGATAGGGCGTATTGCCGAGTCTAAATTGGGATAAGTCCACTTACTGCGGTTATTTCGATTGATTCCATTAGTATTTACTAAACAGAAATAACAATCATTGAAGTGGTTTTTTGGTTCTCTCCAAACCATTGGTACGCCGAATTTTAGACATTTTCTTTTCCCGGTAGTCCACTGCCGTAAATGCTCTGTACAAGTTTTACATACGAGATGCGGGGCCCACGTTTTGTCCTGATCACCAAGCTTAACTCCAAAGTATCCAAGATACGCTCGCTTTACAAAGTCAGTAATAGTTTGTCTGTTTTGTTGAAACATGTATTCTCCGCATATATAGCAAAACACATCAGGTTGATTTACACAACTTCTTCTTAAACTGGAACCTGAACTCATTATAATTCTGTTCAATAACACAAAAACACTCTTTTCTTAACATAAAATAACACGCCGAATTCGATCTACTCTCATTAGTAAGAACGCACAAACTGACGAGACTTACCCGAGTTAGGTGATTAAAAGGGTCAGTTCAGGTACCTGATAGGCAATGGTTCCACTATTTATAGATTTACCTGGAATTTACTCAATTACAGACTGACAATAAAACCATTGTACCTACATTAATGAATATATAATAATTTTAGAACTCTCATAAATGAATATACTGAATAAAAACCACATTGGTAGATAAGTTGATGTATCTAAAAAAGTAGAGCTGATAGAGAAAAACGGATTGCATGTATAGATTTAGCGTCCCAAATATAGTTAAAATCAGCTCTAAAATCCCAGGCACCAAAACACAAATATTTTTTGTAAAATTCCCCGTCCTTTCACGTCGTACTATTAGTTTTTGGATATCTTTTTAATTTTCAAGATATTTGTAAAAGAACGAATTTTTCATTTTATTTTCGATTTTGTTGTATTCTACGTCCAAAAAATTACCTGTATGACAAAATGCAGCCTGTTACCAATTAGCTTCCCGTCAAACTTTGCCTCTGGCGACTGGACTATAATATTAGGTTGTCGAAAAAATATTGACGCTTTTTCTCGTTAATTAGCTTTATTGCCATATATCTCAGGTAATATAAGTCTCATCTGGTCATCCTTAGCGTTAGTTGAAAACTGTCATTTGACAGTAACAGACGTGTAAAAACTGTTGGAGGTCGTTATTCAGACTACATATTTATGGTCAAGATATATTACCAAAGCCGGTTCCGTCCCGTTCGTTCTGAAAATCTCGTTATCGAAGGTGCTCGCCCTGCGCACTGGTTGATCAATAACAGAACTTGATAGAATTTTGGCAAAACTGGCAAACAGTTTTAAACCATTTGGAGAAAGCTAGCTACAAAAAGAAGCTCGATGTTTGTGTACCACATGATTTGTTGCTAAAATATTTACTAGATCCAATTTTTATCTGAGAATCTCTACAGAAACGTAACTAAATCGAGTCATTTCGACAGTGGTTCGTCACTCGTGATCGAAAAAGCATGAAGCTGCTCAAACGATGGCAAAGCCCGGATTGACGCCAAAAAAGGTGATGCCGTATATTTGGCGGGATGAGAATGGTACATCATGAGCTGCTGTAGCCTGGCCAAACGATTGATTCTCTACTCTACTGTCAGCAATTGACAAGATTGAAGCAAGCGATTTAAAAAAATCGGCCGGAAGTAGTCAACGGAAAGGGTCTCGTCTGCCACCATAACAACGCCAAACGACACCAATCTGTGATGACTTGACAAAAATTGAGAGAGAGCTTGGAGCATAAATAAATTTTAACACCTACCTTAAAATTTTAAAATTTAATTTGGGTTTTTAAAATTGATAACCGGCGACCCTGCAAAAAAGCCTAGGTGACCCCGCTTAAATGGACTGTCCCGTTCAAATTATACAGGTATATGATATAATTAAATTGTTGGGGGACTAGCATATTAAAGCTGTAGAGTTCAGATTTTCTTGTAGAGATGGTTGTGGCTTTCAACACACACACACACACACACACACACACACACACACACACAACCATTCTGATACCAGCAAATCATAAAATTTTATAATTTTACAGGAATTTGATGAAATGGTAGATATCCTCCTATGCAGAACAGCAGATTCAAATAAGTTTTTAAGGCATGATGCAAATTTGGCGTTAGATTGCATGGTAACTCACATACCTATCCTACATTCTGTTCGAGCTATATGTACCAAAGTAAGTTCTTATAATATGTGTGTTGATATAATAGTGTCGATCAGTCAGTCTTAGTGCCTAAGAGACATATTTTGGAAACAGATCGTGGGCACTCATCTATCTATTGTAATCTTTGGGACCAAGACACAGCAGTTATAGAAGTTGTGTGAATTAAATAACAATATTAATCGCCACGTCAAGTCTAAGAACTACGTTTGTGTGACTTAATGAACGCATTTGTAAAGATAATGTTTAAAAATATAGTGGTGGTTACTCTCCAATTCATATCATCCAAAGTTATGGCAGCTAGAGGGCCCGAGTTGGTGTAGGCATTGTTTTAAATTCCAGCTAACATATTCTAGTTATGGGAGTCCTGCAGTATATGCTTCGGAGTATCGCAACCTTTGTATTAGTAATTTGTACGGCACGGATCACTGGGCTATATGGAACAGGTTAGAACCCAAAAGACCTCGTTAAACTCGAGACTATTGGTTCGGTACATTTTTTTAAGCATTCCGAGGTTTTAGGTTTTAGGCCGCTATTAAAACGGTGTGCGATTTCCCTCATTGGCATGCGACATTCTGTTCAGAAGTGCAAGCTATATGTTGCCAGGGATTTCATCGAGATACACTTAGCGGCCGATTAAGTCATTGTTTTTTATTTTTTTCTACAACAGGCTTTACTTTTCCAGGGTCCAGATCATAAAAATTCTTTAGTTAGAACAGCAACAGCGAGACTAGTTGTATGCGCGGTAGTAATAGCAGGTCCCGGTACAATCTTAAATCCTAATAGTAGTGACTATACCAGAAGAAGAATTGTTTTGAACATGGTTAGATTTCTAAATGATAAAAGCGGGGAAACAAGGTAACATATTGAAACATTCATTTAAGGAGCTACTTTTTCCATTTTTTTTTGCTTTTTATGCAATTTGATTCATTTAGCAAGAGATTACTGGTTGCATTAGGAACAAAACGCCTAATTTTCCCGCATGTACTGTGTTGAGTGCCTCAAGCGGCTAAAATTAAATAAGAAACGGTCAAGTGCAAGTTGAACTTGCACAATTAGTGTTCCGTACGTTGATTGCTTTTAAAATAAAAAATGTTGTTACGGTAGTATAAAATGATCAGTGACTTCACAAAACACAGCCCAAATGAGTTTTCAACAAAGTTTGTTTCCAATCTTTACTGAAAATTGATGCGCTCGTGATAATTTTCGTTCAATCTACATCCCCTGGAGAATATTCCAGAATTTTTTCAAAATTTTTTTGATCAGTACTTTTCGAGATAAGGTGGGGGGACAGCGATTTTTCGCGATTTTTTAAAAATCATACAAAGAAAAGTGTGCGCAAGTATTACATTATTTATATATTTTTTACTCGTGTTTTCACAAGCTTTCATTTGACACCACACTCGATGACCTACTAAAAAAATTTTTTTTTCACTTCCGATTTCACCCCCCAAAACTAACCCCTTAAGTCAAAATTTGACTTTCAAAACTACACGGCTTTGATGAGGCCATCAATTCCTATATTATTACCAAATTTCAACTTTCTATGACAAATAGTTTCGGAGAAAATCGGGTGTGACAGACAGACAGACAGACAGACACCGAAGTGATCTTATAAATGTTCCATACGGAACACTAAAAATCTCGGAATCCAATTATTTTGAATGAATTTTCATAAAACCTTTTGGATTGTATTGTTCATAAGGTATATTAAAAAGTTTACCTATTAAAATATGTTACATTATATTACATAATAAAGGTAAATATATAATAAAAGACTGTTTTTAGGCAATTTCCACTGGTTTATTTAAATTGCGATGACGCGTTTCGCTGTCGATGCAGCTTCTTCAGATCTACATTTTACACTGTCAAGTTAGATTTAATATTCACAGTTTTATATAATTTCTTAATTATAATATTACACCTAATTAAATTAAATTGATAGTATTGGAAAATCCACACAGATTTGGAGTTAGGAGAATAAATTCAATAATGGTGAATTGCTTAAATCTACCTGGTCGTTGAGTAAAGTACCTGTAGTCCTTAATCGATTTATATGCATTGTCTCTAAAAGGTTTAGTTTTAAACCTTTTTGTTGGGTGTCTAAAATTTTGAAATTCTTGTTAAATGTGTGATTTTCTGTTAAAAGATGATTAGCATATGTTGAATTAGATTTTCTATGGATGAAACTTTTTCGTGTTCTGTAATTCTTTGTCTAAATGTACGTCCAGTTTGTCCGATGTATGTTTTAGGACATGACCCATATGTTAATTGATAAACCCCTGATTTATTGTCTTTATTGATTTGTGGTTTGTAGTTTTTAAGATATTTCCCTATAGTATTGTTAGTCTTGTAAGCTATGTTGATATTTTTTTGATTTAAAAATTTCCCCAGTTTTTTCCGTTGGTTTGCCGAAATAGCTTAACCTATTATTCTCCTAACTCCAAATCTGTGTGGATTTTCCAATACTATCAATGTAATTTAATTAGGTGTAATATTATAATTAAGAAATTATATAAAAACTGTGAATATTAAACCTAACTTGACAGTGTAAAATGTAGATCTGAAGAAGCTGCATCGACAGCGAAACGCGTCATCGCAAATTAAAATAAACCAGTGGAAATTGACTAAAAACAGTCTTTTATTATATAACAGGAGATCTTCTGACTTATGTAACACATGTTTGGAACAACGCAATTGAACACTTTGGAGAATCTCGAGCGGTTGCTCTTGACATATCCAAGGCATTCGACCGTGTTTGGCACGAAGGACTGTTGGCTAAGTTGCGCTCTTATGGTATGTCTGAAAGGTTCTGTTTGTGGCTCTCATGTTTCCTCAGAGAGCGTTCTTTACGAGTGGCGGTCGACGGATTTCTTTCTAACACCCTCACTATCAACGCCGGTGTGCCCCAGGGCTCCATATTGTCTCCTACTCTCTTTCTCATTTACATTAACGATCTGCTGGAAAAGACCGGGAATCCAATCTATAGCTTTGCAGATGAGAGTACGCTGGTCTCTTCATTCACCTTGAACGCTCGGACATCGGCTGCTCAGTCAGGCGAATATCCGCAGACAGCAGGAGGTCGTTCAACTTAACAAAGACCTGGAAGAAATTCTATCTTGGGGTGACAGTAACCAAGTGGAATTTAACGCTACAAAAACCCAAGCGGCAGTTTTTTCTAAAAAAGTTAACGTTGCTGAACCCGACATAGTTATGTCGGGGCACTCCATTCCCCTAGCATCGTCGCTCAATTTGTTGGGCGTTAGTTTGGGAGCAAATATGTCTTGGCATGAACATGTTGCAGGCATAGCAAGGAGAGCTTTTCAAAAGTTGGGAATATTATTTAGAACCAGAAAGCTTTACACCCCACAACAACTGTTAATTCTTTACAAAGCCCAAATTCGACCAACTATGGAATACTGCTCCCACGTTTGGGGCTCCGCTCCCAAACATACACTGTATTTGTTGGATTCTGTTCAGAGAAGAGCGGTACGTCTGATTGGGGACCCGGAATTGACCGGCGGCCTTGATTCGCTGGAACATCGAAGAACGGTTGGCGACTTGAGTCTGTTCTACAAGTATTTTCATGGAAAGTGTTCGAAGGATGTAGCCCGCTTAATTCCTCCCAAAGCGGTGCATGTTAGAAATACACGTCGCGCTGGTGCTTCGCATCCGTATGAGGTTCAGCTTGTTACTCCGCGTACAACGCTTTTCAAGCAATCTTTTATATGGAGAACGTCATCCCTTTGGAATAATTTGCCCAGCGCTGTGTTTCCCACCGAGTACAATTTACAGCGATTCAAGAACAACGTGAATCGCTTTTTCCGTACTCGTGCCGCTCCTGGAGCGCTTTAGGGACTTCCCTGCACCACGTGTGCTAGACCAATAAAAAAAAAAAAATATTTATAATGAATTTCCATCAAGTAGAAGCTACAACAATCCAAAATAATAAAGGTAATAAATAAAATCAAAAATATATATTTTTAAACAATGTAGGCTTAATAAAGTGGTTCTATGCAGAAATTAGGCTAAGAATATATCTCTGTAGGGATAATATTGAAAATTGTAGTAAAAAACATTAATTTTAATAAAAAAAAATAATATAAAAATATTCATTTATTTGGTTTGTAATACAAAATTGAAAATTAAATTTGTTCATCATACATCGAAAAACTCTCCACGACAGAGATTTACAAGAACTAAATAAGATCCAAGAAATATCCAAATGGACTAGAACTAGTACGGAATACTAAAAATTTATTACCCACTGGGGTACAATAATATGGAATATACTTCCGGTACGTTATGTCTGTCGAGGAAGTCGACTGAAAGAACAGATCTGATTGTTTCGCTAATCTAAGACAGATGATTTTAAACGATCTTGAGGTAGACGACATGGGACGTTACTAGACTACGCAGGGAATTTCATCGATATAGATCGGCTGTCGTTCCACCTCAGGTGTTAGATATCGAGATCGCATCCGTGAGTCGATACTACAGATAGAATTCGTCCATTCACCGTGTATTTTAGATGTGCGGTTGGTACATATTTTGTTGTACATAAATTTCCATGCTTGTTGGTGGAAACACTGTTTTCTCGATACTAATTAGTTGTTTTACAGAGCATTCGTTTATATCATAAAAAGCAGCGATGATGTTACAGATGTAAATCATTGCATAAATCGGTGATTTACGCAGTGACTTACACGTAGCTTGAAAAGTTTTTGGTCTGACACATAAAAGTCGCGTTTTTCAAAAAATTCATATGTTTTTTAGGAAGTAGCAACCTTCAAACGATATGTGTCAAAATTTCATGACACTTCGACGATTAGTGTACAAATTATAGTGGTTTTAATGACGCTACTTTTGATATTTTCAAAACAATGGAAAAAAATCGAATTTCGTATGTTGATTAAACACTGTATTTTGATGGGAAAAAATACCGTTCAAGTAAAGCAATGGCTTAATAAGTGTTCCGGGGACTCTGTCCCTGGAAAATCACTCATCATTTACTGGTATGCTAAATTTAAAAGCGATTGTACAGATACAAACGATGCTGAACGCTCTGGACGCCCAAATGAGGTGGTTACATCGGAAAATATCAAAAAAATCCATAAAATTGTTTTGAATGACCGTAAAGTGAAATTGCGTGAGATAGCTGACACCCTAAAGATATTAAAAGAACGTGTTGGTAATATTTTGCATGGACATTTGGTCATGAGAAAGCTCTTTCCGAACTAGGTGCCGCGTTTGCTCACAGTGGACCAAAAACAAGAACGTGTTGTTGATTCTGAGCACTGTTTAAGCGCAATGAAAAGGTTTTTTTTCATGCGATATGTAACAATGGATGAAACATGGATCCACCACTACACACCGGAATCAAATCGGCAGTCGGCTGAGTGGACAGCAGCCAGTGAAAGCCATCCGAAGCGACCAAAGACAATAGTCGACTGGGAAGGTTTTGGCCTCTGTATTTTGGGATGCGCATGGAATAATTTTTATCGACTATTCTGAGAAGGCAAAAATCATCAATAGCGAATATCACATAAAGTTATTGGTGCGTTTGAAAGCAGAAATGGCAAAGAAATGGCTCCAAAAGTGTTCTTTTATCAAGATAATGCACCGTGTCATAAGTCAATGGTTACGATGGCAAAATTGCATTAATTGAAGTTCGAATTGCTTTCTCATCCAAAGAATACCCACGGTTTGGTCCCAGCGACTATTACACAGGGCAACAAAAAAATATTTTTGTTTTGGTGCCTGGGATTTTAGAGCTGATTTTAACTATATTTGGGACGCTAAATCTATACATGCAATCCGTTTTTCTCTATCAGCTCTACTTTTTTAGATACATCAACTTATCTACCAATGTGGTTTTTATTCAGTATATTCATTTATGAGAGTTCTAAAATTATTATATATTCATTAATGTAGGTACAATGGTTTTATTGTCAGTCTGTAATTGAGTAAATTCCAGGTAAATCTATAAATAGTGGAACCATTGCCTATCAGGTACCTGAACTGACCCTTTTAATCACCTAACTCGGGTAAGTCTCGTCAGTTTGTGCGTTCTTACTAATGAGAGTAGATCGAATTCGGCGTGTTATTTTATGTTAAGAAAAGAGTATTTTTGTGTGATTGAACAGAATTAAAATTTCAGGTTCCAGTTCAAGAAGAAGTTGTGTAAATCAACCTGATGTGTTTTGCTATATATGCGGAGAATACATGTTTCAACAAAACAGACAAACTATTACTGACTTTGTAAAGCGAGCGTATCTTGGATACTTTGGAGTTAAGCTTGGTGATCAGGACAAAACGTGGGCCCCGCATCTCGTATGTAAAACTTGTACAGAGCATTTACTGCAGTGGACTACCGGGAAAAGAAAATGTCTAAAATTCGGCGTACCAATGGTTTGGAGAGAACCAAAAAACCACTTCAATGATTGTTATTTCTGTTTAGTAAATACTAATGGAATCAATCGAAATAACCGCAGTAAGTGGACTTATCCCAATTTAGACTCGGCAATACGCCCTATCCCGCACTCAGATGAAATACCGATTCCAACATTTCATCAGCTACCACATATCTCTGATGACGAATATTTTCCCTCTGATCGCTCTTCTGATGCTAATAAAAGTTCTGATGCTAATGAAACTAACAGTGACTATGAGGGGACGTCATCAGTTCCTCAACGCTTCAATCAAAATGAATTAAATGATCTCACCAGGGATCTCAATTTATCGAAAAAAGCTTCTGAAGTACTGGCTTCTAGGTTGAACGACAAAAATTTATTGGAACAAGGAACCAAAATTACCTTTTTACCGTACAAGAGAAAAATATCTGCTACCATTCTTTTCTCAAGAAGACAATCTTGTATTTTGTCACGAAATTAGGGGACTCATGAAAGAAATGGGACTTTCTGAATATATTCCAGATGATTGGCGCCTATTTATTGACAGTTCAAAGCGAAGTTTAAAATGTGTCCTTCTACATAATGGGAATAAATATGGTTCAATACCACTAGCTCACTCAACGAAACTGAAAGAAGAATATAATACCATAGCTTTGGTCTTGCAGAAGATAAAGTATTACGAACATCAATGGATGATTTGTGTAGACTTAAAAATGGTAAACTTTCTTCTTGGGCAGCAAAGTGGTTACACGAAATATCCGTGTTTCTTGTGCCTCTGGGATAGTAGGGACAAAACACACCACTGGGTTAGAAAAGATTGGCCTCAGAGAGAAAACATGGACGTTGGGGAAAAGAATGTCATTAACGACGCTTTGGTTGAAAGAGAAAAAATCATACTTCCTCCGTTACATATAAAGTTGGGCTTAATGAAGCAATTTGTAAAGGCTCTTGATAAGAACGGGTCTTGTTTTGCATATATAGGGGTAAAAATGCATCAGTTGAGCACAGAAAAACTCAAAGCAGGGATATTTGACGGCCCACAAATAAGACAATTAATTAAGGATCCTGCCTTCATAAACTCAATGAATCAAGTTGAACGAGAAGCTTGGACATCATTTGTTGCAGTTGTAGAAAATTTTCTAGGCAAACATAAAGCTCAAAACTATGTTGAAATGGTTAACAAGATGCTTAATAGTTTCAAATCCTTAGGGTGCAATATGAGTATTAAAATACACTATTTACACAGCCACTTAGACCGTTTTCCAGAAAATTTAGGAGACATGAGTGAGGAACAAGGTGAAAGATTTCACCAAGATATTAAAGTTATGGAGGACCGCTACCAAGGAAGATGCACAAGACATGCACATGATGGCAGATTACTGCTGGAGTTTAAAAAGGGACTGTTTAAAAAAACATTCAAGAATGTCGCGGAAAAGAAGCTTTCCAAGTGTTGAGTGACTATTTCATTTCTTCAATGTTTTTTTTTTGTTTTTAAGTACGACATAATATTGTATTTTGTATAACTAAAATAAAAATTTCGTATCTACTTTTGTTTACTACACTTACGGATTTGAGTTACAATAATGTAACTTATATTTCTCTAAAATTGTATATCTTAAAAATTTGAGCTCCTAGCAAATGAATACGTTATTTGAATTCAGGACATCAAATTGATATAGAATCAGCTCAAAAAACCTCGACACCAAAACAGCTGTTCCCCTGTGTTATCTATTCGTAGATTCCAAAAAATGCTCGCGGGAAAGAGATTTGACTCCATTGAAGAAGTTATTGTCGAAACTGAGGCCTATTTTGAAGGTAAAGACAAATCCTTCTACAAGGAAGGTATAGAAATGTTAGGAAAGTATTGAGCTGATTGCATCGCTCTTGAAGGAGACTATGTTGATGAATAAAGTCGAATTTTGCAAAAAAAAATGTATTTTAATTAGCTAGACCAAAAACTTTTCAGCCTACGTGTTAGAAGCAAAGACAAGGGGTGATTCTGCGAAAATGTTATTAATATTATAACTTGTTTTAGGAAATATGGAGAACGTCTCTATAAACTGCTCAGCACTGATCGGATGTTTAACATGTTTTTAGGAAGATATTTAGAAAAGGAGACCGTACAACAATTGAAAACAGTTTTCAAAAAATATAATCATAAAAATGGAATAAATTAGTCGTATTCTGAGTGAGACATATTTTTTAAGCCAAAATAAAGCGAAAATAGAAAGGAGTATACTAAAAACATTGTATAGTTTTTTAAATAAAGTGCCTGTTTTTTGGTCAGGTGGGGAGCTGGAAGTTTCAAACTTTTTGCATGTTTGTATTAAACTCAGAAATGGTATTTAGTGCAAAACTCAAAACAAATGACCATATAAATTAGAATATATCTACAGTCTACAGGTAGATCGCAAGTTGTATTGACGGATTTTGTTAAAATGTTTTAATAAATAGTTTTTAATCAATTTGTTTATAGATTTGATGCTTGTTGGAGCAGAAAGAGCACTGTTAAAGTTACTTATTTTATACTATTCGCTAAAAAAATATATCAATAAGTCAACAGCACAACAACTGCACTGATAAATATTATTGATCATATAACCTTGGATCTTTTTTGACTTTAGTAAAGCTTGTGACACTATAGAGCATCGTATATTCTACCTGAAGCTTCACTATTACTGTATTTTTGATGAAACAATTGCATTTCTTTAAGGTTACGAATCGGAACCAATTCTAGACGATATGGTTTTGTAGTCTAGGGTAGCGAATAGTGGTGTACCGTGGGGTTCTTTACTGGGACGGTCACTTTTTATGTTATATACCATGGACTTGTTTAAATTTCTTGATAGTATTCCATTATACACGGCTTAGGATGAATTCATCTAAGTCAGCTGCAGTCTGTGTGGAATCTTGGGCTTGTCACTGATGGCGATTTGCGTTTCAGGAGTAAAATTATGCAGAATACTTTCAAATAATCGGATCCTAGCGAGTATTACAGACAGGCCAAACTGTAATGCATCTGTGTCCATGTTATTTTTTCCACTGACGTCATTAAGCTTCTTTGAACTAGCACCGCAAATGTAGCAGCTGTTGACGTTGTTGAAGTAGCAGCATGGCATACTTTTGCATCGACCATAGTTAGCGTGATTATATGTTTCATGGAAAAAGAGATATCTCCTTGTACGAATTCGCTGTCTACCAAAGCGTTTATTGCATTTTCTATATTGTTAAGTAATTTCAGAAATTGTAATATTCTTCTTTAACAAATCTAATCCTCATTGGCCGACAGTATCGTGGCGAGGAGGTAGTTGGATTCTGCCAAGTAGAATTTCGAGTAACATTTTTTACCTTTAAAACATCCACATACATACGAATGATCAATATGTATGCGCTTTTACTTGTAATTTTTAAATCCATCACAGTTTTCTTCAAGAGAAATTCCAAAAAAGAAAAATATTAACTGTTTTGTAACGAATGTCGACAAGAGAAATGAACATTCAGAACGACGATCAAATTCCGACTGAGACTCCGGCGCGCGCACTGTCCAATGGGTAACGGGTATATATATATATATATATATATATATATATATATATATATATATATATATATATATATATATATATATATATATATATATATATATATATATATATATATATATATATATATATATATATATATATATATATATATATATATATATATATATATATATATATATATATATATATATATATATATATATATATATATATATATATATATATATATATATATATATATATATATATATATATATATATAGATATATATATATATATATATATATATATATATATATATATATATTTTAGGAGGGCTCTTTTTTCGAGGAACTAAAGGTTCTGCACTTTAAGCGGGAATTGGAGGGCATTGGCTGATCTACTGTTTATGATGCTGGTACTGTGGACGGGGCATACAGCTCATTTCTGAGTTTGTTCTCGAATTATTTCGTTTAAATCTTTCCAATAAAGAAATGTAATGAAAATAAGTGTAAAAACGGTTGGATAACGAATGGCATTAGGATATCTTGTAAACGAAAGCGTGTGCTTTATTTCAGGAGAATAAGGGGGGAAATTACTGATATATACTATAAAAATTATTGCAAAATATTAAAGGTAGTTATAAAGGAAGCTAAAAAACAATCACAAACTAACTTTATATGGTAAATAATGCCGAAAATCAGATTGGAGCGACTTGGCATTTGGTTAAACATATAACAAAAACCGATCATCCACCAAAGACAATTCTTGATAATTATTCACAAAGGTTTAACGATCCTTTTAAAATTGTAAATCATCTGAACAAATACTTTATAAACGCGTGTCCCAGAATAAATAATGATCTGGATGTCGGTGGATTTCAGTTATCGTCATCTGAAAATAAAAATTTCAATACTATATTTCCAATGCCAACGACGGTTCCCGAGGTCTTTTCTGTAATCAAATCTTTAAAAAATAAAAAATCAGTTGGAGATGATAATTTACCAGTACATATACTTAAAAAGTAAACTGAAGAAATAATATCTGAGAGCCACTGTCGTTTATTTCTTGGATTCTTAATTTGTGTTTTGAACAGGGTATATATCCTGATCTCCTAAAAAAAATGCCATTGTAAAGTGGTAAGACTTTATGCATAAATTTGGAATACCTGGGTATTAGGGGAAATGCATTAAAGTTTCGCCGGAGATCGCACTCAGCAAGTGGGGGAGACTGATAATTATGGCAAGTCTTTTCTTTCAGATAGGGTCGCTGTTACGAGGGGTGTACCTCAGGGATCTATTTTAGGCCCGCTGCTTTATATACTTTATACAAACGAATTGCCTAACATTACAGGAAATTTTACAGTTCTATATGCGGACGACACAACCCTGATCTTTAGTGGTGACATTCCACAAGAGATAATCGCTGATGTGGGGAGAGCCTTTGAAATTCTAGATCGTTATTTTATAACTCATGACCTTCTACTCCTGCCAAAAACACAGTGTCTGGTTTTTGGCAGGAGGGTTGGTCATTTTCTCACGTTTCCTTACAAGGGTAGCGATATTCAAACATCTCAGCATCTGTCTTTGCTGGGCGTCAATACTGACGCTAAACTTGATTGGAGAGAGCATGTGGAGAATGTCGCGGCTGGTATCTGTTATGCACTGAGAATCTTATCAAATAATGTGGGCGTTGATGCTGCCTTGACGGCCTATTATGCTTACGTGCAGTCCAGGTTCAGGTATGGTTTGATTTTTTTGGGAAATTCTCCCCAAGTAGACAAAATTTGTAAATTACAAAAAAAATGTATCATAGCTACTTTTAAGATGCATTGTCGTGAAAGCTGTAGGAATGTCTTTGACAGTAAATCCCTTTTGACTTTAACTAGTATGTATATATTGGACTCCTTTATGTTTGTTCGTATTAACAAGGATCTCTTTGAAAATGCGCAAAACAGACATAATTATGAAACTGGATATAAAACAGATCTTATAATTGAGAAGTGTAATTTTAGTAATATCCAAAGAGGTGTACAATATTCTTCCGTTAAAATATTTAATAGTTTCCCAGAGAGCATTCGAAAATTACCGCAAGTAAGAGCCAAAACACAGATACGGAAGTTTTTATTATCAAAAGCTTATTATACTATAGACAGTTTCTTTAGTGATTCAGACAGACATAACTTACGAACAAAAATGTTAATTTTATTGTTACTTGTTAAGGATGCTTTTCATCTTCCGTTGACCGTCTTTAATGATGTCTTCTGAGCCTTTTGTTTTTGTTATGAACATATGTATGTGTTTTGTGAATGTCCTTTTATCTTTTTGTTCTTTGTACAATGTTCCATACCATTTGTGTTTATAATTATTGTTATTCTTGGAACTAATAAATCATTATATATATATATATATATATATATATATATATATATATATATATATATATATATATATATACACATAGATAGATAGATAGATAGATAGATAGATAGATAGATAGATATAGATAGATAGATAGATTATTTATTTGTTCCTAGCAACAATACAGGTTACAATAAGTGCATAGCACTATGGAACATCGTTAAAAATTAAATAACATGAAAATTTAAAATTACTCAATCATATGCTTAGGTATTACAACATATTGTTAAAAATTAGACAAAATACAATTCAATATTAAACAGATACTTTAGTATATGCAAGCATCACAACAAAGTACTTAGTACAACAATGTTTATGTCTTATCCTATCTCATTCTTATCAGAAGCACTGAAGAATTCTCCCAGTGTATAGAATGCTTTGCTCAACAAATAATTTGTGTTATTTCTCTTTGCTTCAGCATAAGACATATTTGGAATTGCTAAAGGAGAACTATTATAGATATTTATCATTTGTACGTTTTTTTGTATATAGGTAAAATTACATTTTTCAGTCACTAGGTTTGCCTTATGTCTGGTTGTATAAGTGTGACTGTGTACAGCATTTTCAAACAGATATTGTATAAATGTAAAAGAATCTAATATATACATGCTAATAAGCGTCAAAATCCTATACTCAATAAATACTGATTTACAGCCTTCTCGATAGTTCTTCTGAAATATGCTTCGTATGCATTTTTTTTTGAAGAACCATCAGTCTTTTGACTTCCGACGAATTACCCCAAAATACCAAACCATATCTCAACCTGGACTGAACAAATGCATGATAGACCGTTATGGACGCATCAGTGCCAACATGCTGAGCCACCACTTTTAGAGTATAGCAGTATTTAGCTACGCTCAACGCTACAGTCCCAACATACGCTCCCCAGTCCAGCCGCCTGTCAATCGTCAAGTCAAGAAAATAAATGTTTTTTGAATTTTTAAATTCTTTGTTTTTATAATAAAATGTAAGAGCCCGTTCAACACGATTTCCAAAAACAAGGCATTGAGTTTTTGATACATTTAACAGCAGGTTGTGGGCTGAGAAATACATGTCAAGAGCGTCACAAGCCACCCTCACACTTTCCGTCATCCTTTCCCTGCTATCCTCTGTAAAAATCAATGTTGTATCATCTTCATACATTATAGTATATTGCGCAGTAACGTTACATAATTCATTTGTGTACATTATATATAGTAAGGGTCCAAGGATGGATCCCTGTGGCACACCCCTGGCAACCTCAAGCATGTCAGAAGTGATAAGTCTACCATAAGAATCACTCTCTACAACCTGCTGAGTTCTATGCTCCAGATATGATTTCATTAAGTCTAGGGCATTTCCCCTGATACCATAGTTTTCAAGCTTAAAAAGTAGAATATTGTGATCGACACTGTCAAATGCCTTTGTCAGGTCTATACACATAGCCAAAGTTAGCTTTTTATTGTTTTATGAATTAAATACATTTGATAAAGCCTGATATATGGCTTTTATAGTAGACTTACCCATCCTAAAGCCATTTTGATTTTCTGAAATAAGCGAGTTTCCTTCCAAAAAATTTATTAGTCTGCTGTAGATTATTTTTTCAAAAATTTTACTGCTATTAGGAAGCAGAGAAATTGGTCTATAATTCTTTGGATCATAAAGGTTACCTTTTTTGTGTTTGTGTACTATGTATATATATATATATATATATATATATATATATATATATATATATATATGTGTGTGTGTGTGTGTGTGTGTGTGTGTGTGTGTGTGTGTGTGTGTGTGTGTGTGCGTGTGCGTGTGCGTCTGCGTGTGCGTGTGCGTGTGCGTGTGCGTGTGCGTGTGCGTTGCGTGTGCGTGGTGTGTGCGTGGGTGTGCGCGTGCGCGCTTGCGCGCGTGCGCGCGTGCGTATGTATGTGTTTTCTGATTTACCACATCTTGTAATATATGTTTATATTTTAGATACTAACATTTATTTTCTTTAAGTTAAGACGATCAGTTTTGTACTGAACTTCGACGAATAACGACCTTGATTATTATTTTTAGCTACATGCTTCTTAAATTTCTGCTCTTGTGGTTGTGTTCTATTGCTTCATTACCTACTCTAACCGATGTATTCTGAAATGGAGCAAAACATGGCATGTCCTAGTTTGGTCATTGACAGCATGCTCGGTTGTCCATTGTTCTTAAACTTTTAATGGAAAAATAAAACTTACTAACGATTCTCGTCCAATTGGTCTTTAAATATTTTTCTGCGTATTTTCCACGGAAGCCAGACATGTATTTCAGTTTACTTTATATTTGCGAGGAAATTACTGAATAAATAATTTTACTTAATCTGTTTAGGATTTTAATTACATAATTTATTGCTTGTGCTTCTAACTTCCATCAGTAATTTTAAACATACAGCAATAAACATTCTAAATAGGATCGCTAATCCCTAATAGGTCCGGACGTAATAAGTAAAGCATGTTTGTAGAATGAATGAAAAAGTAACGAATCGATAATGTGACCTCCTTATCTACCCAGTCAATACCTGCTTACGTAGATGATCCGACAGGTAAAAATTATACCTCCACAGGTGGTACAGCTAGTTACCTGCATACGGTTACCTGAACAAGCTGAAAGATGCCGCTAAAAGTAAGTTTTTCAAGCCAGTAGTAGCGTATTCACGATATAATTAAAATTAGAAAGAGAGTCGTTCAGCCAGCGAGGAAGTCTACAAGTGTGTTTTGTCTACTGACAAAGTTTGCTTTCAGGTTTTCAGAGTAGCGTAAGACGTCGTCGCGGTCATCAGCTGGTCAACTTGATTACTTCTTCAGCAGTTCTTTGTTTAACAGTTTAAGCACGAGTCGCTCGAGTACTATTAGTTCGACGGGTATTTTTAGTAAATAATTGATTTCTTTATTGTGCGGGGGAGTTGTTTTTCTGTTATAGTAGCGCATAACATAAATTAACGTTATTATTTGTGTGTTTTTGGTGATAAATTATCCGTATTTTTAATGTTTAAAATGTGAAATATTAAAAGTTTATTTAAAAAGTGTCATAAACAAAATGGGCTTTTCCACAAACTTACAGGGCAAGATAGCCCACGAAGCGCTCTTGTCTAGACAAGACGCGGAATTGAGACTTCTCGACGGGATGAAAAGGTGTATAAATGTAAAAATTAAGTGCGATAGGGATTATGCTGCCGCTCTTAGTTCTGTTGCGACACAAGGGTTGAAGATTGACAGAGGAGATGAGTTATCTGGTAAGTTTTTTATTTTTAAATTTTTGTATTTTTATTGATAGCATTTTAGGTCTTTTAAAAAAAAAATTTCGTGTCGAAAGCAAAATTTGGATGAATACATTTTCACATGAGGACCTCGTAATCATAATCAAAAATCCAAATTAGTCCAGTTGGATAAACTTAAATTATCATTGAATTAATTTTTTATGTAATAAAAAATGAATAATTAGTTTAGTTTAGAGTAATGACAACTAATCTGAACAATTTAGTTCGTTTAGGTAAGTTCAAATAAATGTAGCTTAAACTAATTAACCGATAAATTGGATTGTAGTTTAATTTAAATTAATCTGAACTAACCTCTTTGGGACTACGAAGAAGTTCTTTAGGTTAGTTCAGTTAAGGTTAATTTAAGCTGTCATTTAATTAATTATTATTTGCACTAATCAGAGCTAACTTCTATCCATCTTACAATACTGGAAAAATAATTTTTGAAATATTCGTTTTTCAAAAATATAACCATTTGAAATTTTGCTTTTGAAAATTTTTGGAGGCCCACTTTTTAATGTATTGTTGTTGATTGATCTGTAAGTACCGGTGCCCTTTATATACATCTCCCCTCCCCCCGATCGTTGAAACTGTAGATATATTATTTATTATTGTCTTTCTTTAGTTTTTATGCCCAGAAGAAGATTTTAATTCAATTAAAACGTCTGGTTCAAGACAATTTTGTTTTCCCTAGTACAAATTAGCTCTAAACTTTAACGAAAATCAACCACACCGATCAAAATTTTAAAATAATTTTACATAAGCCTTTCAAAGTTCGGCCAAACTTGGTCAGTTTTCCGAAATTTCTTTTTTGTGCCTGGGTCGAAGCCCTAAAAGCTGCGTGAGATAAATAAAATTATGCTACTAAAATTTTTCTTTCGCGACATATACGGCGGTGCCTGTAATTGACGAACAACGCTATGAACCTTTGATAAACTAGCCCACAGAAGGTAAAAATTTGGAAATTCCTAAGTTTACTTTCATAAGTTTGTCAAGGTGGTGATAAGAATTATGTGCGTATGTACAAATATTAAGTTGTTTATCAGTATTAAAATAATATTGTTATTAATACTTTTTTTGTTGAAATATTACTTAGCTATTGTTTTAAGATTAAGTAATATAAAAAAGTAGATATAATAATAATTAATCTCAAATATAGAAACTGATAAAATCATGTCACACAATACCTGTTGTCATAGGTTTTTATTTTAGCACAACCATGAATTTTCTTTTTATTATTAGTTACTTATGAAAACCACTATATTCGACACAATAATTAGATTATATACAGAGTGTTTTCTAATCACGGACATTTTTGAAACATAGGATAGAGTACATATTCACTATCATACTCTTTGAGTATGGCTGATTACTGATTAGTTTTATTGACTACTGACCAGTTTCTACACTATAACTATTATATTTCGTTAGAACATGATTTACAATTTGGATCTTAAGATATATACATGACAGGGACCTAACTAATTTAGCCTAGGTAAGGAGTTTATATAAATGTATTGAGAGAACTTAAGATATTTCATGAGCAGAAAACTTAATATTAATTAGGATTAACTTGAGCTAATCCGGTGGCAGGGGGTCGCTGGGTCTTGGCAAACGGCGGCAGGCTTGGCGGGGAGGGGAACGGTAGGCGGTCCCGACTGTGGTGTTGGGGTGGTCATTGACTTTGTCCAGGAATTTGAGCTGGGCGCTGCTGTTGGAATTTCCTGATTGTGGCATCTGGAGGTCTCTGTGAAGCTGAGTATTGCGGACGAACCATGAGGCTTTGGGGATGATGCGGGAGGGCCTCGTTTTGGATGGTCTGGAGGGTGACTCTGCGGGTACGTGACATTTGGCATCATGCTGGGCTGGACTAAATCATTCCGGCTAGGATGATCGTTTTGTAAATTATCAACTTGTTGCGAATTGACAATTAGCTGTACTTGTTCGGGAGTGGATACTGCTTGCCGAGGAATTGAGTATGGTTAGTTCACTAAGGGAGGCTAGGGAAAAAAATATCTTTTATTTATACTAAGGAGCAAAAATAATTTTTACAAAAACAGGATAACGTTTAATATTTAGGACCCAACATTTTAAATTTCTTGTCGGGAGAACCACGAATACTATTGAAACCGAACAATATTTAGCGACCTTCACCCCCTTCATCCCCTTGCAGTGTTAAAATTGAAAATAATGAAAAAGTAATATGATATTCCCAACACCTTTAACCTGTTATATGCTCGGCATTAAGTAATTATGTTTAAAATTGATTCATTAAGACAAATAAAATTTAACGACCGCCCACCTCTTTTCCTTGAAGCGATATCGTTCAGAAATTATAGGTTCCATTCCTACTTCAATTTTTATATATGTACCAAATTGATATTTCATTCCCTCCCATTCGAAAGTTATCGTGCCATCAAACAGGTAGACCTACCGAAATCAGTTCCATCGAAGTCAAATCAGGGCTACGTAAATTAATAAATGACTGACCAAGATTTGTATGAAGTGTGCGATGTCACCCCATTCTGTCGAAACTAGGTTTTTTGGTCAGAAACATAAAAAAAATTGTAAAGCGACAGTGAAGTTCTCAGTTATCTCTAAACTTGCCACTACTTTCCTTTCGCAAGATAGTTCGTGCAACAATAACCTGCCTAATATAAATTTTTAACATAATACCGAGTTTTTAATCCCTTGCTTTTTACAACTTTGTAGAGATACCCTGATAGCCAGTGTTGCACTACAAAAACTTGGTCATCTGTAGTTTGGAGTCAATTTGACGCCAGGTTTATGGTAAGTTTTTGGTGAGCAACATTTGGATACAAGTTGATCGAAATCTACGGCCGGTAATTGAACACAAGTTGTAGGCAAATTTGTACTAAAATATGTACTCCAACTTTTGTACAAGTTTACTCCAATAACTTGTAGAGTTTTTTGTAGTCAAGTTGTACTCAAATTGCGTACGAATTTACTGCCAACTTCACTACAACCTTGCCCTCTCCAACTTTTTTTTTCAAATTGACTACGAATTCCGGCCCTAGAGTTTATAAAAATTGGATTCAGCATGCCTATTAGGGTATTTTTTTTTATGTGTCTAGCACACGTGCTACAGGGAAGTCCCTAAAGCGCTACAGGAGCGACACGTGTGCAGAGAAAGCGATTCACGTTGTTCTTGAATCGCTGTAGATTGTACTCGCTGGGAAACACAGTCCTGGGTAAATTATTCCAAAGGGATAATGTTCTCCATATTAAAGATTGCTTGAAGAGCGTTGTACGAGGAGTAACAAGCTGAACCTCATACGGATGTGAAGAATTAGCGCGACGTATACTTCTAACATGCACCGCTCTGGGAGGAATTAAGCGGGCCACATCTTTCGAAAACTTTCCATAAAAGTATTTGTAGAATAGGCTCAAGTCGCCAACCGTTCTTCGATGTTCCAGCGAATCAAGGCCGTCAGTCAGTTCCGGGTCTCCAATCAGACGAACAGCTCTTCTCTGAATAGAATCCAACAAATGCATGTATGTTTGGGCGCGGAGCTCCAACATGGGAGCAGTATTCCATAGTTGGTCGAATTTGAGCTTTGTAAAGAATTAACAGTTGTTGTGGAGTGTAAAGCTTTCTGGTTCGAAATAATATTCCCAACTTTTGAGAAGCTCTCCTTGCTATGCCTGCAACATGTTCGTGCCAGGACATATTTGCTCCCAAATTAACGCCCAACAAATTGAGTGACGATGTTAGAGGGATGGAGTGCCCCGACATAACTATGTCGGGTTCAGCAACGTTAACTTTTTTAGAGAAAACTGCCGCCTGGATTTTTGTAGCGTTAAATTCCATTTGGTTACTGTCACCCCAAGATAGAATTTCTTCCAGGTCTTTGTTAAGTTGAATGACTTCCTGCTGTCTGCGGACATTCGTCTGAGTAACCGATGTCCGAGCGTTCAAAGTGAATGAAGAGATAAGTGTACTGTCATCTGCAAAGCTGTAGATTGGATTCTCGGTCTTTTCCAGCAGATCTTTTCTTAATATATTGGTGTTTATATTATTTATTACATCACAGCTAAATTTTGTCCAAATCCAATTTCTCTATTTAGGGGAGCATTCTACAGAAAAAAAGTAAATTCTTTCCAGGGTTGTAATAAGGCTTTTGCCAAACAACAAACGACCAGTCAGTCGCACTGCTTTCAATAATATCGAAAGTGATGGAAAAGGCTTTCAGTCAGCGTCTTCTAAAATATCTGGAAGGATTAAATATTAGAGAAATTTTGCCACGCTGACGTTTCACGTGCCTTTGTTCTTATCGTTATCTCAAGCATGCGCAGTATTAACGCGAAGGAATTGCAAGGTTAGGTTATTATTCATCTTCTATAAACTTAAGGTTTTTTTTTCATTGATGGGTCTAGCAGGTTTCTATCACTTCCTTCGTTAATTCCAAGGTAATACGAATGTGCGATAAATAAAATTTCATTTGAAATTAGCACTATACATTGTAATGCCATTGTGACAAAGATCGCAAAATCCCAACATAATAAGAACACTAAATAACCGTTGTCAGTGTTATTTGCAATAAAAGATTATCATTTCAATTTTACTGTATTTTCTTAGTGGTTTGTATACCTAAGTAGGAAGAAAACAGGCCCTACCATATTAGCAGTAAGAATAACTTCAAATAACCTCTCTTATAAGTTTCTAAATAAGGGAAATCGTTATCCTTAATAAAGGATTCTCTTATTTTGTATCAATACTGCGCAAGCTCCGAATGGTGGGCGCATGCTTCAAATAAAGATAACAGCTGAATCCTTATGTTTGATTTCTTCCCTTTACTACTGCGGAAGGTTCAAACGGTGAGCGCATGCTTCAAATAAAGATTAAGGCAGTGGCCTACCAAAGTAAGCGATGCAAAATCTCTCTATTATTAGCGACCATCAATCCACCTTTTTTAATAAACATCAACAAGAGTTCTTATACGTTATTTCACACATTACTTTTTTTATGGGTCTAGCACACGTGCTACAAGGAAGTCCCTAAAGCGTTTCAGGAGCGGCATGTGTGCGGAAAAAGCGATTCATGTTGTTCTTGAATCGCTATAAATTGTACTCGGTGGGAAACATAGTCCTGGGCAAATTATTCTAAAGGGATGATGTTCTCCATATAGAAGACTGCTTGAAAAGCGTTGTATGCGGAGTAACAAGCTGAACCTCATACGGATGTGAAGTATTAGCGCGACGTGTATTTCTAACATGCACTGCTCTGGGAGGAATTAAGCGTCCTTCGAACACTTTCCATGAAAATACTTGTAGAACAGACTCAAGTCGCCAACCGTTCTTCGATGTTCTAGCGAATCAAGGCCGCCGGTCAGTTCCGGGTCTCCAATCAGACGAACAGCTCTTCTCTGAACAGAATCCAACAAATGCAGTGTGTGTTTGGGAGCGAGCCCCAAACATGCAGAACAACCCAACTGAATATTTTGGAGAATCTGAAGCGGTTGCATTTAATATATCCAAGGCATTCGACAGTATTTGGCATGATATATCTGAAAGATTTTGTTTTTGGCTCTCGTGTTTCCTCAGCGAGCGTTCTTTACAAGTGGCAGTCGACAGATTTCTTTCTAATGCCTTTACTATCAACGCCCGTATGACTTAAGGTTCCATACTGTCGCCTACTCTCTTTCTCGTTTACATTAATGACCTTCTGGAAAGGGTCAGGAATATACGGCTTTGCAGATGACAGTACGCTTATTTCTTCGTTCACTTTAAATCTCTCCAAAAAATTAAGGAGTACCATGTACCATCCCTCAATTTGAAAAGAGCGCTTTACTGAATATTTACTGTGCATACATTAGCATATACCCACATTTTCCAAAAGATCATGCAATGCAAAGTGTCTAAAATTTTTATACTTCAAAAAAAAATCTTACAGCTAATTTTTAATCTGTGTACGTGTGAATTATATAGAAGTGTTTTCGTCAATTTTATAATTTTAACTATACCGTCTATTTATATTTATAAGTGTCTACTTTACATTAAATCAAACACCGGCAAATATAAGGTTTTAGCCACAAATCATAACTATTGCCGTTTCGCAATATTTTAATGATTCTGAGAAAAAAAAACCGACCAAGTGCAAGTCGGACTTGCACAATTTTCCGTACGTTGATTGCTTTTAAAATAAAAAATTTTGTTACGCAGGTATAAAATGATCAATGATTTCACAAAACACCCCCAAATGAGTTTTTAACAAAGTTTTTTTCCGATCTTTACCGAGAACTGATGATCTTGAATTTTTTTTTAAACCAGATAAATCATTAAAGGTAATGCACTCGGGTGTTTAATCTACACCACACACAAATAATACAAAGAAAAGTGTGCACAAGTATTACATTATGTATATTTTTACAAGCTTTCATTTGACACCGCACTCAATGACCTGGTAAATTTATTTTTTTTTTCATTTCCGATTTCACCCCCCAAAACTAACCTTTAACTTTCAAAACTACACGGCTCTGATGAGTCCATCAGTTCTTGTATTTCAACTTTCTATGGAAAATAGTAGAGAAAATCGGGTGTGACAGATAGACAGACAGACACCGGCGTGATCTTATAAGTGTTCCGTACGGAATACTAAAAAGTACTATTTTCGAAAACTCATTGGACTGTGGTGCCATAA
The DNA here is from genome assembly GCA_019049505.1 of Pachyrhynchus sulphureomaculatus. Lineage (NCBI taxonomy): Eukaryota > Metazoa > Arthropoda > Insecta > Coleoptera > Curculionidae > Pachyrhynchus > Pachyrhynchus sulphureomaculatus. The sequence goes on along the minus strand of CM032454.1, from coordinate 171,986,582 downwards.
TACTATATAATAAATTACCGATAGGCATCAAAAACTTTATTACAACAAATGACAAAATAAAAAGTTTGAAGTTTTAACGCTCGAGCATCGGCTACTCACGCAAATATCCGCAGACAGCAGAGTCGTTTAACTTAAGAAAGACCTGAAAGAAATTATATTTTAGGGTGACAGTAACCAAGTAGAATTTAACGTTACAAAATCCAAGCGGCAGTTTTTTCTAAAAAAGTTTACGTCGTGGAACCCGACATATTTATGTCGGGAGGTTCCATTCTTCTAACACTCTCACTCAATTTCCTAGGTGTTAACTTGAGAGTAAATAGGTCTTAGCATAAATATGCTGCATGCCTAGTAAGCTAAGCCTCTTAGAAGCTGAGAATATTATTTCAATCTGGAAATCTCTACTCTAATAACCACCTGTTAATTCTGTACAACGCTTAAATTCGACCAACGATGGAATACTGCTCCCATATTTGGGGCTCTGCTCCCCAACATACATTGCATTTGTGGTATTCTATTCAGAAGAGAGCTGGTCTGATTGGAGACCCAGAACTCTCCAGAAACCTTTATTCCTTGGAACATCGAAGAACGGTTGGCGATTTAAGTTTATTCTGCAAGTACTTTCATGGAAAGTGATCGATTTACGTAGCCCGCTTAATTCCTTCTAGAGCAATTCATGCTATAAATACATTCGCTTGTCACTTCTCATACAATCATTTTCAAGCAGTCTTTTATATGGAGAATCGCATCCCATTCGAATGATTTGCCCAGGACTGTGTATCCAACCGAGTACCATTTACAGCGATCCAAGACCAACGTGAATCACTTTTTCCGCATACACGTCGTTCCCGTAGCGCTTTAGGTATTTCCCCTGTAGCACAGCAAAAAAAGTCACTGTAAGACATCCTATTTTAATAGATATACTACTATGTTCAAAAATTAAGGGCACTAATTAGTGTTTCGTACAGAACACTTATAAGATAACTTCGGTGTCTGTCCGTCTGTCTGCCTGTTCGTCTGCCTGTCCGTCTGTCACACCCGATTTTCTCAGAAACTATTTGACATAGAAAATTTGGCACTATTGTAGGAATTGATGGCCCCATCAGAGCCGTGTAGTTTTGAAAGTTAAATTTTGACTTAAAGGATTAGTTTTGAGGGGTGAAATCAGAAGTGGAAAAAAAATCGAGTGGGATGTCAAACGAAAGCTTATAAAAACACGAGTTCAAAAATATATATAATGTAATATTTGCGCACACTTTTCTTTGTATTATTTTTAAAAAATTGCATAAAATCGCTGCGCCCCCCCTAATTTCGAAAAGTACTGATCAAAAAATTTTGAAAAAATTCTGGAATATTCTCCACAGGGTGTCGATTGAACGAAAATTATCACGAGTGTATTACCTTTAATAATTTATCTAGTATATAAAAAAACAAAAATTTCAAGGTCATTAGTTTTCAATAAAGATCGGAAAAACTTTGTTGAAAACTCAATTGGAGTGTGTTTTGTGAAGTCATTGATCATTTTATACTTCAATAACAAAAATTTTTATTATAAAAGCAATCAACTTACGGAACTCTAATTGCGACATTATTTTTTTTTGAAAACACGCGTGCTACTGCTATCTATTAAAATATTTATTAGTGTTCCGTACGGAACACTTATAAGATCACTTCGGTGTCTGTCTGTCAAACACACACCCGATTTTCTCCGAAACTATTTGACATAGAAAGTTGAAATTTGGTAATAGGTGATATAGGAATTGATGGCCTCATCAGAGCCATGTAGTTTTGAGAGTTAAATTTTGATTTAAGGGGTTAATTTTGGGGGTGACATCGGAAGTGAAAAAAAAACTTTTTTACTAGGTCATCGAGTGTGGTGTCAAATGAAAGTTTGTGAGAACACGAGTAATATATATAATATATATATATATATATATATATATATATATATATATATATATATATATATATATATATATATATATATATATATATATATATATATATATATATATATATATATATATATATATATATATATATATATATATATATATATATATATATATATATATATGTAATACTTGCGCGCACTTTTCTTTATATATTTTGTAAAAATCGCGAAAAATCGCTGTCCACCCGCCTTATCTCGAAAAGTACTTATCAAAAAATTTTGAAAAAATTCTGGAATATTCTCCACGGGGTGTAGATTGTACGAAAATTATCACGAGTGCATACGTTATAAACGTTGGAATAGTGTTACGGTGTTTACGGTAATTAACGCTGGATTTCAACATTCGATTATGTTATTTTAATACGTACTGAATCGCTATTAAGACGTTAAAGGTAACATTTATTAGGTAAAAATAACCTCGTGTGTAGTTTAACGCGTCAATTCACCTGCAACCCACAGACTAACCTCTTATTTGATATTATATACTTTTGAACTCAAGAATTTGAATCTGGCCCTGACAAATGTTTACAAGAGGAGGAAAATCGTGCGAATTATGCAAACGCAGTGTCGTAGCTGCATGCGAGGGTCAAAACTGTAATACAGTATTCGTAATATATTGTATTCTATATATGGTATGTGGATTTTAATCATTTGAGTTTTTTCTAACCGGTATTCCTCAGATTATTTCAACGGGAATTGAAATATTTTTTTCTGTTAAAATAAACTTTATTGATTTTCTTATCTCACTGATAGTTATTTAATCTAAAATAGAATCCTAAAAACACTCGAATGCTCCATACATCCGGTTTTGTAGGTGTGACTGGAAATTTTTCTGCATCATGTTCGTTAATCTAACAATCAAATGATAACATCCGCTACAGGTTTTATAAATGTTTCAATAAATATAAATTAATTTCTTTTACTATTATTTTCATATTTAGATAAAGTAAAGTCTTTGTTCTGGTTTGACGCAATTGGTAATTGAAATATAAGGCTTCCCATTAAAAAAAAAACTGGCCAAAGTGCAAGTCTGACTTGCGCAATTTGTATTCGGTATCATGATTGCTTTAAAAAAAATCTGATCTTTTTATTTATATATTAGACTAGCCGTGCCCGTGGCTCCGCTCGTGTGGACTTGATTCACTATTATCGTCATTGCGTATTCCTTATGTAATAAAATATATCCTATAACCTGGCCAGAGAACATATGTATTTTATAAAAAAAGACGTAAATCAGATAAGTGGTCCTTGAGTACTAAGCGCACTAACGGACAGACAGAAAAACGTTGCGTTTTATATATTGTAGATTTTTTTTTTTGATAAATATTAAGTTAAGAATTAAAAAACCTACATGCACTAACAGACAGACCGACAGACGGAGAGACGTTGCATTTTTTATACATATATCATATTCTTTGCTACATGTTATTGTTCCATATTTAATGCTTTAGGCAGTGTATTGCAAGCGAACGCGCTAGCGACAAACTTTTTTCCGACTTGATTTACTATTATCGTCACTGCTTACTCCTTATGTTACCTAACGTAATTAAATATATCCTATAATCTGGCCAGAGGACATATGTATGTTTTTTTTTCAAAAAAAAAGCACGTAAATTGGGTAAGTGGTTCTCCAGTGATAAGCCTACTAACGGACAGGCCAACAGACAGACAGAGAGACGCTGCATTTTATATATATATATATATATATATATATACATATATATATATATATATATATATATATATATATATATATATATATATATATATATATATATATATATATATGTATATATATATATATATATATATATATATTTTTTATATATATATATATATATATATATATATATATATATATATATATATATATATATATATATTATAGATAACCTGGCCAGAGAACAAATGTATGAATTAAAAAAAAAACACGTAAATCGGATAAGTGGTTCTCCAGTGATAAGCGCACTAACGAACAGACAGAGAGACGTTGCATTTTATATATATTATAGAAGATTATAGATAACCTGGCCAGAGAACAAATGTATGAATTAAAAAAAAAAACACGTAAATCGGATAAGTGGTTCCCGAGTGATAAGCGCACTAACGGACAGACAGACAGACAAAGAGACGTTGCATTTTACATATAATATAGATATTTTTTTCAACATGATATTGTTCCATATTTAATGGTTTAGGCAGTGTATTGCAAGAGAACGCGCTAGCGGCAAACTTTTTTCCGACTTGATTCACTATCGCCACTGCTTATTCCTTATGTTACTTAACATAATAAAATATAGCCTATAACCTGGCCAGAGAACATATGTATGTTTTAAAAAAAAGCACGTAAATCGGATAAGTGGTTCTCCAGTGATAAGCGCACTAACGGACAACACAGACAGACAGAGAGACGTTGCATTATATATATATATATATTATATATATATATATATTATATATATATATTATAAATATTGATAATTTATCAAAGGTATCAAAGGTAATGTACTCGTGATAATTTTCATTAAATTTCCACCTTATGGAGAATTTTTTTCGAATTTTTTCATTTGTTCTCTTAGAGATAGAGTGAAGGGATAGCGATTTTTGTCAATTTTTTAAAAATAATATAAAGCAAAGCTTGAGCGAGTCATCACATAGTGGAGGCAAATGCCGTAAAATTTTCATGATTTTTGGAAATTTTGGGTACATCTTGGAAATCGATTTAAGTACTTTAAAACATTGTCAACATAATGTATCTAGTTTGAGTTTTTTCAGCTTGATTTTGACCACAAGGCCACTTTTCTCCTATTTTAGGGCATTTTTTACATTTTAACGCTTTCGGCTCACTATTTCTTAAATATCTCAGCTCCTCTTCGTTGTTATGCGACAAAAAAAAATCATTTTACTCGTCATAAAATTGCATAAAAAACTGCGTAGATTGTATTGAAAAATATTAAGTACATAATAAAAAAATTTTTTTTTACGGGTAACTTACCACGTTCAATTTGATATTACGGATTCAAATTATAGGAAAATATAGCTTTTATATTAACAAAAGTGTTTTATTAAAAAATATTAAGAGGATTGGTCAAAATTCACATTTTAGTCCAAATATTATTATGTATTTTTCTTGTGGGCAAGATGTCGTAGGAAGTATGCGAAATTTTATGCTCTTCAAGATGGTTAGAAGGAAAAATAAAAATATACAAAAAAAATGCGTTACAAAAAATTCAATTCAAAATTTAATTTTTATCGCTTTTGCTCTACAAGGTCATGAATCTGAATCATTCTAAATCAGTTGTGGCTTAACTCAGTTTATTAATGAACCAACACGGATCCCTGATCGAGACGGGGGAGTTCGCTAGTCTTCTTGATCTGTTTTTAACGACCCATCCGGAGATTTCCATGGTCACCGTAAATCCGCCGTTAGATTCTTCCGACCATAAACTGCTTTCGACATCGAGTATCCTACCCATCAGTGACAGAAAGGCGCCTAAAATGCGCAAGATTTGGCACTACAGATCTGTTAAATGGGAAGATCATATGGAATATTTTCGAACTTCCCTTGGTTAGACGTTTGTTTTCGATCTGACAACCCATCTGACTGCGCGAGGGAGGTTTCCGATGTTATTTTGGCTGGTATGGAAGCTTACATTCCTTTTGCGAAAAAATGCCCTTCCAACGGCAAGCTTGATTTGGCCGAAAATACAAAGAAGCTGTTGCTTCTAAACACCTTGTCTACCGACAATGGCGTGTAAATCCTAACACCATAAATCGTAACACCTTTGTTCGTGTCCGGAACAATTATAATATATATATATCGATATATATACCAAGGATATATACATATATATAATATATATTCATGAAATCCACTGCATATATTGTGGGATCAAGTAGAAACTCATTCAATATTTTTCTTTTCAAATTCGAAAATTTTTGAAAAATTAAAAAAAAAGAACAAAACTGCATTTACCAAATCATTTACAAACTAAAATAAAAGGCCACCATTTACCACTAAATACAGTTTTAGAGGCAAAAAAAGAAATAATTCTATTGTAACGGGCGAGAACAGCTGAGAAAAGAGATAAAAAAAAAAAATATATTAACTTCTACAAAAATATTAAACACTGATGAAGGTGGATTTTCACCGTTCAGAAAAAACGCATAAAGTTTTAGGATTAAAAAAGCAGAAACAAGTCCACCTACTATTCCCATAGTGCAGTCAAGGATGCCCGATATTATCTTCAGACAGCGTATCATTAAATGTATTTTAATGAAGCTAGATACCAAAAAAGCTTCTGGCGCTAACTAACACCAGTTTTCTGTAGACTTTTCAACATATTCTACAGAAAGGGAATATTTCCTTCCTGCTGGAAATGTGCCACAGTTCAGTTGATATCTAAAAAAGGCAAGAAGACCTTGCCAAATAATTACCGACCAGTCGCCCTGCTTTCAATAATATCGAAAGTCATGGAAAAGGTTATTAATCAGCATCTTGTAGAATATCTTGAAGGATTCAACATTATTAGCGATCACCAATATGGCTTTCGTAAAAATAGATCAAAGAGATCTTCTGACTTATGTAACACATATTTGGAACAACGCAATTGACCACTTTGGAGAATTTCGAGCGGTTGCTCTTGACATATCTAAGACATTCAACTGTGTTTGGCATGGTGGACTGTTTACTAAGCTACGCTCTTATGGTATGTCTGCAAAGTTGTTTGTGGCTCTCATGTTTCCTCAGAGAGCGTTCTTTACGAGTGGCAGTCGACGGATTTCTTTCTACCACCTTCACTATCAACTCCGGTGTGCCCCAAGGCTCCATACTATCTCCTAGTATTTTTCTCATTTACATTAACGATCTGCTGGAAAAGACCGAAAACCGAATCTACAGCTTTGCAGATGACAGTCGAATATCCTCAGACAGCGGGAAATCGTTCAACTTAACAAAGTGCTGGAAGAAATTCTATCTTGGGGTGACAGTAACCAATTGGAATTTAACGCTACAAAAACCCAGGCGGCAGTTTTTTCTAAAAAAAAATTAACGTTGGTGAACCCGACATAGTTATGGCGGGGCACTCCATTCCTCTAACATCGTCACTCAATTTGTTGGGCGTTAATTTGGGAGCAAATATGTCCTGGCATGAATATGTCGCAGGCTTCTCAAAAGTTGGAAATATTATTTCGAACCAGAAAGCTTTACACTCCACAACAACTGTTAATTCTTTACAAAGCTCGAATTCGACCAACTATGAAATACTGCTCCCATGTTTGGGACTCCGCTCCCAAACATACATTGCATTTGTTGGATTTATTCGGAAGAGCTGTTCGTTTGATTGGAGACCGGCGGCGGCCTTGATTAGCTACAACATCGAAGAACGGTTGGCGACTTGAGCCCATTCTACAAGTATTTTCATGGAAAGTGTTCGAAGGATGTAGCCCACTTAATTCCTTCCAGAGCGGTGCATGTTAGAAATACACGTCGCGCTAATACTTCATATCCGTATGAGGTTCAGCTTGTTACTCCTCATACAACGCTTTTCAAGCCGTCTTTTATATGGAGAACATCATCCCTTTGGAATAATTTGTCCAGGACTGTGTTTCCCACCGAGTACAATTTATAGCGATTCAAGAACAACGTGAATCGCTTTTTCCGCACACGTGTCGCTTCTGTAGCGCTTTAGGGACTTCCCTGCAGCACGTGTGCTAGAGCCATAAAAAAAATGGTTTGGTTTATTTTCTTTATTTCTATTCAATATTTTATCTTAATATAACATGATGAGTGATTTTAAAACAAATACTAGCTATTTTACAATAAAATTATTATTTAGATAACAGAAAAAAAAAAAAATACGACGAAACAAAAATGGATTAAAATAATGTAACACATAGAAACTGTTGAGAGTCAAAATTTTTTCATAAAGATTTTTTTTTATTTTTTTTTAAAATTTGATCACAAAATCACTTGAATAGTTTTTAACTATATATATTTCTTAAACTTCTTAATAATAAAATCTTATTAACAAAAAATATAATTACAAATCACAAAACTGTAATATTTTGAAATGTTTAATGAGTTAAAGAATACATGAGACACATTCGTAAAATAAACAGAGAGATGTTAGCATATCTCTGAAAATAAATGCTCTCCACGAACTATAGTACACTATGATAAGACTAACTACAATGAAATGTTTGATGCTTACGATACAGGTGCCATCTATATGTTTCCGAAGGTTATTAGCATTGCAACTTATTTCGAAGCGTAGTGTCCAGGCACTATGTGGTAATTTTCAAATTACCTTATATTATTTATTTATTTATTTATTTTCCACAAGCCCAACAATAGTAATTAATAGGGCCGATAACACAGCTATTACCCAATATCAATATATAACAATACAATATAGACAGTAACTGAAGACTAAAATTGACCTAAAATTTTAATAAACACAATGATTAATATCATGTCACACACCATTACAGTTATTAAAGTAGGTTTAAACAAGCATGGAAGAAGTCATTATGAGTCATGGAGAGATCATATGCGTGCGACACTTCATTGTAAAGAGAATATATACCGTAAACAGGAGATGTATACAATACATTTGTATGTGGCGTAGGAAGGTAAAATAAGTTACCAACCCGATTTCCAAATCTGGGGACAATAAATTTCAATTCTTCCAGCAGTGATGGACACTGAATCCTACCATTAAGTAGCTTATATAGGAACATCACCTTCGCTATATTTCTACGCTTGTTCAAGCTCAGAAAATTGAACCTTCCCAACAAGATATCGTTGTCTATACCAACCTGCGGGTATACTCAATCCACTCGTCTAGATATATACTTCAAAAACTTCCTCTGAACCCTCTCCAAAACAAAAATATATTTACTATAGAATGGTGCCCAGACAATAGACCCATATTCAAGCCTGCTTGTAACCAATGCATTAAATACTGTAATAAGAGTCGTAATATTCTGAAAAGACAATTTCTGATTATAAACTCCATCATCTTCATCGCATCCGAGACCAATGTGTTAATCTGATGACTGAAGTTCAGCCTAGAATCAAGAACAACGCCCAAGTCCCTGAAAGTTTCTACTCTTTGCAACTTATTAATTTTTTTTTTAATTTATAGTTTAGTGGAGATACCTTCCGACTTACCGTCATTACCAAAAATTTTTTGGCATTGAGCAAGAGACCATTGGCGACACACCACCTCTGCACCGCGTCAACCCCGCTTTGTAGTCGTTTACAGTCATCGCCGGACTCAATTGAAACATACAATTTCAGATCATCCTGCAAATATCTAGTATTCCACGTCAATGATATGCTGGATATCATTCATAAACATAATGAATAACAAAGGCCCCAAGTTCGACTCCTGCGGGACACCAGACGTTGCATGAAACGAATGCGACCTAAAACTGTTATACTGGACATATGACCTGGTATACGTCTTGAAAAATCTTACGAAATTAGGTGTGAAACCAAAATTCACTAGCTTATCCAGAAGCACACCATGATCTATTCTGTCAAACGCGTGAACACCACATCTACCTGGCCTCTCAAATCAATCATGTTAGAAGATGCACAAAGCATACCAAGTTGGTGGCGGTCGACCGACCCTCATGAAGCCGTGCTGTCGCACCGACAACATCGGTTCAACCTTGGCGACGATGTGCTCATACAAAAGCATCTCAAAAAGATTCCAAAATCCACAAATAAGTAAAATCGGCTCATAGTTCTCGACGTCCCCTCCGTTCCCGCTCTTAAAAATTGGACATCATAGCTATTTTCCATCTCAAAGGATATTGCCAGGTTAAAAATTTTACTAAGAGGGAGGGCCAATACATTTATGGTATCCCTAACAAAGAAGCTGGGCACAAAATCCGGGCCACTGGACAATTTTGGCTTGAGACGCTTCGACACCCTCACAACGTCATCCTCACTGAAACACGGCTCCACAACCAGAACATGCCCCCCGCATACAGAAGGAGAAACACCGATGTCATCCCGTGCAGTATTACCATCTCTGAAATGAACAGCAAAAGCATTAGCAATGTCTCCTGGATTATTGAAATTTGTATTTTGATATGTCATCTCTTCTGGAATAGCACAATTATTTCTCTTCTGCTTTAGGATCATTATCAATACTCCTCTCAATATTAGGATATATATAATACCCCTCTTATATATATATATATATATATATATATATATATATATATATATATATATATATATATATATATATATATATATATATATATATATATATATATATAAACTATATGCAGCTTTTACCATCTCACTAGTTTTCCTCCTTAATTCCTCAAATCTTTCATAGTAATGCATATTATTTGATTTCTTATATTTCCTGAAAATATTATTCTTACGTTTTAAATTTTTTAGAATTTCTGTATTATACCAGATACGAAAGGAATGACGTCTATTTTTAAACAGAGGCACTGACCTGTGAAATATTCCATACAGTATATCATAAAATTTGTCGCAGCACAAGTCCACATCCCCATACTGATCCAACACACTCCAGTCAGCCACAAGCAGGTCTCCGCATAGCGCAGGAAAATTAGCTTTTTTAAATTTGTAGCATCCAAATGGATTATCATTATTTACAGAGTATCCGCCAGGCCCTACCACCCCGACTGCAACATCAGCATAAAGGGCTGGGTAATAGTCATCTTCAACCATTATGTTTAGGTATAACTAAGTAATGCCTTTAAATCTAAATATTATATTTTTTTTTTAATATTGTTTTATTTTTAACTGTTGTATTCATATTACTCTTACTATTATTTCAGCATTAAAATAATAATAATTAATACGTTTCTGTTATCTAAATCATCATTTTATTTTAAAAAATGTAGTATTTGTTTTAAAATCTCTTTTTCATGTTATATTTAAGATAAAATATTGAATGAATAAAGGGAATGCACAACACTTTTTCTAGAGCAAAAGCGAAAAAAATTGAATTTTTCATAACGAAAAAATTCTTTTTTGTATATCCTTTATTTTTCGTTCTAACCATCTTGAAGAGCATAAAATTTTGCATATTTTTTATTAAAAAAAAAAGCGTCCTTCGACCTTTGGCCCACAAGAAAAATCCATAAGATTTGGACTAAAATGCGAATTTTGACCAATCCTCTTAATATTTTTTAATAAAATTTGGCACACATTTTTGTTAATATAAAAGCAATATTTTCCTATAATTTGAAGCCGTAATATCGAATTGAACAGAATTTATCCGTAAAAACATTTTTCAATTTGCCGTAGTAAATACTTTCTTTTAGGTTATGTATGTATTTTTTGAAATTTTTTAGGTAATTTTATGACGAGTAAAATGAATTTTTTTCTGTCTCGTAACAACGAACAGAAACTGAGGTATCGAAATAGCGAGTGGAAAGCCTTAAAATGTAAAAAAAATAAACACACACCGAAGTGATTCCATAAGTGTAACCTTCTTATTGTATAAAATAAACTGCACTCCTTAAAAAAATTGTTTCTGCAAAATAATATCTCTTTAAATGTAAATCGTTTGTGAAATTATTTATCACTGCTGGGCACGTCGTCTTCTCATCATTTCTTTTTCAGCATCTACTTTTAATTGTTCCACAGGGCGAAGGTTGTTATTGTAAATTTCAGTTTCCATTTCATCAAAAAATAATTCTATAGGGATCAAATAAGGACTACGTGGACGCCAATTTACGTTAACTTAGTCCATAAAATCAGCTTTTACATATAGAAAACAGTTCATATTATTTACACGTGTTATACCGTATAATATTACGGCCACTCCTTGATTTTTTTTACCCAGAAACTACGTTATATCGACTTTCTTTTCGTCGTTTTGAACTTGACGAGAATATTTTTGCATTTTATTACGGGAAATACTTACATACTAAATTGAAAATTTCTCTTTACTGGGTTTAACTATTCATTTATTTAAATAAAAAGCAATAAATAAACTAAATAATTATGTCAATGGGTTTTTCAATATCTGCTTACGTTCCTAACACGGCTGCTGAAGTCAATTAGGGATTATTTAGATAGCCTTAGGAAGATTTTGTTAATAGAACTGGTCAATTATATCTAATATTAATATATATTTTCGAACCAACCGTGCTCGTTTCTGAATAATCGTTCGTACTATTACCCAGTTCGTACCAATATCATGATGGATGAATGTTTCTTGTCCTTGTCAAAATAATATGCAGTGCATTCAAACATTATTATCACAACAGTTTTGAGAAATTTACTGATAAAACTTTTAACCGTTTAAAAAACGAATATATATATATATATATATATATATATATATATATATATATATATATATATACATATATATATATATATATATATATAAATATATATATATATATATATATATATATATATATATATATATATATATATATATATATATATATATATATATATATATATATATATATATATATATAGACCGTCTCAAAATGAACAGGACTTTTTCAAAATAGCCAGTATTGGTAGGACATTTTTTTCTTAATTGTTACTTCGATACTAATGCAATGTTTACAATTACATCTAGTCGACCAACGGTTTTTGGCAATTTTTTTAAAAATAATGCAAAGAAAAGTGTGCGCAAGTATTACATTATATATATTTTTGAACTTGTGTTTTCACAAGCTTTCATTTGACACCCCACTCGATGACCGAATAAATTTTTGTTTTTTCACTTCCGATTTTACGCCCAAGAACTAACCCTTTAAGTCAAAATTTAACTTTCAAAACTGTACGGCTCTGATGGGGCCATCAATTTCTATAATTTCTATGTCAAATAGTGTCGTAGAAACTAGGATGTGACATATGGACAGACAGACAGACGGACAGAGAGACAGATTGACAGACATCGAAGTGACCTTATAAGTGTTCCGTACGGAACACTAACAAGCCAAGTGCGCTATCGGTGCTGCGTTTTTTGTTGTAGCGTAATATGAAAAATTTTTGGCGTTGTTTTGTGACTGTAGACGAAACGTAGATCCACTGTTACACCCTGGAGACAAAACGGCAGACAAAACAGTGAGTTGGCGAAGGTGAAAATGCAGTAAAAAAAGCGAAAACAGTTTTATCGGCGGGACAAGTAATGGCAACTGTTTTTGAGACTCACAGAGTATCATCATAATTTGGAAAAGGGTGAGGCAGTGACTGGCTCTTATTACACAACTTTATTAGACCGTTTGCCTAGTGAATTGAAGAAGCAAGACAATGTGCCTGCTTACACATAGGTCGTTGGAATGACAAACGTGCTCGAGCTAGGCTTTGAAATAGATCCCAACCAACCCTATTCCCCAGATTTGGCCCCGAGTGCTTTTTTTTTGTTTGACTTGGAGGGAAGAAATTTCCGTCAAATGAAGAGACTATCTGTTCTGTAAACGAGTATTATGCACGGTTCGAAACAATTTTTTTTTCTAAGGGAATAAAAAAATTCAAATCTCGCTAGACCAAATGTACTGAGCTCAAAGGAAATTATGTTGAGAAATAAATTTTTGTTATTGCAAGTGTTATTTGTCTTGTTTTTTAAATTACTGTTTAATCCACCTTCGTATGTAAAGGTATGTGATTATATGGTATTCTTAAAAAATCTTTGACTTTACAACTTGTATTTGCAACGGAAATGCTGCGTGAATAACTTTACCAATTTTTTATTTTTATAATAAAACAGGAAGAGGTCTTATTCTGCCAATCTATATTATGTTTCAAGCTTACATACGCTTTTTGCTAGACTCATACATAAATAACTCTTTTTTCGAATAGATAATATTTAGAAACAAAACGACAAGGATTGCATATCTATGTTTATAGATTTATGTATTTACAACCCTCTTGTTCTCTTACTATATCAATTTACAGAGCAATTAGATTGTAAAGCCTAAGCCGACATTGCTGATGCAATGATAAACAGGTAGTTTCTCAGGTTTATCTCGTCATAACGGTCCTCCGGACCACCTAAAGAAGATTACGTCATTATATGCGTCATCAAATTTGTGAGAATTAGCCTTCTCTTTATACGTTCAACAAGTAATAAATTTAATTCTTCCTTCTTATTCTTTTATGGTATTATCAATTCACGTCATCACTTCGAGACCTAGGCAGACTTTTTATGTTTTACTCTCGGAAACATTTATTATTGTTCCTTACGGAACACTTATAAGATCACATCGGCGTCTGTCTGTTCGTCTGCCACATCCGATTTTCTCCGAAACTATTTGACATACAAGTTGTACAAGTATGAAATGCGGATTTCAGACAACAGATGGTGCACCAATGCAGTTTGTGCTATAAAGATTTGACACTGTGCCATTTTGTTGTGTCATCAACCAGTGTCAGACGCGCACGAGGGATAAATTGGAAAAGTGTGTCCATAGTGTTGTGTTGTTGTGTTCCATATGTCGAAATTTATGCCGAACAAAGAGCATTTGCGGACAGCAATAATTTTTTGTTTTCATTTGAAGAAAACTGCTGTTGAATCATACCGAGTACATCGAGAAGCTTATGGTGAACATGCTCCATCGCAAGATACGTGTGAACGATGGTTTCGACGTTTCAAAAGTGTCGTTGTTGCAGACAAGGAACGTGGAAAAAAATACGAAGATGTGGAATTGCAAGCATTGAAGACGAAGATGATTCGCAAACACAAAAACAACTCGCCCAGCAATTGGGCGTTAGTCAACGAGCTGTTTCCAATCGCTAGAGAGATGGGAAAGATTGAGAAGACTGGTAGATGGGTACCACATGAGTTGAACGACAGGCAAATGGAAAAGCGCAAAAACACGTGTGACATTTTGCTCGCTCGGTACAAAAGGAAGTCGTTTTTGCATCGTATAGTTACAGGGGATGAAAAGTGGATATATTTTGAGAATCCCAAGCGCAAAAAATCATGAGTAACCCAGGCGCATCATCCACATCGACCGCAAGACCGAATCGCTTTGGCAGAAAGACGATGCTCTGTGTTTGGTGGGACCAGAGGGACCTGGTCTATTAGGAGCTGTTAAAATCTGGGGAAACGGTTAATACTAAACGTTACCAACAACAATTGACCGATTTGAACCGTCCGCTGCTTGAAAAAAGGCCAGAATACTGAAAGAGGCAACACAAACTCATTTTTCTTCATGACAATGCTCCATCACATACGGCAAAACCAGTTGGCGACACGTTGGAAGCACTCAGCTGGGAAGCTCTACCCCATGCGGCTTACTCACCAGACTTGGCTCCTTCCGATTACCACTTGTTTGCATCGATGGGTCACGCACTTGCTGAGCAGCGCTTTGGTTCGTACGAAGATGTGAAAAAATGGCTCGATTGGTTCGCAGCAAAAGGGGAAGATTTTTACTGGCGTGGTATTCACAAATTGCCCGAAAGATGGGAAAAATGTATAACAAACGATGGAGCATACTTTGAATAAAGCACTTTTTATCATTCTTCGAATTTAACATTTTTTTTTAGAAAAAAAAATCCGCAGTTCATACTTTTCACCTGGTAAAAAGTTGAAGTTTGGCACTAATATAGGAACTCATGGCCTCATTAGAGCCGTGGAGTTGTGAAAGTTAAATTTTGACTTAAGGAGTTAGTTTTGGGGGGTGAAATCGGAAGTGAAAAAAAACAATTTACCAGGCCATCGAGTGTCAAATGAATCCTTGTAAAAACACGAGTTCAAAGGTATATATAGTGTAATACCTGCGTACACTTTCCTTTGTATTATTTTTAAAAAATTGCGAAAAATCGCTGTCTCCCCTTTTATCTCGAAAAGTACTGACCAAAAAGTTTTCAAAAAAATTCTGGAATATTCTCCACAGGGTATAAATGAATGAAAATTATCACAAGTGTTAATAATTTATCTGGTATATGAAAAAACAAAAATTTCAAGGTCAAAGATCGGAAAACAAATTGTTTGGGGTGTGTTTTGTGAAGGTATTGATCTTTTTATAAATCCGTAAGATTGCACGGTTATTGATTTAAGTATGCTTTTTCTAAGCTTGATCTACAATTGCGGCATGGAATTCTCTGCTTCTTCAGCTGTCATCTTAATTGTTATATAAATATGCTTGCAATTCTCACGTTTCTCTCAGAATAATGTAAATTAGCACTATGAGGTAATCGTAGACCGTCCTTCTAGTCTCCGGAAATTCCCGCAACTTTTTCGTGTGATAACTTGCGTGCATGTAATCTTGTAACGGAATGTTTTTTTGGAATATTATGCAACTATTCTTTAATATATGCACGTATAAAACACTAAACTTACCATTTGTTGCTATGATAAAATGGTACATAGGAAGACAGTTTCATTTCTCACTATTTGGTGAGTAAGCAGAGTTAAAAAAATTGCGGAAACTAGTAGCTGCAACTAATTGTGTGGAGTTATATTAATGTCCAAAGATCCTTAAGAAAATCATAAGTACTGTTTTCTAACAGCCTCACATGACTGAGTCGAGAAAATGCTGCGAAAAGAGCAAGCAGACTTTCGACAACATCGCAGCTGCGTGGACTTAACTAACACTCTTCGCAACATACTAGAACAAAATGCAGAGTTTCGGGGTACCCCTCTATCTCACTTGCATTGTCTTTGAAAAAGCCTTCGATTGGCTGGAGGGAAGCGTCCTGTGGCAAACTCTTCAGGAGTACGGCATCCCGTCCAAGATAATAAACATTACCAAGCTAATGTATGACAGCTTTGAATTATAGGCAAATATAGGGTGTTTTTTTATAGAGGTATACAACTTTGAAATGGAATAAAACAAAGATTAATTTTTTAAATTGACATGAAATTTATTTTATTCGAAAAATAATCTTCTGGCATTATAATTTAAATAGACTTCTGGCATATGACCGCCACGGCTGGCTCGGACGTAGTCTAATCTGGAGGTCCAATTTTCGATGACTTTTTCCCACATTTGTGGCCGTATATCGGCAATAACGCGGCAAATGTTGTCCTCCAAGTGGTCAATCGTTTCGGGCTTATCGGCGTAGACTAGCGACTTCACATATCCCCACAGAAAATAGTCTAGCGGCGTTAAATCGCACGATCTTGGAGGCCAATTCACGGGTCCGAAACGTGAAACTATGCGGTTACCAAACTTTCCTTCAATAAATCAATTGTGGCACGAGCTGTGTGACATGTTGCGCCGTCTTGTTGAAACCACAGCTCCTGCACATCATGGTTGTTCAATTGATGAACGAAAAAGTCAGTAATCATGGCTCTATAGCGGTCACCATTGACTGTAACGTTCTGACCAGCATCGTTTTTAAAGAAATACGGACCAATTATTCCACCAGCCCATAAAGCACACCAAACAGTCAGTTTTTCTGGATGTAACGGTGTCTCAACATACACTTGAGGATTATCATCACTCCAAATACAGCAGTTTTGTTCATTGACGTATCCATTCAAACAAAAGTGAGCTTCATCGCTAAACAAAATTCGCTTATGAAAATCGGGATCAACGGCAATCTTGTTTTGGGCCCATTCACCGAATCTACGCCTTGCTAGGTGATCGTGTGGCTTCAGTTGTTGCACGAGTTGGATTTTTGTAAGCACGCAAACCAAGATCTTTCCGCAAAATCTTCCATAAAGTGGATGGACACATATCCAATTCCTGTGCACGATGGCGGATAGACTGATTCGGGTCTTCCTCTAGGCTACGCTCTACAGCAGCAATGACTTCTTCTGTACGCACTGTACGACGTCTCTGTGGATGCGTATTATCATTTAGAGTAAACGTGGTGCGAAAACGTTCCATAGTTAATCGAATTAATTGCTCTGATGGACGATTATGTTGACCGTAAAATGGACGTAGTGCGCGATACGTATTTCGAACAGAACCATGATTTTCAAAAAAAAATTTGCACAATTTAGAAGCGTTGTTCAGGCGTCAGTCTATTCTTGTTGAAATGCCAAACCAAACTAAACATAAATCACTTGACAGCTGACAAAATGGCCGCCAGTTAAAAAAGTGTTGCCAACTTAAAGTTTTATACCTGTATAAAAAGCACCCTTTACTACATTAGGGAAATTTAACAAAACTCATGACTACGAACCAAAGAACAAAGAAGGTTGCATACTCCCACCAACCATTTTCCTTTTTATACTCAACAAAGTAATGAGGGAAGTCGCAAAGGGCCACCGTTATGAAGACCAAATTAGAAAAACTAAGGGAAAGCCAGACTAAAAATCAATGTCAGAAAGACAAAGGAAATCAGAGGGAACTCCGACTTAGAGAACAGACTAAAGATCAATGAGCAGGAAATCGAGCAGATGGAATATTTCCTTCACCTCGGTAGTATCATTACGATTATAGGGGGAGCGGGAGGACGTCAAAAGGCGGATTCGAAAAGCAAACAGAGCCTCCGTCCAACTGTACAAGTCTAGAGAAGCAGAACCCTATCACGCAGAACTACGACCTGACTCTTAGCAGCAACTCTTGTATGGATTCGAAACATGGAAGGTATTAGAGCAGATTGCAAGTCAGCTGCAGGTCTTCGCTAACAGATGCTTACGACGGATTCTACATTTCCGATGGCCAAATATTATCTCCAACGAAGACCTGTGGAAAACAACCCCACAGCAAGCCGTCAGAGAATAAATCCAGACAAGAAAATGTAGATGGATTGGACACCCTCAGGAAACCCGAGGGAACTATAGAAAGGAAAGTTTTGGACTGGAAACCGCAAGGAAGTCGAGGAAGAGGCAGACTTAAAACAACAATGGTTAAATCATAGCTAGAACTCAAGTCCCTGGCTAAGTCTGCCCTTTGCTCTCGTGGAAGATATAGGAACTAAGTAGGTCAAGAACTCCAAGACCACTGAAGCAAAGCATATAATATGCTCTATTCGAGATGACTCTAATGTGAATTATAATAAGGTGTAAATTTGTAGATGTTTGTTGAAAATAAAATTACCTTTCATGGTATCTTCTACGTCATAAAATTGTAATATCTCATTGTTAAATTCAAAGTATATGATAGTTTTTTTCTCATTTTTATAGTTAAACGAGAAAAGCTTTTTTTTCAATAAAATTACTGAGCAATTTTTATTTGAAATTATATATGTATGTATGCTATTTGCATCTAAAATTCACTGCTGCTCTATATTTCCTGCCTTTTTCTTATCGCATGTTCTAATTAGAAAGCTAGATATCAGAATCCGTTTAAAGGAAGACTGATGTAAAGTTGCATCACAAAAACGATCACTATATAATTCGCTGGAAATTATTTTTAACTTTTTTTCAGGAAGTTTAGTATGTTCCTCGTGGAAAAATATGATGGAGGAAATGGAAAACACTGCTAAACACATCAGACAAAATGCTGATACTGTAGAAAGTAAAGCTTTAGACTCTCTGAATGCCCTCTATATCGAAAAAAGAAAAGTAAGAAAAGCATATCAGGAAGAACATACTAGAGTTTTACAACAATTTACACAGGTAAGAAATATTAGAAGAAAAGTTGATCAATTTAAGTGAGAAACATATTGAAATACTTTTATCGAGCTATTTCGTGGAAAATGGTTTTATTATTGCATTATTTGTTGAATTTCTTTTTGTTTCATTGGTTACATCATTAATTTACCCAAGTTTAATATTAGTTTTAATCCCAATCTGTAATATACTAAATCTTCGCTTATCGGATGAACACACATTTTTTATGCCAGCTTTAATTTGATATATATGTACGTGTAGTATACTTATTTTCTGCGACATTTTAAAAAATTTTGTATATCGGATTTTATCAATAATTTAGTATATTTAAACCAGGAATTCTTGTATCCACAGTAACAGCGGATATATATATATATATATATATATATATATATATATATATATATATATATATATATATATATATATATATATATACATATATATATACATATATACAGTCCCTGGCCAAATTATTAGACGCACTGTATTTTTTTAGTAATTTTATGTTTCTTAAGAGTTTTTATGCAATAATGGTATATTTAAACTACAATATTATTGATTTTTATTTAAAAGAATTGTTGTAGACTACATATTTGTATTTATTTTTAACATATGGTAACACTGTGTTGACAAAGTGATACATGAACGTAAACAAGTACAAACCTGTATCAGTCGCGATCGGAATCGAGTCAGGTACGGACGTGTTTCTGTGGCTTTATGGACTGTGGTTGTTTGTTTAACAGTTTTATACTACTCAGTTATTAGTTTATTTTGTATGCAGTGTTTTAAAGAAGTAATTGGACTATTTTCATTATGGGTAGAAAAGGCTATCTTTCACCACGTAAAAAAGCTGAAGTGAAGGCCCTTGTGATTGCGAAAACATTTACAAACCGAGAAATATCACGAAGATTGGAGGTTTCTGAAGCTAGTGTACGACGCATAAAAAAGAAAATTGAGTCAGGGAAGGAATTAAGGCCGAAAAGAAAGAAAAGATGCGGTAGAAAACCAATTTTCACTCCACGGTCAGAGAGATGTTTGAAGAAAATTTGTGTAGAAAACAGATTTGCTACCACGAAGGTAATAAAATCACAACTCCAGGATGCTAGCGTAAATGCTTCTGAGCGCACTCTTCGAAGAAAATTGAAAGAATTAGATTTTAAGGCCTGTCGCCCGCCAGGAAGCCCAAGTTAACAGCTGCAATGAAAGCAAAGCGCCTGAAGTGGGCCAAACAATGGCAAGACAAAGATGTGGACTTCTGGAGATCGGTAAGATATAGCAAATTTAATCAATAATTGATACATTATTATCATTTTCAGTTAAATAAAGCAAATAAACATGGAAGTTTATATATTTTTCCTATTTTTGACAGGTCTGCTTCAGTGACGAAAGCACATTCGAAATTTTGCAGAATAAAGCTCAGTATGTGCGTCGTCCTCATGGAGAAAAGTTTCATCCTGATTGTGTCGTCCCGACGGTTAAACATCCCACCAAAGTGATGATTTGGCCAGTCATCAGCGGCAAGGGCACTGGACGTCTGTACGTCGTCAAAGGAATAATGAGGCAAGATCAGTGCAAAGAAGTATTACAAAATCGGTTGATTCTGCAGCTCAGAGAATGGTTTCCAAATGGGGAACCATTCACTTTTATGCAAGATGGAGCTCCCTGCCACACTGCTCGGTCTGTTAAAGCTTTTTTGGCAGAAAAAAATATCCCTCTGTTGGATTGGCCGGGTAATAGCCCCATTGAAAATGTGTGGGAGCTGATGAAAAGAGAAGTGGCTAAAGATGTGATTACCAACAAAACCCAGCTCCTAGAAAAGATTATTCATGTGTGGAATCATCATCCTCAAATGCAGGAGACAGTACAATCTTGCATTGATAGCATGCCGTGCAGAATTAAAGCTTTGATAGCGGCTAAAGGTGGCTCAACTAAATATTGACTTTTACTAACATTAATTTCACTTTTCTTTAAAACTTAATAAACTTATGCTTTTCTAAATTAATGCTGTTTTATTTATGTCAAATAAATAGGTAATTGATTGGATAATATAAAAATAAAAAACAAATCAATTTTAAAATAATAAAACGGTACAATATCACTCGTTAATTAATATTTTACATGAAATCTTGCAGTGCGTCTAATAATTTGGCCAGGGACTGTATATATATATATATATATATATATATATATATATATATATATATATATATATATATATATATATATATATATATATATATATATATAGCGAACACT
>CM032454.1:171917389-171959889 GCA_019049505.1 Pachyrhynchus sulphureomaculatus | reverse complement strand
AGCGTGTCTTTAGCTATTCAAGCGGACTGAAAATGATTTTCTTTGATATTTCATTACTGTAGATAAAACTTGGAACCACCACTTCACCCAGAGAGTAAATAACAGTCAAAACAGTGGACTGCAAAATACAAACCGACCCTGAAGAAGAGGAAAGCAGCTGCGTCAGCCACCAAGGTCGTAGTCACAGTTTTTTAAGAGTCCCTGAGGCGGATATTTTTTTCACAATGTTTGGATAAGTAAATCAGCAAAAAAAAACATGATTTTATATAAAAAGGAAAAAATCTTTTACTACGATAACGCATCCGCATGTAAATCAGCAGTTTTGATATTGAAATTACACAAATTAATGTACGAAGTAATTTCTGAGTGATCTGATTCTCCGTGATTTCGCCTGACTTTTTTTCTTCCTAAATTTGGGAAATTTGGTACATCAAAAGAAATTTTTATCAGATGCTTGTATGCTGTTAAACTATTATTCTGAGGATCTGAAGAAAGTCTTGAATACAATGTAAAAAGGCTAAATATGAACAACATTACAAACGAAACTTAAATAACAACTAGTATCTTTAATATTGTGTAGCAAAACCCGTTAAATCGATCATCACTTGACATTATTTGAGCAGGAAGGAAATGAGTATCGATTGTTGATTGAGGGATTTTTCTCAATTCTTCTTCGAATTGTGCAGATTTTCGGTTTAAGTCCGGTGATTGACCTGGTGAATCCATGACCGTCATACAACAGGGTCTAATTCGTTTCTGTACTCCTAGTGTGGATCGTTGGTTTGTTGATAAATGATATTACGGAGATAAAGGACGAAAATGGTTAAATAATAGGTTTTATCCGTATTCTCGTAAATTCTATAAGTTTTAGTTCCATTCGCTTCTCAGAGCAGGATTCGTTGTAGGGAGTTGATAATTAGAGACTGCAGCCGTGATAGTTTAAATGTGAGTCAGCCCAACTGGAACTTTTTGTCTTTATTCTTGCAAAAATGAATGGCTTCGCCAGACGGGTTAGCGAGTTTTGTGTTCAATCTGGTAACAAACGCTATTTGCAACCGACTAATCTGGGTCAGATGCTCCTCAATCTTACTAGCAACCTATACTACCGCCGGCATCGCTCTCGGAACTAAAGTTACTAAGGGTAGGGCTACTGCTGAATAGAGATAAGACAAAGGCTATGACAAACGAAAACAGTCCGCGAGGCTTGAAAATAGAGGGCAGAACACTTGAATACGTAGAGGAATACATCTACCTAGGGCAAATAAGAAAGTATGGAAAAGCAAATCAAACGGCAGAAGTACAGAGAAGAATCAGACTGGCAAAGGCAGCATTTGGCAAACAAAAGAAAATACTAACCAACAAAAGAATTCCTATGAAGTTAAGAAAGATGGTATTCGATCAATGCATAAATGATGGACCAACTGAGTAAAACACAGAAAGCAATGAAAGGATATATATATATATATATATATATATATATATATATATATTCCTTTCATTGCTTTCTGTGTTTTACTCAGTTGGTCCATCATTTATGCATTGATCGAATACCATCTTTCTTAACTTCATATTCTTTTGTTGGTTAGTATTTTCTTTTGTTTGCCAAATATATATATATATATATATATATATATATATATATATATATATATATATATATATATATATATATCTATCTATCTATCTTATTTACTTACTTACTACCCCTTTGTTAGGAGTGTAAGGCCCGTGACGTTGAGTTATTCTATGTTATATCTGTCTTTTCCATATTTCCTTCTATATCCTTCCATCCTGTTTAAATTTCCGATTGTCTCTTTTGTTTCTTCTCTATTAGTTTCTTCTGTTTGTATAAGTTCTGTATCTTGTTTCGGTATTATGTCTCTATGTTGACTTTTGTATGCTTTTCCTTCTAATTTTTTTGCATCCATTTCCTTTCCTCTCTGTTTCAGTGATTCCTACATAGTGCATTTGTTGTTCTTCTGTCAGTTCATTCTCTTTTCCGTTTATACTCCTATTATTCCGTGTTCTCGATCTAAAAACTCGATAATTATTTCCTATTTCTTTTTTCCTATCTATTTCTTTGATTTTTATTCATTTCTACTAGTCCTCTCTTCCGTATCCTTTATCTTTGTCAGGGTCGTCGTCAATCTACCTACGAGTATATCTCTCCTTTTTCTCAGTTTTTTTGTTTTTTCTTTCAGTTTTTCTTCCTCAATGTCCCATTTATATTCTCTTCCTTCGATTACGATTTTTTGATATTTTATTTTCACCCTTTTCCATTCTTTCTCTCGTTCTCTGCTATATGCTTCAATTTCTTTTGAATTTTTGTTAAATCGTTGTTTATATAAACTCTCTCTCTTAGATTTCTCAGTTTGTTTTTATTTTTCATTACAGCTCTTCCTTATCTCCTTTCCTATTTTTATCACATCTTTAATCTGTACCTTTGTGTCCATACTCCTCTCCATAAAATGTTCTACACCCATTTTCAGATCTGGTTGGCTATTCGCTTCAAAACTCATTCCCGATATTACAATATTATTCCTTACGTTGTCTTTTTCCAGTCTACTGATCTTCAAATTCACACTTCTCATGTTTTCTCTAATTATTTTCCTCTTTCAATACTTCATTCTCCTTTCTTAGTTCCTTCATCTCTTGTTGGTATCTCTTCTGATCTTGTTTTTTATCCTTTATATCTGACATTAGCTCTTTGATCATTTCTATGAAATTGTCTAACTTATCTACTCTTTCCTTTTTCTCTTTCTGTGGTGTTCTTATCAGCTTTTTACTCTTCTTGAATAATCTTATTGGGCTCTTCTTTTTATTCGACTCTTCCTCTTTTCGAGTCTCCTGAGGTATAATCATCGCTATCCATTGTTCTTTCTGTTATAAAAACTTTACGTCTGTTCCTCGTATTTTCAAACACGGGAGAAAAAGAAAAAAATTTTTGTTTATATTTCTTATCACTGTAAACAGTAAAATGATCAGGGTCGTCGCTTATCAATTTCACAAAATTATTGTCATAAATCTCTAAATTTTTTACTTATTTTCTTAATCTAACACTACGCTCTGCTTTATTTCTAGTTCCTCTCGTTCGCAATCGACAAAATAATTAAGTAGATCGAAACACTACCGTAATAATGCTCGTTGAACGAGTTGACTATTGCCGGGCGTTCGATTCATGTGTACACACTTTGCGATCCGAAACTCAACTCCCCGAAACTCAACTGGATGGATGGGTTTCCATCGAAACGTCACGAAACCGTCCATTAAGGGACTTTAAGCTGACACGGATATCCGAAAAATCACTACTACGTTTTACACCCGTGAGAACATTCGTCAAAACATAATATATATATATATATATATATATATATATATATATATATATATATATATATATATATATATATATATATATATATGTATACGTATACATATATACGTATATACGTATGTAACATCTACTGTATATACGTTCGTACATCTATATAATGCAAATTATATTTGGTAGTTCGATGAACACTTTGGCTACTTTTATTGCTTGTACCGATTGCAAATTTATTATTATATTATATTGCTTGAGGCGATGTTCCTTCTGCTCCCGATAAGTCGGCTTCTACGCGAAGAAGTCGAAGTATAATAAACATAGTGTCCATGTAGGGATATTATTTTTATTTTTGCAAATTGAATTTCAATGACGAAGCATTATTCTAGCAAAGTCACCTTCACTAACACAAGTTCTGTTACAATTTCTTTTGAACTTGTCGCAAGACCGGCCATTTCACTTGAACTAGGTCAATGTTCGCTGAATGGTAGGTAAAATATATGTGGCATGAGAAAAAAATACTGTTTTTGATCGAATTTGTACACTTATTTGTTCTGTAGTCCGTAGTATTACCTGTTTTAAGTACATAATTTTGATAGCTTCCTAAACGATCGAATAAGAGTTAATATTATAAACAGAAAATACTGTTTAAAACATTTCTTTTATATAAAGTAAAAAGGAAATATTCAGTAAGATATGTAATATAAACGCATGTTTAGACGCTTAAAATTTGTATATACCTAATATAGATTTAATATACAAAGGTAACATAACATAGAAGAAACGAAGTCATCACCACAAATAATCTGTTGTGGTATATCATTTTGATTTACTGTATGCTTCATTTAAAATAAATCGAAGGTTGTTTTTGTTCAGTTACTTCATTCGTGACATTGATCTACTTATTAGCAACAAATGTAAAATTATATCATGTAAATTAAATCCCAAGATATAAGATCCTGACTTTTTGCTTTTTCAATGGGGCAATAAACGACCCTATTAGGGTTTTGTGCATAGTTGCCAGGTATTACAATAAACGTATTTTTATTTTACCTGCTTTGTATACCCCACTCACTTGCACCTGCAGTCATATTGGATCTATTTTTACCTATATATTTACGGCCTGGCAACCCGCTTTGGAGCCCTTTAAATATTTGATAATATAGGCCTAATGACTACAGGTCCCCGTTAAGATTCGAAAGATATTTTTTATTATTTTTATTTTTAGTTTTACTTACAACTTACAACGTAACGGTTCTATTTTGATTATGTGACGTCCGTGGGAATATTGCAATAGTGGCTATCGCAAGAGAAAACATTTATTACTTGACGCTAAACAAATAGTGAAAAATGTTTACGACAGTTTGGTAAAAAGAAATTTGAATAAACAAAGTGCTTTGAAGAAACCAGTGAACTAATAAAAACCCCAATTTCTACGATTAAGGGTATTGTAGGAAAACCATCACTCAGGAACAGGAAAAAAAGGAAAGATTTTCAAATGCATCATGTAGACGATTGTGAAAAAAACGTCATCAGGAGAAAAAATACACCTATGTATGAAGAGTTAGTGCCGACACTAGATAAAATAAAATTAAGACTGGTGCAGGACGGGACCAATATACATTGTGGCCGATCAAACCTTCACAGAATTCTCTTAAGAATGGGATTCACGTTCCGAAAAATCAACAAAAAGCAAGTAGTGATGTAGTCACAAAGATTACGAATCTTGCGACATACTTATTTACAAGAAATTAAAAAGTATCGATCAGAAAATTGGCCAATAATTTACCTTCACGAAACATGGTTCGATACCCATGACACTGTGCAAAAAGGTGGGTTGACAGCAGTACAAAATGTCAGACTAACGCACCTTCAAATAAAGGTAAATGAATAACCATTTGCATACTGGATATGAAAAGGGCTGGGTTTCAAGTTGTCTACTATTATCTGCAAAAAACATAAAAGATTCTAGTTTGGACTATCACGAAGACACGACTGCAGAACTTTTTGAAAATTGGTTTAAAAAAATTCCCTTTCGCCAAATGTTCCCGAACAGATAGTTTTGGACAATGCAAGTTACCGTAGTCGCCTACTAAATAAGGTTCCTAATGCAGCCAACACTAAATCGAAAATACAGGAATATATGTTAGAAAATGACATTTATTTTGACTTTAGTTATAAAATAAAAAGTGATCTTTTGGAAGTTTTGAAAGACTATAAATTGAAAAAGAAATATGTTTGTGATAGTATGGCTGAGAAAATGGGACACATACTGTTTTGCAGCTCCTCCGTATTATTGTGTGTTTAATCCAATTGAACATATTTGGCATCAAGTTAAATCAAAAATAAGGGCACAAAATGTTTCTCCTACTTTAAGCGTGTCAGTGGTTGAATTAGTAAAAAAAAAAGTTATAAGTTGTGAAAGCTGGAAGAATTCCATTCAGCACGTTTTTAAAGTTGAAGATTCATATATTTATGTAAATAATATAAAACCACTGATAATTACCTCAGCTGATGACAGTGATGGTGAAACCGAATTAGGCTTAAGTTAAAATATATTTTTATTTATACAATATGTCCCCTCTTGTAAACCCCATTCATTCAAACTGTACATTTGTACTTCTTATCCATTTGTTTTTACATGCATCTGTAAATAAACATCTCCAAAAACACTTATAATTTTATTTATTTGCATTAATGAATAAAATTCTTAAGTCCATCTTTGCAACCTGTCATAAACAAAAGATCAGAATTTTTATATTGCCCACTTAAAACGGCAAAAGTCAGGATCTTATATTTTGGGATAGGCTATATGACTATTTGATAAAACGGTATATTTTCTCAAAATACAAGGTGTCTTCTAAATAAGTTAAAATTCATTTGTGTTATTGTGCGAACGTAATGAGCTGGAGAAAAAGGGTGGAGTCACAGATTGTTACCTTGGTCCTTGGAAACTTAGTTTCAATGAGCAATGCGTCCTTTAGTGTGCCACTCTTTTATAAAAGTAATAATTCTGCGGCTATCGCGTCGCCAAAAATTTCGCCTTGAATTTCACGTACATAGTGTAAACGAAGATCCAAATACTCAACTGGTTAAATAACACAGGGCAACAAAAAAAATATTTTTGTTTTGGTGCCTGGGATTTTAGAGCTGATTTTAACTATATTTGGGACGCTAAATTTATACATGCAATCCGTTTTTCTCTATCAGCTCTACTTTTTTAGATACATCAACTTATCTACCAATGTGGTTTTTATTCAGTATATTCATTTATGAGAGTTCTAAAATTATTATATATTCATTAGTGTAGGTACAATGGTTTTATTGTCAGTCTGTAATTGAGTAAATTCCAGGTAAATCTATAAATAGTGGAACCATTGCCTATCAGGTACCTGAACTGACCCTTTTAATCACCTAACTCGGGTAAGTCTCGTCAGTTTGTGCGTTCTTACTAATGATAGTAGATCGAATTCGGCGTGTTATTTTATGTTAAGAAAAGAGTGTTTTTGTGTTATTGAACAGAATTAAAATGAGTTCAGGTTCCAGTTCAAGAAGAAGTTGTGTAAATCAACCTGATGTGTTTTGCTATATATGCGGAGAATACATGTTTCAACAAAACAGACAAACTATTACTGACTTTGTAAAGCGAGCGTATCTTGGATACTTTGGAGTTAAGCTTGGTGATCAGGACAAAACGTGGGCCCCGCATCTCGTATGTAAAAACTTGTACAGAGCATTTACGGCAGTGGACTACCGGGAAAAGAAAATGTCTAAAATTCGGCGTACCAATGGTTTGGAGAGAACCAAAAAACCACTTCAATGATTGTTATTTCTGTTTAGTAAATACTAATGGAATCAATCGAAATAACCGCAGTAAGTGGACTTATTCCAATTTAGACTCGGCAATACGCCCTATCCCGCACTCAGATGAAATACCGATTCCAACATTTCATCAGCTACCACATATCTCTGATGACGAATATTTTCCCTCTGATCGCTCTTCTGATGCTAATAAAAGTTCTGATGCTAATGAAACTAACAGTGACTATGAGGGGACGTCATCAGTTCCTCAACGCTTCAATCAAAATGAATTAAATGATCTCACCAGGGATCTCAATTTATCGAAAAAAGCTTCTGAAGTACTGGCTTCTAGGTTGAACGACAAAAATTTACTGGAACAAGGAACCAAAATTATCTTTTACCGTACAAGAGAAAAAGATCTGCTATCATTCTTTTCTCAAGAAGACAATCTTGTATTTTGTCACGAAATAGGGGGGATGGGACTTTCTGAATATATTCCAGATGATTGGCGCCTATTTATTGACAGTTCAAAGCGAAGTTTAAAATGTGTCCTTCTACATAATGGGAATAAATATGGTTCAATACCACTAGCTCACTCAACGAAACTGAAAGAAGAATATAATACCATAGCTTTGGTCTTGCAGAAGATAAAGTATTACGAACATCAATGGATGATTTGTGTAGACTTAAAAATGGTAAACTTTCTTCTTGGGCAGCAAAGTGGTTACACGAAATATCCGTGTTTCTTGTGCCTCTGGGATAGTAGGGACAAAACACACCACTGGGTTAGAAAAGATTGGCCTCAGAGAGAAAACATGGACGTTGGGGAAAAGAATGTCATTAACGACGCTTTGGTTGAAAGAGAAAAAATCATACTTCCTCCGTTACATATAAAGTTGGGCTTAATGAAGCAATTTGTAAAGGCTCTTGATAAGAATGGGTCTTGTTTTGCATATATAGGGGTAAAAATGCATCAGTTGAGCACAGAAAAACTCAAAGCAGGGATATTTGACGGCCCACAAATAAGACAATTAATTAAGGATCCTGCCTTCATAAATTCAATGAATCAAGTTGAACGAGAAGCTTGGACATCATTTGTTGCAGTTGTAGAAAATTTTCTAGGCAAACATAAAGCTCAAAACTATGTTGAAATGGTTAACAAGATGCTTAATAGTTTCAAATCCTTAGGGTGCAATATGAGTATTAAAATACACTATTTACACAGCCACTTAGACCGTTTTCCAGAAAATTTAGGAGACATGAGTGAGGAACAAGGTGAAAGATTTCACCAAGATATTAAAGTTATGGAGGACCGCTACCAAGGAAGATGGGACATGCACATGATGGCAGATTACTGCTGGAGTTTAAAAAGGGACTGTTTAAAAAAAACATTCAAGAATGTCGCGGAAAAGAAGCTTTCCAAGTGTTGAGTGACTATTTCATTTCTTCAATGTTTTTTTTTTTTTTGTTTGTAAGTACGACATAATATTGTATTTTGTATAACTAAAATAAAAATTTCGTATCTACTTTTGTTTACTACACTTACGGATTTGAGTTACAATAATGTAACTTATATTTCTCTAAAATTGTATATCTTAAAAATTTGAGCCCCTAGGTACAAATGAATACGTTATTTGAATTCAGGACATCAAATTGATATAGAATCAGCTCAAAAAACCTCGACACCAAAACAGCTGTTCCCCTGTGTAATCGGTGCAAAAGTTTGAAAAAGTTGGTTCAATTGGAAGTAAAGCTCGGACGGGGCGACCAAGGACATCATTCAGTGCATTCGAGCGTCAATTTGCGAGAATCCAGGCCTCTCAGATCAAGTTACATAAAAGGAATCAGTTCGTTACATCTAATTCTTCGTAGGAATTTATATTTGCACCCTTACAAGATACAACTGATGTTGCTGAGAGCTCAACTTCGTCAATTAAATATTTGAACGGTTTTCAAAGATTACAACATGTTATTTTAACAGAATTGCTATTTTAGGAGACCAACAAATCCAAAACTGAACCTCTGAAAGCCTTGACATTCTTCTAAAGTAACGGCATGTTCTGCAATGTCTGCGTGTGGAATAATCGATCTGTACTTAGTTGAGAATGGCAGAGGCCGTACAAAAACTGGAGCTGATTCAGAATATCTTCACAACCGCTTTACAAAATTTTGATGATTACGAGGCTGGTTTGAAAAGTTAGTAGCATCTCTTGAATGAACGCACACCAAGTTTCAGCCATATTGGTCTATTTCTTTGTGTTTGGCATTTGTGTGAATCAAGGAAGTCGAGTGATTTTCAAGAAATGGACGAAAAAGAATTTCGTGTGGTGATTAAACATTACTTTATGAAAGGCAAAACGCCTCAGGAGACTAAACAGAAGCTTGATAAATGTTATGGTGACTCTGCACCTTCGATTAGAACAGTTTATAAGTTGTTTCAAAATTTTCGGACTGGCCATATGGGCACAAGTGACGCTGAACGTTCTGGACGGCCTGTGGAGGTTACGACTCCAGAAATCATTGATCAAATCCATGATATGGTGATGGATGACAGAAGAGTTAAGGTGCGTGAGATTGCTAGTGCTGTGGGGATCTCGACTGAACGGGTACATAATATTTTGCATAAACATTTGGACATGAGAAAGCTATCCGCAAGATGGGTGCCGCGATTGCTCACGCTTGACCAAAAACGGAATCGTGTGAAGTGTTGCAAGGATGGTTTGCAGCTGTTCCAGAAGAATCCGGAGGACTTTAAGCGTCGTTTCGTCACTGTCGATGAAACATGGATACATTACTATACTCCTGAGACCAAACAACAATCTAAACAATGGGTTACCAAGGGGGAATCTGCACCAAAAAAGGCGAAGACCGTTCCTTCGGCCGGAAAGGTTATGGCGACTGTCTTTTGGGATTCGCAAGGGATAATCCTCATCGACTATCTGGAAAAGGGTAAAACTATTACAGGTGAATATTATTCATCGTTATTGGACTTTTGAAAACCGAGCTGCAAGAAAAAGGCCCGCGATTGGGCCCACAAGAAAGTCCTTTTCCATCATGACAACGCACCAGCACACACCTCAGCAGTTGTGGTCGCAAAATTAATGGAAATAGGATTCCAACTCGTTTCACATCCCCCCTATTCTCCAGACTTGGCTCCCTCGGACTACTATTTGCTCCCCAATTTGAAGAAATGGCTGGCGGGACAAAGATTTTGTTCAAACGAGGAGGTGATTGCAGACACTAATGGATATTTTGCAGACTTGGACAAATCCTATTATTCGGAAGGGATTAACAAACTAGAACATCGTTTGACGAAGTGTATAAGCCTAAAAAGACTATGTCGAAAAATAAAAAAGGTTTACCCCAAACACATAAGTAGTTTTTATTTTTGCACGGACTTTTCAAACCAGCCTCGTATAATCGGAGAAGCTGGTTTCAAACAATCTTTGCTAGTCAATTCCCCTTTCTCGATATTTCTCTGATTTTTCAAGTAAAAGATAATTCCCTGATAATTCCAGGTTGCTGAACACCATGATTAAAGATTTTTTTTATTTATATGTGCTTTTTGACTAGGTATATTTGAAAATTAAGTGTATGGAGACATTAATTTTGTTTAAATTTTTATAACAAAGATGTACCTTCTAAATAAAATGTTTCGTAGTTATATATTTAATACTAATTCTCGTTGGTTAAGTTTCAAATATTAATTTAAACATATTTTCTCATTGTTCCAATTAATTATGAAACAACACAGCAGAAAAATAGTATAGAAAGCAGGTGGTGTATGGAGACTTTTTGGACTGACTGTATATTCAGATTAAAAGTTAACATAGGTATATTTGACGATATTAGCCTCAAAATCAAAATGCTTCTGAGAACTATTGATACCATATTCTAAGCAGAAACTAGAAATGACATGACTCGTGTTGTAACATTGTCCTAAAGTTGGAAAACTACCAGAATTTACTAATAATATCGATGTCTGTTTAAGGTGGTACTGCTTTAGGCAAAATCGTTATAGAAACACATATTTAGCTAGACCATTCAACAAAGATATAAAGGTTTTTAGAATCATGTGAATAACACAATACCTGTGTGCCAAATGTCATTCCAGAATTTTTCCAGGTCAGTTCCTCAACTTTCTTGATATTTCTCTGATTTTTCAAGTAAAAGATAATTCCCTGATAATTCCAGGTTGCTCAACTTTGTCCTAAAGTTGGAAAACTACCAGAATTTACTAATAATATCGATGTCTGTTTAAAGTGGTACTGCTTTAGGCAAAATCGTTATAGAAACACATATTTAGCTAGATCATTCAATAAAGATATAAAGGTTTTTAGAATCATGTGAATAACACAATACGTGTGTTCCAAATGTCATTCGAGAATTTTTCCAGGTCAGTTCCTCAACTTTCTTGATATTTCTCTGATTTTTCAAGTAAAAGATAATTCCCTGATAATTCCAGGTTGCCCAACTTTGTCCTAAAGTTGGAAAACTACCAGAATTTACTAATAATATCGATGTCTGTTTAAGGTGGTACTGCTTTAGGCAAAATCGTTATTAAAACACATATTTAGCTAGACCATTCAACAAAGATATAAAGGTTTTTAGAATCATGTGAATAACACAATACATGTGTTCCAAATGTCATTCGAGAATTTTTCCAGGTCAGTTCCTCAACTTTCTTGATATTTCTCTGATTTTTCAAGTAAAAGATAATTCCCTGATAATTCTAGGTTGCTCAACACCATGATTAAAGTTTTTTTTATTTATTAATATGCTTTTTACTAGGTATATTTGAAAATTAAGTGTATGGAGACATTAATTTTGTTTACATTTTTATAACAATGATGTAACTTTGAAATAAAATGTTTCGTAGTTACATATTTAATACTAATCCTCGTTGGTTAAGTTTCAAATATTATTTTAAACATATTTTCTCATAGGTCCAATTAATTAGTTAAACAACTTCTTCTTCTTCTTCTTTTAGCCCTCCATCGTCCATCTTTGGACATAGGCCTCTTCCAATTCGTGCCAATGCTGTCGGTTCTGAGCTGTTCTCATCCATCCAAAGCCAGCCACCCTTTTCAGGTCGTCGGCCCATCTCATTTGAGGTCTTCCCCTATTTATCCTTCCATTATACGGTTTCCACTTTTGTATTACAGCATTCCATCTCTCATCGCTCTGCCTTGCATTATGGCCTGCAAAGTTCCACTTCAATCTTGCTACCCGATCAACCACCTCCCTCACTTTTGTTCTCTGTCTAATCCAGATGTTGGTCCTCCTATCTCTCAAACTGACACCCAACATAGATCTCTCCATTGCTCTCTGCGTCCTAGCGAGTCTGTCCATGTTTGCCCTGGTCAGCGTCCACGTCTGGCAGCCATAGGTCAAAACCGACAGCACGCACTGATCGTAGACGCGAGTCTTCAAGTATTGTGGTAATTTACTGCTCTTGAGGATGTGTCTCAGTTTTCCGAAGCTTGCCCACGCAAGTCTTGTTCTTCTCTTGATTTCGGCAGTTCGATTTTCCCTGTTTAGTTTTATTACCTGACCCAAATATACATATTCCTCCACACCCTCAATAAGTTGGCCTCCCATACTGATATTTTTTGGATCGTCAGCATTTGTCATCGTTTTCGTCTTTGCAAGATTTACGTTTAATCCTATTTTCTTAGAGGCTTCCACTAGTTGTGTAAACATTGTCTGTAGGTCTTCAAACTTGTCGGTGATCAGGATGATGTCATCGGCAAATCGTAGATGATTCAATCGTTTTCCGTTGATTTCTATGCCTTTTCGTTCCCAGGGCAAGGTTTTAAAGATGTCTTCCAATGCCAAGGTAAACAGCTTTGGCGATATTATGTCTCCCTGTCTTACACCTCGATGGACTGGTATAGGTTTCGTAGTTTCCTCTAATTTAATTATCATACATGCTTCTTTGTAGATGTTATGTATTATGTCCCTGTAACGGGAGTCAATTCTACTGTTATTCAAGGCACATTCTACCGCCCACAGTTCCACTGTGTCGAAGGCCTTTTCATAATCGACCAGGGCCAGGTACAATGGCATGTGGTATTCATTGGTTTTTTCTATAAGGGTTTTTCATAGTTAACAGGTGGTCGGAAGTGCTGCAACCCTTTCGAAAGCCGGCTTGCTCAACTGGTTGGTAGGCATCCATTTTATCACTCAAGCGGTTTGTGGTTATTTTCATAAACAGCTTATAAATTTGAGACAGCAGAGAAATCGGTCTGTAATTCGCTAATTCGCGCTTGTCTCCTTTCTTATGCAATAGAATGGTCACTGCTTCATTCCAGCTGCTAGGAACCTTTCCATAATGCAAGCAATCGTTAAACAGCTGTTTAATATCTTCCATTAGTTCTTGCCTACCTTCCTTCAGCAATTGTACTATCACTTCATCCTGGCCCGGTGCCCTGTTATTCTTCATTTCTCCTAGGGCCTTTAATATTTCATATTTCTCGATGTCAGGCAATTCTTCAGAGTTCACATTCATGATCCTTTTTGTCAATTGCTGTTTTGTCTCCTCTTCTGGGACTATCTTAGAACTGTACAGATCTTTGTAGTACTTTTCTGTTATTGTGGCTATTTGTTGTTTACCTCTGTGTTCTCTGCCATCAGGACTTTTTAAAGCGATTATTTGAGTTCTACCCAGTGTTGGTCGCAGGCTCTTCATTCCTCTATTATTCTGTATTATTTTTTCTATCTTTTGTTCATTATGTTCTTTGATATCTTCTTTGATCATCCTTCTTATTGTCTTGTTTATCTCTGTGTATTCTACTGTGTTTCGTTTGTCCTGTTCTAATAGTTTTCGTCGATGTTTCAGCATGTCCTTTGTATTAATGCTGATTTTTTCTTCTTTTTTTTCTCTCTTTCGAGCCACTTTCAACCCCGCCTTCAAAACAGCCTTCGTTATTTTCTCATTCTTGTCATTTATGCTCTCACCGGTAGTTTCATCGTGTCTGTCCAGCTCTTGCTCCAATGCCTCTCTGTACCTGTCACCCTTCTCCCTGAGTGCTCGCGTGTCTATAGGTGCTATTCTCTTGATAAGTTTTAATCTTTCCAATTTCTTATTTATATGTATTCTTGCTCTAAACAACACAACAGAAAAATAGTATAGAAAGCAGGTGGTGTATGGAGACTTTTGGACTGACTGTATATTCAGATTAAAAGTTAACATAAGTATATTTGACGATATTAGCCTCAAAATCAAAATGCTTCTGAGAACTATTGATACCATATTCTAAGCAGACTAGAAATGACAGAACTCGTGTTGTCCTAAAGTCGGAAAACTACCAGAATTTACTAATAATATTGATGTCTGTTTAAGGTGGTACTGCTTTAGGCAAAATCGTTATAGAAACACATATTTAGCTTCACCATTCAACAAAGATATAAAGGTTTTTAGAATCATGTGAATAACACAATACGTGTGTTCCAAATGTCATTCGAGAATTTTTCCAGGTCAATTCCCCAACTTTCTTGATATTTCTCTGATTTTTCAAGTACGAGGCTGGTTTGAAAAGTCCGTGCAAAAATAAAAATTACTTATGTGTTTGGGGTAAACCTTTTTTATTTTTCGACATAGTCTCCTTTTAGGCTTATACACTTCGTCCAACGATGTTCTAGTTTGTTGATCCCTTCCGAATAATAGGATTTGTCCAAGTCTGCAAAATATCGATTAGTGTCTGCAATCACCTCCTCGTTTGAATAAAATCTTTGTCCCGCCAGCCATTTCTTTAAATTGGGGAACAAATAGTAGTCCGAGGGAGCCAAGTCTGGAGAATAGGGGGGATGTGAAACGAGTTGGAATCCTATTTCCATTAATTTTGCGACCACAACTGCTGAGGTGTGTGCTGGTGCGTTGTCGTGATGGAAAAGGACTTTCTTGTGGGCCAATCGCGGGCATTTTTCTTGCAGCTCGGTTTTCAAACGGTCCAATAACGATGAATAATATTCACCTGTAATAGTTTTACCCTTTTCCAGATAGTCGATGAGGATTATCCCTTGCGAATCCCAAAAGACAGTCGCCATAACCTTTCCGGCCAAAGGAACGGTCTTCGCCTTTTTTGGTGCAGATTCCCCCTTGGTAACCCATTGTTTAGATTGTTGTTTGGTCTCAGGAGTATAGTAATGTATCCATGTTTCATCCACAGTGACGAAACGACGCTTAAAGTCCTCCGGATTCTTCTGGAACAGCTGCAAACTATCCTTGCAACACTTCACACGATTCCGTTTTTGGTCAAGCGTGAGCAATCGCGGCACCCATCTTGCGGATAGCTGTCTCATGTCCAAATGTTTATGCAAAATATTATATACCCGTTCAGTCGAGATGCCCACAGCACTAGCAATCTCACGCACCTTAACTCTTCTGTCATCCATCACCATATCATGGATTTGATCAATGATTTCTGGAGTCGTAACCTCCACAGGCCGTCCAGAACGTTCAGCGTCACTTGTCCCCATACGGCCAGTCCGAAAATTTTGAAACCATTTATAAACTGTTCTAATCGAAGGTGCAGAGTCACCATAATGTTTATCAAGCTTCTCTTTAGTCTCCTAAAGCGTTTTGCCTTTCATAAAGTCATGTTTAATCACCACACGAAATTCTTTTTCGTCCATTTCTTGAAAATCACTCGACTTCCTTGATTCACACGAATGCCAAACACAAAGAAGTAGACCAATATGGCTGAAACTTGGTGTGCGTTCATTCAAGAGATGCTACTAACTAAACATGATCTCGATACGCGCCGGTGGTGGCATCTCTCGGACTTTGCACGGACTTTTCAAACCAGCCTCGTAAAAGATAAATCCCTGATAATTTCAGGTTGCTGAACACCATGAATAAAGATTTTTTTACTTATTAATGTGCTTTTTACTAGGTATATTTGAAAATTAAACTTTTTAGAAGACACGTCCTATAACATTTTGCCATTTTTGTGTTTCCGAAAGGATGTTCCTGCAATATTCACATCGGTTCTGAAACATTAAGCAAACCATCGCTAAACCTAACTAATGTTGTAATTAAATTAGATTTCATTTCCAAGAAGCGAATGCAATATTCAACTTTCTCACATATTCGCTACGTTCTCATTAAAATGCACCATTCATTCATTCATCCACGATTTAACGAAGGAGAGGAAAAATGTTAACTACCACTTTTAACTGAAGATTTAAGAACGCCAATATTTCTCGGACTCCATAATTATACGGGTCCTCAAAAGAGGTTAAAACTCGATCTTGCCCATCTCTTCTCAGAAATTTTTTGTAGTCGCGGCACGATATTTGATAAATATATTGCTGTTCAGTCTTGTGTGGTCCGCTACAAAGTGTTTTTGTAATTTTTTTGCCGTATTAAATGGGAGTGTCCGAGAAAAGCAAGCAGCAAAACACCAGGAAGATAGTTAATGAATCCACATGCTATCGAACGCTTTAGCAAAGTGTTATCGAGATACTTAGGGCGTTGGATAACGAGTGAAAATTATTTGAAGGATTTTCATCTGTTATTAACATGATTTCAGAGAATTTCATTCTTTTGATTAAATTTTTGTAAGAAGATGATGGAAAATATTTCAAGGATAGCAATTAGATGGAGTCATGAATTGCCTCATATAGTTTCTTCAATTCCATTATTAATACTTTTCTCATTTCGAAAACTGGCCGTATCAACTGTAGAAAATAACATGGACTACGGTTGCGATGCAAGCAATAGCCATATGAAAAGGAAGGCATTGGGAACATCTGTAGAGATAAAGTATGAAAGACTTGCAAGAAATTAACTATTGGTAAAATACCTCCCTAAAAATGAGTTCAGAGTTTGTACCTCCTAATCTTCATGTGGACCAACAATTTAAAATAAAAATTAATTAAACAGAAATATAAGGAAACGAATATACAGTCAGTCCAAAAAGTCTCCATACACCACCTGCTTTCTATACTGTTTTTCTGTTGTTGTTTAAGTAATTAATTGGAACTATGAGAAAACATGTTGAAATTAATATTTGAAACTTAACCAACGAGGATTAGTATTAAAAACAACTACGAAATATTTTATTTAGAAGTTACATCATTGTTCTAAAAATGTAAACAAAATTAATGTTAAAAAAGTCTCCATACACCAATAATAGTTTGACGGAGTTTAACGAAAAACAACTTCGTTTAAACTAATATTTGGTGGGACCGCCATTGGCCTTCATAATCTCCTGTAACCTTTTTGTCATGCTTGCAACCAGCTTTCTAGTAACTGCTGCTGGAATGTTCTCCCATTCGTTCAATATTTTGTTTTTTAATTCTTCTCTGTTTGAAACATTATGTTTGCGAACGCGCCGTTCCTCCCATGAATGCTCGATGGGGTTAACATCGAGTGATTACGGAGGTGTATGGAGCTGCTGTCGCACATTATGGATCATCCATTCTAACACCAAGTTTGTGGTACGTTTCGGATCATTGTCCTATTGGAAAGTGTATCTTTTTTCGAGTGCTAATTTTTGCACACTTTCTCTTAAATTGTTTCTCAAAACGTTCAGATAAACATGCTGATCCATGATATCATTAATAACATGTCAATTTCCAACCCCTCCTGCGGACATGCATCCCTAAAGCAGAACACTGCCACCCCCTTGTCTCAAAGTGGAACAAATGTTTTTAATATCGAATGCGCTATTCTTCTTTCTTCAAACTTTAGTTCTGCCATCAAAGGCATGTTGGTGTCTTTATCATTGTATGCGTTGTCAATGTACGTCTCTCCTGCTTCAGATTTATTCTTATTTTTGCTCTGAGAATCCGATGGGGTCACTGCCAATGCTTATCATGTTAAGGACTGTCGTGTCGATTACAATATTCTTGTCATTTGATAGAATATAATCAATTCGTTTACTAATTTTGATAACATTTCTTCTCTGCTTTTCCTCCTACCCAAACAAAACTTCCCGACACTATTCTCTTTTGTATTCGTTGGTTTCCCTATTTTGGCATTCAAGTCGCCGATTATTATGATATATCTTGTTTCACGGTGAAGCAATGCTTTGTTTATATCTTCGTAGAATTGGCCAATTTCTTCTTCCTTGCTGTCTAATGTCGGCGCATATAACCGAATGATCTTACATTTGCATCTTCTGTTCATCTGTAAGTCTTCTGATATCACTCTTTCCGATAGGGCTTTGAACTGAACATTTTCTGCTACTATATATCTAATTATTTGATAATTACGATTAACACATGCTCTGAACATCAATTTTTAAATAACTATAATGTTCAAAAAAAAATTCTTTTTCAGTTAATACCATTATTATTGTAATCTGAACGGTACTTTTTGTGAAATAAAATAAAATCTATGATTTCTCATAAGGTTCAACGTTAAAGAACAAAAATTTTATTATTAATAACTTTTTTCTAATTCTCTGTAGCCCCTAAAAAATTGAACTGGTACATTATTTTATTATAATCTACCACTATGCCAAGTTTCATTGAGCTCTGAACGGTAATTCTACGACCGACAGTACTACCTTAAGGAACAATCAACTGTTTGAGTGTTTTAAGATAACCCGAATCCAACAAAAGTGGTTCGTTCGCGAAGCACTTCCAAGAAAATAATTGCTTATTTCTTTCGTTATACCTGAGACGTTGCAACCATTGCTTTAGAGGATCGAAGAACAATTAATGCTGCCAAAAAAGGTTAATTTTAATTTCATCACTAAAGGATACGGATTCCCAAAATTCAGGAGGTTTAGTAACGTATTCCCTAGCAAAAGCCAACCGCTTTTTACGATTAGGTTCGAAATTAACGGCTTCTTTCTGGCTGCACACCCCTTATAGCCTGCCCTGTGCAAACAGTTTCTCACTATTTGTGAACAAAAATTTTTCGAAAACAATTCCCGTACTTCTTCTTTCAATTTTGGTGCACTTTTCTTGGGATCTATAATTATTTGCCTAACAATACTGGCCTCTTCACGTGGAGTCAGTTTCTTAGGACGACCGGAGCGTGGTCGAATTTTATTGGAACCCGTTAATTTATTCAGTTTTACAATGTCTTAACAGTAGCATGCGACTGTTTAACAATTTTTCATCTTTCCACAAATTAGTTATGATGATCTTTCTAACTCGAAATGGAATTTCACAATTTCTCTCGCTTATTTTTAATATTACTTTGAAAATCCACTACAAAATTCCTAGCAACAAGTGACAGATTATAAAGTATGGCTGAAAATTATTCATTTGTTGTCAGTTTAGCGAGCAGCTTGACAAAATAGATGCTTATACTGCACTCTGTCGGTGACTTATTTAAAGTTTTTCAGAGCAAAGCGGCCAGCACGACGGACACTTAGATGCCTTCGAGCGGGAAGCCCGAAAAGGTGCGCTTCTGCAATTAAGTGTTAGCCATGCTGGCCGGTTTATTTGGGAAAGACTTTAAATAAGTCACCGACAGAGTGCAGTATAAGTATCTTTTTTGTCATTGTTTTCTGTTAGGACCTGGATAAGGATTGAAAATTGTGTTCTTGTATTTGCTGAACCTAGCCCAACTGATGAGCCGTGATACGGCGAAATGCGTCTCGGGATGTTCTGGCAAATACAAAGAACACTTTGGGGAACTTTCGATTCGCCTTTAGTTGCTTCACCAACGTCAATAGATAGCTTGATAAAATGCGGTTGTTTATAACGTGTTTTTTTCAATGCAGTTCTTGAGTGTATGAGACTTTTTTGACATTAATTTTGTTTACATTTTTATAATAATGATGTAACTTCTAAATAAAATATTCCGTAGTTGTTTTTAATACTAATCCTCGTTGGTTAAGTTTCAAATATTAATTTAAACATCTTTTCTTATAGTTCCAATTAATTAGTTAAACATAACAGAAAAATAGTATAGAAAGCAGTTGGTGTATGGAGACTTTTTGGACTGACTGTATATCCAGATTAAAAGTATATTTGACGATATTAGCCTCAAAATCAAAATGCTTCTGAGAACTATTGATAGCATATTCTAAGCAGAAACTAGAAATGACAGAAATCGTGTTGTAACATTGTCCTAAAGTTGGAAAACTACCAGAATTTACTAATAATATTGATGTCTGTGTTTAAGGTGATACTGCTTTAGGCAAAATCGTTATAGAAACACATAGTTAGCTAGACCATTCAACAAAGATATAAAGGTTTTTAGAATCATGTGAATAACACAATACGTGTGTTCCAAATGCCCAGCTTAAATTAGAATCGAACAAGAAAATTATCAGTAATTTAAAGTATACTAAATAAGTAAATAAAACAGTTAGTGGTATGTTAGGGTTGCATTGAATACACCTCAATGGATGCAAATAGAAGAAGAAAAAGGTGTTATGATTACTTTATTCTAATCATTAGTCATAAAACCTTTTATATCAAATAAAGTAGTCGTTTTCCCTCTTCTGAAAATAAGTCGTGTTTTCCCTCTTCTGACAATGAGTCGTCATTGTTAAATCTATGTGTCGTTATAACAAAATTTGGTTCTTTTAATGATAATACGAGTTCGTATTGCAAAGGAATGGTTATCCCTTGTATAACTACAGAGCAGACGTTGTTTATGGGGATTTGACCAAGTCTAAATAGTGGTACCCAAGTCTTCCCAGTGACGATTCTCAGTAATATTGCATTTGGGCGTGACGGTTCGGCAAATGGCGACGAATCGAATTTCTTACTGCTGAGTATTAAGCTCCTAACGACTTTCGAGGGCCATTTGACGAGATGCGCGTGTTGATGAGAATATACATTTTTTCAAAATGGTCAGTATTGGTGGCGTTGGAAAGGTACATCTTTCACTGACATGTTTAATTTTCATGACAGTCGAATAAATGGAAGCTGAGATATTGCGCCTACACTGGCAGTGGTTTCAGCTATCGGTCGAAAAATCAAAATCAAACGAAGAGCGAATATTAAGTTTTGTGTAAAACTTAGTAAAACATTTACCGAAACGTATCGATTGATAAAATATGTTTATTGTGGTGATTGTCTATCTCATAGCAGAGGGCATAAGTGGTATAAACGTTTTAACGAGGTGATGAGGAGCTAAATAACGATGAACATATCAGTCAACCAAAATTCGTAATAACCAAAGCACTTTTTGGAACTGTGTGGCGACGAACCTAATTTGATTTTGGAGGCAGATTGTGACCTGGGTTCATCATTTCGAGCCTGAGCCTACACAATAGTCGATGCCATGGCACAAAAAGAAAGAAAGATATAAATTTAAGGTGCCGAAATCGGCTGGAAAGGTGATGGCTACAGTTTTTTGGGATTTTGAAGGAATTTTAATAATAGATTATACAGAAAGAGGTACCACAATTACTGGAGAGTACTACGCT
This sequence comes from Pachyrhynchus sulphureomaculatus, assembly GCA_019049505.1. Taxonomy (NCBI): domain Eukaryota; kingdom Metazoa; phylum Arthropoda; class Insecta; order Coleoptera; family Curculionidae; genus Pachyrhynchus; species Pachyrhynchus sulphureomaculatus. The sequence continues at coordinate 171,938,415 of CM032454.1, read as the reverse complement.
TCAATATTAGAGAGACTAAAGGAAACCATCAGGGAAAAAAGATGGGAAAAATGAACTAAAGGTGTGTTGAGAGCAAAGTTGCGATGGCTGCTCTACATAAATACGGATTCGAACCACTAGTTCACCCACCTTACAGTCCAGACTTGGCTCCTGGCGACTTTTATTTAACTCCAAATTTATAAGAGGAGCTAAGGAGAAGAAAATTTAATGACGATAATGAGGTTAAAAACGAAAAATATATTTTCGATGGCTTAGAGAAGCTAATTTCACGATCTAACAAATGTATTGAGAGCTCAGGGGTGATTATATTGAAAACGTCTGGAATTCATCAAAAAAGAACCGAAATCTTCATTGCGATACATTGAAATGGAATTAAATATGTTCAAAGGTTTAATCCATCGTATTTTGACCGAGCATTTGGGGCTTAGAAAGATTTACACACAGTTTGTACCACACAAATTGATGATGACCAAAAATTGCTTCGAATTCAATATTGTAAAGACTTTATTAAGAGTCAAAACAGGACAAAAACTTTAAGTATTCCATTGTAACTGGCGAAGAGACATGGCGTTTTCAATATGATCCAGAAACCAAGCGCCAAAGCTCTGAATGGAAGTGCCCAAGCGAAGAAAATCCGACAAAAAGTCTTATATAAATGAATTTTGCCAAAATAATAAGATTTTGTTTTCATTTTGAAAAAGTCCTATTTAATTAAGACACACTAGTTAGGATGACTATTATTAAGAAAGTTATGGTCTTGGAAAGACATTAGTTTTTGATATGACCTCATATATTTACTTTATCGTCATGGCTCCGCTTATAAGGATAATTTTTTTTGTGTATTACCCTGAGGCCCTATGAGCAACACTTTGTGCGGATAATCTTCTTTCACTTAATAAAAACCCCATGACGAGACGGTTTTGAAAAAAGAATGAACGAATCAGTCACCTCTGATTTCCATAACAATAGAAGGCGGTTTGTCGCTTTTACTTTGTACAATTTTGTTCTGACTATTCGATAAAAATACAAAGAGAACGACCCAATTGGGGGTTACAGGTAAAATATGAAACCTTGTTTTGTTAGGAAAGCTACTTGTCGCATCTAATTGATATTTAAAAATAAATCCATGGTGGTGGTCACTACGAGGATTGTATGATAAATACCTGGTCTTGGCCAGAGATGGCGCTGCTACTATTTAAAAAATTATATATTTGGTAAACATAACCTTTCACAAGAATCTTGTCAAATTTTCAACTCTCTGCGTGATTTAGTTTGTGAGTGATAGCTATTTAAGATATTTCTTTCGAGAAGACAGAGAGAGTATTATGTCAGAGAACGACACGAAATAATTTTGTTTTTCAGGGTATAATGAATGTGGCAACACAGCTTCTCGCTTGCTTCCCGCCGGACGCAATCAGGTGTTATTTTAAATAACCTTGATACTTTTATATGATATACAATAAAAATTATGTATAATTAATTAAAATGACACTTTGGATTATTTATTAAAAATATATCAATTACTAAGTATTGATAACTGAATAAATGCGCGTGGGAGGCAAGCGTTTATTCTAGTATCTTTTAAAAGAAAGTCAGATCAGTGCAATGCATATATATATGATTCAAAATTTGAAAGAACGCCCACCCCGGGGGGGGGGGGAGATCACCACATCAGAAATGATTGAAAAAATCTACGATGTAGTGATAAATGATCGAAGAGTGAAAGTGCGTGAGATTGCTGAGACTGTACGCATCTCTGAACGGATGCAGAACATTTAAAAAACTCATTTGTATATGAGAAAACTTTCCGCAAGATGTGCGCGATTGCTCATAACTGACAATAAACAAGCACGTGTGTCAACTTCAAAACAATGTTTGGCGATGTTAAAGCGCAATCGGAATGATTTTTGGTGTCGATTTCTAACTGTTGACGAAGCATGGATTCATCACAGTACACCCAAGACCAAAGACCAGTCCAAACAGTGGGTTTTCCATGGCGAACCGGCGCCAAAGAAGGCTAAGGCGATTTTATCGGCCGACATTGTCATAGCCACAGTGTTTTGGAAAGGAAGCGGCATAATCCAAGTCGATTACCTTGAAAAGGGCAAAACGATTAATGGAGAGTATTATGTCAACTTATTGGATCGTTTCAACCATGCTGTGAAATAAAAACGTCCGCATTTAGCGAAGAAAAAAATTCTCTTTCATCAAAATAATGCACGGGTGCACATTTGTGTCATCGCCATGGCAAAATTGCATGAGTTAGGATACGAATTGCATCCGCATCCACTATATTCCCCAGATTTCGCTCCCAGCGATTATTCCCTACTTCCGAAAAAGAAAAAATGGCTCAGCGGAAAAAAAATTGGCTCAAACCATGAGGTGATTGCTGAAATAAACGCCTATTTTGAAGGATTGGAGAAATCGTATTTTTTAGATGGGATACAAAAGATAGAAAAACGATAGACTTAGTGTATCGTGCTTAAAGGAGACTATGTTCAAAAATAAAATAAATTTTACACATAAAAATGGTTTTTTTCTTGTCAGGTACTTATCATACAACCCTCGTATTTTGCCCGTAAATCAGAAAATGTGTAATTAAAAATTGAAGCTTGTGAAATTAAGATATATCCTTTCAATTTTTACTTGCTTGAGTAAGGGGAGTTTTGTAATTGTGAAAAAATCATCATCCGAGGTTTTTTTTTGCATTTCATTGTTTCAAGAAGAGGTAGATAGCTACTTTTTACTTTCTGTCCGGGGAGAGGTCACAGGGGTTGTTTCAAGTATCTCATGGTTTACGTGGTGCGATCTAAAAGTTCCCAGACTAACGCTATAAAATCTGACTACACTTAAGCTTTGTAACGTCTGTCACCTTCAAAATAGTCCCCCTGCACCTAAATGCATTAGTCTCACTGTTTTTTCCACCGGTCGAGCATTTGCTGAAAGTCGATGTTGCTACTGCCTCCTGCGCCGCCTACGATTTGTGTTTTATCTCCTCTACCTTCTCGACGCAGCGACCTTCTAACTTTATCTTTATATAGAGGAACAGCCCGAAGTCACAGGGTGTCAAACAAGTCCAATAAGGAGAGTGAGGCATGACAATCATCGAATTCTTCGCCAAGAACTGTTGCGTACAGAACAAACAGGAGAAAACTGCTGCCCCAGTAGAAAGTGCGTCAGAGATGTTCAGATTAGTCGGACGAATGTCTTCACCAATGATTTCTTGAACTTTGGCGTTGATTTTCGACATGGACGAAGATTTTCCAGAATATTCGTCGTCTTTCACTGAAGTTTGGTCAGCTTTAAATTAGGAAAATCACTCGAAAATTTGCATACGGCTCAAGGCTTCCTCCCTAAATGCTTTTTGAATCATTTCATATGCTTCAGTAGAACTTTTCCCAAGCTTAAAACAAAATTTTTCTGCAGCATTGACCCAAGTAGCTAGTTGAAACTTGTTACACAGGGTTGTTACAGATCTACTTACCACCACCTAGCCTTAGTCCGGGAACTATTGGATTGCACCACGTAACTCACTTTTAAGATTCTGTTCAAGGCGAGGAACATGAAAATTAGGTGATTTCTCATTTTTTTTTTCAATTTTAGCGGAAGCAGTATGCAGTGAACCTAGTCAATTGTAAATATCTATAATGTTTGGATTAGGTTATTTTTTTAATATAAGAAAATCAAATTCACTACAAAGACCAAAAAAACGTATTTCAATCTGGCTAGTGTTCTAACTAGATAAAATATGCCTACCAGAAAATTTATTGTGATATTATTTCTTCTTTCAGAAATAAATGTTTCGAAAACAGGAACGTTCCAAACAAGTAAATTTACCAAATTTTGACAGATATCAGGTTACATTTAACGTATTCTCTATACAACTATACAACAAAAGATAAAAACTCCAAAAAATGCATAGCACCCTGTGGGGGAGCGGGATAGAATATCTCCCCCGGTATGTTCTGCCTGTCGTAGGAGGCGACTTAAAGAACAACCTAGATGGTAGATGCCCAGATCCCACCAGCATCGCCCGGTGTGATTCCATCGCATCGGCTTAGGCTGCGTGAAGTTGCTTAACGTTTCGTGGCTGTGCCGATGTCCCGGACTGTAGGACCAAATAGCATGATGAGGCACCTGGATACAAAAAATTCCGGAGGTAAAATAGCCCACCGTTCGGATATCCGGGTGGGGGCTGGTTTAGGGGCGTCGAAATGCAGAGATCAGAATTTCAAAATGGATTTTTGCAACATACGAGGTTTAAACACGAACATAAATTCAGTGCACCAACACCTGCAATCCAATAAACCTCATGTACTCGCTCTCTGTGAAACTAAGGTCAGTTCATCGACCAGCACAGTAAACTATCTTTATCCTGGGTACGACTTTTATTCCCGATTTAGGCGTAACTTTGGAATCTGTCTTTATGTCAGAAGCGACCTCTCTTGCCAACGAGAAGAGTTTGCCAAAGTTTGATGTTATGTGGTTAAAAATAACGACTCAACCAACTACAAGGTTCATCTGTATCCTCTATCGGCCACCAAGTGATACTAACTTTAGAGCACTTTTCGCTTCCCTTGCAGACACCATCGATCATTTACAAATTAACTATCCAAATGCCGAAATTGCCATCCTGGGCGACTTTAATGTCCACAACATCAACTGGCTTAAATATTCAAATACTACCGACGAACAGGGTCGTGAAGCCGAATCATTTTCAATCAGTTGTGGCTTAACTCAGCTTATTGACGAACCAACACGGATCCCTGATCGAGACGGAGAGTTTGCCAGTCTTCTTGATCTCTTTTTAACCACCAATCCGGAGATTTACACAGTCAGCGTAAATCCGCCGTTAGGTTCTTCCGACCATAAATTACTTTCGACATCGAGTATTCTACCAATCAATGACAGAGAGGCGCCTAAACCGCGCAAGATTTGGCACTACAAGTCTGCTAAATGGGAAGATCTCATGGAATATTTTCGAACTTTCCCTTGGTTAGACGTTTGTTTTCGACCCGACGACCCATCTGACTGCGCCAGGGAGGTTTCCGATGATATGTTGGCCGGTATGGAGGCTTACATCCCTTTTTCGAAGAAATACCCTTCCAACGGCAAGCCTTGGTTTGACCGAAAATGCAAAGAAGCTGTTGCTTCTAATCATCTTGCATACCGACAATGGCGCGAAAATCCTAACACCATAAATCGTAACACATTTGTTCGTGCCAGGAACAGATGCAAAGAAATTATCGACGAAACCAAGGAGGTACACAATCAACGGATTAGAAACAAACTTCTCGCCTGTCCCGGAAATTCAAGGTCCTTTTGGTCGGTCGCTAAGGCAGTTAGTCAAAATTTCACCAAATCCACCATACCACCACTCACACGGCCAGATAATTCTATTGCAACGACACCTGTTGAGAAAGCGAACTTGTTGACTTTGCTTCACATTCTACTGTCGATTTCCAAGGTAAAACACCACCTACTATTCTCATAGTGCAGTCAAGGATGCCCGATGTTGTCTTCAGACAGCGTATTCTGATGAAGCTAGACACCAAAAAGGCTTCTGGCGCTGAGGGAATACCTGCCATAGTTCTTAAAATCTGTGCGAGGGAACTAACACCAGTTTTCTGTAGACTTTTCAACCTATCCTACGGAAAGGGAATATTTCCTTCCTGCTGAAAATGTGCTACAGTTCAGCCGATACCTAAAAAAGGCAAGAAGACCTTGCCAAATGACTACCGACCAATCGCACTGCTTTCAATAATATCGAAAGTCATGGAAAAGGCTATCAATCAGCATCTTCTAAAATATCTTGGAGGATTCAACATTATTAGCGATCACCGTGTTTGGCACGATGTGCTGTTGGCTAAGCTACGTTCTTATGGTATGTCGGAAAAGTTCTGGTTGTGGCTCTCATGTTTCCTCAGAGAGCGTTCTTTACGAGTGGCAGTCGACGGATTTCTTTCTAACACCTTCACTATCAACGCCGGTGTACCCCAAGGCTCCATACTGTCTCGTACTATCTTTCTCATTTACATTAACGATCTGCTGGAAAAAAGACCGAGAATCCAATCTACAGCTTTGCAGATGACAGTACACTTATCTCTTTATTCACTTTGAACGCTCGGACATCGGCTACTCAGACGAATATCCGCAGACAGCAGGAACTTAACAAAGACCTGGAAGAAATTCTATCTTGGGGTGACAGTAACGAAGTGGAATTTAACGCTACAAAAACCCAGGCGGCAGTTTTTTCTAAAAAAGTTAACGTTGCTGAACCCGACATAGTTATGTCGGGGCACTCCATTCCTCTAACATCGTCACTCAATTTGTTGGGCGTTAATTTGGGAGCAAATATGTCCTGGCATGAACATGTTGCAGGCATAGCAAGGAGAGCTTCTCAAAAGTTGGGAATATTATTTCGAACCAGAAAGCTTTACACTCCACAACAACTGTTAATTCTTTACAAAGCTCAAATTCGACCAACTATGGAATACTGCTCCCATGTTTGGAGCTCCGCTCCCAAACATACACTGCATTTGTTGGATTCTATTCAGAGAAGTTAAAATTTGGCACTAATGGCCCCATCAAAGCCGTGTAGTTTTGAAAGTTAAATTTTGACTTAAGGGGTTAGTTTTGGGGGGTGAAATCGGAAGTGAAACAAGAAAAATTATCAGGTTATCGAGTGGGGAGTCAAATGAAAGATTGTAAAAACACGAGTTCAAAAATATATATGATGTAATACTTGCGCGCACTTTTTACATTATTTTTAAAAAGTTGCCAAAAACTGCTGCCCCCCTTATCTCGAAAAGTACTGATCAAAAAATTTTGAAAAAATTCTGGAATATTCTCCACAAGGTGTAAATTGGACGAAAATTATCACGGTCAAATTTCAAGATCAAGATCGGAAATAAACTTTGTTGAAAACTCATTTGGGGTGTGTTTTGTGAAGTCATTGCTCATTTTATAACTCCGTAACAAAAATTTTTATTGTAAAAGTAATGTACGGAACACTATTTGCGCAAGTCCGACTTTCACTTGGCCGGTTTCTTCGTTTTAAATTTAAATTTATTCAAAATAAACGCAAAACATTATTTAAAATATCTATTTTATCTATTTCGCATTTTATAGCTGTCTTTTGCGATCGAAATCAATATCTTATCTGTCTGCGATCAAAACAAACATAATTAACTCGACCAATAAAAATCAAAAATAATTTTTATTATAAACAAGGTTAGACGTACAACCGTTTTATTTTTGTTGATGCACAAATCCCTGGATCTGGAATTAATAGAAACAAACGGAATTTATATGTCGTAATTTAATGTTCTGCCAGTGGTGTAAAGTAATACCCTATAAAAATTGGCATGAATGTAGTAAACGAGAAGAAAATTTCATATAGAGAGTGCATTTCTGCTTTTTCCTTGTTTGATTGGATATTTTTAATTTACTTGTTAAAAGTTGGAATAGCGGTATTATCCAGTCATCCATCTTCTGGAAAAATCGAAGTGAAGATTTTCTTTCGGGATTTTCTTTGTTTCGGTATCAGAAATATTGTGTCAAATATCGGCAAAAAAAGTTATTGAAGGTTAAATGTCGTCAGTTTTTCTCAAATATCTCGTGAACCATTAGTTTTACGTGAATTGATTGTTATAAGATTTGTTTAACATCAAAATCTGCATAAAAAAGTTTCTGTACAAAATTTATTTGGGAATAATACGTATAGTGGTATATACAAAAAATATGACGCATTTATGCCCAGAAAAGCCGTTTAATACACATACACACACTCACCCATAATTCTTCCTCTCTAAGGAGTCCTTGAAGTGCACCCTTCTTCATAATAATGATAGTAATGACCTTGAGTTGCAACTGTATAGAAGTCCATTGCAATATTATGGGTAGATGTATAATTGAAAATATTTGACGAAGCATTTTGACCCTTTTAAAACTCAGTTAAACGCTACGTATCGTAAACTTCGGACGTTTTATTCATATTATTCTGTAATTCTTTTACAATGGCTGATAACACTGGTTTCATTTGTAATGAAACTTTGTCGAGTGGCGCGATTGTCACTATTGTTCACGATTTAGAAACAATTAGAAATGCCAGTGTCGAAAGGAGTGATGAACATATTGAGCGTAAATGCTGTAACTGTGCATGTTGAATGTCGTAAAAACTATAAGAAGAAATTCCACGTTGAATCCTATAAGAAACATGGTATAAGTGGTTCTCCTTTAACGTCTCGATGCTCTCCTCGTAAGCATAGATCAACCTCATTTGACTTTGATGCGTTGTGTATTGTTTGAAGGGCTTGCAGGGGACACCATGTAAAAAAATGCGCCTTGCATTCTACCTCAAAGTTGGTGCGGAAATGAATGCATCGTAACCCCCAAGTTTTCTTAGCCTCATATCTCGAGAACTATTAGTCCCAAGTAAATTTTGTATAGGACCTTTTTTATGCAAATTTTGGTGTTGAATAAATTTACGTAAAATTAATAGTTTACGAGATAATTGAGAAAAACTGATTTTCGCTACTTTTGACCTTCGATTATTTTTTTGCCACACGATTTCGTAATGCATTTTTGACACACTATTTTTTCAGAAGATTGGTCATTTTTTTGTGTAAAATGACTGGACAAGAAGAACAGCGGTGATGAACATTACTTAGGTCCGTGTTCATAATCGTTCCTCGATAGTTGGTTCTTAATCTTAGTCCGTTGCGTTGGTAAACAATAGTGGGACGTCTTTAAGGGATGACTGTGAATAGGACGGTTATTGACTAATGATCAAAATATTTTATACACAACATACCATATTATTCATAAAACGGATAGGACAAGTTGAAAACAGTAGAGTAAAATGCAAACCCTGTCTAATGCAAAAAGTTACCTTACCCTATTTTCATGCAATACTTTTTAGAATACTGAATAGTTGCTTGTTGTTTTGTAGTAAAACTTTCCGTGGATACGTATCGGTATTGAGATTTATATTTACTAATTTTAATAGCTAGTTATATGTGGTTATATACAATATAACTTATTAAAACACAAAGTTAGAATATATTCACCTGTTATAAATACAATTTTATTTACTTTCTTCTCTATTAGAGAAAACTACGCACTGTATTAGAATAATGACATTGTGAAAGTCTGAAGAAAGATCGTTTGTGTCGCTAATTGTTATGTCGTCGAGATGTTAGCATGCGAATGCTTTCGTGTTATATTTTCCCTTTGTTGTTCTATGGAGTGTAGGCTTGGACACTAAAGAAGAACCCTAGAGATGTATAACGACAGAATGTGGCGCATACAGTGACAAACCATGAAGTTGTTGCAAAGAATACGAGATAGTCAATCTAATAAAATGGCGAAAACTTAAATATTTTGGCCACCTAATGAGAGGATCTAAATATGCTCTGCTACAAGTGATCATGTAGGGAATGATAAAAGGGAAACGAGGTAGAAGTTCATGGTTGAAAAACCTGCAAAATTGATTTGGTTGCGGTAGCATCAAGTTGTTCCGAGCTGTGCGAGCAAAATCCGGATAACGATGATGATTTTCAACCTTTGATAGGAGAAAGACCTTAAGAAGAAGAAGAAAGTCCGACAACTCTGTACATTTAACCGATTCGTTAGTACTCGATCCACCTTAGATGTGTAAACCTGTTTTGACGTAAATATGTGGAGGTTTGCATCCAAAAACACAAACATCAGTTGGAAAGGTTTGAGATTCGCATGGAATAATACTGATCGACTATTTTGAGAAGGGGCGATCAATTACGATGGAAATAAAAAAAAAATGCTGCATTTAGCAATGAAAAAAAGTATTGTTCCGAAAAGATAATAATCCAATCGGGCGATGAATTGCTTCCTCATCAGCCGTATTTACCAGATCTGGCCCCCAGCGAATATTACATCTTTCCAAATTCCAAAAGCTGGCTTCAGGAAAAGAGATTTGGCTCAAACGAAGAAGTCGAAGAGGAAACTGAGGCTTATTTTAGAGATCTCGACAACTTGCACTATGTGAAAGGTATCTAAATGTTGGAATATTGCTGGAATACGCTCTTGAAGGAAACTTTGTTGAAGAATAAACTCGATTTTTTGCAAAAACATTGTTTTTTCTTCAAAAGTACATGAGAAAGAACACATCAAGTAGAAATGTTAATTTATTTTCTATGCGCGTAAACGAATATCCTTATTCTCTCTTTCAACGAAAATGGACTAAATAGGATATCTCGCATAGTATTTACTTATCAATAAAGATTTATTATCCTGTATCGAAATTACAATTAATCAATCTTTATTTTCTCCGTTTCACTTGTAACTTCACTTTAAACTGCTATCACGCAACAACAAATAAAATATATAAATTAGGTCGAATTCATGAATGAATCCGTTGCATTTTTAAAAATTGATAATATTTACACGTTTCTTTTAGTGACGTAGCCGGGGGGAGAAACAAAACGGGCATATGCCATCTTAAAAACAACTGTTACTCTCCCTTAAAATACTCTCCATTGGAGCCAATACACTTATCCAATCTTGTATTCTTTTTTGAAATTCGTTTAATCCAATGTCCTTTAGAGCCTGCGTCGTTTTTTGTTTCACCTCTTTTATGTCAGCAAAACATTCTCCTTTCAGATCACTTTTTTTCCTGGAAAACAAAAAAAAGTCGCATGGAGCCAAATTTGGCGAATAGGGTGTGTGAGACAAAGGGATCATGCCGTTTTTAGTCAAAAATGGGCGCTCGACAGCCACAAATTAGGGTGGTTCCCTCGCACACTGTTGCGCAACCTTTTTAACACTTCAAGGTAGAATGCTTGGTTCACTCTCTGACCTGGTGTAACAAATTCCGGGCGTTATTTCCGAGAATCGACCATCTTGAAAAACGACGAGTGTACAACTTTTACAAAAAAAATTTCGGGAGCCTCTCACAGCCTTCTATACCGATGCCGTTTGGCAGACTGACTTGGGAGGAGTGTAACTACATTACCCTAGCGGGCGAACCTTGTACTACAAATACCAACCTAACTACAACACAATTCCCGTTACTTTTTGTCCCCCCTCGTAAATGGTTCTAAAAATCATCAAAAGTAAGTAATTTATTTGTTCAAGGCTCCAAGAGGGAGAGTGGGTTCATGATTTAACACTACCTTTTTACTCCCTTTAAAAAGAGAAATTAAGTCTATTGCCTTAAATTTTTGAAATTATTTGTAAGAATTATTAGATTAATTGAATATTAAAAAAATTAAACATATCTATGGGCATTATTAGGAGAAACACCATAAAAAAATAACCGGCCAAGTGCAAGTAGAACTTGCGCAATTAGTGTTCCGTACGTTGATTGCTTCTGAAATAAAAATTTTTGTTACGGAGGTATAAAATGATCAGTAACTTCACAAAACACACCCCAAATGAGTTTTCAACAAAGTTTGTTTCCGATCTTTACTGAAAACTGATGACCTTGAAATGTTTGTTTTTTTTATTTACCAGATAAATTATGAAAGGTAATGCACTCGTGATAATTTTCGTTCAATCTACACCCTGTGGAGAATATTCCAGAATTTTTTCAAAATTTTTGGATCAGTACGAGATTTTTCGCAATTTTTTTAAAATAATACAAAGAAAAGTGTGCGCATGTAAGACATATATATTTTTGAACTCGTGTTTTAACAAGCTTTCATTTGACACCCCACTTAATGAACGAGTATCAATTTTTTTTTCACTTCCGACTTCGGCTCCCAAAACTAACCCCTTAAGTCAAAATTTAACTTTCAAAACTACACGGCTCTGATGAGGCCATCAATTTCTATTTTAGTACCAAATTTCAACTTTCTGCGTCAAATAGTTTCGGAGCAAATCGGGTGTGACAGACGGACAGACAGACAGACACCGAATTGATCTTATAAGTGTTCCGTACGAAACACTAAAAACAGTGTGTGTGTGTGTGTGTGTGTGTGTGTGTGTGAATATGTGACTGCATCAAGATCATGACCTAATATTACCACTAGTAACATAAACTTAAGGATATTTACGTTAGAAAATCGGCGCTTTTTGCTAGCATATAAACTCCAAGGAGTAAAATCTCTATTTGTGGTTTTAGCTCAATGAATCTTACATTAAATAAAAGCATAACATAGTATTCTAGTAATTTTCGTATTGAACATTTATATTTAGCTTATGACTGCGTTATGTTATAAAGCTAATTTCTGGTACACAGTCACAGATTACTTACATAGTTTTGTAGGATTGGTTTGGAAAATTCATGAATGCAATTAAAATATTAAAATACAAAAAGAAGGTTTGGTTTTAAGGATTTTCGCAACCAACCTTTAAATACATAAATTAGCAAAAATTACCAAGTCACTATATTATTTTTGTAATATTTGTAAACATAGATGGGAATAAAATGCAAGTGGAACAGTATAAATATTTGGGAGTGATAATGGATGAAACTGGAAAACAAGACAAAGAAATTAATGAAACAATCGAAAAAAACGAACAAACTGCAATAAATATTAAATTCATTAGGAAGAAAGAAGTGACGAAACAAACAAAAATAAAAGTGTTCAAAGTAATTTATAGGACAGTCCTAACATATGGATGTGAATCATGGACTCTAATAGACTACCGGACTCCGGGAAAATCCCCCTGGTCCTTCTTTCGTTGGCCTTGTCCATATCACCGTCAAAAAAAATTGAGTGCTAGCTAAAAACAAAGGAATAAAAACCATTGACAACATTTAACATTTAAACTACTAAGAAAAATTGTAACCAATATCAGCGATTTTTGTTCTCATTTCTCTTAGCTGCGATTATATTTAATTTATGTTAATATACGAAGCGTATCAAAAAACATAATGTTAAAAAATAAATTTTGCCACCAAGCAGTATTTTTTCCTTAGAAATTAAATTTTTTACTACTTAAAGAGTATTTTTCAAACCTTTTAACCTCGCTCTGAACAGTTATATCCTGAACAGAAGTTGAATAATTTTTCAAGAAAAAGGACCTTTAAATCTTAAGGGGTTACATATATCTCGAATTTTCAAAAATTCCTTTTTTTACGAATTTTTATTCTCTATACTTCTAAGAATAATTTAAATTTTTTTTTTAAGTAAATTCCATTCCATTACAAAGTTATAGCATTAAATGTGACCTGGCATCGAATTGGGACCGCTACACTGTCTGCAATATTACTCAGTCACTTTTTAATATTCTTTTTTTTTTAAATCTTAATAATTACTTTTTTTACAAAATGTCGAGGGTTTTTTTTTTAATTTTTCTAATCCATAATTTTTTATAAATAATTAAACATACATTTTTTTGTCTAAAATTGCACATTACAGTTTGAAACACCGTAATGTTTTTATTTTTGAAAAAAAGCCCTTCGACAATTTTTATTTTTAACTACTACATTATTTTACAAGATCAATTTTTATTTTTATATATTGGATTATTTTTTTTGTGAAGTTATCCTGCAGACAGGCGCAAAGAGGCGCCATAGTTTTCATGAGTGGCCCAACAAAAAATAATATCTAAGAAATAAATTTTGCCTCCAAGCGGTATTTTTTCCTTAGAAATTAATTTTTTCGCTGCTTAAAGAGTATTTTTCAAACTTTTTAACCTCGTTCTGAGCAGTTAGTGACAAAAGTTATATCGGGAACAAAAGTTGAACAATTTTTCAAGAAAAAAAATCTTCCATAGAGTAGGACTTTCATACACCTCGAATTTTCAAAAATTCAATTTTTTTACGGATTTTTATTCTTTACTTCTTCTATATATAAGAATTATTAAAAAAAAATTAAGAAAATTCCACTCCATTACAAAATTAGGATTAAATGTAACCTGGCGTCGGATTGGGACCGCTACCTGTTTTCGGACACTGTCTGGAATATTACTCAGTCAATTTTTAATATTTTTTTTAAAATCTTAATCTTAATTACAAATCTACAAAATGTCGAGAGGTTTTTCTTTTAATTTTTTTTAATAGACTATTTTTTATAAATAACTAAACATACATTTTTTAGTCCAAAATAGCATACTAAAGTTTGAAACACCATAAGTTTTTTATTTAAAAAAAAACCTTTCGGCAATTTTTAACTACTACATTATTTTTCAAGATTAATTTTTATTTTTGCATATTGGATTATTTTGTGAAGTTATGCTGCAGACAAGGAGGCGCCATAGTTTTCATCAGTAGCCCCTTTAACCCGATAAAAAATCATATTAACATTTAAAACATATTTAAAAAAAAATCTTATAATTTAAAGTACAATAAAAATACATAATCGCCATTCTTTTGTATTATTCACTTAATAACCTATAACATATTTTTTAAGTATACATATTTTTTGCAGAGCCCAGGTGTATGTAACCCCGTAAACCTATTTAGTTTAAAAATCGCACAATATAACTTTAAAAACTTTCCCCAATTAAAAAACCGTGTTTCTAAGAAAAGGATATTTTCTATAGCTCTAGGGGCAGAGGAGTATATGTCCCCCTCCTCCCCCTTCTTTGGCCACACCATTGCTACGTATGTAAGTTCATATTCATTCATTTTTCACAATATTGAAAATTAGTTCTTGGTCATGATCGTGATTTTTAAATAATAGTTATTACCATTTTTTTTCATTTAGCAACAATACAAACCAATATTTAACCTTGTTCTGATTATAGCTGTAATATTTTTATGGTTTCAACAAAAAATGGAAAACCCGGTACTTGACGGTACTCACATTATTTGGCTCGTACATAGTCTTTATTGGTTTAAAACTAGGTAATCATTTTACCTTATCCATACGAGGGGAGAGTAAAAACTTATCCGCTTAGCACATAATAGAAATCATTTTTAGAGTATAAATTAAAATCTTAGTGACAATTTTTTTACGATTTGAATTGATTTTCTCAAATCAGAACAGAAAAAGAAATAATTTCCATGTAAAATAATAAGAATATACCATTTTCACATAGTTTAACAATAGTTTCACTTAAGTTAAGCTAACCCAAAAAATTATAATGAATTGTTGAATATATTACTAAAAACACAAACCTTGTTGTGAATTAACATGAACTATCACTGCATGTAAAATGCATTCGCTGCCACATTGATTGTCACATACATAAATAACTAGAGCTTCTTTCTCTCCTGTTTCTATGAAATCACTATTGAGTCGCCATTATGATGTAAGTAAAATTAAAAGGGAAAATATAAATTATCAAGAAATTGGCCCCAGTTTAGAAAACATCCTTTATATACATATTGTATATAGTTTAAATTTATTAATGAAACATAAAACGTTACTAATTAAATAAATAAAATATATATATATATATATATATATATATATATATATATATATATATATATATATATATATATATATATAGCAAAGAATGGATAGCAAAACGAAAGTGGAGATGGGCTGGACACATTGCCTCCAGTACAACTTCAAAAATCCAATTTACAAATCGTTAATTGATAGGGGGAAGTGTTCACGAAAAATTTTAAAGCTTCTTCTAAGAAAAAAAAAGCCCTGTTTTTAGATGGCATATGCCCGTTTTCCCCCCTCTCCCCGTCTATGCCACAAAAAAAAACATATAAATATTATTAATTCTTAAAAAATGACTTGAACTAACCTGAACTAATTCATTCATCTATGCATTAGACCTGAGTTATATTTTTTTGGTGTTGCCTGACAGCTGTATAAAGTGAAGTTACAAGTGAAACGGAGAAAATAAGGATTGATTAATTGTAATTTCGATACAAGATAATAAATCTTCATTGACAAGTAAGTACTCCAATATCCTATTTGGTGTATTTCTGTTGAAAGAGAGAATAAGGATATTCGTGCATAGAAAATCAATTAACCTTTCCATTTAATGTGCATGTACCTTAATATATATATATATATATATATATATATATATATATATATATATATATATATATATATATATATATATATATATATTCTTTGAAAAGCTTCCTTTGCGGTTAAAATTTTTTTTATCGTGTTGGGTACGGTTTAAGTTTCAAAAGTTTTATGGCAAGCGGGCTTTAGTAATTTGACACACTTTACAGGGAAAGTCAAGCTTTTAAAGTTTCTCTGTAAGAACGTTTTTCTCCCGCTCCAATTACAGTATGTCAACTAAATTAGGAATGTGGAATCTTTGGCACAATGACACTACTCAGTATATATCACCAATACACCAAACACTTTATTTTTGCACTCGACGCGCATTTCGCTAACCATGTTAGCTTCATCAGGAGCGATGATTGACTGATTGAGTCAATCATCACTCCTGATGAAGCTAACATTATTAGCGAAACGCGCGTCGAGTGCAAAAATAAAGTGTTTGGTCTAGTGGTGATATAGAGTAGTACAGTATGTCAAGTAAGAACGTGTCCGCGATAATTCAATTTTGGCATATGCGATTTCAACGATTCAACAAAAAATCGGTAGAGGGAACTTTTGTCTACGACGCATTTTAGTAAAAGTTCCATCCAAAATGAATCACTTGTTTCCGCGTCGGTTCGAGGCAATCTTTTTTTGTTCCTATCCAAACGGGCCTAAAATTACATATTCCGCGGCCGCTAAATGTATTAGCGGTGCCGTTTGTGCGTGCGTCGGTCGGCAAAGTCACTCCGAAAGTCGAAAAACGAATCGTGTCTTTGTTTCCACGGGACCCGAAATTGACGCTGCGTCAAGGAGTGGCAAAATTAAGAAAATCGGGTTTGAATGTGTCCCATGAGACAATTCGACAACATCTTCGTGCTCATGATGTCAAATTCCGAAGCACGTTGAAGAAACTTTTGCTGGGTGAAAATCACGCCGCGAAGCGGCTCGCTTGGACCCACGGTCGCCAGATGCCAACCCTATTGAAAACGTTTGGTCCCTTGTAAAGAGAAAGCTCAGACGAAAGACTCTCTTTCTCTCTTGTTTCTATGAAATCACTATTGAGTCGCCATTATGATGTAAGTAAAATTAAAAGGGAAAATATAAATTATCAAGAAATTGGCCCTAGTTTAGAAAACATCCTTTATATACATACATATTGTATATAGTTTAAATTTATTATTGAAACATACAACATTACTAATTAAATATATATATATATATATATATATATATATATATATATATATATATATATATATATATATATATATATATATATATATACATATATATATATATATATATATATATATATATATATATATATATATATATATATATATATCATAGAATGGATAGCAAAACGAAAGTGTAGATGGGCTGGACACATCGCCTCCAGTAGCACTTCACAAATTTAAATCCAATTTACAAATCGTTAATCGATAGGGAGAAGTGTTCACAAAAAATTTTAAAGCTTCCTCTAAGAAAAAAAAGCACTGTTTTTTTAGATGGCATATGCCCGTTTCGCCCCTCTCCCCAGCTACGCCAATAAAAAAACATATAAATATTATTAATTCTTAAAAAATGACTTGAACTAACCTGAACTAATTCATTCATCTATGAATTAGACCTGAGTTATATTTTTTTTGTTGTTGCCTGACACCTGTGTAAAGTGAAGTTACAAGTGAAACGGAGAAAATAAGGATTGATTAATTGTAATTTCGATACAAGATAATAAATCTTCATTGTCAAGTAAGTACTCTGCGAGATATCCTATTTAGTGTATTTATGCTGAAAGAGAGAATAAGGATATTCGTTTACGTGCATAGAAAATCAATTAACATTTCCATTTAATGTGTTCTCTTTCATGTACTATATATATATATATATATATATATATATATATATATATATATATATATATATATATATATATATATATATATATATATACAGTGTATGGAAATATTTAAATTCCCATCTCTAGTCTTAACATTTAAACGGTTTACAATTACATTATTTATTTATTAATCGTGTACATGCTAACAAGTATTTTGAAGACTAAAACAGTTATTGTTGATTAGAAATGTGCTTAGTTTTTAACGTACCAAAATTAGGCACAAACAAAAGTATGGAAACATTTTGTTATAAAATAAAAAATCCACTAAGACGACTAAGGTGTCGAAAATATTTAATATTTAGTGGGATATCCTTTTGCGTCAATCACTGCTTGACATCTTCTGCCCATAATCAATAAGTCTAGCACAAAATTCGAGTGGAATTTTTTCCCATTCTTGTTTTAATGTGATCCAAAGTTCGTCCCGGTTTTTTATATTCCTATTCCTAATTTGTTTATCCATATAGTGCCAAAGATTCTCTATGGGGTTCAAATCAGGTGATTGTGAAGGCCAGCGCATCACCCGAATCCTTTATTCAGAAAACCAATTCTTGGCCAAGCGAGATGTGTGTTTTGGGTCATTGTTTTGTTGAAACATCCGTGACAGTGACAAATCTTCTTCATAAGGAATCAAATTATTTTCCAATATCTCAAGATACATTTGAGCATCCATTCTGCCATTTATCTTTGCCAATGGCTCTGTACCAGACCATCGAAAACAACCACATACAATGATATTTCCACTGCCATGTTTGACAGTAGGTACAAGGTACTTTGAGTCATATCTTAGACCAACTGATCTTCTTACATAACCAGTAGAATCACTTCCAAGGAGATTGAACCTACTTTCGTCACTAAAGATTACTAGAGACTACTGATTTTGAGTCCAATCTTTCCTTAGCAAATTTCAATCTCTCTTTTGTGTTACGCTTTGTAAGGTGTGGCTTTTTAACAGCCTACCATGAAGATTTTCAGATAACAGACGACGCCTAATAGTCATGTCTGACACCAATACACCCTGATATTCCTGCCTTAGTTCTTTATTAACAGCAGTTTTCTTGTCAAGACAATGACCCAAACACACATCTTGCTTGGCCAAGAATTGGTTTTCTGAACAAAGGATTCGGGTGATGCGCTAGCCTCCACAATCACCTTATTTGAACCCGATTTGGCACTATCTTGATAAACAAATTAGGAAAAGACATATAAAAAACCGGGACGAACTTTGGATCGCATTAAAACAAGAATGGGAAAAAATACCACCCGATTTTTGTGCTAGGCTTATTGACCCTAAGGGTATCCCACTAAATCTTAAATATTTTTGATGTCTTAGTCGTCTTAATGGAATTTTATTTTATAACAAAAATGTTTCCATACTTTTGTTTGTGCATAATTTTGTTACGTTAAAAACTAAGCACATTTCTAATAAACAGTCTTCAAAATGTTTCCATACTTTTGTTCGCCACTATATATATATATATATATATATATATATATATATATATATATATATATATATAATGTCCTACATGGGGTGAAGAGTCCTGAGACTTTGGAAGAAAAAATAATGTTTTTGCCAAAAATCGTTCAAATCTTTTTTCCTGGAGCCACATTTTTAAATTTGGGAAGAGGAAGTAATCGCTGGGGACCAAATCTGGTGAATACTGCCGATGAAGCAATTCATCGCCCGATTGGATTAGTCCCATTTCACCATCGATTTTATGGAGTTGTAAGCTGGTGTATTATCTTGTCGAAACAATACTTTTTTACAGTTAATATGGCTCTTAGAAAAAACATTGCTAACATCTTCCATTTGTAAAAAGAACAGTCGAACACGGCACTGCTCGAAATTTTTACTTATAGAAAGAAATGTAAGTAAAACTAAAAGGGAAACTATTAATTGTCAAGAAATTGGCCGCAGTTTAGATACATATTGTATATAGTTTTAATTTATTGGTGAAAAATAAAAAATTACGAATTAAATATAAAGAAAGAAGAAAGTAAATTTGTTAGCTGAACTTACATTCTACTGTCGATTTCTAAGGAAAAACGCGACCCACTATTCGCAATGTGCAATCAAGGATGCCCGATATTTTCTTGTCATAAAATGGATTTTAATGAAGCTAAACACCAAAACAACTTCTGGCGCTGATGAAATACCTGCCATAGTACTCCAAAAATGCGCAAGCGGACTAACAGCAGTTTTCTGCAAACTGCTCAACCCATTTTAGAGAAAAGGAATATTTCCGTTTTGCTGGAAATGTGCTACTGTTCAGCCGATGCCCAAATAAGGGAAGAAGAGCTTGCCAAACAAATACAGGCCAGTCGGACTATTTTCAATAATATCGATAGTTATGGAAAAGGCTATCGATTAGAATCTTCTAAAATATCTAGAAGAATTGAATTTTATTAGCGACCATCAATATGGCTTTTGGAGAATCTTGAACAGTTGTACTTGATATATCTAAGGCATTTAACGGCGCTGTACATGACAGATTATTGGTTAAACTACGCTCTTATGATATGTCTGACCGGTTTTGTCTATGGCTCCCGTGTTTCCCCAGAAAGCGTGCTTTTTGGATCATCCTGCCATAAACTCTCCTTGAATTAAGATCCGTTTTTACCAAAATTCAATGCTTAAAAGTCTTTTTCCAAAAGATTATACTTTCTAGCTTTAAGGCTCTCCTAAATATTTATGCGATTATTTTTCTGCATTTAGCATCAGTATTATTTAATCCTACATTTTTAACTGTAGTGTAGTATAATCTGCTCAACCTTGACTTTTGTGTAATGTCTACAATCCGTTTGTAAGATGTTCTTCCATCGTAGTTAACAGGTAGATTTCTATTTTTAGCGGCTGTCCGCGGTTTAATTTAAAATACTAAAAACCGCACATTAAAAAAGAAGTCATAAAAACTTTGTTTTGTAGCCGAATCATTTCTGAAGGCGCCTTTTTAATTGATCAAAATGATGTTTGGCCTTAGGGACCATAGAAGGAAACCGTTTATATTAATAACAAAATTTTAAAAATTTTATTTGTACGAGGCGTCCCATAAGAAAATTAAATTTAAACATTTTTAACACACACACACACATTATTATGTTAGGAATGTGGAATCTTTGGCACAATGACACTACTCAGTATATATCACACCAACAACAAACACTTTATTTTTGCACTCGACGCGAGTTTCGCTAACCATGTTAGCTTCATCAGGAGCGATGATTGA
>CM032454.1:171882389-171912389 GCA_019049505.1 Pachyrhynchus sulphureomaculatus | reverse complement strand
AAAGAGGTTACCCTCTTTTGATTACATTCACTCTTACTTAATTTATTTACCTGAGGTTAGGGTCATCATTCACATAGTAGAACATAAGTTTTATGATTTAGACATCAGTTTGAGTTTTACATTGCTAAGAGCAGAAAAAAAAATTTAACTTAAAGTAACATCGTTTCACCATAAAAGCCACAGCTTAAATGATAGGCAATCTTTTTATAACAATTCTTTCGAAATGTAATGTTACAATATTTTTTTTAAACATTTTATGTCCATTGATATGTTGCAAAAAGATAATTTTTTTAAAGCCGAAGGTAGGTTTACCCTAGCAAGTCGTTCGAATGCAATTAGATTTATTTAAATTATGACACCAATTCTGTTGTGTCTTGAGGAAAAGATCATCTTCGATTTTAATATATGGATATAAACGACTAGCGATCGTTTTTATTGATATCGATTGTCCAAGAAAGGCGATCACGTTAACTTTGAGAACTTTCGTCCCATCAGCTTGTTATCGCATTTGTACAAACTTCTTACTAAAATTATCACAAATCCTCTAACAAATAAATTTGATAACTACTTAGCAGTCGAACAGACGGGCTTTCGCAAGGGATTCGGAACAACAGAGCATATCTAAAGGCTCCGGCGAAAAAGTGACCGAGTATGACATTAACGTCTACCTAGCTTTCATTGATTATAAAAAGGCTTTTACGTCCCTGGAATACTGGCGAATTGTGCAGCCCTTAGCTCATGCCATAATAGACTTAAGATATACCGAACTCCGCAAATTCACATATCAAATTACGATATTAAAGGTTAAATTAGAAGAAGATCAAAAAACAGAGCCCATAAAGATCAGGAAAGGTGTTAGGCAGGGCGACATAATTTCACCAAAATGATTTACCCTGGCCTTGAAGGACATGTTCAAAAGTCTTGGGTAGGATGAGAAAGGAATTAAAATTGATGGCTTATATCTACATGACTTACGATTCGCAGATTATGTGGTACTGATTAGTGAAGATCTAGAAGAACTCAAAAACCATGATAGAAGAACCTTATTAAGCTTCACAAAGAGTAGGACTCGAGTTGAACATCAGGAAAACAAAACTTGTAAGCCCACAAAACACAAAAATTAAGATCGGTACGGAAGAAATTGAGAAAGGACATAAAATTAGATTAGATAAGGACAATCAAACGGCGGAAATATCAAAGCGAATTGGTCTAAGTTGGACTACATTTAAAAGACAGCGATATCGCCATGACTTTTAAAAGAAAGTACGTATGGGCTGGAAACCATGACCCTCACAAAAAATAGTCTTCGTTGACTCTAACGTTCTCAACGGGCCATGGAAAGACAGATGTTAGGTGTTAGTTTACGAGAACACATTAGAAGCGAGGATATCATATTAACAACAAAAATTACAAATATCAGTAAAAGAATGATGGTAGATGGACAACAAAGTTGCTTAAATGAGGACCTCGGGAAAACAGACGAAGTGTCGAAATACCACTAAAAAAATGGATTGATGATATCAAGTTGACAGCAGGCAGCGGATGGCTCCATCTTGCACAGGAGGGAAACAATTGGAGAGCTCTATCTCTTGCAGTGGAGAAATTGTGGCTTATCAAGAAGATAGGATGATACTTCTAGAAGTTACGTAGTACGAGGCTGGTTTGAAAAGTCCGTGCAAAAATAAAAACTACTTATGTGTTTGGGGTAAACCTTTTTTATTTTTCGACATAGTCTCCTTTTAGGCTTATACACTTCGTCCAACGATGTTTTAGTTTGTTGATCCCTTCCGAATAATAGGATTTGCCCAAGTCTGCAAAATATCCATTAGTGTCTGCAATCACCTCCTCGTTTGAATAAAATCTTTGTCCCGCCAGCCATTTCTTCAAATTGGGGAACAAATAGTAGTCCGAGGGAGCCAAGTCTGGAGAATAGGGGGGATGTGAAACGAGTTGGAATCCTATTTCCATTAATTTTGCGACCACAACTGCTGAGGTGTGTGCTGGTGCGTTGTCGTGATGGAAAAGGACTTTCTTGTGGGCCAATCGCAGGCGTTTTTCTTGCAGCTCGGTTTTCAAACGGTCCAATAACGATGAATAATATTCACCTGTAATAGTTTTACCCTTTTCCAGATAGTCGATGAGGATTATCCCTTGCGAATCCCAAAAGACAGTCGCCATAACCTTTCCGGCCGAAGGAACGGTCTTCGCCTTTTTTGGTGCAGATTCCCCCTTGGTAACCCATTGTTTAGATTGTTGTTTGGTCTCAGGAGTATAGTAATGTATCCATGTTTCATCCACAGTGACGAAACGACGCTTAAAGTCCTCCGGATTCTTCTGGAACCGCTGCAAACCATCCTTGCAACACTTCACACGATTCCGTGTTTGGTCAAGCGTGAGCAATGGCGGCACCCATCTTGCGGATAGCTTTCTCATGTCCAAATGTTTATGCAAAATATTATGTACCCGTTCAGTCGAGATGCCCACAGCACTAGCAATCTGACGCACCTTAACTCTTCTGTCATCCATCACCATATCATGGATTTGATCAATGATTTCTGGAGTCGTAACCTCCATAGGCCGTCCAGAACGTTCAGCGTCACTTGTGCCCATATGGCCAGTCCGAAAATTTTGAAACCACTTATAAACTGTTCTAATCGAAGGTGCAGAGTCACCATAATGTTTATCAAGCTTCTCTTTAGTCTCCTGAGGCGTTTTGCCTTTCATAAAGTAATGTTTAATCACCACACGAAATTCTTTTTCGTCCATTTCTTGAAAATCACTCGACTTCCTTGATTCACACGAATGCCAAACACAAAGAAATAGACCAATATGGCTGAAACTTGGTGTGCGTTCATTCAAGAGATGCTACTAACTAAACATGACCTCGATACGCGCCGGTGGTGCCATCTCTCGGACTTTGCACGGACTTTTCAAACCAGCCTCGTAAATCCAAGAGAATATCACAGAAAATAAAGCTATGGCTAAACAAAACGTCACCGCAAAACGAAGTCGGCTGGCTATGGCCAGATCGTTAAAATGTGCCTCGTTGAGTTTCTCAGAGATAAAATACAACTTCTTCTTGCACGGCATCCCTGAGAAACTCGACGAGGTATATTTTCACGACCCGACGATAGCTAGCTAGCTTCGTTTTGCGGCGACGTCTTGTTCCGCGTGTTTGTCTTTCTGAAGCGATAGCTATATATTTTGTTAAAATCGGTTTTAAGTCACATCAATCAATACACATCCTTGTCTGACTCCTCTTCGAATTTTAATTTCTTCAATAGCGGTTCCTACTTGCCTTGTAGATGCTGTCTGATTGCTAGGGTTGTATGATAAGTATCTGTCGTTGACAAAAAAAAACATTTTTATGTGTAAAATTTATTTTATTTTTCAACATAGTCTCCTTTTGGTTCGATACACTTAGTCCAACGTTTTTCTATCTTTTGTATCCCATCTAAAAAATACGATTTTTCCATCTCTCCCGATCCAGTAAGTTAACATAATACTCTCCATCAATTGTTTTGTCCTTTTCAAGGTAATCGAGATGGATTATGCAGCGTGCATTCCAAAACAGTGTGACCATGACTTTATTGGTCGATAAAGTCGCTTTGGCCTCTGGTGTATTGTGAGGAATCCATGTTTCATCAACAGTTACGAATCGACGCCAAAAATCATTCTGATTGCACTTTAAATCACAAAACATTCCTTTGAAGTTGATACACGTTGTCAGTTGTGAGCAATCGTGGCACCAACCTTGCGGAAAGCTTTCTCATATCCAAATAAGTTGTTAAAATGTTCTGCACCTGTTCATTTGAGACGCCTAGAGTTTCAGCAATTTCACGCACTTTCACTACCCGATCATTTCACACAATATCGTGGATTTTTTCAGTCATTTCTGATGTGGTGACCTCATTTGGACGACCTGGACGTTCTTCAAAAATGTTTGTACGGCCGCGTTTGAATTCAGCTGTCTAATATTTTATGGTCGATAACGAAGGTGCAGAGTCCCCATAAACTTCGCTGAGTTCCACTTTTATCTCATCATTCCTTTTCTTTTTCAAAAACAAATATTTTATCATTTTCTCCATTGTTGCAAAATCACAGAAGTTGTTCTATTTAAATGGCTGCCACTCAAAAACTAAATCACGCAGTGACTTGAAAGTTCGACAGGATTCTTGTGAAAGGTTTTGTTTACGAAAAATATAATTTTTTTAAACAGAGCAGCGCCACCTCTGGCCGATGCCAGGTACTTTTCATATAACCCTCGTAAAATAGATATCAAGTCACGCTTACCGTAAGTAACGTTTGTCCTTTCGCGCAAATATATTAATGCACACGCATTGAATAATTTTACTATTGTCACGTTGCTTATTTTTTTTTCTTACGTGCTTACTTTCATTAATATGACACATAATAATTACAAGTAATAAACACTGATTTAATCGACTGATATACTTTAAGTACTGTATTTTTTTTGCTTTTAATTACAATTCTTTTGTTATAAGACTGTAATATATCTGTAAAAGGGTTATTTTAAGCAAGAAGGAAATAAATAATTATGTTCTTTTTTTCAGTGTAAATTATAGTTAAATGTTTGTACATACGCAGGTAAAAGTTAATTAAGCTGCTTATTCCAAATACCAAATGATAAATGTACTCGTATACATATAACAAAACAATAGTGAATATAATAACCAGATTTAATAATTACAGTAAACTTGTTTAATTGTGTTGTATTTTTATATAGAATTTACTCTTAGGAGGTATGTACAGTCTGTCAAGTAAGAACGTGTCCGCGATAATTCATTTTTGGTAGATGCGATTCTAGCGATTCATCAAAAAGTCAGTAGAGGAACCTTTGTCTACGACGTACTTTAGTAAAAGTATCAGTCGATTCCGAACTTTCGTCGAAATCACGTAAAATCCAAAACGAGTCACTTGTTTGCGTGTCGGTTTGAGGTTGAGTCTTTTTTTGGGGATCTAAAGAGGCCTAAAATGATACATTCCGCGGCCGCTAAATATATTAAAAGTCGGTATCGTTTGTGAAGAAGTGGGAAAATCATTTTAACGAGAAGAAAAATGTCGATGACTTGCCAAATGGTGGTTCGGTAGGCAAAGACACTCCGAAAGTCGGAAAACGAATCGTGTCTTTGTTTTCACGGGACTTGAAATTGACGCTGTGTTAAGGAGCGGCAAAATTAAGACAATCGGGTTTGAATGTATCCCATGAGACCATTCGACAACATCTTTGTGCTCTTGATGTCAAATTTCGAAGCACGTTAAAGAAACCTTTGCTGGGTAAAAATCACGCCGCGACTCGCTTGGGCCCACGATAAAATATTAGAGTGTGCCTTACAATCGCCGGACGCCAACTCTATTTAAAACGTTTGGTCCCTTATAAAGAGGAAGCTCAGGGGACAGACTCTGAGGACTTTGACTCAGTTGACTTGCGAGATTCGAAAAATTTGGATATCATTGCCGGGCGAATATACAGAAGATCTACATGAATGCCTCGAAATGCCATGCGATTCTTGATGCAGGAGGCGATTGGACGCCTTACTAAGGTAATTGCGCCATTGTTGGCACACCAAAGAATACATTGATGGCAAAAAATGTCTCAAAACACATTTTTTCAAGAATACGAGGGGCCACGTTCTTACTTGACACACTGTAGTTAATCTTAAAGTTCTTAAATTATTATTTGGTGATTTAAATTAAAAAAACTGGATGTTGTATTGTATTTTCAGATACTAAATTTTCAAAAGGCAAATATCCTTGTTCCATTTCTATAGCCTCTGGGCTTGAAGTGTTTACCTATAGAAGAGTAGAATGTGTTTCCAAAATAGATATATTACTACCAAGGACCATAAATGACTTTCGAAATGACCTTTAAAATTTTACGGGTTTAATCAATGTTGCGATTTTTTTGTCAAATTATGTAATTGTTTCTAGAAAAGTTAACAAAAAGGTACATAAAAGTAAGCATATAAAAGTTAATTTAAAAATAACTTATCGAAATAATGGAGAAAAACCGACCAAATACCCAACAATGTTAATTAAGAAAATCTTTACCCAAAATAGACTAATGGAGAATCTTTCTGTTCCAAAAGGAGATAAAAGGGCACCAGCAGTAAAGTACAGAAGAATAAATGCTATGATTATAATTCTAAGAGTAACAACAAAGATAATAAGAAACGAAATCAAAGAGCCCGCTTCACTAGTGGTGGAACCACAGGGTTTTAGATAAGAGGGTCCTGCATGGATAACTTTATTTATAAACTATGATGGGAATGTGGAATCTTTGGCACAAACAATTATCATGTCCTGTTATCGCCATATTGCATGCACAGCAAAGGAAGTTTCTTGAAAATTGTGGGCAAGGGGCTGGAAAATGGAAATATTTATTTACAGCGTATAAAATTTTCGTCTCCGACGTTGAAACTTGTAAAACTTCAGTTTTACCATTCAACTGAGAATTGTCTTATAAAGGCAATAATTAAAAGAGCACCATAAGATAAAACTCAACTATATATCCGAAGTTAAAATTAATCAGTAATTTCCTTTCTGTACAATTTTTATTAATTTAACCAATTGACTTTTGGCCTGGCGTCTTGTTGACTAGAACTTAACCTTACTTAATTTTTAGGTCGTTATTTCTAAAAGTTTTTATTTTAACAAAACTGTTTCATTACGTATTATTACCCAGTAAGTGGTCCGAATGTGATATTTGATTTTATTTTACTAGCTTTTTGTGGAATGCACAATGCTTGCCAGATCACATCAGATGTACTGTACTCACAATGTAAATTACTCGTTCTCTACTTATAAGTGAAAACAGTAGCAGTGTATTTAGAATATTAACATGCAGCAAATTGAAGAATATCCAGTAGAAAAATCGGAAAACGTAAATAATATGATAGTCTGACGTCAGAGATGGGCAAAGCATCAGAAAAAGTCCCTGAACACTGATCCAAAATGCTTTAGTGTTTGAAGACCCATTACTTTATTTTGTTGAATAGCTTCCAAGTATGAAATATTTTTAATAGTAATTGACTTTCAAGTACCGGCTTGGAGATTGATTGAAGTTCTCAGTCGTTTAGAGGAACTTGCATTTTTTATGGGCATAGCACACGTGCTGCAAGGAAATTCCTAGAGCGCTACAGGAGCTATTTACCTTGGTCTTGAATTGCTGTAAATTGAACACTGTGGGAAACACAGTCCTGGGCAAATCATTTCAAAGGGTTCTCCATATAAAAGACTGCTTGAAAAGGGTTTTACGAGGGGTGACAAGATGAACTTCATACGGATGTGAAGTATCAGAAAGACGTGTATTTCTCGCATGCACTACATCCATTGAACATTTTCTATGAAAATACTTGTAGAATAGACTCAAATCGCTTATCGTTCTTCGATGCTCCAAGGAATTAAGGATGCTGGTCAGTTCCAATCAGGCGAGCAGCTCCCTTTTGATTAGAATCCAACAAATACAGTATTCCATTGTTCGTCGAATTTGAGCTTTGTACAGAATTAACAGTTACTGTGGAGTGTAAAGCCACAGTAAATATAAAACACAGTAGAGACAGTACGACTCGGTACCGTTGATCTCAAGGGGTTCGAGTTTATAATGATCACATGACTTGCTGGTATGATGCCCGCGAGTTTTTGAAATACTCAAATTGCTTCTTTCAAGAAAAATCTTATGCCGCCGAATAAAAATAAATTTTGCTGATTGAAAGGAAACTTTTTAGAAACATTTTTGTATCAAGTTCTTATTAAAACATGTATACAAAAAACAGGAAAAAAGGCAAAAAATAAAAAATAAAAAAAGAGAAAATACATTTGGTTTCAACGCTTTTAGCACGTTATTCATTTAAATAGCCCATTATTGAATTTATATTTCTCAATTATTAGAGATATTGTCTGGAGGCAAAAAATGTTCATTTTGAGAATATATCTCTGCACACCTTCAGCTTCGCGCGTATAAAGTCAACAATTATGCTCCTTATATTTCAATAAATCCCAGTAATCTGGAGAGATTAAAAATAATTATAATTATCATTTTTTTAAGGTGAGATCGTCTTTCTTCTGAATTTAAAAATGAAGTGAACACACTTTTTGCTCCATTGTATCATTAGTTAAATCTAATAATATAATAATTTTCATACAACTTTTCATGCCTGTATACACTTATATAAAAAAATTAAAACCATGTACTGATTTGTTCAAACTCATTCGTGCGGGAGAATTACTACTTTTGTATGTCTAGATTGACTTTTGATAGTTTGATGAGCAAATTTTGGCAGATAATATAACTTAATTCTAGCAAACATTCTGCCCTGAATTCAGAAAAAAAAGTACAAGTGGAATAACATAAACCAATACTTAACATTAATAAAACATCAACTGTTTTACAAATACAATTTATCGCTAATATGAAAACACAATTATCATAATCTTTATATAATATATTGCATAATAGAAATAAAGAATTATGAATAAATTACCTTTTAGGATCTTTGGGAAATCTAAAAAAAAACTAACTCCTTTGGAGATACCATATATATTTTTACAAGCACCAACCACAGAACAAAAACTTGCTCTTGACATCTTTTTTATAATTATTTTAAATTATAACCTCACTCACCAAACTCAAACGAGTCATTTACAT
The DNA here is from genome assembly GCA_019049505.1 of Pachyrhynchus sulphureomaculatus. NCBI lineage: Eukaryota > Metazoa > Arthropoda > Insecta > Coleoptera > Curculionidae > Pachyrhynchus > Pachyrhynchus sulphureomaculatus. Next base: position 171,903,721 of record CM032454.1, on the reverse strand, counting down.
TAAATTATTAATAATGAATTTGGAAGCACGTTATTAAAAGATTTTTCTTGACATCCGGACGTAATCACAACCCGCAACCGCGTTGGTAGCCTTGTTGTTGGTATGATAGAGGATGCGTGCGTGATAAAAAAAAAGATCGTTTTGACCATCATTACTGTGTTTTATGTTTACTGTCGTAAAGCTATCCAGTTTGAAATAATATTTCCAGCTTTGGAGAAGCTCTCTTTGCTCTGTTTGCAACATGTTCATGCCAAGACATATTTGCTCCCAAATTAACGCCCAGCAAATTGAGGGACGATGCTAGAGGAACGGAGTGCCCCGATATGACTGTGTCGGGTTCAGCAACATTAATTTTTTAAAAAAAAACTGCCGTCTGGGTTGTAGCGTTAAATTCTACTTGGTTACTGTCACTCCAATAAAGAATTTCTTCCAGGTCATTAAGTTGAACAACTTCCTACTGTCTTTGTATCCTTGCATGAGCAGCCGATGCTCGATCATTCAAAGTGAATAAAGAAATAAGCGTACTGTCATCCGCAAGCTGTAGATAGGGTTCCTGGTCCTTTCCAGGCGGTTGCTAATGTAATTGGAAAGACACTACGAGACAGTACGGAGGCTTGAAGCACACCGGCGTTGATAGTGAAAGTGTTAGAAAAAAATCTGTCGAACGCAACTCGTAAAGAACGCTCCCTGAGGAAACACGAGAGCCATAAACAGAACGTTTCAGACAAACCATCAGAGCGTAACTTAGCCAACAATTCATCATGCCAAACCCGATCGAGTACCTTGGATATATCAAGTGTAACCGCTCGAGATTTTCCAAAGTATTCCATTGCGTTGCTCCAGACATGTGTTATAGTATTTTTCAAGATCTAAGAAAGTGATTTGGCAAATTGATGTAATAAAAACATTAAACGACCGTTAGGATCTTCGCATGTACCTGGCCGTAACAGGGTCGTAATTGATATATATATATATATATATATATATATATATATATATATATATATATATATATATATATATATGTGTGTATATATATATATATATATATATATATATATATATATATATATATATATATATATATATATATATATATATATATATATATATATATATATATATATATATATATATTTCAGTCTAACATTTTATTGGCTACTTCGTGTTTATAAATATAAAGAATATTCTTCATTTTATCTGCGGTATTATACTGAAATAGTGTGTATTTTAAAGTTCAATAGTGTCTTAAAATGTCCGAAGCCCTTTCTATCAGAAGCAGCAAATGTTTGCCCGTTGAGGCAAAAGTGATAGTTAAAAGTATTTATTTAAAGTTAGTGGAGCGAGGCCACGAAAAGTACTTTTCACTGATGGAGACATCAGCTTTAACAAGCATCCCTGAAAGTACAGTTTGCAAAATTGTAAATAATTCGATAGCGCCTAAAAAGACACGAAAAGACAAAGGTGTGTCGAAATGTATTGATTTCTGTCAAGAAGACTTAATTAACAACTCAGAATGGAATATCTTGAAAAAATAAATACAGCTAGATTGGAAAATCGAACGATAATCTACCTAGATGAGACTTGGTATGACACCCACGACACACCCAGTAAAGGATGGATTGATAAATCCAAAAAATGCCATACCAAAGCTCCATCAAATAAAGGTAAAAGAATAACTATTTCACATACGGGGTCAGAAGAAGGCTGGATACCAGAATGTCTGTTTCTAGCAGCCAAGAATATTTCAGATTCCAGCTTGGATTATCATTGTGATACAACCGCTTAAGTTTTTGTAGATTGGCTTCAAAACAAATTAATGCCGAATATACCGCCGAATAGCTGTATTTTGATGGATAATACATCCTATCATAGTCGCTAAATGAATAAGGTACCAAGTTCCACCAGTAGAAAAAGCGAAATGCAAGCCTTTTTGTGCGAACGTGGCATATATTTCCATGAAAGTTATACAGTTAAACAATTGTTAGAAGTTTTAAAAAGTTACAATTTTTCAAAGGAATATGTTTGTGATAAAATAGCAAAAGAAGCAGGACACGAAATAATTCAGCTTTCACCATATTATTGTATCTTTAATGCGATCGAGTTGATATAGCATAAAATATGTGCTCACAATCATACATCCACTTTAAACAGTAGTGTGATTGAGTTGATAAAGACAGAAGTCAAAAATGTAACCGTTGAAAACTGGAGAAACTGTATTCAACACGTCAAAAAAATTGAAAACTCATATGGATGTATGTACATAAATATAAATAGTTAGGACCTGTAAAAAAACTTATTATTGATTTGCAAGATAGTAGCGATAGCGAAATTGAACTAGATATTAAATAACTAAAATTGTAACAAATGTACGCGAGGACACTGTACACTATTTTAATATATTTGTGTAATTACTATATTGTGTATTATTCAGTACATGAAATATTAAAATTCAACTGTCTTATCACAATAAAATTTTAAACCCAACAATTATACAATCAGGTATAGTGCGGCCCTGCACGATGCCTTGTCATTAAACAGTCATACATTAATCACTTTCGAATCATGTTGAATTTTGAATGGGTATAGGTAGCTAAGTCACTTTCTTAGATCGTGAAAAATACTATACATAAGTTAGAAATGCATGTCCTTCTAAAATGTTTAGAAGCCCTTAGGTAACCTGTAAACACTTTACAAGCTTGCAAGTATTTAATATCTCTAATAAATGGTTATATATTTTTAATATGGTAAAATTTTTTTTGAAGAGCTTGAATAATTTTTAAATTATCAAAGCAAACACTAAGTTAAAGAAATTCAATTACAAAATCATAATAGCATCAGAAGAGGACTTAAAGTAAAGTGCTTTCAGAGAGTTAGCCATTTATCGCATATATTTGTGTATCTAACTGTTTTGCAGACTTCTTTTTCCAATGCATTATTCTAATTATAACGTTTTGAAGCTCCTACAGGCTACTTGCACCAACATTTTGTTTTGCTAATTACCTACAACATGACTTGAAAATAAGTCAGCAAGGAATTAACTGTGCCTTAAGTGCTAGTGCAAATTGTCGTCAGTAAAATACGGCAGCTGAGAACCAGTGTTCAAGAAATTCTGTAAATATTGTATTATTTAAGTTACAAGTATTTTCAAACGCCCTGTTATATTGAAAAAACTTGTACGCGTGCCAAAAAAAATCCAGTATATTTTAAATCTCTTTCATTTAAGTTTATGATTTAACTTCATGGTGATCGTTGTGGAATCTTATAGGTCTGACAGTTTAGACTTTTGAGTTAGACAGTTAATTTATAATCTTTCTCCAACGTATGTACATGTTTGCTTTTAATTTTATCACCCATAGTTTAATGTATTTGTAGAAGTGACACAGCTAATAAAATAGGTAATATAAAGTTAACTTTCTATATTGTGGGCTCGGCACAAGCTCAACAATATTACGATGTTTAATATCGCAATCTATTCAATAGATCAGATATCTTGAGTTCTTAAAAATCATACATTAATTAGTTCTTTCATCATATAATAAACACCTTTTGTCCCAAAAGAAACTGAACTTTTAATAAATCATAAGTCATTTATATGCTCACTCTCAGCATCGAAACACCGTTTGGGACTATCGATTAGTTTATTACATGATATTCTTATATATACGAATTTTGGTATAATGTTGAGGGTCGAGATCAATGCCGCTTGAGCAATAGCTAAATGTTTTTCGGATATTAGTGCGACACCATTCTCAATGTAAGTTTTTAACTGCTCAAATACATAAGATACCCAAAAAATAGACGTTCTTTAGCGAAAGCAAACGTAATATTATTGCACATATCCAGCTATTCAGTCATTTAATGGTTCGTGTGCAGAGATCAAATGTCATACCTAATAAGTAGCCTTAATATCCAAAGTTCTAAAGGGATGCGATGGTTGTGAATGTCAAATATTTTATGACGCTTGATATATGCGGTAATATTATAAACGTAAATCGTTCTTTGCAAGTCAATTTACTAAATTAGTTAGTAGTTCTCATTTTAATAGTAGTTTATTTTTTTTTATGGATCTAGCACACGTGTTTCAGGGAAGTCCCTAAAGCATTCCAGGAGCGGCATGTGTGCGGAAAAAGCGATTCTCGTTGTTCTTGAATCGCTGTAAGTTGGTGCAACTCATGCGTTGCTTTGATTTTCGCGCCTTGGTGGTTATCGGCTTACTCGCCGGCGCAGCACTTTTGGCAGGTCCATTTTCGGTTGCTCGGTCTTCATCGTTTTGGTCGAGCTGCCATTTGCCGCGACGTCCTCGATCGTTACGTCGCTCGCCCGATTATTTACTAGATAAATCGATATAATCTTTGGCAGAGGCTATATATAGTTTACTGACCCAAAAAAACCAAAGTATCGTTTTTTAGACGCACTTTTAAGTTCCACTATATGTCAGGACTAAGCCGTTCAAATTTTATCAAAAAATATTAACCTCAAGTTCGTTTTTTACCAGGATCTTGCATACATCTTTTTAAGCATCAAAGGTTAAAATCAATAAAAAATAGTATTTTGAGCAACTGTTTATTGAACAGTACCTAAATAATTTTAGGTAGATGATACAGTTATAGAAAAAATTATTTTTTTATTAAATATCATTTTGATATAAAAATGTAATTCTCAAACCTCAAATCATATGATAATATTAGATTTTTTTTTATGGGTCTAGCACACGTGCTGCAGGAAAGAAGTCCCTAAAGCGCTACAGGAGCGACACGTGTGCGGAAAAAGCGATTCACGTTGTTCTTGAATTGCTGTAAATTGTACTCCGTGGGAAACACAATCCTGGACAAATTATTCCAAAGGGATGATGTTCTCCATATAAAAGACTGCTTGAGAAGCGTTGTACAAGGAATAACAAGCTGAACCTCATACCGATGTGAAGTATTAGCGTGACGTGTACTTCTAACATGCACCGCTCTGGGAGGAAATAAGCGGGCCATATCCTTCGAACACTTTCTATGAAAATACTTTCCAGCGAATCAAGGCCGCCGGTCAGTTCCGGGTCTCCGATCAGACGAACAGCTCTTCTCTGAACAGAATCCAACAAATGCAGTGTATGTTTGGGAGCGGAGCCTCAAACATGGGAGCAGTATTCCATAGTTGGTCGAATTTGAGCTTTGTAAAGAATTAACAGTTGTTGTGGAGTGTAAAGCTTTCTGGTTCGAAATAATATTCCCAACTTTTGAGAAGCTCTTTTTGCTATGTCTGCAACATGTTCATGCCAGGACATATTTACTCCCAAACTAACGCCCAACAAATTGAATGACGATGTTAGAGAAATGGAGTGCCCCGACATAACTATGTCGGGTTCAGCAACGTTAACTTTTTTAGAAAAAACTGCTGCGTGGGTTTTTGTAGCGTTAAATTCCACTTGGTTACTGTCACCTCAAGATAAAATTTCCTCCAGGTCTTTGTTAAGTTGAATGACTTCCTGCTGTCTGCGGATATTCGTCTAAGTAGCCGATGTCCGAGCGTTCAAAGTGAATGAAGAGATAAGCGTACTGTCATCTGCAAAGCTGAAGATTGGATTCTTGGTCTGTTCCAGCAGATCGTTATTGTAAATGAGAATATTAGATATTTTTCAATATCGAATAATTTTATTATTGTGCATTCCAAAAAATATTTTTTCTCCTCGAATCGAAAGTTGAATGTATATATAATAAAAATTATTACAATACAATCTTTCTTTTTGTACAGTATTCTTATAGAGCCCTTTCCAGCCCGATCTGATCGATAAATTATGTAAAAAGTGTATTTTCTTACGAATAAGGGTTGGTTATTTTTGTTGATAACTCCAATTATACTACAGTAACTGCCAAACGCATAATGGCACCGTGTTCCGGAAGCTCGAAAGTATATTATCTTATAAAGAAAATCAGTCCTGACTTTTTATAGAGCCCGTCTTAATCGATAAAATACGTCAAAAATGCTTTTTTTTTTAAATTTCATTAGATCTTTTTGTTGATTGCTCAAGTTATACTATAGTAAGGGCCAAGCATAGAATCATGTTCAGTGGCTTCAAAAATCTACATATATATATATATATATATATATATATATATATATATATATATATATATATATATATACAGTCGACACTGTTTATAGTGAAACTCTATATAGTGAAAAACTCTTTATAGTGCAATTTTTTCAAGACTTAGAATATCTTACATACATAGCAATATATACGGATTCTTTCTTTATATAGTGAAAAACTCTCTATAGTGAAATTTCGGTCAACATTTTGGTCTTTCACTATATAGAGTCGACTGTATATATATATATATATATATATATATATATATATATATATATATATATATATATATATATATATATATATATATATATATTTACAATAGAGGTTTTCACGGATGATGAAATGTAATACATTAAAATTCCGGGTTTCAATCCATTCGTCTAACAATGAATTTGCACGACGTTTCGCCAAAATCTCATTTGGCATTTTCAAGTGCTCCTTCTGCTGCTACTCGATACTGTGATCTTGTTGCTGCTGCGGCTCGAAGCTAACTGAGAAACCGACGTGCGGTTCCCGTCTTTTATAGGCCGGCGTCTACGCAGATTGTAGGTGGGGGGGGGGGGGGGGGGCGGGCGGAAGTGTTCATTCAAGCAACGGTGTTTGCTGGCTGGGTGGTAATTACAGGTACCGGCGCTATGCTGACTGTTGCTTTCTCGATGTTTTAGTTATTCCTTGGTTTAGCTAGTAGACCCTTTCATGTAGTGGAGATATTCAGCGCATCATCTCACTTATTTAGCAGTCCATTCTTTTCGATTTCCAAGGCTTCTCTGACTATGCGTGTTTTATAATGTGAAATCGAGGCTATTTGTTTAGATCCCTCAAAATTGATGCTGTGACCAGTACCATGATGGTGTTGAAAAAGAGCTGATGTTGTTTGTTTGTTTTTGATACTTATTTTATGTTCTTGGATCTGGGTGGAGATTCTTCTGTTTGTTTGTCCTATGTACAATTTGTGACAGTCTCCGCATGGGATGTTGTAAACTCCATGGTTTTCCATTTTTTTTGTCCTTGGGGTTACCCGGGATGTCTGCCAGAGTGTTTAGGCACAGCATACAAACCACAAAACACTCTGGCAGACATCCTCGCATCTCTCACAACGAATACGGCATTGGTGCATGAGCGCCCACTTGTGAATCCTTGAATGTGTGTATGTGTGTGTGAATCCTTCTTCCAGTTGTATTCTCGCGTTTATTTTTGTTGAAATAATCTTTGTTGTTGTTTTCAGTTTACAGTTTAGTAGAATTATGCCTCTATAGTTATTTGGATCTTCTTTTTCTCCCTTCTTGTGTATCAGTATAAGTATCGCTGTTCTCCATTCGTCTGGGATTCCATTCGAACTTATAATCCTCTGTATAAGTGTTTGGAGTTACTTAACCAGATAGAATCCCCATATTTTAGTAGCTCATTCGTTATTTGGTCTCGGATGGGAGATTTACAGTTTTTTAATTTTTCCAGTACTGATGTAATACTCGCACAAACTTTTCTTTATATTATTAAAGAAAACACGAAAAATCGCTGTCCCCCCACCCTATCTCTGAGAGTCCTAATCAGAAAATTGGTATATAAAAAACACAAATTTCAAGGTCATCAGTTTTCAGTAAAGATCGGAAAAAAACTTTGTTAAAACTCATTTGGGGTATGTTTGATGAAGTCATTAATGCAATCAACGTGCAAGTCCGACTTGCACTTGGCTGGTTTTATTTTATTTCATTTATTAATTTGCTTCTTTTAATATTTTAAAATTAAACTTGGTTAACGGGCTTATTTATTATAGAAATTTTTCTTTGTATTTGGATTTTTTAAGGCGATTAAACGAACGTGAAATCGTCAGTACAACACCCTTTGTTTTTTAGAGCACTGATTCATATACTATTTTTTTAGATATACATACATACGTATATCCCTTAGTCAATATCGTAAATTTTGTAAACAAATAAAATTCTAGTATTTCCGAAAATTAAAACGAAAAATCACGTTTCCAGAATTCAAAACGGGAATCTGCAATAGTTTCACACATGCTATCATGAGATCATTCATTGTATTTTTAGTAAAATATAATTTTAGACTTTTATACTGGCGAGAAGCATGTATGTCAGTTAGTTTTAGTTTAAATTAAAAATAATTTTATTAAAAATTTTTTAATTATACGGCTAATTTATATTTAGACAAAGCTCTATTATATACAGATGCAAATAGAATGGAGATTTTTGTAGATCCTAAAATAAATATTCTTGTTTAATTTTATTACTGTCAACAGTTTTTTCTTTAACTGTATATGTTCTTATAAACATATTAACTTTCGAGCGTTTGAAGTGTATAAAGACAGTTTTTACTTAAAAGCATTTACAGTACATGTGTTTCCACATTTTTGGATATTTTTAGAAAATCGTAATTCGGAAAAAACAGAATTTGTCGGTAATATATTTACGTAAAATTTTATGGCTTCCATTTCCTATGAATGAAAACGGCATCCAGACAAATTTATATTTACAAAAATAGTTTTGCAGTATAGCCGTGCAGTTACAGAGACAGTAGTTATTTTAAATCACACTTAAATACACTCTTCTTCTCTTATCGAATCTGGCCCTTATGAAAAGGTAATAAGAAATCCATTACCGAGAATGATAACGGAGGCTAAAAATTCTTTAAAGAAATGTAAGAACCTTGTCTCTGATTCGCTAAAATTTAAATTAAATGTGAATAATCCCACCATACCAAAGTTATATTGCTTACCCAAAATTCACAAACTTGGAAAAGCAATGCGACCCATTGTTTGATCGGTCGGATCACCCACATATTTACCATAATATCCAAATGGTTATCAAAAGAACTTGAGAATTTACCATCAAATAGTTTCGCAGTGAAGAATTCGTTAGAATTCATTAATAAAACAAAAAATCGAGTTCTTAATGAAGGTGAAGTCTTAATTTCTTTTGATGTCAGTTCTTTGTTCCCAAGTGTGCCAATACCACAAACTTTACAATATCTCGAATAATTACTTAGAATGAATGACTTTGAGGACGAAATTATTCGTGAATACTTAACATTATCTAAACTTTGTATGGAACAAAATTATTTCCAATATAACAGTCAATTTTATATTCAGAAAGAAGGAACAGCTATGGGTAATTGCTTATCACCTTTCAAAGCCAATCATGAGTAAGTTTGAAACCGAAGCCAGTCAAGAATTCGAATATTTTCCAAGGGTATGGTATAGGTATGTGGATGATATTTTTGCGATTTTTGATACAAAGAAAGCAAATATTGATGATTTTGTTTCTAAATCAAATAGCCGGTATGATTCCATTAAATTCACTTACGAAGATATTTTAATTATTAAAAATAATAATAGATTAGAATTTGATATCTATAGAAAGGACACAGTAAGAGTTAGATATATTCCTAATGATTCGTTTCATTGCAAACAACAAATTAGCCTCATTACATTTTTAGTTCATCGTTTGGTCACTTTCCCTCTGAATATAAGTAAGTAAAGTAAACTTTAATAAAGAAAGGAATCGTATTAGAAATATAAATAGCGTTAATGGTTATAACGATGACTTAGTAAATAAGCTAATAAATAGACATAAGTTTAGGTTTAATATTCAGAATTCCACCTTTTTTACACGCGAAGAAAATAACACCAAGTATGTCTCCATACCATATAATCCGAAATATACCAAAGGACTCAATAAGTTATTTAATAAGGTAGGTCTCACCTTAGTCTATAAGTCATCAGACAATTTGAGGAATATCTTAGGAAATCCCAATGATAAGATTCCTAATTGTGAGAAAAGTGGAATTTATGAAATTAGTTGTAATGATTGTGACGAAAAGTATGTTGGGCAAACTAAAAGGTCAATTAAAACACGATTTAAAGAACATTTAGCACACTTAAAATACAGTAGAACAGAAAACTCTAGCATTGCCGAACATGCCCTTGAAGCTGATCATATTGTAACATTGGATAATCCCAGATTAATAAAAAATGTATCTGATAGGAGCTTGTTGAACGCATGTGAAAGTATGGAAATTATAAAATATAAAAGTAGTTTAAATAAAGACAGAGGGCCTATTCTTTATAGTCCCCTCTACTGGTTACTTGACCGGAACTGATGACCTTGCCTATGCCATTAGTTCCGCCTGAGTAATTCAAGTGTTAGGCTAAGTATTAATAGGGTAGATTTGTAGTTTAGCTTTAGTCAATCATCGCTCCTGATGAAGCTGACATGGTTAGCCAAACGCGCGTCGAGTGCAAAAATAAAGTGTTTGGTGTAGTGGTGATATATACTTACTAGTATCATTGTGCCAAAGATTCCACATTCCCAACTTACTCTTCTGAAGCTTAAACAATCTAATTTAATTAGTTTATGCCCGAAGAAAAAAGCAACAACAAAAACCCTTACACAAGGGTTACTCTGTCGCGCCACTAAGTGAGAGATGCACCATTATTTTCTGGCCAAAGCTTTCAGGTGGAAGACAGAAATGTTTTTTGAAACTTGTTTGAGTCGATTTTCTGGTTTGTCCAACATACTTCCTGTTACGATCATCACACTCTATCTTATATATTCCACTTTTTTACATGGGTAGATTTTTCCCTTCCCACTTCCTAAAATATTTTCTAAGTTGTCTGATGACTTATAGACTAACGTAATAACGTAATGTATATTTTGGATTATATGGTATTAAAACATACTTTGTCTAATTTTGCTGATGTGTAAAAAAGTGGTATGAATATTTAACCTAAAATGATGTATGTTTATTCAGTTGTTTATTAGGTTTTTGTCACACCCGCTGATCCTAGCAATATTTTTAATACGATTTCCCTGATTTCTACATCTAACTTCATTCAAAGGGAGAGTGACTAAACGATGAACCAAAATATGTAATGTGGAAACCGGATATATCTATCCGTTACAGTATTTTTTTCTGTAGATTCAATTTCAAATGAAATAAAATCGAAATTGTTATTATTTTTAATAACTAAGATATCCAGGAATGATGATTGCCCCTTGTTCTAAATTTTACATGTAAATTTAATGGAGTCGTATCGGCTATTTAATGTAGAAAGAAAATCATTTACATTTGATTTTTTTGTATCAATCATCATGCACATACCTACATCACACCCTTGGAAATTACTCAAATTCTTGACTGGCCTCCATTTCAAACTTACTCATCATTAAATTGGCTACAAAGGATGATAAACAATATCTATAACTGTGCCTTCTTTTTGAACAAAAAATTGATTGTTATACTTAAAATAATTTTGTTCCATGCAATTATCTTTTAACGGTAGATTTAGAAAATTGTTTAAGTAAATCCCAATATATAAGATGCCCTTTTGCTTTTTCAATGGGGCAATAAACGACCCTATTAAGGTTTTGTGCATAGTTGCCAGGTATTACGATCAACGTATTTTTTTTACCTGCTTTGTATACCGCTGTCACTTGCACCTGCAATCATATTAGATCTATTTTTACCTATATATTTACTACCTGGCAACCCGGTTTGGAGCCCCTTAAGTATTTGGTAATATAGGCCTAATGACCACAGGTCCCCATTAAAATTCGAAAGATAATTATTATTATTTTTATTTTTAGTTTTACTTACAACTTACAACGTAACGGTTCTATTTTAATTATGTGGCGTCCGTGGTAAAACTGCAATAGTGGCTATCGCAAGAGAAAATATTTATCACTTGACGCTAAACAAATAGTGAAAAAAGTTTGGTAAAAAATAATTTGAATAAATAACGTGCTTTGCAAGAAACAAGTGAACTAACAAAAACCTCAATTTCTACGATTAAGGGTATTGTAGGAAAACCATCACTCAGGAACAGGAAAAAACGGAAAGATTTTCAAATGCATCATGTAGACGATTGTGAAAAAGACGTCATCAGGAGAAAAATATATTCTATGTATGAAGAGCAGTTGGTGCCGACACTAGACAAAATAAAATTAAGACTGGTGCAGGACGAGACCAATATACATTATGGCCGATCAACCCTTCACAGAATTCTCTTAAGAATGGGATTCACGTTCCGAAAAATCAACAAAAGGCACGTAGTAATGGAGTTACAAAGATTACGAATCTTGCGACATACTTATTTACGAGAAATTAAAAAGTGTCGATCAGAGAATTGGCCAATAATTTACGAAACATGATTCGATACCCATGACACTGTAAAAAGGGTGGGTTGACAGCAGTACAAAATGTCAGACTAACGCACCTTCAAATAAAAGTAAACGAATAACCATTTTGCATGCTGGATCTGAAAAGGGCTGGGTTTTAAATTGTCCACTATTATCTGCAAAAAAACATAAAAGATTCTAGTTTGGACTATCACGAAGACACGACCACAGAACTTTTTGAAAATTGGTTTCAAAATTCCCTTTTGCCAAATGTTCCCGAATAGAGTGTTATCGTTATGGACAACGCAAGTTACCATAGTCGCCTACTAAATAAGGTTCCTAATGTAGCCAACACCAAATCGGAAATACAGAAAGATATGTTAGAAAATGACATTTATTTTGACTTTAGTTATAAAAAAGTGATCTTTTGGAAGATTTGAAAGACTATAAATTGAAAAAGAAATATGTTTGTGATAGTATGGCTGAGAAAATGGGACACACTGTTTTGCGGCTTCCTCCGTATTATTGCGTGTTTAATCCAATTGAACATATTTGGCACCAAGTTAAATCAAAAATAAGGGCCCAAAATGTTTCTTCTACTTTAAGCCTTATGAAAGCTGGAAGAATTCCATTCAGCACGTTGTTAAAGTTGAAGATTCATATATTTATGTAAATAATATAAAACCACCTAGTTACCTCAGCTGATGACAGTGATAGTGGAACCGAATTAGGCTTAAGTTAAAATATATTTTTATTTATACAATATGTCCTCTCTTGTAAACCCCATTCATTCAAACTGTATTTTTGTACTTCTTATCCATTTGTTTTTACATGCATCTATAAATAAACATCTCCAAAAATACTTATAATTTTATTCATTTGCATTAATGAATAAAATTCTTAAGACCATTTCTGCAATCTATCATAAACAAAAGGTTAAAATTTTTATATTGCCCACTTAAAACGGCCAAAACAGGATCTTATATCTTGGGACAGGCTATATCAACCATTTAGATTTCAAAGTTCCAGTGTGGAAGAGAAGTACTAGGTAAATAAGATGAAATAAAAATATTAAAATAGGGAGTTGGAATATCGCGTTAATTTGCCTTATGGTTATATTCTTTAGGAGGCCTACAAAGTAAAAGTAATGGTCATTCCATATATTTTTTTGTATAATATTTTTTCATGATAAAATTATTTTCCGACATTCTGGAATGTCTTCACGTTTCAGGGTCCCTAGGTCCCTAAATAATATGTCATTTTTAGGGTCCTTTGGGTCCAGGAAACTAAAAATTAAGTTATTTTCTCGTTATTTGTAAATACCTCCAAAGCTCTTGCTCTGCGCAACTTTTATGATTAATATCTCCCTGTAAAGTACTAATCAAATTCCTCTATTTAAATTTAATACTGGGTAAATTCACTTGACTATTTTTTTAAAAAGTAAATACAAAGGCATATATGCTTCAAGAAAATAAAGAAAAAAATATAAAATACCCAAATTGTCAACAATAATGTTCTGGAGAAATTATAAGAATCATTCCTTAAAAAAACCATTAAATAAACTTCGCCATGTTTCCTTTGTTTTGAACTCTAATGGGACAATAGAGAGATTTTGCAACGCTTATTTTAGCACGCGCTTATCGCTATCTTTATTTTAAGCATCCGCAACATTAAAGGGAAGAAATTAAATATAAAGACTGTTTTGTTATCGTTATTTGAAGCATACGCAGTCGTAAAATGATGGAATTGTTCCTCTATTTACTTCAAAGATTGCTGTAATTTAAAAGATAACAAATGAAATTTAATGGGAACCCACTGTTTGAAGCTTACGCAGTATTAGAACAAAATAAGAATTCCTTTATCAACGACAATACTCTCCCTTATTGTCCTTATCAGATAACAGCTGTTTTGTTTTACTATCAAAAATATAACCACGTGAACTTAACCCATATTTAAAAAATCCAAAGAAAAATCTTAAGCGTACTTTGATACACTTAATGACAACAATAAAATATCCTTATCAGTGTTTGTAAATTTGACACGCTTAAACATACAAGTAATTTAAATGTGCAAATATTTGTAACTATAATTAAAATGATGTTTGACAATAGATTTCAGGGGAGACCAAAAAAAAATAAAGTGTGAATTTACTACGTACTTTTCGCGTATAATTTTATTAATTTTCTAGAAAAAGTCGTGAAAATGTAAATAAGTTCTTTGTAATCCGCCACGCACCCGTACTGTGCTTTGTAATACAGAGTGAGCTGAGCTCAGCTCTTCTAATATACCAACATTTTAGTGCAAATATATTGACTACACATTTTTTATCTGGTCACATCGTGAAGAAAACCTGAGTGCCTTTTTAAATCACATGCAAATATAAAATTTACAATGGAAACTTAATCGCATGGTACCTTCATCTTTTAGAGCCTGTCAAATTCTACAAATATTTTCATGGAAAGTGTTCGAAGGATGTAGTCCGCTTAATTCCTCCCAGAGCGGTGCATGTTAGAAATACACGTCGCGCTAATACTTCTCATCCGTATGAGGTTCAGCTCGTTACTGCGCGTACAACGCTTTTCAAGCAGTCTTTTATATGGAGAACATCATCCCTTTGGAATAATTTGCCCACGGCTGTGTTTCCCACCGACTACAATTTACCTCGATTCAAGAACAACGTGAATCGCTTTTTCCGCACACATGCCGCTCCTGGAGCGCTTTAGGGGCTTCCCTGTAGTACGTGTGCTAGACTCATAAAAAAGAAATAATAACGTGTCTGCGATAATTCATTTTTGGTAAATGCAATTCTAGCTATTCAATAAAAAGTCGGTAGAGGGAACCTTTGTCTACGATGCATTTTAGTAAAAGTGTCAGTCAATTCCGAACTTTCTTCTTCTTCTTTGTTCCCATTCAAATGACACATTCCGCGGCCGCTAAATATATTAAAAAATCGGTGTCGTTTGTGAAGAAGTGGGTAAATCATTTTAACAAAACGAAAAACGTGGCTCGGTAAGCAAAGTCACTCTGAAAGTCGAAAAAAAAAAAAAAAACGAATCGTGTGTTTGTTTTCAGGAGACTCGAAATTGACGCTGCGTCAAATAGCGGCAAAATTAAGAAAATCGGGTGTGAATGAGTCCCATGAGAGACCATTCGATAACATCTTCGTGCTCATGACGTTAAATTCGGAAGCACGTTGATGAAAATCATGTCGCGAAGCGGCTCGCTTGGGCCCACGATAAGATACCAGAATGGCCCTCACAATCGCCGGACGCCAACCCTATTGAAAACTTGTGGTTCCTTGTAAAGAGTAAGCTCAGAGGAAATACTCTGAGGACTTCGACTCAGTTGTCTCGCGAGATTCGAAAAATTTGCAGAGTATGCAGAAAATCTCGTCGACAGCATGCCTCGAAGATGCCAGGCGATTATTGATGCAGGATGCGATTGGACAACTTACTAAGATAATTGCGCCGTTGTTAACACACCCAAGAATACATTGATGGCAAAAAATGTTCTGGAAACACATTTTTTCAAGAATACTTGACAGACTGTAGATATATTGGTACAAAGTAAAAGTAACGTCTTCTTGAAACATTTGATCTACAGAAAACTAACTCATACGAATAGATATTTGAATGTTAATTCACACTATCATGCTTTTCAAAAACGATCTTTTATCAACTCATTAGAATTTAGAGCTTAGTCAATACGTAATGAATAATCTCAACAGCAGCAGATAAATTAACCAATGCTTTTAAAAGACATGAGTAATGCAATGGCGATATGAAACGTTCGTTTAACCGCTTTAAGAACCCGGCTCTTAGATAAGGTAGTAATAAGGATGATAGTTCAGTTTTACCTTACATACTCGGTATTACAAACAAAATAGCCGAATTATTTAAAAGATCCAACATTTGCACAATCTTCAACACTTGTTAGAAAATTGGACAATGCTTGGGAGCACAAAAAACACAATTCATATACAAACAACCGGTGTGCCCCAAGGCTCCATACTCTCTCCTACTCTCTTTCTCATTTACATTAACGATCTGCTGGAAAAGACCAATCTACAGCTTTGCAGATGGCAGTACGCTTATCTCTTCATTCGCTTTGAACGCTCGGACATCGACTGCTCAGGCGAGTGTCCGCAGACAGCGGGAAGTTGTTCAACTTAACAAAGATCTAAAAGAAATTCTATCTTGGGGTGACAGTAACCAAGTGGAATTTAACGCTACAAAAACCTAGGCGGCAGTTTTTTCTAAAAAAGTTAACGTTGCTGAACCCGACATAGTTATGGCGGGACACTCCATTCCTCTAACATCGTCACTTAGTACTTTGTTGGGCGTTAATTTGGGAGCAAATATGTCCTGGCATGAGCATGTTGCGGGCATAGCAAGGAGAGCTTCTCAAAATTTGGGAATATTATTTGGAACTAGAAAGCTTTACACTCCACAACAACTGTTAATTCTTTACAAAGCTCAAATTTGACCAACTATGGCATACTGCTCCCATGTTTGGGGCTCCGCTCCCAAACATACACTGCATTTGTTGGATTCTATTCAGAGAAGAGCTGTTCGTCTGATTGGAGACCCGGAACTGGCCGGCGGCCTTGATTCGCTAGAACATCGAAGAACGATTGGCGACTACTCTACAAGTATTTTCATGGAAAGTGTTCGGAGGATGTGGCCCGTTTAATTCCTCCCAGAGCGGTGCATGTTAGAAATACACGTCGCGCTAATACTTCACATCCGTATGAGGTTCAGCTTGTTACTCCTCGTACGCTTTTCAAGCAGTCTTTTATATGGAGAACATCATCCTTTTGGAATAATTTGCCTAGGACTGTGTTTCCCACCGAGTACAATTTACAGAGATTCAAGAACAACGTGAATCGCTTTTTCCGCACACGTGTTGCTCCTGTAGCGCTTTAGGGACCTCCCTACAGCACGTGTGCTAGACCCATAAAAAAAAAATCCCTGTTCGTGTGGTACGGGTATGATTAACTAGGTTTAAGGAACGTGAAAGACGTATAAAAAAAAACAAATTGTACAATCAGCTGTAGCTGAATATCATCATTCTACAGGTCACATCTTCAATGTAAGAGAAACCAAAATTTTCATTCCTGTTTCTGATTTCTATGACCGATATCTTCCTCAATCAAATCTACAAATACCCTAATAACATTAATTGAATCTCCTGAAGATGTCTTGTGCAATAGTAGATGAAACGTCGGAAGGAAGTTGAATATTCGAAAAATGTAGACATTTAAATTATAATTATACCGCAGATTAAACAATAATGGAAAACTTTTACTGGGCCACGTTCTGAGGGTAGAGAAATACCATCTGCTGCAGCTGATAATACAGGGAAAAATTCGATGAAAAAGTATAGAAAGAAGACGGCTTTCATGGTTGCGGGACGTACAAGACCACTTGAACTGCACAACAAGACATCTATTTAGATTAGCAGTCTAGAGAATACGTCTAGCCTTAATGATTACCAACCATCCTACATTTGGAGAAAAGGAGACCTTGCATAGAATTAGGATTTACGTTCGGAAATTTGGCTTCGTACTTTATTAACTTCTTGTAAAATAAATTTTGGAATGAGTAATATAAAAATTATTTTTACAATATACAACTGACATACTTTCTAAAAATCCGATGACGTAAAAATGTTAGAACTTTATTATAAATTTTGGGGTATTAAAAGACGTAGTTTTTGAATGTTTACTTTTATAGCTTGATTCACTTTTTACGCTAGAGCAGTAGATTTGTAATGTAGAAAATGATTTACGGAAATAAAACAATATTTTCCAAACTCTTGTTTAGAGATATTATTGCTCTTTACGAGCAAAAACGCAAATAATACATCACAACTGTCAATTCTCCTACAGCCGTTCTAATGTAAGTCTCGATAAAACTTGAGTTGCAGCAAATTTTCTCCTCTAAAGAAAATACCTTTTGCTACAGCAACTCGAACCAACTTTTTTTTCTTCCGTACATCATAAATCTTAATCTGCATAACTCTTTCAATGCAAATTATTGCAAAAATTCATCCTATTAAAATTCTTTGTTGACGACAACACGGAAATAATACCTATTGGAAAATCCGGTAACAAAGTTGTGACATCAAACATGGTGAACAATGGTAAACGACAGAAAACCAATGCTAGGAAAGGGGAATTTTACAAACAGAATATATTTAAAAATGGATTTTAATGCTATATGTAATTGCAAAAACTTTATTCTAGATAACTTTAAAGCAAATAAAATTTACTCTGGGGACATAAATGATCAATGACTTCATAAAACACACCCCAACTCGTATTTTTGCAAGCTTTCATTTGACAGCCCACTCGATGACTTGGTAAATAATTTTTTTTCACACTCGATTTCACCCCCCAAAACTAACCCCTCAAGTCAAAATTTAACTTTCAAAACTACACGGCTTTGATGAGGCCATCAATTCCTACATTAGTGCCAAATTTCAATTTTGTATGTCAAGAAGTTTCGGAAAAAATTGGGTGTGACAGACGGATAGACAGACAGACACCGAAGTGATCTTGTAAATATTCCGGAACACTAAAAACTTTCATAAATACGAATTATTATATGGAGATGAAAAATATTAATTCTGTGTAACTAACAAGAAACTCAGCCATAAATACATATTTATGGTTTTTCAAGTATGTACGTCAGTGGTTACAGTAAATAGACAGGTTCAACACTATTGTCTCAGAGCTGGGCAATGGCAGTGTTGTTTAAAAACGTTTTTTTTTTTAAAAAAAAAAGTTGTGTTATATTAGAAAAGTTTAGCTTTTGTTGGTTTAAAAGTGGAGTTGATACTGCAAAAGCCAGTTGCAATTGAATATCACTACTTAAAAAAAATATCTCTAATGAAAATTAAATTATACAAAGAGTTTTTTATTGAAAATTGAAATTTTTCTTAATGCCTACAATCATTAAATTTTTGTTAAATATTGTTTCTTTTATTATAGTTCCATTAACGATACAACATGCTGCTCGGTAGAAATAAGGTCTTAACACTCGATAAAAAGACTTTTCATACAAAATACGTCATATAAAACGCAAGTTTACGAATTAGTAAAACTTGCAGCTATTTAAGCACTTAGCACGCGTCAACTGAACCACCAGGAATCCAACAATGTTCACAGTTACGCTGAACTTGTATCGTTCAGATATTACTTATAAGAAATAATAACCGGTCAAGTGCAAGTTAAACTTGCGCAATTAGTGTTCCGTACGTTGATTGCTTTTAAAATAAAAAAATTTTGTTACAGAGGTATAAAATGATCAGTGACTTCACAAAATACACCCCAAATGAGTTTTCAACAAAGTTTGTTTCCAATCTTTACTGAAATCTGATGACCTTGAAATTTTTGTTTTTTTTATATACCATATAAATTATTAAAGGTAATGCACTCGTGATAATTTTCGTTCAATCTACATCCTGTGGAGAATATTCCAGAATTTTTTCGAAATTTTTTGATAAGTACTTTTCGAGATAAGGCCCGGGACAGCGATTTTTCGCGAATTTTTAAAAATAATACAAAGAAAAGGGCGCGCAAGTATAATTTTATATATATATATATATGTTTTTTACTCGTGTTTTCACCAGCTTTCATTTGACACCACACTCGATGACCTAGTAAAAAATTTTTTTTTCCCTTCCGACTTCACCCCCCAAAACTAACCCCCTAAGTGAAAATTAAACTCTCGAAACTACATGGCTCTGATGAGGCCATCAATTCCTATATTATTACCAAATTTCACCTTTCTATGTCAAACAGTTTCGGAGAAAATCGGGTGTGACAGACAGACAGACAGACAGACAGACACCGAAGTGATCTTATAAGTGTTCCGTACGGAACACTAAAAATTAAGTACCCAACCATTTATATATTTATTAGAAATTTTTGTTTGAAACAGTATAATACGTTATCTTTAAATTTTACTATTACTGTTTTATATTAACAGCAGGGTTTTTTATGGTTTTGTCTTAAAAATCTGGTGGTTATAAGAAAACAGTTTTTTGTTCAAAGCTTCTTAAACAAAAAAACATTTGGCAACATTGTTTTAATTAAATTACAGGCTTCCAAGAGGGCTGCACTGGAACTTTTAAAAAATTTAAAAATGTCCGAATCCAGAAAGAAAATATCGACGAGGTCGGACTTGCACAATTAGTGTTCCGTACGGTGATTGCTTTTAAAATAAAAATTTTTGTTACGGAGATACAAAATAATTAGTGATCTCACGGAGCACACCCTAGATGAGTTTTCAACAAAGTTTCTTTCTGTTGAAAACTAAAGACCTGGATTTTTTTATCTATACCAGATAAATTATCAAAGATAATGCAATCGTGATAATTTTCATTCAATCTAGAACTTATGGAGAATATTCTAGACTTTTTTCGAAATTTTCTGATTAGTACTCTCAGATATGGGTGGGGGGACAGCGATTTTTCGTGTTTTTTTTTTAAATATTTTGAAGAAAAGTTTGTGGAGCATTTTTTCTAGGGTACGTTCCAGAATAAAAAGTTGATTAAACATATGCCAATCAGCTCAGTCGTCCAGTGAAGTTTTTAATTATTGTTGAGAAATTATATGAATGAATAGAGTGTTCTATTCTATTTCGTTATTCTGTAGCTATAAATTAGAAAAAACTGTTTCTTTTTTTATTAATTAGCTTTTAAAAAATAACATACATCAGCTGCTTATTGGAGGAATTTTTATTGAAGGAGCGCAACTGTGGCAAGAGGAACTCCATCCCCTATCCAGCAAAGTACTTTACTCGATGTATATATTTCAAAACTAGCAACTATTTCTTCCATTTCGATTCACGTCGAACTTAATGGCTTCCTTGAAATAACTCTATTTTTATAAGTGCGAATTAAAAGAGAAAACTATTTTCAAACAAGTCTATTTATAATTCATCAGAAAACAATGTCACACTAACACTTATTTACGGCCAGCCTCTTAAATTACCAAAATTAGGTCACTGTGATGTTTAAGTAGCCACACCCATCAATTTCTCCTATTCACCTAAAAATGTGATCAGAATTTAGACGTTTTGTTGGGTCTATTTTTATTTTGATCG
>CM032454.1:171814336-171882289 GCA_019049505.1 Pachyrhynchus sulphureomaculatus | reverse complement strand
TTGTTGTACTGCAGTCTGCAATATGCCTAAGGATGCCTCTATCTTACAGTAAGTCACATGCCGATCCTCTTCAGTCATGTTGCATACAATATCCATTTTGGTCACCCTTCACGTGAGATTTCCATTTGTTCACAAAACTGTTTTTTTTTTAAACGCTCACTGTAAACAACCTACTTGAACAATTTTTAAACTGCCACTGTTTTTACAATAATAAATGTCAAATTTTACAACGATGGTACTGTCACAACTCAATGGCGCCATCTAGTGGTTCTTTGTAAAAACTTAAAAGGCGGCCTCGTATGCGAGTTGCAAGAGGAATTATTTTATTATCTACATATATGACAGATATAAGTTAACGCTTTCTTTTAGTATGAAATTTTTCAAGTCTATTCAGTAAAAATAATGATTTGATTTATTTTTTTTATACACTCTGTATATCATTTTTCGGAAGAAAATTTAATCTGTAACCTCAATGGGCTTTACTTTTTTTATGCAAAATTGTGACAAGATTCGTTCAGCCGTTTTTTGCCTGACGTAACACACACTCAAAAGGAATGATTTTACAAATAATTGCCCCTGTATGTAGGAAATATATCTACCAACCATTGTTCTGAATAATAGTCAGGGTACAGACAGCTCCTGTTGTCATTTTATTATATTTATAATTCAAACACATAAGCATAAAACTATCTAAAAATTCGGTAGATTTGTCTCATTTTTGTTGAAATTAATTTTAAACGAATATTGGGATATTACCTGTGGTCGGAGCCTACTATGATTATTATTATTAAGATGGCCGAAATATGGGTGCAGATTTAAATTTGTAACGTGTGAAGCATATGAAGTGTGACAGTATTTTTCAAAAATATTATTAACGATTGACAATACTTGCAAAAGGGCTGGGACAAATTCTTCCCTAAGGAATTTCACACTCGGTGAAAAACTTTTAAAATCGGATCTTTTCCTGGGGTGTGGAACAATCGATGACAAAACTGTCGCGCACAACATAACGAAAATTGAAGCAGCCTGTATATCAACGGTCCAATTGCAAACAGAAATTTTATGTATGAAATGACCTTGTAAAGCCGGTGAAGGTGAAAAATGCAAACATATCCTCGCAACTCTCTTGTATTGCTAACGTATAAATGTCTAATATTTATATTTCAATTTTTGTATGAAAATTAATTTTTTACAATGATTGTGGTAACGAACTAAATGTTTTAACCTGCACTGATATCAAATGTACCTGAAAAGTGAAACATCAAGAGGTATTGGAAACATTCGAACCAGAAAAATTTTAACTGGTTTCGAATCAAATGTCAATTCACTTCGGAGGTTAATATTCATTAATTATTTATGTCTTTGAATCAATACAAGATAATTGAGACAATATTTTATTAAAATAAAGTCTGAAAAATGTTATCTAATAAGGAATTTTTGTTTGACACAAATTACAAACAAAAAACAAATTACTGTTCAAGAATAAATAATTTTACTTACCGGGAAGAATGAAATCTTCTTTTTTAAAATGTTTAGAACAAACTTTAGCATCAATTGGGATTTTTCGTTCAACTCGGAGAACTTTTTTCCACACTTTCAGTCCTTCAACTTTTTTCACTTGCCCAAATGCATTAGTAATATTTACATAACACTTATTCGCTTTTGGAAATGTATGAAAACTACATTTAAACGATTTTGTAAGCGACTTTTACAAATATAAACAGAACAAATGTCTTTTTTTGATTTTTCACGAAAAAACAAAAATTTCGGTGTTCATTTTTAAGAAAATTTGTAATTTTAATTTACACAGACGCTTATGACAGATTTAAAAATGCATCTCAAGTTTAATTCCTGAAAGAGCCGCGAGATGTCGTATTGAATAGGTAAGATTCTAATACTTATACTACTTATTTTAGGTGAACTGCGACTAATGAAAGAAGAGCTTTCAAACATCGAAAAATTCCGAGTCCCGAAAGAACGTTCGTTAGCTCAGTGTAAATCGAATCTGGAACAGATGCAAACTACAAAGGAAAATTTGGAATCCGAATTACACCAGGAACTTCTTTCTTCGTTATCGGTTGAAGATCAGCGACAAGTAGACATGTTAAACGACGATATACAGAGGTTACAAAAGGAGAATAAGGAGGCTTTTAGTACGAGGATGAAATTGGAAGCCGACAAGAATAAATTGGAAAATTTATTGACTAATAATTTGATTAGGAGAAGAGATGAAGTATCCCATGCATTACAGGTAAAAGTTTTTACAATATTTTAATTTTAATGGTTATTTATACCAGTGCATACATGGACTAATAGAAACCAGTAAATTGTTGATTGTGTGAGAAATTGATGAGTCTGGTTTAGCCTTTTTATGTACATATGGCACACATGATTTTATTTATGATGGTCTCAATTGCACTTTGGTCTTGGATTTTCTATCTCCACCGTCAGTCTTTCCTGGTCCAAATAATTTCCCTGCCAACAGAGAATTAAAAACAAACTTTTTGCCTGCCTCAAAAATTACAGGTCCTTTTGGCCAGTTGCTAAGACCATTAATCAACATTTTTTAGTAAATCCACCATACCAGCACTCACACGGCCATATTGTAACAACACCAGTTGAGAAAGCAAACTTGTTAGCTAAATTCTTTGCTTTACATTTGACTCTTGATTTTCAAAGACAAACACCAAAAACTATTTCCATAGTGTAGTCAAGACCGATATTGTCTTCAGACAGCGTATCATAAAACGTATTTTAATGAAGCTAGACACCAAAAAGCTTCTGGCGCAGATGGAATACCTGCCATAAAACGCGAGTGAACTAACACCAATTTTCTGTAGACTTCTCAACGTATTCTACTGAAAGAGAATATTTGCTTCCTGCTGAAAATGCGCTACAGTTCAACCGACACCAAAAAAAAGCAAGAAGTCTGCCAAACGACTACCGACCAATAATATCAAAAGTTATGAAAAGTCAGTATCTTCTAAGATACAATATTATTAGCAACTATCAATCTTCAAGAGATCATCAATATGGCTTTCATAAACATAGATCAACAGGAGATCGTCTGACTTATGTAACACATGTTTAGAACAATGCAATTGAACATGGAGAATCTCGGTTGGTTGCACTTGATATGTCTAAGGCATTCGACTATGTTTGGCACGATAGATTGTCGGTTAAGCTACACTCTTATGGCATGTGTGCAAAGTTCTGTTTATGACTTTCGTATTTCCTCAGAAAGCATTCGTTATAAGTGACACTCGACGGATTTTTTTCTAACACGTTCACTATCAACGCCGGTGTACTTCAAGGCTTAATACCCAGAACTCGCCAGAAATCTTGACACCTTGGAATATCGAAAGACAGTTTACGACTTGAGTCTATTCTACAAGTATTTCCGTGGAAAGTATTCGATGGATGTAGCCCGCTTAATTCCTCCCAAAGCGGTACATGCTAAAAATTTCACTTCACATCCATATGAAGTTCAGCTTGTCACTCCTCGTACAACCCTTTTCAAAAAGTCTTTTATATGGAGAATCTCATCTTTTTTTAATGAAAAGCTATTCAACACCAACGTGAAGCGCTTTTTCTGCCACACGCCGCTCTTGTATCGCTTTAGGGATTTCCCTGCGGCACTTGTGCTATCTCCATAAAAAGCATCGTCGCTCAATTTGCTGGGCGTTAGTTTGAGAGCAAGTATATCTTGGCATGAACATGTTGCATGCATAACAAAGAGAGCGTCTCAATAGCTGGAAATATTATTTCGAACGAAAAACTTTCCACTTTACAAAGCTCAAATTCGGCCAACGATGGAATACTGCTCACAAGTTTGGGGCTCACACCGCATTTGTTGAATTATATTCCAAAAGAGAGCTGTTCCCCTGATCGGAGACCCAGAACTCGCCAGCAACCTTGATTGCTTGGAACATCGAAGAAGAATTGGCGATTTGAGTGGAGAACCCTATCCCTTTGGAATGATTTACCCAGGATTGTTTCCCACCGAGAACAACCTGATCGTTTTTTCCGCACACGTGTGGCTCCGGTAGAGCTTAAGGGATTACCTTGCAGCACATATGCAAGACCCATAAAAAAAAACGTATCGTCGGCGTCGGTTGGGTTCCTTCGGGTCTGCCCTTGATCCAGACGTTAAATACAGTTGCGTACAAAAGTTTTAGGCCAAAAATTATTTTTTTGATTAATTGAGTTATAAAGGAAGAAGAGGAAAAAACCAAATACACCATCATAAACTACTTTAATTATACTAACAACATATACAACTAAAAAATCTTTTATTATAAATAACAATCATTTATAGCAAACATAACATTTTTCCGGCTATTCATAAGTATTGGGCTAACGTCAAATTTCCCAATAATAAGGTATATAACATAGCAAAAATCACTATAACTGGCAGTAAAAGATACATTCTTATCAATACTTTGTAGCCATTTCGAAGCTAATTCGGCGGCACATCGTTGAAGCATCGATTCGATTAATTTGAAAATTCTGTCTCTGGTGATATTGTCCTACTCTTCTTGAACTTATTATTGGAACAATTCTGAGCTCCCACTTTCATTTTCTCTCTTTCCACAAATGTTCTATGAGATTCAAGTCCGGGTATTGACTTGGTCATTCTAAAACTAGGACGATTTTTCTTTCTAAAAAATTCTTGCAAAAGCTTGGATCGATGTTTCGAATCATTATTTTGTTGAAAAATCCATCCTCGAGGCATATTTCGACGTCCATAAGGAAGCATGTATTCTGATAGAATATCTCTGTATATAATAGCGTCCACACTACCTTCAGTTTTAACTATTGGACCGACTACTACCACCACCATGATTAACAGTTGGTATTTGATATCGAGAATCATGTCTAGTACCTCTTGTTCGTCGAACATATCTTCTTCCATCATTTCCAAATAAATTAACTTTAGTTTCGTCCGAAAACAGCACATTTCTCCAAGCCTTCAACTGTCCAATTTTGGTCTATTTTTGCAAATTGTAATCTGGCCTTGTTATTTTTTTAACTGATTATCGGTTTTTTTTACTCGAACACGTCCAACTTGTGTTAGTCTACGAGAAACAGTACTCCTACTAATGTCAGCTAAATTTTCTTCACGTAATTCACGTGTAATAATTGCAGCATTCTTTTTTACGTCTGCAACTGCTTTTCTTTTAATTACTTTGTCGACACGAATAATGGCTTGCGATCTTCCAGGACATGGCTTATCATTCAGAGTACTTGTTCCCCATTTTTTAATTATATTGTTAACCGTTGTTTTTCCTATGGATAAAAGTTCAGCTATTTCACGTGAAACTTTTCTTTTACCGTACAACCGTTTTCCGAATGTTTAATGACGTGCGTTTCGGCATTTTCCCTCAGAGATACTGATACACAATTATGAAGTGAACTAAATTCTTCATGTTTACCTGGATTCACGATCAGAACTGTAAACATAACTGAGTAAATCACAGTTTCTTAGAATTGGCCCGCTACTTATGGTAAGAATAACCTAAAAATGTTATTTTTGCTAGGAATGATTGTTATTTATAGTAGAAGACTTTTTCGTTGTATATGGTGTTAGTATAATTAAAGTAGTTTATGATGGTGTATTTGGTTTTTTCTCTTCTCTCTTTATAACTCAGTTAATCACAAAAATATTTTTGCATGCAACTGTATGTGCCCCCACTTGAGAGCGAACATGACTTACAATGGCTGCTATTTTTTTTTTGTTCTAGGAAATTTCATTAGAAGATCGTAAACGTCAATTAATGAACTGCAAGACAGAACTAGAAGAAATTGATAAAAAAATAGACAAAGTAAACAAAGAATTAAATTCAATGGAGAATAAAGTTAAAGATATGACTAAAAAAGTAAGTGCCTACCATTTTTTTCCATTTTTTAATATATTTCATATGCATTAAATCTTTATCCATTTGACATTATATTTCTTTCTTATTTAGTTAAAACAGGAAAATACCGAACTTGAAAACTGGAAAAGGAAAGAAAAAGACGCACAAGACAAGATAGATGAGGATGCGAAGCATTTAGAAAAATTCGCGTCTAAACAAAATCTTTTGGAGACTAAAATCCAGGAAAGCGTAGAGAAAATTAACCAGCTGGGCGCGTTACCGGCACAAGATTTATATGGAAAGTATGTCAAAATGTCCTCGAGGGCGGTAAGTTTTGTAATACCTTTTTGTAAAGTAGTCTTAGGCAATTTCAGAATATTATTAGGATCCTTTTTTTTTAAACTGTAGATAAAAACTTTAACAACACTAAAATTTCCTATTCCGTCTATTTTCTATATAGGTTATGATGTTTTTTTACATTAAAATTAATCAGTTGGGTCTATGACTTGCCCGTAATTATATTTTTTAATAAATCTTTTTTTTAGCTATTTAAAGAATTAGAAAAAACCAATAACGAACTTAAGAAGTTTAGCCATGTCAATAAGAAAGCTTTAGATCAGTTTATGAGTTTTTCAGACCAAAAAGAAAAACTACAAAAAAGAATGGAGGAACTCGAAAGGGGGTGAGTTTCTTACTATTAATATAGAACGCAACATATCAGCATAATTAAAGGACTTCAGCCACTATTGCAAATCAACGCACGACGAAAACCTAAATCTCACTCAAAATTATCTGATATCTGATGTAATTTTAGGAATTTATGATATAATTTAAATCTAATTCACTTTTTCAGTGCTATATTAGTGTTAAAATAAAAATAGCATTGCTGAAAATTAAGTAACTAAAATAAGAGATGAATAAAACTTAACATTCACTTTTATTTGGACTTCAAAAAAAGTTTCAGCATGGCCTTACACATTTATTATGTATATGTGGGAGTGCTGTTATTGACATTTATGATTTATTTTGTGTATGTGATTTGTTTTGTGTATATTCGTTATACATAATATTGATTTAAAATAATTTATAATATAAGTGAAATGAATTTGACGTCTTCAGTGCTAAATTGGTGTTAAAATGAGAATAAATAAAAATTGTATTGCTGTAATTTAGGTAACTAATTAAAACAGAGGATGAATATACTTAACGTTCAATTTCATTCGGATTTAAAGAACGACTGAATGTGACCTTACACAATTATTATGAGTATGGGGGAGTCATGTTGCTGACTGACAAAGTATTTATTTAGTACTGATAGTGAATTTATTTCAATTATTAGAGTTAATTTTTTAACAATTTTCCACCATCTATAAGAGAACTTTACAGTGTTATTTTTGTTTTCATTAAAAATATTGTCCAAACTTTTTGGAGGACACCGTATATAATTTTAATTTGACTTATAATTTGAATGTGTCCCTGAGATTTTTTTTTGTCTTAGTGCTTGAAGAAGTGAATTTGACCGTGTCCATATAGACAACTATCCAACGTTTCACGACATGAACACGTTCAGTATTCTAAACTGGAGGAGCAAAAATCCTCGAAAAAACTTCTTGCAGTCGTAAGCACAATGTCGGTTAAGACCGTAAAAGCGTCCGTTCCATGTTAAAATTAGGGCTTATTCCATTAACACAACAATATATTGAATACTGGCATTTTAAGTAAATACTTAAAATACAACACAGGTCAACGCTTAACATAAAAATAAATAAAAGGAGTTCTACCACATTCAGTAGTTTAAAAAAATTCTTTACTTTTTAATCGATGCCAAATTTGTTACTTTTTCATGGTCAAAATCCTATATTTTTACAGTGGCAAGAGAATCCAAGACCTCATAGAAGTTCTGGAACAAAGAAAAGTAGAAGCAATTCAGTTTACGTTCAAACAAGTTTCCAGGTATTTCTCTGAGGTGTTCAAAAAATTAGTACCTTCAGGAAAAGCAAAATTAGTTTTAAGAACGGCGGATAGCGATGAAGGACGGGACATTACGCCTGAAGACACCAATTCAGACATTTTCCAAGGTATTTTGATTTTAGTTTTTCGTTATTGTTTGAGCTCCATTTTATTTCTTTTTCTTGACTAGTAAAAATGTTTTTGCTTGATACCTACTGAATGAGAAGAAGATGAGATAATTAATACATTTTTGCTATTTTTTCTTTAGTCAGTCTTAATAGTTGTATTAAAATTAACTCTAAGAATTATCAAATGATTTTTTGTCCTGTTTTCAATATACTTAAACTTGTTCTTTATCATTCTGTTCATGTGGAGAAGAAGGTACAGTTTATTGACGTTCCCGATAAGGTACAGTTGGGAGAGCGGAAAATGAGATTCCCTAAGTGTTTTTACTTTACTCGAGGGTCTTGTATGACTGGAGCTAAATCGATAGTTTGCCAAAATCAGTTATTGGATACCTTCAACACAGAGGACTTTAGATCACGTTGGGTTAGACGAGTTGCACCGTTTTATACATATATACATAGATATGTATGTATGTATACATATACAGGGTGCTCCATATGTATGGAATAATGATTTCATAGCATTTATTAATCAGTGTATCAGGAAAATGTTTAAATAAAAGTTATAGGGTGTTATACGGCGCACATGCTGACGTTGACAATAAAACGTTTTGAACTGTCAGTTCGAAGAAATTACGCCATCTTGATTTTTTTAAATGGAGAGCCCTGTATATGATTTTATTTTTGAGTCCTACTAAAAATTCTAGATATTATTTGTCCAACATACCATGTGTCTAAATTGAACTGTTTTGGAATTATTATCATTTGAAATTTAAAATAAAAAAAGCCAAAAAAACCATTAATAAATACTCTAGGTTTATTTTTAAGGTAACAGTTGCTCAAAATGTCTACCGTTAACAGCGAAGCAATAACCCAGTCTGTCATAAACAGCCTGAACAGAGTTTTGCAGAGAATACGGGGTGATTTGTGCTACTTCATATTGAACTCTTTGTTGTAAATCTTCTACAGTTTCAGGTCGACTTTGGTTTTCAAATGACCCCATAAAAAAAATCGAGTGGTGTAAAGTCGGAACTTATTGCAGGCCATTCTACAGCTGCTGTGGAATCATTATTCCATACATATGGGGCATCCTGTACATATATATATATATATATATATATATATATATATATATATATATATATACCATATATATATATATATATATACCATATATATATATATATATATATATATATATATATATATATATATATATATATACCATATATATATATATATATATATATATATATATATATATATATATATATATATATATATATATGTAGGCTGAAAAGTTTTTGGTCTGACACAAAGATATCAAAAGAACGTGTTGGTCATATTTTGCATGAACATTGGGTATGAGAAAGCTCTTTTCGAAATGGGTACAACGTTTGCTCACAGTGGACCAAAAACAACGTGTTGATGATTCTGGGCGCTGTTCGGACCCGTTTAAGTGCAATAAAAAGGTTTTTTTATGCGATATGTGACAATGGATGAAACAGGGTTCCACCACTACACACCGGAATCAAATCGATAGTCAACTGATTGGACAGCAGCCGGTCAAAGCCGCCCGAAGCGACCAGTCGGCTGGGAAGGTTTTGCCCTCTGTATTTTGGGATGCGCATGGAATAATTTTCATCGACTATACTAAGAAACGAAAAACGATCAATAGCGAATATTATATAAGGTTATTGGTGCATTTGAAGGGAGAAATCGCGAAGAAACGGCCCCAAATGAACAAGAAAAAGGTCCTCTTTCATCAAGACAACGTACCGTGTCACAAGACAATGGTTACAATGGCAAAATTGCATGAATTGAAGTTCGAATTCCTTCCTCATCCACCGTATTCTCCAGATTTGGCCCCCAGTGACTATTATCTATTCCCAGACCTCAAAAATATGCCCGGGAAAGAGATTTGGCTCCAGTGAAGAAGTTATTTCCGAAACTGAGGCCTATTTTGAAGACAAAGACACAAGAAAGGTATAGAAATGTTAGAAAAGCATTGGACTGATTATATCGCTCTGGATGAATAAAGTCGAAAAAATGTGTTTTAAGTAGCTAGACCAAAAACTTTTCAGTCTACGTGTTTTATGACCTTTTATAAATATATATCATAAACGCCCAGACCTTAATCTATTTTCCAACATAATTTCTACTTATATTAATTCACTTCTGTATTTCATACTCCTAGAAATCTGCTACCTGGTTTGCTAACCACTGCAGCACGGCCATTTTCGCGTCGTCGTTGGTGTTGTAACGCTGATCGCCAATGTGCTTCTTTAATTGCCGGAACAAATGCGCGATCACCCACTTCGTCACTTATCCTGCATGTTTGTACGGCTATCTTTAAATGCTCTAATTCATTTTCTTACCATTCTATTGCAGGCGTTTTCGCTATACACTTCACTAATCTGCCGGTGAATTTCGGCCGCTTTCACGTCTCTTGCATTTAAGAAACGAATTACAGCAATAATTTCACAATCTGCGGGATTTTCAGTGGTCTGAGGCTTTTTAAACACGCACAAACAAATATTAACTCTGACGAATGCTTCCATAATGGCGTCTCTGGTTAGCCAATAGATGCAGGTACTCAGCGCACATGCACAGAACGGCGACAGTAACGCTTCAACGGCTATATTTCAAAACAGATAATAATAATAATGGAACTAAGAAAACAACTGAATATTAAAAAATACTATTTTAGCTCAACAATAAAAACGCTTTTATGTTAAAAATATTTCCACGGAATTTGACAGATCAAATACCATACTTTCGAAGCAACTGCAACCATGCCTAACTCTCTGTATGTAGAACATTCCATTGTGTTTTTTTTTAACAGGTATTGGTGTTAGAATATCCTTCACGGACGCCGACGTAGAGATGAAAGAAATGAACCAACTCTCCGGAGGACAAAAATCTCTCGTCGCTTTAGGTCTCATTTTTGCCATTCAGAAATGTGACCCCGCCCCATTCTATTTATTCGATGAAATTGATCAGGCATTGGACGCTCAACATCGTAAAGCCGTAGCTAATATGATTCACGAACTGTCAAAAGATGCTCAATTTATCACTACGACGTTCAGACCGGAGCTGTTGGAACACGCTCATAAATATTACGGAGTCAAATTTAGGAATAAAGTGAGTCACGTCGAGTGCGTCACTCGTGAAGAAGCGCGAGATTTCGTAGAGGACGACCAGACCCACGGTTAGGTTGAATTGTTAAGAAAGAGAGTTTATTTTGTTATTTATAAATGTAGGTTAAGTTTTAACATGTTGAAGTACGAGAAGTTTTATTTTAAGGTGATTTTTTAGGACAAGTTTCAGTTGTATGTGAAATATCAAATCGTTTAAGAAAAACTAAAACTTGTTGCCTAAATGTACCTTTGTACTTGTAAAGTTTAGGTTTTATTTTTGATACTGTTTACTTTGATGTATTGTAGATGTTTTACAGTCTGACACATAAAATTGTTAATGCATAAAGAATTTATTCCCAAAATGAATGAATTGCCTTTTGTAAAGATATATCGTTTTAAGATCCTTATGTGACTTTTAATTTTGTATTTTTACTTTAGGATAGTAATTACTTTAGTTTTTGTGTGTTTTGGTAATTGACTCCTGAAATAATTGAATGAATATTGAAGTAGCATAAGATATTTTAGGAATACATTTTGACTCTAGCAAAACTATGCTTGTGAAGGATATTCCTTATTCAAAAATACTTCTACAACAGAGGCCTGTTGCATAATATTTTACAAACTAACATGCCAGTTTAT
Organism: Pachyrhynchus sulphureomaculatus; assembly: GCA_019049505.1. Lineage (NCBI taxonomy): Eukaryota > Metazoa > Arthropoda > Insecta > Coleoptera > Curculionidae > Pachyrhynchus > Pachyrhynchus sulphureomaculatus. Next base: position 171,870,577 of record CM032454.1, on the reverse strand, counting down.
GAACTCGCGGTCAGAATTGTTTATATAACCCAAGAAAATACCCATTTTGCGAATTCGAGATAAGAATAAAATAGATGTCAAGACCATAGGATATGATTAGTAAGATTGAAGAACTATGTAGTTTTATTGGAAACATTTCAATTTATATAAAATCTTCTTGAGGGCTCACAACGACTGTTCTCCTAGTTACTTAATATTCAAGTAAAATAAATAATATAATAGATAACAGATATATAGGCGCACAAAAGGCTGAGAAACATTGGATTTCAGCGGGACCACCGGCACTCTACACTGTGTGCGGTCCCGTTATAATTCAATGCATATCTGCATTTCGTGTACCTGGATGATGTGGAGCCTTTTATTTTATTTTAAGTAGCCCAGAAAAATCGGCTTTGGACCCTCGGGAAGGTTTTATTTAGGTTTTGTACAAATAATCGAAACGTGGACAACAAAATATGAAGTTTTCCTTAATCTCGCTCTCCATATTCCACAACTTTAACATAAATATAATATTAACCGGCCACTATCTTACTAGAAAAACATAAAAATTTTGCAGGTTCGTACGGGCGGAATTTTTGCTGAATGAGGACGCGCGGACATTCTGTGAATTTAGGAATGCTATTAGAAAAATGTTGAAGCACGAGGAAACTTTGTGGTGCGACAACGGGGAAGCCGCACGGATTCTGTAAATATGTGGGTCTTTTCAGCGAAACACAGCTGAATGGAAAATTCTAGGGAGCCAACTTGTACCCAACGTCAATGTTAAAGTTATCAGCTTCAAAAATTCGCTTTGGGTATTAAAAAGATAAACTGATAAACGCTGTCCGATGCAACCAATTGAATATTTAAAAAAAAATGTATTTTATTTTTATTGCCTGCTGTCATTTTACGTAAAATTGAGTTATAAAATGCAACTCGTTCATTGATGTCCTTAGAAAAGTTGCACGGATTCCGTAGTTTATACCCTCATAGCCGAAAGTCCATTCGTAAGTTGTGCGGGCTTCTAGCGACAAGTGAGGCATATATATATATATATATATATATATATATATATATATATATATATATATATATATATATATATATATATACGAGGATCGTTTGAAAAATAAGGTAAAGAAGAAAGAAAATATGATCAGAATTGAAAAATTCACCTTTATTTTTCAACATAATCTCCTTCGAGCTCAATATATTTCGTCCGGCGAGGTTTTCATATTATTAAGCCATTTTTATGAAATGATCTCTCGTAACGTGCAAAATAGCCAATCACAACATGCATCACTTCATCATTTCCGTGAAATCATTGTCCTCCAAGAAATTTTTTGAAGTTCAAGAACAAAAAGAAGTCCGAAGAGGCCAAATCGGGCGAATAGAGTGGATGGCTAAGCAATTCGAAGCGAAGTTCATGAATTTTGGCCACGACGAGTAAGGTGCAGCACACAAAACTTTTGCATACCTAAATGTTCCTGCAAAATGTTATGCACATGTTCACTTGAGATTCCTAGAATGTTATCAATCTCCCGAAACTTCAAACGACGGTAATTCAAAATCATTGTGTGGATTTTCGTCACAATATCCGGAGTTGTCGCATCGCTGGGCGTCCACTGCGATGCTCGTCATTTATGCTTATTCAGCCACGTTTTAACTCGTACTTTACGGTATTCAATGAAGGAAAAGAGTCACCCGGAACTTTGTCAAGCTTCACTTTTATTTCGGTGGCTATTTTATTTTTCAACAAGTAAAATCTTATCGCAGTTCGAATCTCAGTTTTTTCCATGATGTCGGAAATCGCGTTTGTATTTCGACCAAACAAACAGATACACGTTAGTCTTGAATCACTATAAATTGTACTCGGTAGGAAACACAGTCTTGGGCAAACATTCCATATAAAACACTGCTTGAAAAGGGTTTTACTAGGCGTAACAAGCTGAACTTCATATGGATGTGAAGTATTAGCGCGATGTATAATCCTATCTTTGGGAGTAATTAAAGGGGCTATCGAACACTTTCCATGAAAATACCTATAGAATAGACTCAAGTAGCCAACCGCTCTGCGATGCTGCAAAGAATCAAGGTTGCTGGTCAATTCTGTGTTTCCAATCTGGCCTAATCACCATTTTATTCAAAATACAGATATGGTGAAACAAGCTTCTTTAAATTCTCCCTGGGATTTCTATCAATTTTGCACTGAAGTTTTTAACTCGTGAGTTTCCTCGAATCGTTGAGACTAAAGCTAGTTTTTGAGATGTATGAAGAGATGGTAGTCAGTGTGTGACAGATCAGGACTATAAGCTCCCGTCCAAATTTTTGAATATTTTTGTAAACATTTGAAAAACCTTCCCCCAATTGACGACACTTGCTTCAATTTGTCTTCACTCATTACGGTAAGCCCATAAGTTTCTCATAATTTCAGCAGCATTATATCCTCTTGCGTTTAGAATCTTAATCACTGATCGAACTTCACAACTGACAAGATTTGTTATTAGCGCATTTATTCTTACACTTCTCCCCTCGATCCGTTGTCCTATGTAAGGACTTGATGGTATAGGATTTGTGCCACTATTTCCGCCCATATTTCTCTGTCTTGGGCTTGATGTGATGCTTCTGTGAATGTGAGGCCAGTTGTTTTAATATGGTCCGACCACCGTGTGGGGGACCGACCTCTCGGTCTTTTGCCATCTACGATTTATTATTACACGCTGGAACGGAAAGGCAAAGAACCATGAACTGACGACAATATGGTAGTTACATTTTCATCGTACCAGTTAAAGGCAATGCGCATGCGCGAACTAGTATATAATCGGTCGAAGTCATAATAGCATGTGTTAGTTCACGTGACAGACTGTAATTAGAGACAAGTCCAAAAACTATCAAGTTATTTTAAATAATGTGTTTCTTAAGTCATATTTTTGTAATATAAAAATTTATTAGATACGTACTACTTTGAGTGGTACAAATATTATTTAGCTATTAGTATTATTGTTGTACTTCCATTAATTCGTGCACAATATTCCTGTATGTTTAATATCGATTTACTAAATGTTTTTTTAGTTGTTTTTTTTTTTTTTTTTTAAGTACATAAATAAAGAACAAACTATTGGAGATCAGGGAATTTTATTTTTCTATAAGGCACACAAACATATATAAATTATTTAAATAAAAAATGTACAGTTCTCTACCTACTTAAAATATATTACAAATTATTCTTAAAGATATAATAGTTGTTTAAAGAGCACCCCCTACTAATTAAACAGATTTTTTTGCATAGGTCGTTAATAGTTGGAATGTTTAAAGAAAATACTTACTATAATTTCATAAAAGGCCTGCCGGTAAGTTGATTAAAATTTAGACAAATCTGAAGTTGCTTTTGTCCTTTTTAGCTACATCTTACAACATATTTTTGCACAAATCCAGAAACTCTACCTTTTGCAGCCGTACATTTTGTAAATACTTAAAAATACCTTCGCAAACAATCGTAAACTCCTACACTAGATAGGACAGAACAGTTCCACTATAAAAGTTAAGTGTCCCCGCTCACTCATACAATATACCTTAATTTTGCACTGTCCTGGGAACTATAGGTTTTTCCGCCACAGTAAAAAAAAGTTCTAAATATTATAAAATATATTGCAAACGGCTGTAAATATTAGCTAGAATATAAAAAAAAGACTCTCAATGACGCATAGTAATTGGAGAGGCAGCTTTTACTGTAACGCTTAAGGGTAGCAGTATAGTAATAATGGTTGGTAATAACAGTAGTAATAATCTTTGGTAAGGATCATGGCAAAGTAAACAAATCAAAGACACTATTTTTACCAACCCCACTAAAACTAACAACATTCGGTGAACATATTCTGTTTGGGACGGCTCTCAGTCCTTCCAAGTTCTATTTTAAATATGCGTCTCACCTGCATGCGAAGCGGGAAAAACGACGGTTTTCATCGTCGACTTTTCCGGTCTGAGCTGCTGCCTCCCATCAACAACGTGCCTTTTTACAGCAATGTTGGTTTGAAAAGTTTACCAATATCTGCTGCTTACAGCATGACGTGGTATGTGGCTTAAATAAATACACTTAACTAAATTAGCGTACTGACTTAAAGAGGATCGAATCCGACATCCTAAGCACGGCAAGAATGGAACTATACCGTAGAGCCAAATCTGCCACTCAGTATCTCTATATCGTTTTTTCTCTATCAAGTTTAGAAAAAAATATATTAAAAATTATTGTTAAAAATTTTTCGCAATCAAACCAGCAGAATCTGAGCTTCTGGAGAGTGCAAAATTAGTTGGATGAGCTCCAACTAAAAAAATAAAACAATTCCAGATTTATCCAAATTTTACCTGTACTCGATATACTTCGACTGCCCTATAATACCACAAAAAGTAATTTAATTTAAATAAAAAGCTTTGTTTCTTATTAATTTTTAGTGCAATTTAGTATACAGTGAGTGTCTAACCTAATTTTAAAAGATTTTGTGCTATTTATACACTCCGGAGTATTTTTTTCCTGTAATACAAAAAATTGCTGGGCAAAGGTAAATTATTGAAAAATAGAATATACCTATACAGCCTTGGCCAAAAGTATTAGGCACCCCTAATACACACGTGAAACTCATATAATATTAAAAAAAAAGACTAATTGTTTTAACAATACTATAGCCGGCGCTGTCAAAAGCTAACTTAAACAACAGGCAGTCTCTTTTACAGGTCCATAAAAAACCTGGCCCACAAAATCACGATAATGAGGTTTTTTTGATTTTTTAAAATGTTTTATCAGTCTCTTTTTACTACTTGTAATGTCAAGAAGCTTCCGTGCGTGTTTTATTTGTGAACTGGACATTCTTATATTTGAGAAATGCCTAAGAAAAGTGAGCTTGGTATCGAAAAACGAATTAAAATTCAAACCCTATATGAACAAGGCAAGTCCCAAGTAGAAATAGCTAAGTTAGTAAAATGTTCTTGGTGCGCGGTGCAGTTTGTGCAGACTGGCTGGCTCCCATGCCAACAAAAAGAGAACGGGCAGAAAACGTAAGACTAATGAGCGACAGGATAGAAAACTCATCCGCGAGTCTATTAAAAATCGAAAAAAAAAAAACATCATCTGAGCTCGCTGCAACTCTGTCGGAAGAGATTGAGATGCCGATTAGTTCTCGAACGGCAAGAAAGATGACAGAAACTGGATTAAGAGGGTGCAAAGCTAAAAAGAAGCCTTGGCTTTCAGAGACCAATAGGAAGAAACGCTTAGAGTGGGCTCTGAAGCACCAACATTTTAGCGAAGAGGTTTGGTCTAATGTATGGTCCGACGAATCCAACTTTAAGGTAAGTTTTTATATGATTTATTTTAACAAATAATTACATACAATTACTCTTGATTTAATCCGTTTTAGTCAAAAAAATAACTAATTTTTTAATTGAGTATTTTTTCTATTCTTACAGCTATTCGGAACGTCAGGTGTGATATTCGTGAGGCGGCGTGTCGGCGAGCAATGCTATCAAGATTGTGTGGTACCTACTGTAAAACACGAAGGAGGCAGCATTATGATCTGGGGCTGCATGGCTGCTAAAGGTGTCGGTGAAATGTTCGTTTGTGAAGGCCGCATGAACAGCCAAAAGTACATAAATGTACTAGAAACTGGATTGATGCCTTCGCTAACGCGCATTTTTGGCGACACTAATTTAGACGACATCAAATTCCAGCAAGATAATGCACCTTGACATTGTCTTGTTGGATTGACCGCAGTCTTTGGGGTATTCTGAATCGCAAGATACGGGAGCATAGCATAACATCAAAAGCAGCGCTAAAAAGTGTTTTGATGGATGAGTGGGATGCCATAAGTACAACTGAATGTACTAGGCTTGTACGCAGCATGCCCCAAAGAACTGCTGCTGTAGTTAAAGCTAAGGGCGGACACACCAAATATTAATTTATTTCATAATTTTACCTCAATATACGATTTTACAAGACATACGAATTTAATTTTTTACCCTGAAACACAAGAAATGAAGTAAATTGTAGGGTGCCTAATACTTTTGGCCAAGGCTGTATATTTTATTACTGGGCATCAAGGTCTCTCAACTCGAATAAGTTAACTCATATGATTTTAACCTGCCAAAATACGGCATATATAACATTACGTCACAAGAAAACCAACTTGATTTACAGGATATCGTCCATCTTGCTCCTGCAACACGCCAAATTACAGATCGTCACTTTTTTTCTTTAGTCATATAACATAATTTTGACCAAGTAAAATTATGTTTTTTTTTTTGTCGCTAATTACACTTAATTTTGATTTACCAGTTTGAATAAGGGTACTTCATATTTTGCTGTCGCGGTAAACTACACTAAACACCGTCAAATTTTTAAATATCTATAGGAGAAAGCACAAACAACGGCAACGAAAAAGTTTGAATGGGAGTGTAAACTTACAGAAGGTTAAATAAGCATCTTCCGTTTTACCGTTTCCTTTAAGATCTTCCACGTTGCAACATATTCGGGTTGAAAGGCCTTGCTGTAACGTAACAGATAAAACCAACGTACAAACCCAAAAACTATGCTTACGTCAAAAGAAGCAAAAAAAAATATTATAATGCGAAACATCAAAATAATAAGCCAGCTTTTGTTTATTATATGAACACAAATAAATACTGCTTAAATAATTCTCAGTATATATTACCACTATACCAAACACTTTATTTTTCCCTCGACACGCGTTTCGCATTAGCTTCATCGGTGAACGATGAGCGAAACGCGAGTCGAGTGCAAAAGTGTTTGGTATAGTGATATATACAGAGTAGTGTCATTGCGCCAACGATTCCAAATTCCCAACATACTTAAATAATGTTTAATTCGTAAATTTTTGACATGAAAAATTAAGATCTAAAATTTTATTTTTTTTTGAAATTTTATAACTGCACCATATAATTAAAATTGAAGAGTACTAATTAAATGGATTCATTAAAAACAAAATGGCTGGATTTCGGTGTCGGTTGTCCAAAACCGTACCCTTGTTTTTAGTTAAAGAATGCTGTAGTCAATGTTATAGCAAATATTCAATGAATATTGAGAAAATATCTTCTAAATAAAAAGCGTCAATAATTCTTATTCTAGAATCTACATACGTACCAATATTTACAGATTATAAAGTACAAAAATATGAAGGGCAACCTACACTAAACCTATCTAGAAGATAATACTTGTAAAGGCTCTTTACTCAAAAAGTTATCAAAGTTAGTGTATAGAGATAGATATTTTTAGGCAGCAATATTTTTTTGTATAAAAAAAAAAAAAAAATAGTATTATTTTTGGGACTTGGCAGGTTAAAAACTCTAATAACTTGTCATTATTTTTTAATAATAAGGAGGACAAGTTAGTTACAGTTCATAAAACAGTAAGTCGCAAGAAATTCTGTAGCTATTTCCATCCTGAAGGATTTTTAGCTATCAATAAAAAAAAATCCGTTGTGTTTAATGGGCTCTTTCACTATAAGTGAAGTTATGAATAACGCATGTCCACAAAAAAAGATGTTCTTGGATAGGGACCATATAAAAAACCTGTATTATTCTGATGTGCTGAAACCTACCTTACCACCAAAATGCTCAAATGTCCTCAATTTTTTGTTCGGAAGACTTTAGAGTTTGTTTGAGGTTATAGTAAAATACCGATGTATCCTACGTCAAAGTAACCTTCAACTTCGGTTTCAGAGCATCAAAATACATAGGGATATGTTAATTTGATCAGAAAATATTTACTTTGTCTCGGTTTTTGTAAGAATCAATTATTTTCATGCATTTATTTTCTTAACGTATTTTCAAACAAGTCTCACGAAAAAAAAAAATTAGGACATTGGAGCATTTCGTGGTAAGGTAGGTTTCAGGTTACATGTCTTCCATATGGTCTTTTTCCGAGAACAACACCTTTTTTTTTGTAGACCTGTGTAATTTAAACACAAATCACTTTATCTTAGATATGATTGTCAGGAATTGCCAATTGTAAAAAATACTCTAGGACTAACTATTATTCCTTTACAGATTGGTAAAACTCCAGTTGTGGCGATCACATTTCCTATTGGTCTACTTCTAACAACAGACGAAAGCATGAATCTCTAGTTAGTTGTTTTGTTGACAAACGCTGAAGCTAAACCAACTTCTGTTTTATATATGTTCTGTTTTGACTACTTTTAAAAGCGTTATTTTAGATATTGTAACTAGGATTTGAAAAAAGTTTTTCTAATTATACTTCTGAAGTTGGGGTTTTTATTAATAATTATATTGTAAATCTTAAACGTATAAACAAGGTAAATAGGAACGACGCATCATGTAAGTTGTATCGATGTCTCTTCAATGGCATTTGAAAAGTATAAAATCAATGGTAATCCGATGGATTTTACTAGCTATATCAGTTAATTTTTGAATATTTAAAATTGATTCTTAAAGGCTCTGAGAAGGCTATCCTACCACTATTTCCAAGAACAAAGCCAAGTTGTGACGTATGATATTCCTTTTGCGTTTTTTCAAAGACCTTATTGAAATTTTTTCAGCAAATACGATTATTTGTTTTACTGAAATGGATTAACACTAAAATCTAGTGAAAGAGCCCATTTTGTCCATACTACACTACGACAGCTAGAGATATAGACAAAATTATTCTGACTGGTTGAAACTTTTGGTGAAAGTTTTCGTTTTTCTCAATTTACTTTGATATTAATATTTTACTAAATCATTTGTCCAAAATATTAATAAAAGTATGTTTCAATCACTTAGGGAGGAATTTGTGCTTCGTTTAAACTCTGTACCAGTAAGGTATAAATTTAGATCATTTTTAAAATGATATTTTTCCGCACACCAAATTCAATTTTGCGTATATTTAGCCAATTTGATCGTTTACGTTTAAGTTTTTATTGTTCCCAGGTTTTTCCTAATATACTCTTACACCCCTTTAATTCTTTGAGATAGAAACGGTCGGTTATTCCTCCCCAGATCATAAACTAAATATAATATTTGTGGATATTCGAATTTTAATAAAAAAGGCACTTAACATGATTATCATTTTTATATAGAATTACAAGACATAAATCAATTAATAACACAAATCTTGAGCTAAGAAAGGACTATTGTAACGATAACTAGTAAGTAACTTTAATTATTTATTTTGTTTCCCTACAAACTCGTCAAGCAAGTAGCCTAATAACGGTAATGAAAATGTATATACTTTTGTATATTTACAATTGAATACAAAGTAAATTTGAACTAGACGAAAAGGAGTCTACCGATTTTATATGTTTTCACCCCCATCTGATAACGACAAAACTTGTTTTTTCTTGTAAGTTTTACCACACACTTAAATGGTAGATGATCTTTATAGTCAGTAACCAATACAAACTTAATTATTGTTATATTTATTATAAATGAAAAAAATACACACGAACAAAAAAAATTCGGGCTGAAAGCCATCATTTTACTGCATAGCAAGATAAACACAGCCTATTATTGAGAAGACCCAAAAGATATGAAGTAGAATAAAATCATTTTCGAAGATGCGACGAGAAAAATGGGTATATAAATCAAATTTCCTTCCTGCGACTAAAATACAGACTGTAAAATACAGATCATTTATGACGCTGATAAGAATCCTCTTAACAACGTAAAGTTTCACAAATTGAAAGACTCATTGCCTAGTCAGCTTTTATCTAAAAATAGAGAATTAACAATGTAAAATAAGCTTCGTGGTGATCGACAGGGGGCTTAAAATCAACATCTTCTTTTTATAAAACAATTTACCTGTATTCTCAATAAAATTAAGATTTTTTTAGTTTTCTCACTTATTTTTAGAGCTTATCACAATCATGTCAACTGATAATGATCACTTAAAACATGCCTTAGACAACTAAATATTAAAAGAACACAGTGTTATCACATATATCACTGGTCATTGATAACTGTCCTAAGAATACAGTTTATACTGATAATGTTGAATAGAGCTAAATAAGTAACCAGATTATATCGAAAATTAGTGATTGTCAGTAGTACTGATCAACTGAGCTTGCTACATTATTTTGGAGAATTAAGAAAATTTTAACATTTTCAGTTTTACTGCTTTATATTTTATTTAGTTTACTAGTAAGTAAAGTATTAAGGCCTTTAAAAAAATCTTTGCTATCACCAAATTATCAACTGCGCTTGAAATTAATATTAAATTCCAGTAAATTATTCAAATATACGGGGCTGAATCAAATTAAAACTTTAAAAGTGCAATAAATTTTATTTTGCAATAATTACTACATGTTATTTTTCAACGTAGTCCCCGAGATGTTGAATGCAAGTATTCCACCACTTCAGAATTGCATGGATACCACGTTTAAAAAATTCTTTTGGTCGTGACTGTAGCCACACTCGTGCACCGTGGTTTTCACCTCTTCATTACTTATAAAATGCTTGCCTCCCATCGCTTCTTTGAACGGTCCGAACACATGAAAATCACTAGGGGCGAGGACTGATGAATAAGGTGGGTGTATGAGATATTCAAATTTGATATCTTCGTTAGTCGTGGCACCTATCTTGCAGACACTTTATTGAATTGTAGCACATTATGGACAATATTTTGCGCGAACCAAAACCAATATCGACAATTGTGGCTATTTCGTTCAAAGTGATACGCTTATTTTCCTTTACAAACCGTTCCACTAACGCAATGTTTTTGTCCGTCACTATGCCGTGAGTCTGCCCTGATCGTGGGGCATCCTCCGCAGAAGTTACATCGCTTTTAAATTTTCTACACCACTCGTCCACTTGCTGCAGGGACAGCATGAATCACCGTACTGCTGTTTGACACCCTCAGTTCTCAAAAAACAGATCGCTTCTGTAATGCAGTGCAGGTTGACTGTGGGGCAGCCATCTTGTTACTGATGCTGCTGCTTTTTGCTTTGTTACAGCATTACTCTGCCACCTGTCGTTCATTTTGTAAAACTCGAGGAACACTAGTGCCATCTACCGAATTAATCATACAACTTTTCGGACTTTTGCACTTTTAAGGTTTTCCATTTGATTCACCCTCGTACATATTAAGTAGGCTTAAAACTGTTTTCAAATGCAGGCAGTTGAAAGTAATTGCATTTTTTTAATACTGGTATTTAAATTAACATAAAACTAGTATCGTAATTGCCCAAGAGCTATTGAACGTTTTTCTCGTTGAAATTTTATACGGTATCTTTTTAAGGCTTGAAAATGGTTTCACTCTCAGTACCAGAAACTTAAGTAAGAGTTTAGTACCCCCAAGAATCTTATTGGATTCCCTATACCTATCCTATAAATTTCGATCATTCCTTTGTAACCTTACACATTTTTTTAGTCTCAGGTATGAAGTCAACGTCACTTCATTTTACGGTACCTTCCTACAAAGTTTCAATCAGCATAAAATAAACACAGCTCTCAGACAAAGTACATCGTTTAAATACGTCAACGATTGACGTTATGTTGAAATATGCCGAATGCTCAGAGGTTGAAACATGTTTAGTTACATTAATTTACACCTTTTTTTGCAACGTTAGGAATCATTCAAAAAACACAGTTATGGCAATAAAAATAAAATAAAAGGTTTAATTTTTAAACTGTGCGAACCTTATACGAGGATTGCCTTTTAAGTTTTTACAAACGACCACTAGATGGCGCTATTGAGATGTGCCATTACCGTTGTTGTAAAATTCGACCTTTGTTATTATTAAAATAGTGGCAGCTCAGAAACTGGCCGAGTAATTTGTTTACAGTGAACTTTTTTTAAAAAAAACAGTCTTGTGAATAAATGGAAATTTCACGTGAAGGTTTTCATTGGATGATTTTTTTTTGGTAAAGGCCTAACTCAACAACAATGCCTCAAATCGCTTCGTTTAACTCTTGGTAATGAATCACTGTTTACAATTGGTTTGCAGAATTTCGTCATGGTCGTACTATTGTCAGCGATAAATTTCATGAAGGTCGACCAAAATCGGTTGTTGTTCCAAAAAACATCGATGCTGTACGCAACATGATTGAAGAGGATCGGCATGTGACTTACCGTGAGGTAGAGGCATCCTGAGGCATATCGAAGACTGATTCGATTTTGCATGAACATTTAGCTGTGAAAAAGATTGGTTTTCGATGGATTTCGCATAATTTGACCGAGGCTTGTGTCAATTTCATGTAAGGACATGCAAAATCCGTAAACAACATCGTAACAGGAGACGAAACGAAACGGATATATTCATACGAGCCGGAAACTAAGCAACAGTCAACCGTTTGGTTGTTTCAAGATGAACCTAATTCAACAAAAGTGGTTCGTTCGGGAAGCACTTTCAAGAAAATGATCGCTTGTTCCTTTTGTTATACCGGGCATGTTGTAACCATTGCTTCAGAGGATCGAAGAACAGTTAATGCTGAACAACAATTTGTTTGCCAGAAATCATCGATGAAATCAAGAAAAACAACCGAAAACCTTGCCTCATTCTTCATCATAACAATACCTGCTCTCACAGCACGTCAAACAATTGATTATTTGGCGGAGAAAAATATCGAATTAATGTCTCATTGTAAAAACTTAAAAGGTAGCCCTCGTAATAAATAAACTATAATTAATAAAAATTAAAAAGTCGTAAAAACATCACATTTCAAACGGATGCGCGTACTCAGAGTTCCAGTCTCTCTCAAATAGTGCTTGCAGTTCACTTCGTATCGTAGTATGATTAGCGTTCCTCTCGAATACAGGGTCGTGCAAAACGAATGTCACCCCCGCTGTGTCTGTAAAGTAGTCACCTGACCAATTTGATGTTCCTATATAAGCGGTATTATCTGTTACCATGTACTTGTTGTGATTGACCCGCGCGAATGGTATTTTTTGTTGCTCTTTGTCGGCTGGAACGATGAACCGGCGCTGAAAAAAGATTAATTGAGATAAAACTATAACATTAAACCCTTTTGAAGATTTTTTTTGAAACTTTAATCCCAGTAAACACTAGCAGGTTGAATCAACGTTAAAAAAGGCTAACTTAACGTCGCATTTTTATCACAGACAATTGTATCTTTTAAATAAAAATCGGCTTTCGACGTACTTATATAAAAGAGTAGTTTCTCTACGTATTTCCATTTCTCTCTCTATCCTCTCTCAATAGCAAAATGTTTTACTTATCCCCCATTTTTCTGGGCACTGTAGTACAATAATTCGTTAAAGCTTTTGCAGAGCCTATGGAGGCTATCGCTCAATGGTATAGTTCCGGCTTACCGTCCCATAGTCTTCGTTCGATTCCCGATAGGTCAGTACACTTTTGTTCTAAAATGTATCTGACTAGGCCACATTCCACGTCATGCTCTACTAACGGTAAACTCTCGAAAGCCGATACGCTGTACACAAAGGCATTTGGTTGTTAGTGGGAGCCCGCTCGTACCAGGAAGGCACAGCCCTCCAGCGTAGCAGATACATGAAGACGGCTTTCGAGAACTAAGTAGGGGAGTGCTCGGCCCATGAAAGGTTGACGATAAAGGAAATATCCATCCGTATGGGTGGAGTGGATACCTGAAGTCGGCCTTCAAGAACTGGGAGCTTACTCCGACAAAAAAAAACTGCCAACGGCATGTTAGCGCATGGTAACTTGAGCCGGAAGGCGAACGAAGTAGATAGCGCTGCTGTATTGAATGGGACATCGATATGAAGACGAGCTGGAAGGTTCAAATGCTATCGCCAACGAACATACCAATGCTACGAAGACGTTCATAGAGTTATTAAAAGTTTGGCATCCCGTTGAGGGTCGTGACAAGCAGGGGCTTAAAAGAACAAGACCGTAAAAAACAGCGAGCTGAGATAGTATCATCTGTCGATCATGTAGTTCAGATCCCATATTAAAGTGTAGGTCCTGCCTAGTTGACATTACCCAGACGTTAATTGGAGAGGGCAAAAAAAAAAGGATCCGTCTGATCCTCATACTACCACTCCTACTTTTACTGAACCGGAAACTTTCTTAAAGAAGTTGAAGTGGTATTTTGAATACCTTATTTAGTCTCTAAGAAAAAATTCTAATCGCAGGAAAATTGAAATTGTAAGAAAATATTAATTTTTTATTAAACTGAAACTGAGGATAAGATACATCTCACTTACCACCTCAATAGAAACTCCAGGATACGACTTATCAACACTAGCTATACTCTTCAAGAAATTATCTTCCGAAGGCCTCGAATGGTTCCACTTACTAATTAATAATTTCACTTTAACCCTGTGTTCTATAGCAGCTGTTTTCAGGGCGTCATCGATAACTGGCCAAAATATCCTTTTTGGCGTGTAAATCATTAGAGGAAAATAGTCCATTACTGCGATGTAAATGAATTTTTCGGCATGTTTTATTACGTTAGTTAAGGCATCGATATCGTTGGTCCGGCCGGCTGGATTGAAGGGGAGGGAGAACTCTAGAAAACATTACACGAGATCATTTTAGGTTGTGTATGCATGAGGGAAGAAAAGAAAACAAACAAGTTTAAATTACGTGTAAAATTCATAGCAAAACGTACTCGACTACATGCGCAAGAAGGGTAATGTTTTTTACTGCTATGGATGCATGAATATTTCTTTAGTCTCTCGTAAAACCTAAACTACTGGATGCCTTTTAGTTATTGGAGTTTCAATATATTCCGTCATTCTTCCGAAACTGACGCTAGGTCAATTTCTTCTTCGGGTACCATGACCGTTCAACGATCGTTGGTTATCATGTTGGCTACCATGCTGATGATAATCGTCTTATTGACGCCACTCGGAAGAGTTGAACCGTACCACTGCCTCAAATTTTTCAGTCACGATGTCCTCCTTTTCCCTAGACTAAGTCGGCCTGGAATCTTTCCCTCTATAATCAGATGCAAGATTTCGTCTTTTTCTGGATGTCTCATAATGTGGCCAAAATATTCTAATTTGCGTCTCTTGATGGTCGTGACCACACCCAAATCCTTGTCCATGCGAGTGAGAACGCTGTCGTTACTAATTCTGACGTTTAAGCTTTCCTTCAGTCAGCGTCAACGCTTCGATGCCGTACAAGAGAACCAGAAACACATAGCAGCTTACCATTTTCATCCGTAATTTTAATGATAGGTCGTGATTAGTTAAGATTTTTTTTGTTCTTCATAAATTAGAATTTTGAATTCCACAGTCGGGTGTTAGTGGTCGTTGATATTGCTACCGAGATACATCAGTTTATCAACTCTCTCTATCTTTGTGGCACTGACTGTAATACCACCATCTTCAATATTAGATTCTTTGCTTATAATCATAAATTTTGTTTTATTTGCATTGCGTCTTAAACCATACTGTGTACAAGTGTCAGTTATTTTATCCATAAGGTTTTGTAGATCTTTTCCGTTATTAGTGATAAATTAATGTACCATCGGTACATCTGATGTTATTTATGTTAACGCCATTGAGGTTGTTTCCCTCTATGGTACCAGTGAGTGCTTCAAAGAGGTTGAACAACAAGGGCGATAGAATACAACTCTGACGCACTCCCCACTTCAGCTGTCTGATGCCAGTACAAATTGACGATGATACGAATGTCTTTGTCATCTAGACAGGTCGTTTTAAAAATCTCTAGAAATTTTTCGTGGCGCACCTTGCCAAAGGCTTTTTCAGAGTCAGTTGAACAAAGGAACATATTTTGGTTGACATCGCGACATCTCTGAATCAACACATGGATACCAAACAGTGCCTCTTTAGTCCCTAATCCGTTTCTAAAACCAAACTGACTGTTTTCAATTCTTTCGTCAAGTTTATTATATATGCTGCCATGCATCATACTCAAAAATATTTTTAAAACATGGCTCATCAGATTAATTGTTCGATGGTTACTACAATTGATTGCTCTGTTTTTTTTTGGAATCATGACAAATAATGATTTCAGTAGACTTTTCAACCTATCCTACAGAAAGGGAATATTTCTTTCCTGCCGGAAATCTGCCACAGTTCAGCCGATACCTAAAAAGGGCAAGAAGACCTTGCCAAATAACTACCGACCAGTCGCACTGCTTTCAATAATATCGAAAGTCATGGAAAAGGTTATCAATCAGCATCTTCAAAAAATATCTTGAACGATTCAACATTATTAGCGATCACCAATATACTTTTCATAAACATAGATCAACAGGAGATCTTCTAACTTATGTAACACATGTTTGGAACAACGCAACTGAACACTTTGGAGAATCTCGAGCGGTTGCTCTTGACAAATCGAAGGCATTCGACCGTGTTTGGCAGGAAGGAGTGTTGGCTAGGCTACGCTCTTATGGTATGTCTGAAAAGTTCTGTTTGTGGCTCTCATGTTTCCTCAGAGAGCGTTCTTTACGAGTGGCAGTCGACGGATTTCTTTCTAACACCTGCACTATCAACGCCGGTGTGCCCCAAGGCTCCATACTGTCTCATACTCTCTTTCTCATTTACATTAACGATCTGCTGGAAAAGACCGGGAATCCAATGTACAGCTTTGCAGATGACAGTACGCTTATCTCTTCATTCACTTTGAACGCTCGGATATCGGCTACTCAGGCGAATATCCGCAGACAGCAGGAGGCCGTTCAACTTAACAAAGACATGGAAGAAATTCTATCTTGAAGTGACAGTAACCAAGTGGAATTTAATGCTACAAAAAACCAGGCGGCAGTTTTTTCTAAAAAAGTTGACATTGCTGAACCCGACATAGTCATGTCGAGGCACTCCATTCCCCTAGCATCGTCACTTAATTTGTTGGATGTTAATTTGGGAGCAAATATGTCCTAACATGAACATGTTGCAGGCATAGCAAGGAGAGCTTCTCAAAAGTTGGGAATAATATTTCGGACCAGAAAGCTTTACACGCCACAACTGTTAATTCTTTACAAAGCCCAAATTCGATCAACTATGGAATACTACTCCCATGTTTGGGGCTCCGCTCCCAAACACATACTGTATTTGTTGGATTCTGTTCAGAGAAGAGCTGTTCGTCTGATTGGAGACCCGGAACTGACCGGCGGCCTTGATTCGCTGGAACATCGAAGAACGGTTGGCGACTTGAGTCTGCTCTACAAGTATTTTCATGGAAAGTGTTCTAAAGATGTAGCCCGCTTAATTCCTCCCAGAACGGTGCATGTTAGAAATACACGTCGCGATAATATTTTACATCCGTATGAGGTTCAGCTCGTTTTTTTTTTTTTTTTTTTTTTTTATGGGTCTAGCACACGTGCTACAGGGAAGTCCCTAAAGCGCTACAGGAGCGACACGTGTGCGGAGAAAACGATTCACGTTGTTCTTGAATCGCTGTAGATTGTACTCGATGGGAAACACAGTCCTGGGTAAACCATTCCAAAGGTATGATGTTCTCCATATAAAAGACTGCTTGAAAAGCGTTGTACGAGGAGTAACAAGCTGAACCTCATACGGATGTGAAGCATTAGCGCGACGTGTACTTCTAATATGCACCGCTCTGGGAGGAATTAAACGGGCCACATCTTTCGAACACTTTCCATGAAAGTACTTGTAGAATAGGCTCAAGTCGCCAACCGTTCTTCGATGTTCCAGCGAATCAAGGCCGTCGGTCAATTCCGGGTGTCCAATCAGACGAACAGCTCTTCTCTGGATAGAATCCAACAAATGCAGTGTATGTTTGGGAGCGGAGCTCCAAACATGGGAGCAGTATTCCATAGTTGGTCGAATTTGAGCTTTGTAAAGAATTAACAGTTGTTGTGGAGTGTAAAGCTTTCTGGTTCGAAACAATATTCCCAACTTTTGAGAAGCTCTTCTTGCTATGCCTGCAACATGTTCATGCCAGGACATATTTGCTCCCAAATTAACGCCTAACAGATTGAGTGACGATGTTAGAGGGATGGAGTGCCCCGACATAACTATCTCGGGTTCTACAACGTTAACTTTTTTAGAAAAAACTGCCGCCTGGGTTTTTGTAGCGTTAAATTCCACTTGGTTACTGTCACCCCAAGATAGAATTTCTTCCAGGTCTTTGTTAAGTTGAATGACTTCCTGCCGTCTGCGGATATTCGTCTGAGTAGTCGATGTCCGAGCGTTCAAAGTGAATGAAGAGATAAGTGTACTGTCATCTGCAAAGCTGTAGATTGGATTCTCGGTCTTTTCCAGCAGATCGTTAATATAAATGAGGAAGAGAGAAGGAGACAGTATGGAACCTTGGGGCACACCGGCGTTGATAGTGAAGGTGTTAGAAAGAAATCCGTCAACTGCCACTCGTAAAGAACGCTCTCTGAGGAAACATGAGAGCCACAAACAGAACTTTTCAGACATACCATAAGAACGTAGCTTAGCCAACAGCCCATCGTGCCAAACACGGTCAAATGCCTTGGATATGTCAAGAGCAACCGCTCGAGATTCTCCAAAGTGTTCAATTGCGTTGTTCCAAACATGTGTTACATAAGTCAGAAGATCTCCTGTTGATCTATTTTTACGAAAGCCATATTGGTGATCACTAATAATGTTGAATCCTTCAAGATATTTTAGAAAATGCTGATTGATAGCCTTTTCCATGACTTTCGATATTATTGAGAGTAGTGCGATTGGTCGGTAGTTATTTGGCAAGGTCTTCTTGCCTTTTTTAGGTATCGGCTGAAACTGTGGCACATTTCCAGCAGGAAGGAAATATTCCTTTTCTGTAGGATAGGTTGAAAAGTCTACAGAAAACTGGTGTTAGTTCCCTCGCACAGTTCTTGAGAACTATGGCAGGTATTCCGTCAGCGCCTGAAGCCTTTTTGGTGTCTAGCTTCATCAAAATACGTTTTATGATACGCTGTCTGAAGACAATATCGGGCATCCTTGACTGCACTATGGGAATAGTAGGTGGTGTTTTTCCTTGGAAATCGACAGTAGAATGTGAAGCAAAGAGTTCAGCCAACAAGTTCGCTTTCTCAACAGGTGTCGTTGCAATAGAAATTATCTGGCCGTGTGAGTGGCGGTATGATGGATTTGGTGAAATTTTGACTAACTGCCTTAGCGACTGACCAAAAGGACCCGTATGAGGTTCAGCTCGTTACTCCGCGTACAACGCTTTTCAAGCAGCCTTTTATATGAAGAACATCATCTGTTTCGAATAATTTGCCCAGGGCTGTGTTTCCCACCGAGTACAATTTACAGCGATTCAAGAACAACGTGAATCGCTTTTTCCGCACACATGCCGCTCCTCGAGCGCTTTAGGGACTCCCCTGCAGCACGTATGCTAGACCCATAAAAAAAAAAGTCAATCAGTCGGTAGTGTTTCGGTCTCATAAATGGCGTCAAAAAGTTTTCTCAGGGCTGTTATTCCTATATTACACAACAGTTTTAAAATGTCAGTGCTCACTTGGTCCGGTCCAGCTGCTTTTCCATTTTTTGCTAGCTTTATTGCTAGTGTCTCTTTATCTTTATTAGTTGGTGGTCCTGACGTAGCATCAGTCATGAGTCAGACGTATTTTGTCGAACGTGAAGAAACAAAAATTTTTAAAACCTATTAAGTTAAACATGAAATCAAAGTACTTTTTACAAAAGATATGGCCCTATAAGAAATAAAACATTAAGGGTGTCCAAAAGCACGTCAAGGATAAAAAAGCGTATTTAATTTCCCGTGGAGTCTAACCTAATTTGTTACAATGCAACGAGGGATACTACCGACTGTTGTGACTACCCAGTCCACTAATGTCATAGCAACCCGAAGCACCGATGCTTTGTTTTAGGCAACACTGAGCAGGAACACTGATGTTAAAGGAACTTGAAAGCTCTTTGCTCTGACATAAAAGCATTAAATTTTTACACGTAATACAAACTTAATTTGTTTCCTTTTAAGAATTAAAAATTCATAAATAATTGTTACAATAGTACATTAATTTATTAATAGCGCAGTAAAAAAAAAAGCATTTGAAATTGCACCCTAGATAAAGCAATATTACGATGTCATCGTCTCTGGGGTATCACCAGGAGTATTGTTCTCGAGTTTGGACCTCGAAAAACTTGTTCTCTTTTGTTTATAAACAATTTATGTTTTCAAAATGCGTTTTTTTGAGCTTAAAATACGAATAACTCCGGTTATGTCAGGCGAGACAAAAAAACAAACTCTTCGTAATGAAATTTCTAACAAATCCTCGTTGGTTTTAATTCGCTCAAGTGCGTACATAACCTGCAAAATTGAAAAAAACCGGCAAAAAAACTGTTTTTTTTTTCATTTTATTGTACAGGTCGACTAAGTGAACCGATCGGCTTGAAACTTTCAGAAAATATGCCTTATGTTATACCAAAAATACCTTGAAATTTTGGTACAAAAATATTGAACCGAGTGGGCACTATTGAAGAAGAAGAATTAGTTCAAAATGGATCTTTTTTTTTCAAAGTTTATGTCTCGACGCCAGCTCTCCAATGCCATTAAAAAAACAAATTTTAGAGTCATTTTAAACGATTTTTTTTAGATTTGATTATTAATCAAATAACAACAAATGCGTTTTTTCGGTCATTTTCAAAAAGGATTCAAGAATTTTTGTCACATCTGATAGAGAATCGCGAGACCTTTATTTAAAAAAAAAAAAATCATTTTCGTTACCAATTTTTTTTTACAAAATGACCAAAAAACACGTTGTTTATTTGATTAATAAATAAATGTAAAAAAACGGTTAAAATGACTTCAAAAAAAAATTTTTAATAGCATCAGAAAGCTGACTTCGAGATCCAAATTTTGAAAAAAAAAAATATCCATTTTGGACCAAATGGCATAAAATGACGGGCAATTTAAATTTTAAATAACAAATTCAATTGTGCCCACTGAGTTCAATATTTTTGTACCAAAATTTCAGGGTATTTTTGCTATAACAAAAGGCATATTTTCTGAAAGTTTCAAGCCGATCAATTCACTTAGTCGACCTATACAATAAAATGAAAAAAAACAGTTTTTTGCCTGTTTTTTCAATATTGTAGGTTATGTACGCACTTGAGCGATTTAAAACCCACAAGGATTTGTTGGAAATTTCAATAAGCAGAGTTTAATTCTTTTTTTATCTCGATCAAACTTATGTAATCGGAGTTATTCACATTTTTAGCTCTAAAAACGCGTTTTGAACCTTAAATTGTTTATTAACAAAAGAGCACAAGTTTTTTGAGGTCCAAAACTCAAGACAAGCTTCCTGGTGATACCCCAGAGACGATAAAATCGTAATATTGCTTTATCTAGACTGCAATTTCAAATGCTTTTTTTACTGCACTATTCGGTGATACCCCAGCGAGGATAAAATCATAATATTGCTGTAACTAAACTATGCCATCATTAATTTGACCTTCTTTTACTGCACTATAAGGCGTCCCACGACAGTCAAAGGTTCGACAGATGTAATGTGTGCCTAGTATCAAAAAGACCCCCTTCGTCAAACTAAACATACATGTAGATAACAGACCGGGTCTAGGTTTATAGATTTTTAACAAATGGTGGACTTGAGACGCGAGGTGTTTGTACGATTGTTTAGACCAGCGCTATACATTTTTTACTTACAGATAAGTACGTTTGAAACGATTCATTATCAAACGGTAAATTTAAGGGAGTGTTCATATTAAATTTAGTGGAAAGACTGGTCGGCCAATGGGGTGGAATCTTAGCGTGATCTTCTCCTAAGGTCCAATAAACCTGAAATAACATAAGACTTATAATTAATTAATTTTGACATCACGGGACCAATATGGTGTCAATTAGCAGTAGTTAAAATTTGTTTCAAAAATAGTGTAATGTGAACGAGCCTGCTATTTCAGATTTAACGTGATTATGTGAATACCAAATAAATGCAGCAAGCACACTTTTACCTGCCTTATAGCTGGCAGACGTTTTCAATAGTGATTTTGCCGACACAGACGCTAATGGATTTTGGAACGAATAAAAATATTTTTTCATAATTATAATGAAAAAAAATCTCTAAAGAGGATTTTCCCTAGCCCAAAAATGATTTTTCCAGTTAAAAATTCATTCATATTTGGAATGATTATTAAATAAGCAATTATTATTCAAAAAATATTCAAGTTAGGTATACGAACATTATATGTGAAAACATAGCAAATTCCAACAGCTTTTTGAAACAAAAATAATATACTGGAAGTTACGGAAGCATAGGTATTTTAATATTTAATTAGGCAATGTTTTCGGTATAAAAAAATTGGAAATAATTAAAATCTCAAAAACTGTAAGAGATAGATAGGTATAGGATAGTAAAAGTTAATCACAATAAGATAGGAAATCTAAAAATGATATTGGATACAGGGTGTTCCATTTAAATTATCAAAGTTGCTACTACTTCTGAAAGAAAGAAAGGCAACATTTCAAATCGATATGTTTAGTGGTTCTCCAGAAATGTCCAATAGGGCATCCACTGTGGATCACCCTGTATATATATATATATATATATATATATATATATATATATATATATATATATATATATATATATATATATATATATATATACATATAGTAATTTGTACAAATTTTTTGTACTAATCAAAGATTTAGATGTCATTGCCACTTCTAGTACTACCTACTTTAGCCGAAATAACAAGCATTATCACCTAATACACCAGTTTAGTTTTTTGTAAATGTAAAATGCAATGTTCTTTAAACGCAAGGAGATAAAAGTAGCCTAAATGTAGTTTAGAAAGTCTAAAATATATTTAAAACCAAATTACCTCAAATATTTTAGATGCATCCTCTGCTAAACAGGAGCAATTAAAAAAACAACTATACCCATTTCTTTCACCTGTAAATAATAAAAAAAATACTAAATTATTAAAAATCATTTGTATTAATTTGAAACAACCATCGCTCCACTGCCTCTGTTCAAAAGAGAAACGATTATAATAAAATATCCATCCAGTTCCGCAGAGATAACTGCTTATACAATTTTTTCATTACTTATATTTTTCCTTTTTGATTAGAAACTGTTTTTAAAAGATTTCTAATAATGAGAAAAATAAATCAATTGCTTTAATTTATTTAAATTGAGTAAATTATTTTTATTTTGAATTGAGGCAGCAACAATGATTTAAAAAATAGCTTAGCTAATTAAAAGAGAAGGAAAATTAATCTAAGAATTCGCAAAATATTTTGTTCTAAAATCAACCATTCAGGAGTTATAGACCTTACAAAGTCTAATACATATCCATTTTTATATGTGAAAGAAAACTCTGCATTTGTTAGAATTTATCCAGAAACAATAATTCATGGGAATGTCGAAGAAGAATTGGGGACTTGGGTTTATTCTATAAATATTTTTATGGGAACTGTTCGACGGATATAACTTTATTCCACCTTGAGCAGTGCATGCTAGAAATACATGTCGCCCTAATCTGCATACGATTTAGTTTGTCATTTCTCCCTTCCTTCAAGAACTTTTGTATAGAAAACCGCATCTTTTTAGAATGAAATAACCAAGCTGATTCGTTACTGCAGCGCGTATATTGTACCAATAAAAAAAAAAACAGGTTATGGTAACAAAAAATCGCTAGAATTTCGAGTCGAATTGAAATATATTATCAAACAAAGGGTTGCTCTATTTGAGATTCTAAAGTTATTAGCGGTTACAATATGCTAAGACAATAATACTTTCTCCATTTGCAAAGCCTAGAAATCTACCTTGTGCAGCCATAATTAAATCTTCAGAAAAAAATTTTCTGTTGCCTTCTAGATACTTTTATTATTAGCATCCTATATAATTCGATACATTATTAAGCCTAAGAAACCGTTATATTTAGTACAGTAGGTAACATTATCGATTTCTATACTTTCTATATTATAAATATATTAAAATGAATAAAAAAAAGTTGTTATTTTAATGGCAAACTATTATATGAGAAATGAGCATTACGGTTTTTGTTCATTGATTATAAATAGCATAAATAAATATGATCAAATAAGGTTGGTAAATTTGTAGATTTTGTATGTACTTAGTTTCTATAGAAAACTATTTCCAACTGTATTATTACTTATTCTATTATCTTACTGGCAGTCTTTGTGACCTGGAAATCAGTGTTTAATAATGTCAATTCTATTCTCCGCTTTAATTTGGTGGTAGCTTAAAAAAAACTGTACTTTTTTTAACAGCAAACTATTATTACATCACAGAGTTGTGAATTGCTGCAATTTTGGTCAAGTTGTGATTTAAATAAGATGACTCAAATGATACGAACTCATAGAGTATATGACGAGCTCTTTAAAAACCGTAAATACCGTAGAAGTAAATGGACCAACCTGGTACCCAATATGAAATAGAATAGACAATAGTAAAGCTTGAAAACTAAGGGGATATAGCTGTGTCATCTGCCGATCTTAACTCTATTTTAACGTATTTTAAACTTTTTCTTTTATGATATAATACAAAGAGAGTCTTCAATTGTCCTTCTTCGAAGGGCCAAGGCCTTCACATCTACTATTCTAAGGTTCTATATTCCAAACTGGGAGTTTGTTCAGTGCCGCTGTACAGTTCACTCGTAGCAATTCAGTCGTAGCAGTTATTAAAGTTTATATTTTAATTAGCTTTGTTAAATATAATGACAGCTATGCGAGTTCATTGTGGGCGAAATGCACATGACTACGCAGCTAAAGTAGACGGAGAACGAGTTGACAAAAGAAGCTAGAATGTGTAATAGACAAGAAAAAATTAGTATTTTAGAAGCTCAAATAGCTGATGAAGATTCAGAATATGGCCCTGGAGTCGATAATTCATTTGCAGGTAAGAATTTATTTTTGTATTATTGTTTTTTAACCTGATTTTTCAAACCTAAAACTTTAAAGCATTTTTCTAGAAACTACTTTTCCTTGAAAACCGTTTGAGGATCTTGTAAGATATCTTAACAACCACGCAACCGATTTTGATGAAATTTGTTACACATTTTCTCTATACATATTACTTGCTTATCTTTGAACGAAGGAATTTTGATTTTCTCAAGAACCTTATTTTTAATTAGCAAAAATGTAAAACGTGGTAAAATAAATCCCAAGATATAAGATCCTGCCTTTTTGCTTTTTCAATGGGGCAATAAACGACCCAATTAAGGTTTTTTGCATATTTGCCGAATATTACCATGAACCTATTTTTATTTTACCTGCTTTGTATACCGCCCTCACTTGCATCTGCAATCATATTGGACCTATTATTACCTATATATTTACTATCTGGCAACCCGGTTTGGAGCCCTTTAGGTATTTGATAATATAGGCCTAATGACCACAGGTCTCCATTAAGATTCGAAAGATACTTTTCATTATTTTTATTTTTAGTTTTACTTACAACTTACAACGTAACGGTTCTATTTTAATTATGTGGCGTCCGTGGGAAAATTGCAATAGTGGCTACCGCAAGAGAAAACATTTATCACTTGACGCTAAACAAATAGTGAAAAATGTTTACGACAGTTTGGTAAAAAGAAATTTGAATAAACAAATTGCTTTGCAAGAAACCAGTGAACTAACAAAAACCCCAATTTCTACGATTAAGGGTACTGTAGGAAAACCATCACTTAGGAACAGGAAAAAACGGAAAGATTTTCAAATCCATCATGTAGACGATTGTGAAAAAGAAGTCATCAGGAGAAAAATATATTCCATGTATGAAGAGCAGTTGGTGCCGACACTAGACAAAATAAAATTAAGACTGGTGCAGGACGGGATCAATATACATTGTGGCCGATCAACCCTTCACAGAATTCTCTTAAGAATGGGATTCACGTTCCGAAAAATCAACAAAAGGCAAGTGATGGAGTCACAAAGATTACGAATCTTGCGACATACTTATTTACAAGAAATTAAGAAGTATCGACCAGAGAATTGGCCAATAATTTACCTTGACGAAACGTGGTTTGATACCCATGACACTGTGCAAAAAGGGTGGGTTGACAGCAGTACAAAATGTCAGACTAACGCACCTTCAAATAAAGGTAAACGAATAACCATTTTGCATGTTGGATCTGACAAGGGCTGGGTTTCAAATTGCCTACTATTATCTGCAAAAAACATAAAAGATTCTAGTTTGGACTATCACGAAGGCACGACCGCAGAACTTTTTGAAAATTGGTTTCAAAATTCCCTTTTGCCAAATGTTCCCGAACAGAGTGTTATAGTTATGGACAATGCAAGTTACCATAGTCGCCTACTAAATAAGGTTCCTAATGCAGTCAACACCAAATCGGAAATACAGGAATATATGTTAGAAAATGACATTTATTTTGACTTTAGTTATAAAAAAGTGATCTTTTGGAAGTTTTGAAAGACTATAAATTGAAAAAGAAATATGTTTGTGATAGTATAGTTGAGAAAATGGGACACACTGTTTTGGGGCTTCTTCCGTATTATTGTGTGTTTAATCCAATTGAACATATTTGGCATCAAGTTAAATCAAAAATAAGGGCACAATATGTTTCTCCTACTTTAAGCGTGTCAGTGGTTGAATTAGTAAAAAAAGTTATAAATGATATACCTTGTGAATGCTGGAAGAATTCCATTCAGCACGTTGTTAAAGTTGAAGATCCATATATTTATGTAAATAATATAAAACCACTGATAATTACCTCAGCTGATGAGAGTGATAGTGAAACCGAATTAGGCTTAAGTTAAAATATATTTTTATTTATACACTACGTCCCCTCTTGGAAACCCCATTCATTCAAACTGTATATTTGTACTTCACACGTATCATTTTATTTATTTGCATTAATGAATAAAATTCTTAAGTCTATCTCTGCAACCTATCCTAAACAAAAGGTCTGAATTTTTATACTGTCCACTTAAAACGGCAAAAAACTGGATCTTATATTTTGGGACAGGCTATAACGTCATTTTTTCGCTTTTTTTGTTTAAACTAATGCAATTTGATGATTTTTTTTTAAATCCTTCGTTCAAAGATAAGAATGATCCTCTAGTAAATTAATTTCTTTGGAAATTTTGATTTCAGGTGATCCAGCTCCCAGTAATCGTGCACACCGCAACGCTCCTTAAAAAAAGGAGTCGCAGGGGACCGAGTGTAGCGCCGCCATTTTTTTTAAATTAAAATTTCAAAAATTGTATTTTAAGTTATGTATTATTATATAAAATAAAAACCTGATGTATGTAAGGCTCTTAAAAGGTGATCAACAACTTGAATCTGAAGATACATGGATTTTTGATTTAAAAAAAAAAAGAGGAGTACGATATTTTATTGTGGAAAGGAAAGATGAAAAACACAATAATGCCAGTTATAGAAAGAGAGGTTAAATTTCAATATGTTATTCATTTAGACGAGTGACCAGCATATAGGAATCTTGGCAGGCGAGGCTCCGACCATCAAACTGTTAATCACCAGCAACACTATGTTGATCCGCTCACAGGACCTCACACACAAGGCATTGAACGGTCGTGGCAAGATGCCAGAATTTACATACAAGAAAATGAGAAGAGTACCAATAAACCATCTTCAATCACATGTGGACCATTTATCGTGGAAGATATTAATGGAGAATGAAGACGACCAATTTATCAGCTTTTTAAAGGATATTGCTTCTATTTATAGATTAGTTGTAAATATATTCCCAATAAAATCATTATTAACAACAAATTGTTCGTCTTATCAATTATTATTTTACAGCAATGTTATAGCAGGGTAGATCTCAAATTTTTTGATAGACTGCACGCTACAGCGGCACTAATAAGTACGTAGGACTCGTTTATGCTAGCAGTATCTTCAATTTTACTGAGATACGCACTGATGGATTAGCCCTAATACACATAAGTCCAAAATTTCGACAAGCTTAATTTATTGCGAATATCTTATTTGTATCTTGGTTCTGAATAACTAATTTGTTACTTACCCGACTAAAATAAAAAGGGTTTTGTGACAAATCTTATAACTTAGTGTTAACAGTATCAATTTAAAATTTTTAACCAAAACACAAAATAACAGCGCTTAAATTATTTTCTAAAAAATAGAACCGCGTTCTACAATTTTTGATAACGCGAACTAGTTCTCCCGTTTTCTCTCCCTCATTAGCTACCTATTATCCATCCAAAGGCCTAACTTGAACTAAATAGTTTTAGTTTAACCCTGACATATCAAAACACACTAACTTATTTGAATAAAAAGATAACAGTTTTTTAATTAGAAAAAAGGCAGCTATTAATTGTGGTACAATGAGCAACAAAAAGAAAAATAACTTGGCCAAGGCCACGTAAGTAATGTCCGTCTCCTGTCACACCATTCGTTGAATAATACATTTTAATTATAAATAATGTATTCCAGACCACAAATATGAAAAAAAAAAAACCTTTATTAAACCCCTTGCATAGAGCATAAAACAGAAAAATATTTACTTTCAAATAGAAGGGTTATCGATTATTCTGTTAACAACAATGGTGAGTTCTTAACACCGGTTAGCAGATATCGTTAACGGTAAAAACTCGATAGTTACTAAGCTTACTAAAAATCATTTTAGTACATTTATGGCTATTTCCATCGTCATAACATTGTATTTAACATAGAGGATGAACTGAGCATTAACCTCACAAAATTGACCACTCTCAGAAAGCAGAGACATAGAGGATGGACTGAGTGTTCTGTATCCCGCTGGGAAGTAAATATGGATGCAATAGTGTGAGAGAGACAAAGCGAATGAGCGGCCAGTAGCTGTCTTTTTTCTAGAATGCCGCTAAGCTACGGCACTCTTGAAAATAATATTTCTAAGTGTTCTATTTGAACAAAAATCGAGTGGGGGCTTTTCTCGCCTTGAATTCCGTCTCAGGGTACTCTGGCTTGTTTATTACAGGTCTACAGAAAAGAGAAGGGTATTCGCCGCACAGTCGCTTTGTCTCTTTCTAGAGAGTGGTCAATTTTGTGAGGTTAATGCTCAGTCCATCCTCTATGTCTATGCTAGAAAGAGACAAAGCGACTGTCCCCCACCCGATTTTAGTTCAGGTTCACGCATTCTAGAAGAGACAGTTACTGGCCGCTCACTAGCTTTGTCTCTCTCACACTTTTGCATCCATATTTACTTCACAGCGGGATACGGAACACTCAGTCCATCCTCTACGTCTATGGTATTTAAAATGCAATGCTAATACTGACCAACAAAAATATTGAAAACCACTTATACGAGGGTTGTATGATAAGTACCTGGCCTTGACAAGAAAAAAAAAATTTTTATGCGTAAAATTTATTTTATTTTTCAACATAGCCTCCTTTTAGCTCGATATACTTAGTCCAATGTTTTTTTATATCTTTTGTATCCCATCTAAAATTTCAAAATAAACGCTGGTTCAGTCTTCAGTTTGAGCACATTTTATTCCGCAGAGCAATTTTTTCATATTCGGAAATAGGAAATCATCACTGGGGGCTAAATATGGCGAATATGGTGGATGCGGAGCAATTCGTATCCTAACTTATGGAATTTTGCCATGGCAATGACACAAGTGTGCACGCGTGCATTGTCTTGGTGACAGAAATTTTTTTCTTCGCCAAATGCGGAAGTTTTTCTTTCACAGCATGGTTGAAACGATCCAATAAGTTGACATAATACTCTCCATTAATCATTTTGCCCTTTTCAAGGTAATCGTGGTGGATTATGTCGCGTGTATCCCATAGCACTATGGCCATGACTTTGTTGGCCGATAAAGTCGCCTTGGCCTTCTCTGGCGCCGGTTCACCACGGAAAACCCACTGTTTAGACTGTTCTTTGATCTTTGGTGTGCCGTAATGGATTCATGTTTCGTCAACAGTTATGAATTGATGCCAAAAATCATTCCGATTGCGCCTTAACATCGCCAAACATTCTTTTGAAGTTGACACACGTGTGTGTTTATTGTCAGCTGTGAGCAATCGTGGCACCCATCGTGCCGAAAGCTTCTCATGTCCAAATGAGTTGTTAAAACGTTCTACACCCATTCAATTGAGATGCCCGCACTCTCCACTCTCCAATTTTTTACTATATCGGGATTTTTTCCATCATTTCTGATGTGGTGACTTCATTTGGACTACCTGGGCGTCCTTCATCAAAAATGCTTGTACGACCACGTTTGATTTCAACTGTCGAATATTTTAGAGTCGATAACGAATAAACTTCGCTGAGTTCCGCGTTTATCTCAGCATTCGTTTTCTTTTTCAAAAACAAATATTTTATAACCGCTCGATATTTAATTTTTTTTCCGTTGTTGTAAAATCACAATCACAAGTTATTCTATTTAAAAAAACTGCCAAAATTTGACAGGACTTTGAAAAGTTATGTATACGAAAAATACAATTTTTTAAATAGTAGTAGCGCCATCTCTGGCTGAGATCGGGTACTTACCATACAACCCTCATATTCAAACAAGTCCTTTTCGTCGTCAGTATTAAAAACAATTCCCATAATGTTAGCCAGATATCCATCAGTTTAGGTAAATAAATCAAAAATAACTTTTTATCTCGCCAATAACCTTAAATATGACAAATTATTACCCAAGTCCCATAATATATTTATAAGACCTTGACACACTTGCGAATCAATATTCCGTGATAATCTCTCTTTACATTTCTAAACTTTTTGTTTGCATTTTCCAATGAATTTCCACGAATTTTAGTTAACACTGGTAATGGTTATCACTTTTTTCCATTAAGCTGATTTGATAAATTATTTATCGATTTTCCGCCAAAACGTAGCGTGAGTATATGTTATTAGAATACATGATTAGTTATAATGGATGTATTTGGACATAAAAATAATAATTTATTATCTACTCCCGTTTGGATATGAATTTTAAAATGAAAATAACCGGTCAAGTGCAAATTCAACTTGCTCAATTAGTGTTTTCGTACGTTGATTGCTTTTAAAATAAAAAATTTTGTTACGGAGGTATAAAATAATCAGTGACTTCACAAAACACACCCCAAATGAGTTTTTAACAAAGTGCTCAATCTACAGGTTGAAATTTTTTTTTATATATACCAGATAAATTATTAAAGGTGCACTCGTGATACTTTTCGTTCAATCTACACCCCGTGGAGAATATTCCAGAATTTTTTCAAAATTTTTTGATCAGTACTTGTCGAGATAAGGGGGAGCAGTGATTTTTCTGCGATTTTTTAAAAATAATACAAAGATAAGTGTGCGCAAGTATTATATATATATATATATATATATATATATATATATATATATATATATATATATATATATATATATATATATATACGAGGCATGTTTTTTAAGTAAGTACCGTTTTGCGATTCCGCCGCCGCAGCGATACGGTCGGCGTTCCGCGCATGCGCGCTGGTAACCTACATCTCATGTCTACGCACTGACGCCATTACAGTCTGATTCTTCATTGTATACGTTGTTTACTGAGTGTTTAAGATGCCTCCGACAATCGTGAGTCCCGCCGATTGTGAAGTACGGGCTGTTATACGATTTCTTAGTGCTAAAGGCGTAAAACCGATCGATATTCATCGTGAGATCTGTGAAGTTTACGGACAAAACATTATGAGTGATGGAATGGTAAGGAAATGGGTGAGAGCATTTAAAGATGGCCGCACAAATGTGCATGATGAAGAACGGAGTGGGCGTCCTTCGGTCGTTAATGAAGATTTGGTGCAGAAAGTGGACGAAAAGGTGAGAGAAAACAGACGCTTTACAATTTCATCATTGTGCGACTGCTTTCCTCAATATTCTCGTAGTGTTTTGTATCGCATTTGTGATACAGTGGTTAACAAGTCAGGCGGCAGAATTTTATGAGGAGGGTATTCAAAAACTGGTGCCACGTTATGACAAGTGCCTCAATATTCACGGAAATTATGTAGAAAAGTAGATTAAGGTACAGGCTTTCATGTAAAAATAAAATTATAGCGATATCTTTGCACGTCTTTTTTTAATTCCAAAACGGTACTTACTTAAAAAACATGCCTCGTATATATATATATATATATATATATATATGTATATATATATATATATATATATATATATATATATATATATATATATATATATGTGCGTATATATATATATATATATATATATATATATATATATATATATATATATATATATATATATATATATATTACTCGTGTTTTCACAAGCTTTCATTTGACACCACACTCGATGACCTAGTAAATTTTTTTTTCACTTCCGATTTCATCCCCCAAAACTACCCCCTTAAGTCAAAATTTAACTTTCAAAACTACACGACTCTGATGAGGCCATCAATTCCTATATTATTACCAAATTTCAACTTTCTATGGCAAATAGTTTCGAAGAAAATCGGGTGTGACAGACAGACAGACCGACACCGAAGTTATCTTATAAGTGTTCCGTACGGAACACTAAAAAGAATTGGAAGATTATACTAGGTCATACTCAATAACTAGATCGTTGGCTCATTATTCTTTATTTCCAGCACCATCAGTTAAAAGACCGGTCAAGTGCAAGTCGGACTTACGCAATTAGTGTTCTGTGTCGTGATTGCCTTTAAATTAAAATAAAATCCTTATATAGGCTAAGTTAATTAAGTCCCTGACATCTTAAAATCCCATATGAATTTTCACTTTTTTTTTAGTTAAGTATAATATTTATAGCCTTTTAGCTACCTAACAGCCAATAAATCAATCTAGCTGAATCTAGAATCTAGTAATAAAAGTGAAAAACACTACCTAAATATGTGTTTAATTATAAACAAATACAATAAAATTATTTTGTCTCGGACGCGCCACACTCGGTAGCAGTAATGTACTGAAAAGTATATTAAAAAAGTCTCCACCACTCGTGATAATTTTCGCTCAATCTAAACTTGAAGAATGAAGAATAGTCCAGAATTTTTAAAAAATTGTTTGATCAGTACTCTTCGAGATGCGCAAGTATTACATCATATATATTCATTTGACACCCCGCTCGATGACCTGGTAAAATTTTTTTTACTTCCGATTTCACCCCCCAAAACTAACCCCTTAAGTCAAAATTTAACATTCAAAACTACACGGTTCTGGTTACGCCATCAATTCCTATATTTGTGATAAATTTCAACTTTCTATGTCAAATAGTTTCGGAGAAAATCAGTGTAACAGACGGACACCGAAGTGATCCCATAAGTGTTCCGTGCGGAATACTAAAAAGGTTTACATAGCGATTTGAAGGTACTTTTTTTAACAAGTTGATGTAATATCCAAAACTATTTCTTGAATTACTTGTTTTACAAACCGCTTGACCGTGCTTCATAGCACCCAGAAAAAAAACAAATCTTATACGCTTATATCATGATCCGCGAAGAAAAATACATATAAGTAGGACAAAAAAATAACCAGAATGAATGCAAGAACAAAACATATTGGGATAATGGGTCGAGACCAAGTTTAGGTTTGGGTGCACGAATTCAAGCATTTTGGACTGCTGCATCGGATGTAAAGTTTAAGTTTTAAACTATATAAAAGGCAGATTAAACTAACAAAACTCGATCTTCCCTCGCTTTATGAAATTTATCATAGGTTTATGCCATAATTTTATTGCACATCGAACGGTTTTGTGTTTGTTAACTCAATTAAACTTAATTAAAATACTACCAGAAAAACGAAACAAAAATAATTTTTGGATATTGGCCAAAGTTGTCTAGTTTCTAGGGAGGATTGTCAATTAAAAACTAACCCTTCTACTGAATTAAACAGAGCATTTAAAAGGCCTTTTATAGGCAGGTAAAATCAATAGATAACAATGAAGAAATGCTAAATTTAGAACTAATGAATATGACAAAAGACTTGCAACAGAATGGTTTCTGTATAAATTCAATTCAGAAAACAATCTCTGTCGAATAAGAGAAGCTTGAGAAAGGACGGGAAGACAACGGATCGCCAAACCGTATTCTTTCAGTAATACACTAAGAGTGTTCTATAATAAAACTAGTTAATTTTTCAAGAACTTCTATGACTTTCTGATGTATTTATTACTTCGCTCATGAAAACTGTGTAATCCACGCAAATGGAGTTGCGAGTATATGTTAGCAGGTTAAATAGTAAACTCAACTTCAAAATTGTAACTGGTAAATACCATTTACATTTACGCGATAACGCTGTTTACTAAACCAAACATAATCGCCATCAATACCGCAAAGTCCTTGGTTTATTTATTTAGATCAATCTCGGTAATCTATCAGCCAACAAATATATCTGATATAAATAGCATGATTAATGACGACTTGTAAGCAAAGTTGCCTTAACGTAGTGGTCAATACCGATTTCGATTAGTTACTCGTTCAAATTTGCTGTATGACTAAAAAAATACCACAAACTTCACCTTACCTGCGTAAGTGACCTCCAATCCATGTTGGCACTACCGATATATAAATGTTTCCTATCGATTATCCACATTTTAGTGTGCAACACTCCTCCCCCTAGTAATTTGGCAAAATTGAGACTTCTGACTTGTGCCGCTTTACGTTTAACTAAAAATTCTGTATCTACATTAGGATACTGTTGCGACGGTGCATTTTGTGCTATTCTTATTGCTATACCACGGTCTGTGCCCGCTTTTAGAAGAGCTTGAAATATTTTCTCGCCCTGGAAAATAAAACTTTTATTGCAATGTAAGGGTAGAAAATAGAAATTGTAGGTGTAAAAAGTCTAATTTTTTTATAGCAACGGTCTCTTATATCAGAAAATTATCCATTTTCATCTTATACGTGTTGTGTACTGTACCCAAAAATCAAAATGTATCCCATATAAAAATAAATAATATTACCTTAATGGAAGAAGGATCAGGATAAACCTCAGACTGCCTTAACGTCCAATACAAGGAAGCTATTTCTATTGATTTCTGAGCGGAACTAATCAGCTCCGTCCAAGTATCGTATGTGGAAGGATGAGTTATCGTTGACTCATTAAAAATTAAACCTTCGGGTATACTTTCAACTAAAGATAACCTAAAAATGAAGAGAGTATAATAAAACAGAAAGATTTAGAACTATATTTTCATTGACGCGTAAGTGTACTTATAAGTTAGTGGAGAGCTACCATAATGGAGAACATCCGAAGGGAACATAGTTTTTTTTTTTATGGGTTCAGCACACGTGCTGCAGGGAAATCCCTAAAGCGCTACAGGAGCGACACGTGTGCGGAAAAAGCGATTCACGTTGTTCTTGAATAGCTGTAAATTGTACTCGATGGGAAACACAGTCCTGGGCAAATTATTCCAAAGGGATGATGTTCTCCATATGAAAGACTGCTTGAAAAGCGTTGTACGAGGAGTAACAAACTGAACCTCATACGGATGTGAAGTATTAGCGCGACGTGTATTTCTAACATGCACCGCTCTGGGAGAAATTAAGTGAGCTTCGTCCTTCGAACACTTTCCATGAAAATACTTGTAGAATAGGCTCAAGTTGCCAACTGTTCTTCGATGTTCCAGCGAATCAAGGCCACCGGTCAGTTCAGGGTCTCCAATCAGACGAACAGCTCTTCTCTGAATACACTCCAACAAATGCAATGTATGTTTGGGAGCGGAGCCCCAAACATGGGAGCAGTATTCCATTGTTAGTCGTATTTGAGCTTTGTAAAGAATTAACAGTTGTCGCGGAGTGTAAAGCTTTCTGGTTCGAAATAATATTCCCAACTTTTGAGAAGCTCTCCTTGCTATCCCTGCGACATGTTCATGCCAGGACATATTTGCTCCCAAATTAACGCCCAACAAATTGAGTGACGATGTTAGAGGAATGGAGTGCCCCGCCATAAATATGTCGGGTCTTTTTTAGAAAAAACTGCCACCTGGGTTTTTGTAGCGTTAAATTCCACTTGGTTACTGTCACCCCAAGATAGAATTTCTGCCAGGTCTTTGTTAAGTTGAACGACTTCCCGCTGTCTGCGGTCTGAGTAGCCGATGTCCGAGCGTTCAAAGTGAATGAAGAGATAAGCGTACTGTCATCTGCAAAGCTGTAGATTGGGTTTCCAGTCTTTTCCAGCAGATCATTAAAGATCAATAAGGGTACGAAATAAAATTTAAATTTATACGATCGCTTTAAAACAGCTTTCACAAAAATGTACTGCCTTGAAGTATGAATAAATGATATTAAAAATTTATGAAAACTTTTTCATTTTGAATTACTGACGCTCTTTGGTACTGACTTCTCTATTATGGTCATGAGTCATCTATTCGTGTGTTACTTCAGTAGTGTTCAGCTTCGAAATGAAGAACTCCTATAAGTTAATTTGTAGTCGACATCAAAGTCAACAGTACCTAGTACTAATTTATTTAGAGCTTTGTAAATCAATATAAAATTTACACAAAAAGCTAAAATTTTACAACAGTGGTTTTGATGTTTTGAACCATCCCGGCCATAGTGACTTGTTTCTTTTCTTTGAAAGAGCATATGGGCGGAAAACGTTTTTCCAGCGATAAAGAGGTGAAGAATGCGGTGCTTGAACGGGTAGCGAAGTTGACGGCAAAGATAACTGACGCAAGTATAAAAAAAAATGGTTAAACGACTCACTAAATGCAGAGAACTCCAAGGCGATTTTGTGCAAAAATAGCTAGATACTTCGGTATCATTTCCTGTAAATTTTGATAATAAATATACATTTTTCAATTTTTAATAATTGTTGTAACCTTACTTTCCTCGTATTTTACAGAAATCATATAAGCCAAACTCTTAATTTGCGTTCTTTGGCAACGAACGGATTTCTTTCTTTACTATCAACGTCGGTGTGTCTCAAGGTTCCATACTGTCTCCTACTGTCTTTCTCATTTATATTAACGATCTGCTAGAAAGAACCACCAATCCAATCGACAGCTTTGCAGGTGACAAATGCTTATTTCTTCATTCACTTTGTAACCTCGAACATTAGCTACTCATGCAAATATCCGCAGACAGCAGAAAGTCGTTCAATTTAACATAGGCCTGGAAGAAACTCCAGCTTGGAGTGACAGTAACCAAGTAGATTTTAACGCTACAAAACCCTAAATGGCAGTTTTTTCTAATAAAGCTAACGCTGTTTAACCCGACTTCAGGACACTCCATTCCTGTAGCAACGTCACTCAGTTTGGTGGGTGTTAAGTTGGGAGCCAATATGTTTCGGGAAAAACATGCATAGCAAAAAGAGCTTCTCAAGAGCGGGGGGGGATATTATTTCAAAATAGAAAGCTTTACACTCCACAACAACTGTTAATTCTATACAAAGCTCAAATTCCAATGATGGAATACTGCTTCCATGTTTGGGACTCTGCTCCCAAACATACACTGCATGTGTTGGATTCTATTTAGAAGAGAGCTGTTCGCCTGATTGTCGATCCAGAACTAGATTTGAACCTTTATTTCTTGTAACATCGAAGAACTGGTGGTGACTTGAGTCTATTCTACCAGTATTTTCATGGAAAATGTTCGATGGGTGTAGTCTGCTTAATTCGTTCCAGAGAGGTGCTTGCTAGGAATACATGTTGCACTAGTACATCACATTCGTACGAGGTTCCGCTTGTCACCCCTCGTACAACCCATTTCAGGCAATCTTTTATATAGAGAACCTCTTCCCTTTGGAATGATTTGCCCATGACTGCGTTTCCCACAGAGTACAATTTACAGCGATTCAAGACCAACATGAATCGCTTATTCCACACACGCGTCGTTCCTGTAGTACTTTAGGCCTACAGCTGCAGCACGTGTACTATACTCATAAAAGATGTTAAGTTAAGTAAAAACAAAAACTGTTTGAGACCGCAGAAACTCTAAGTTGTATAGGCTACCATAAATTATTCTTTCTAATTTAATATATGCCTAGGTTTAATTTTGTGAATCACCCAGGAACAATTTTGATTGCTACTGGTTGGATTGTCGAAATCATAGTAATTTACATCATTCCGAGCATTTACATATTATCCTTGTATACTATGTACTACGATTTCTGGCAATAATTATCATCACATCTCGCCTTTAGAATAAATGTAAGAGTTTTGCCCTAAAAATTACGTAACAAACTTGATACCTCCTCCTCCTCGTCCGAACATTACCGTAACGCGATGCAACTAATCATACACGGGTCTCCAATATTTTTGAGAAAGTTGATTGAAAGTTTTCATAAATTTCTATTTTTTTCTGCACCATTGAACTTTAAAGCTATATGATGATGACGATGACTATTCCCGTTTACCATTTTACAATAATATAGACAAAATAGCAAAGAAAATATGTTTATAGCAACTAGAATGTGGCAGCAATAATTTTATTGTTAATCCAACCAAATTCTGGTCGGTATAAACATCTTACCCGCGCCCTTTAGTTTACATGTGTTGTAAAATAGTGTCCCCTTTAATTATAAATGAGAATAATCTTCTCTGCGCTCTTTAGTTTACAGCATTGTTAAATGATAGTTTTTAATTATAAACGCAAATTGCAAAATAAGAAAAAATTTCTATTATTCCGCGATTTAAAGAGTATCCACTCCCACGTTAAAATTAGTGAGGTTAGGCGTTTGGAAATGTCTCATCACCTTTTCATGATCAGAGTCCATCCTGACCTAAACTTTTTTTCGTAGTTTTATTTTCGTTTACTTTTTTAAACTAATCTTGTAATATGTTTGGAAAATTAAAAAACAAATTTTTAGTGTTATTTGCTTAGGTAAAAGTACTTATCTAGTTCAGAGATGTTTATATTATACCACAATAATACAGTGTTATCACTATAATATTAAAAAATACATGAGAAGGCACAAGGTCAGCCATCCCATATTGAAAAATGTGAGTATAAATCCAACTTGATTAACTCGACTTTGGGTTTTTTTAAAAAATAAATAATAGCATTTAAAAAATTATGTGGTTAATTTTTTTTTAAATGTGTTTGTTCATAGTTTTCCTGATTATTTCTACAAATCCAAATAATAAATTAGCCAATGAGTAAGTTAGTTTTTAAAACAAACTTCAAAAGGTTTTTGTTTTTAATAAGTGTCTCAAGGATGGACGTATCTCCTTTATCTAGTAGAAAGTTAATAAGAAGAGCAATTATTCTAACAAGCTAAGGCAAACACTAACCTCCCTCCATTTTTAACTAAATGAAGCAGAGGCAAATAAAATCATTTTTATTATCTTCAGTTTCAAGACCTGTATAAAAGTAATTTCAAAACTACAAGAAACTGTTACTCAATAAACATCACGATTTCAATAATAAAGTAGAATAGCTTATAGCATTTTGAAATTATGTCAATAATGACAACAAAATTATGTCAATTTTCAAGCATTTTGAAATGGTTTCCATGGTAAAACAAGTTTTTATCAAGTAACAAATTGTTTTGAAATGCTTTCAATAATAAAAAAAAACAAGTTAAGCAATCCTAACTATTGGGACACAATTTATACAAATTTATTGATCATGGAACTGAAGAAATTGTAAATAATATATACAATGAAAATGAAATCTTCAAAACTTACTTGCAAGAATTACACACACCATTCGAAGCATTAAGCTCCTGTAAGGCTTTTTCGGCAGCATGGTCTAATAAAGGCAATAACACTACAAGGAAGATGAGGATACATATTATTGAAATAGGAATACACGAGGGCCGGCACCACCTATTGTTTCTACCCCACCTAAAACAAAAATATTCAACAATTATTTGCTTCATTTTTATAAATGAATTGTTGCAATCCATTA
The DNA here is from genome assembly GCA_019049505.1 of Pachyrhynchus sulphureomaculatus. Classification (NCBI taxonomy): domain Eukaryota; kingdom Metazoa; phylum Arthropoda; class Insecta; order Coleoptera; family Curculionidae; genus Pachyrhynchus; species Pachyrhynchus sulphureomaculatus. Next base: position 171,830,981 of record CM032454.1, on the reverse strand, counting down.
ATTAATATACACCATGATTAGTTTATTTACATATCTATTGCCAATGTTTTACTTGCTTAATTACTCCGACTTAGGGTTCTAATTAGATAACACTGTTAACCACTAAATAATCTTTCATCTTTAGGTTATACAGTGGATAAATTAACTTTCTCTAGTAACATTGAGATATACCAATAAAATTTAGGGTGGGTAATAGTTGGCAAAACATCAGTAATTAGAAAAATTTTATTTACTAATCCACATCAAATTTTCTTTGTTTGGTTGTTTGGGAATTAGTGAGGGGAAAGTTACTTTATCAAAATGCAAATACACTAAACATAGTTAAACAATGTTGCTAGGTAGGATTTTGTTGTTATACCACAGTTAATGATTTTAAATTACCTATTTTATAATAAAAAAAGCAGATACCATGGTTTTTTGCCAGTGAATGAATTTTTGAACCCAGCTAGAGAAACATTCTTATATGTAAGTTTATTTTTTATTTATACTTATAATAATTTTTCAGAAGTAATGAGATTTCTCACCTCTTCAAAAAGCACAATAAAAAATAAAATCCTTAATTAACACCGGTTATTTTGTTACACTTACCCTCTGTGGTTGCTATCATGATCTGCCAATGCATATGCTTGGCTCCAAATGTCATTTTCTTCATCATGATGCGGTGAAGTTGGTGTCTCAGGTACTGTCTGGAAAAACTTTTATTTTAAGCAATAATTAGACCAATTTATTCAATATTAACACTAAAGATGTTTGCTACGCTATTTTTTATTATTTGTGTAAACATTTGAAAAATAAATTTTTGTTTAGTTAGTTGTTATGTAAGCTTTCTACATTATAAACTCAACCCTACAGAGATCCGTTAAAGGCAGAAGGCCTAATTACTTATTAAAAAGTACCAACTATCTGACAGATACAGCCAACTAATAGCAGGACAGCACAGCATATACTATAAATAGGATTGGTTACACTAGTGAAATATTGTTAGGGTAATGTAAGGATCATCAATAAAAATAAAAACATTGAATGGGTTAAGCAAGTTTAAATACTTTATTTTATGTGTATTATGAATCCAGGAAACCTGATGGAAGTCTATCTTTTACAAAAGTGTGTGTAATGGTTTACACTGATAAGAAGGTAACTTACAAAAAATTAGAATCAATGAAATTATTAACAGCTATTTACTAAAAAGGTTGTTTATTTATAATAGATGAGTTTAATAAATAGCTTCACATTTAGTAAGATCTTAACAGTTACAGTTAATGATTCAAAAGTGAATGTTGTGATTTCTGAGTTTATTGTGCTTGAAAATGTTTGTGCTGTTGTTAAGTCTTGAAATTTCATTTTTAAAATCGCGCCAAGAAAGTAGCGGAGTGTCGAACAGTGAACAACCACCTGTACTCTACATGAAGAGGGTTACAAATAAAGGTGTACACTACACCCTTCATAGAAAACAAGTCACAGGAACAAATAAGGACAGAAAACTGCTCCTCAAATTACTGCCGCTTTTAATGAAACTAGTTTTAAACCAGTCTCAACTATCACAGTTAAGAAATGATTGTTCCCTGTAGATCCAAAAGGATGTGTGGCTGCCAGGAAACTGAAACTAATAATCAAACATAAGCACAACAGATTGCGGTGGGCTAAAACCCATGGAAACTGGATAAAAGGCCAATGGACAGATGAATTAAAATTCTAAACTTTTGGACCTAATAAAGGAATATTTGTGCACCCCTCAACTAACAAGAGAGTTTTAGAAGTTTGCACACTACCAACTACAAATATGCAATCTAAATACAAATTATTCTGTAGGTAGAATATTTTTATCAAATTTAGCATCATTACTTTTGTTCAAAATCACTTTCTTCACTACCTTGTTTAAATCAGACTGAAGACTGATAGGACAATACTCATAGTTACCTGCCGGTGATCTGTCTTGGCCAGGTTTTGACATTAGGATAAATTTGGCATATTTTCAAGAATTTGGAAAATAACTAATAAAAATATTGGTTTGGTTATATTTAAAACATCTTAAAATATAATATGTGGGAAATTTTTTAAAGTTTTATTTGTAAGTTTCTTTAGTCACCGAGCTTTTTTAATGTCAAGGTTTTTAATCAATAATCTTGTCAAGTTTAACATAATCTCAATTATTATTATATCAGTTTATTTCACCATGCTACTATTAACAGCTCACTACTACTTGACAGCTAAACAGCCAAGCTTTCTTCACTCAAAACTTAAACTTGTTGCTCTTTTGTATTTTTAAAAATTAACAAGTATACAAGGATTGCAAGGTTTCTTTGTGTAACAACTGTATGTATGTAAAGAGAACAAAACTAATTCATTGACAAAAGAACTTTGATAAACTGGTAAATAACCCACAACAACCACAAAGTTACCCAGCTATATTTAAACATCTTAATCAATAATTCAAATATATAATTTAATTTTTTAAAAGAGCTTTATTTTACTACCCTTCTTTGGATTACTATAGACAGTCAGTGGCATTCTTATTCAACTTATAGAGAGGTCATTTATTTTTAAAAATGATTAGATCTACTCTTATGTTACCAGGATTGTATTTGTAATAAAAATGAACAAGAGTATTATGCTTACAGTACTTATTATTGCCATTAAACATTAATTAAACACATAACTCACTTGCAAATTAATGCATACTAATTTAGAAAGTGAATTTGACCTTACATTACTTAACAAACTGTCCCAAAACTTACTTTTTGTTCTCTATTTATTTTGAACTTCATGTTAGCACATCTATCAGTAATCGAATAAATTGTAGTACTCAGCAATAATAATAGCAAATTGTTAACCCTTTCTATATTAGTTTATATTTAACAGAGATTTCATACACAAATGTGATTGGTACAATAGTAAACAAAGAAGTAGGTTATAGTGCATTTTAAAATGAGTTGGAGGATAAGATATCGCCCAACTTCAAAACTTGTGTTTTGTGTTGCATAATGTCTGGCAAAATTTAATTTTTGATCTTAGATTTTTAGCTTCTTTTTTCGAATCACATTCTCATGGGCTTAGCCAGCCCCTAAACTGGTGGCGGGGCAGTTTCTCAAATCCCAAAATGCCATTTATGGAGAAAAAAAATGTTTTTAAAGGAATATATACATATATATATATATACAGTCCCTGGCCAAATTATTAGACGCACTGCAAGATTTCATGTAAAATATTAATTACCGAGTAATATTGTACCGTTTTATTATTTTAAATTGATTTGTTTTTTATTTTTATATTATCCAATCAATTACCTATTTATTTGACATAAATAAAACAGCATTAATTTAGAAAAGCATAAGTTTATTAAGTTTTAAAGAAAAGTGAAATTAATGTTAGTAAAAGTCAATATTTAGTTAAGCCACCTTTAGCCGCTATCAAAGCTTTAATTCTGCGCGGCATGCTATCAATGCAAGATTGTTCTGTCTCCTGCATTTGAGGATGATGATTCCACACATGAATAATCTTTTCTAGGAGCTGGGTTTTGTTGGTAATCACATCTTTAGCCACTTCTCTTTTCATCAGCTCCCACACATTTGCAATGGGGTTCATACCCGGCCAATCCAACAGAGGGATATTTTTTTCTGCCAAAAAAGCTTTAACAGACCGAGCAGTGTGGCAGGGAGCTCCATCTTGCATGAAAGTGAATGGTTCCCCATTTGGAAACCATTCTCTGAGCTGCGGAATCAACCGATTTTGTAATACTTCTTCGTACTGATCTTGCCTCATTATTCCTTTAACGACGTACAGACGTCCAGTGCCCTTGCCGCTGATGACTGACCAAATCATCACTTTGGTGGGATGTTTAACCGTCGGGACGACACAATCAGAATGAAACTTTTCTCCATGACGACGACGCACATACTGAGCTTTATTCTGCAAAATTTCGAATGTGCTTTCGTCACTGAAGCAGACCTGTCAAAAATAGGAAAAATATATAAACTTCCATGTTTATTTGCTTTATTTAACTGAAAATGATAATAATGTATCAATTATTGATTAAATTGCTGTATCTTACCGATCTCCAGAAGTCCACATCTTTGTCTTGCCATTGTTTGGCCCACTTCAGGCGCTTTGCTTTCATTGCAGCTGTTAACTTGGGCTTCCTGGCGGGGCGACAGGTCTTAAAATGTAATTCTTTCAATTTTCTTCGAACAGTGCGCTCAGAAGCATTTACGCTAGCATCCTGGAGTTGTGATTTTATTACCTTTGTGGTAGCAAATCTGTTTTCTACACAAATTTTCTTCAAACATCTCTCTGACCGTGGAGTGAAAATTGGTTTTCTACCGCATCTTTTCTTTCTTTTCGGGCTTAATTCCTTCCCTGACTCAATTTTCTTTTTTATGCGTCGTACACTAGCTTCAGAAACCTCCAATCTTCGTGATATTTCTCGGTTTGTAAATGTTTTCGCAATCACAAGGGCCTTCACTTCAGCTTTTTACGTGGTGAAAGATCGCCTTTTCTACCCATAATGAAAATAGTCCAATTACTTTTTTAAAACACTGCATGCAAAATAAACTAATAACTGAGTAGTATAAAACTGTTACACAAACAATCACAGTCCATAAAGCCACAGAAACACGTCCGTACCTGACTCGATTCCGATCGCGACTGATACAGATTTGTACTTGTTTACGTTCATGTATCACTTTGTCAACACAGTGTTGCCATATGTTAAAAATAAATACAAATATGTAGTCTACAACAATTCTTTTAAATAAAAATCAATAATATTGTAGTTTAAATATACCATTATTGCATAAAAACTCTTAAGAAACATAAAATTACTAAAAAAAATACAGTGCGTCTAATAATTTGGCCAGGGACTGTATATATATATATATATATATATATATATATATATATATATATATATATATATATATATATATATATATATATATATATATATATAAATAAATAAATAAATAACTGAATTAAAATTAGTTTATTAGTACAGCATTAATTTTCTTGGATTAGCCGCAAATTTAACCACCACTTCTGGTTCTGTGGACACTCAGCATAGCGAGCCCCATCAAACGATTCCCTCCCATCGTGCTTCGCTGCCAAGTTTTTATTCTTCTGAGGGTGCTAGGCCAGCAGAATCAAAAGAGCTTTTTTTATCGTGGAAAAATATCAACTTCTTTTGATCACTTTCGCCAGTCGAGATCTCTCAGCTCTTCCTCTGTTAATTTCTTGTCCGTCCACATATTGTACCATATTTCTAGTTCGGTATCTAAGTCCAACAATAAAACTACTTAATTACTTTGTTAACTGTCACTAAATATATTTGTAAAGGTTTTACAATTGCATTATCGCGATTTCGTAGTACAACTACATTGTCAAACGCTTAACTAAGACTTTGACAATGTAGTTGTACTACGAAATCGCGATAACGCAATTGTAAAACCTTTACAAATATATTTAGTGACAGTTAACAAAGTAATTAAGTAGTTTTATTGTTAAAATGTACTGTCACAAAGTAACGGACCACTCAATCAACTCATCTAAGTCTAAGTCATTCAATCAATAAAAACTGGAAAAAATAACATTTCTTTTGCTTCATATCTTTGATATTAATATTCACCATTTGCGAAGGATGCAGGTAAGTAAGTTCAAAGGCTGGTGGGTTCGCATTAGAAAATCGCAATTCCAAAAATGTCATTATTGAGTCCAGATACGATATGACCAGAGACCTCCTCCAGAAATCGGACGCATTAAATACTAGATTGTTGCTCCTGTGCGGTTGCCTTCCTATAGTCCTCGGGATGGCCAATTTCACTTCCAGCCGTTCTGCCAGTTGATTTGCATCCTCCAGCAGTTCATCAGCAATTGTTTCTGCATTGTTACGATGTTTTTTTTAACAAATCCACGATTCGATTAATGGTCTCCGAGCTTTAACCAAGTCAAGGATTTTTGATTGCAAAGCCTTCATGACAGGTTCTGATACTGCAGCATACTTTGAGATCAAAAGCATAGTCACTAAAAAGGATAATCTGGTTGCTAGAAGGCGCTTTTGCGACTGTTAGCATTTCCTTCCACATAAATCGTTTCTAAGGCTTCAACAACCTCTTTAATATGTCCTTTAAAAATTCTTATAATCTGATATTTCTCCAACCATCTCCTTTCACTCAGCCGTGAAATATTTGGAATGATTTTTCTCTTCGAAACAGATTCTGTAAAAAAAGTGATGATGTTTGTTACAATTGCAATGGTGTTTTTAATTTCGGGTATTAAATTGAGATCATTCACCACAAGATTAAATCTGTGCGAAGAACAATGCGCTTATATACTTTTCTCTCAGCATGCTCTGTAACCGACCTACATTGCCAGCCATTGTAAAACAACCATCGAAACCTAAACCCATGCATTTCTCAGGTAGAATCACCTGCTCGGTAACAAAGTCACCTATTACCTTGGCAACTGATGTAAAGTCAAATGCTTCTTACTCAATCGAACCAACGAACTCTTCTTGAAATTCATTCAGCTTCAAATCATAAAAGCGAAAGCCTATAGAGAGCTGCTCTTTTTCTGATATATCAGCAGTTTTGTCAGCAAATATGATGTACGCCTATGCTTATTTGGCACTTTTAACGATGTACTCCCTAATGACCTGCCGCATAAATTGAATATTTCATTTTCAATTTGAGAAGAAAAGAAAATTATTTTTTATTTTTTCGTTGTTTTTTTGTTTTTATATTATTATAATTTTTTAGGCTCTCAAGGACTTAGGGGGACAGCTGTCCCCCCCCCCTCTGGCTACAACCGTGCATATTCCCGTTTGTAATTAAGGAGATCGCTATTTTACAACACTATAAACAAAAAAGCGGAAGGAAGATGTTCATAGTAACTAGAATTTGGCCGACTTAATATTACCAACCAAAACAAAGAATTAGTCTGGTTACTATAAACATATTTTCTGCACTATTTTCTTTACAGTGTTGAAAAATAATGGTCCTCCTTAATTAATAAGCATCTCTGCGTTCTTTGGTATATAGTGTTGTAAAATGGTGGTTCTCCTTAATTATAAACGTGAATAAACAACTTCTCTGTGCTCTTTTGTTTAGGAGGTTTTAAACTGGCGTCGTCCTTAATTACAAACGGGGATAAGATTGTACAAAACCCGCCCACCGTTCGATATATTTTCTCTGTAGTTTTTTAAATTTGTATATATTTTTTTAAATGCTCTTTCGATTTACTTTTGGAAATGTGGGGCAGTTGGGAATACATTTTTAAAAATATCTGTTATAGTATCAAATTAAATGTTCAGATAAAAATAGTTTTGAAATGCTTATACTGAGTCCTTCAAAATAACATAAGGGTTAAGAAACTTTTTTCACGTAATACGTACATTTTTCAAAAAACTGTTTTGGATTAAGTGGAAAGCTCTTACAGACTGTAATGCAGGCACCGCCCATTTTTCAAATCCTAAATTGCAAAAAGGGTTAAATACTTTAATAATTTCCTAAAATATTTTATTACTTTCAAGACAAACCAAAAATCACATACTCGTAAAAATGGTAGTAAATATCGATCAATAGAATTGAAATTACTTAAAAACAGACAATTGGCGGTCTTAGGCTCGTGGTCATGTTGCCGACATACGGTATTAAGGGTCCCGGAAGTATATTTGGCTTGGCCACGTACATAGGTAGTAGTTTTTGCAGAAATATAATGACGCCCTTGGCAGCCCTTCCGCGTTGTCTAAAAGGTGTTCCCATCCAAAAAAGGCCTAAAATGACACATTCCGCGGCCACTAAATATGTTAAAAGTCGGTATCGTTTGTGAAGAAGTGGATAAATTATTTTAACGAGAGAAAAAATGTGGACGACTTGCCAAAACGTGGCTCGGTAGGCCATCACTCCGAAGGTCGAAAAATGAATCGTGTCTTGGTTTTCACGGGACCCGAAATTGATGCTGCGTCAAGGGGCGGTAAAATTAAGAAAATCGGGATTGAATGTGTCCCATGAGACCATTTCACAAAATCTTCGTGCTTGTGATATCCAATTCTGAAGTTCGTTAAAGCCTTTGCTGGGCGAAAATCACGTCGCGAAGTGGCTCGCTTGGGCCACTATAAGATACTAGAGTGACCCTCACAATCGCCGGACGCCAACCCTCCTGAAAACGTTTGGTCCTTTGTAAAGAGAAAGCTCAGAGGAAAGACTCTGAAGACTTCGACTCAGTTGTCTCGCGAGATTCGAAAAATTTGCAAAGTATGCAGAAAATCTGGCCGGCAGCACGCCTCGAAGATGGCAGGCGATTATTGATGCAGGAGGCGATTGGACAACTTACTAAGGTAATTGCGCCGTTGTTAGCACACTAAAGAATACATGAATGGCAGAAAATATTCTTGAAACACATTTTTTTCACGAATACGAGCGGTGACGTTCTTACTTGCCAGATTGTACATATTAACCCTAAAACCCCTAAAAGTAACCATAATGAAGTAGTTGCAATTTTCCAGATTCTGTTTAAAACTTACGTTGGTAAGATACAACGAATTGTACCAAATACTCATACCTAGTACTCAATCGGAGGCTGACATGGCAACCACAAGCCGACAGAGTGGTTGGCACAGCCAACACTAAAGACAGGCAGGGCGATTTACAACTGAAAATAGGCAAAGCCCATATTTCAGCAGTCTACCCACTGCTCTCTTATTCGTCCATCCATCCCGAGACGCCTGCCTGTCTTTAGTGTTGGCTGTGCCAACCACTCTGTCGGCTTGTGGCTGTCTTGTCAGCCTCCAATTGAGTACTAGGTATGCGTATTTGGTACAATTCGTTGTATCTTACCATTGTGTTCCGCAAGTACCGGAATAAGTACTAGAAATTCTGTTCTCTTGTTTGTCAATTCTAGCCTGACTGATGAGCCGTGATACGGCGAAACGCGTCTCGGGATGGATGGACGAATAAGCAGTGGGTAGACTGCTGAAATATGGGCTTTGCCTATTTTCAGTTAGTTGTTTTGCAATACACCATATAAGGTCTAAAACTTACGTTGTCCCCATACATGTAAATTGTGTACATTTCAGTATATTGAGCTGGCAGTGAGTATATTGTTCTAAATATCTCTAAACATGATTCAAGTTGTCTCAGACCAATTACGAATTATATATTACTAGGACATTAATATTATGTTTACATATGTTCCTTGATCCCCAAGCATGATTTTGTGAGTGAGAGAATGATAAACCAAAGGACAGTCTAATCTCAAAAGTGTGTTAATAGCTAGGGTATGTTTTAATTTCCGGAGATTATACTGAAATTAGGACACCCTACCATGACTAAGGCCGGAGCAAATGAGATCTATTTCTGAATTCCAATTAGTTCTTGAATTCAGATTAGTTACTTAAAAACTTCAGCGCTATTGCACTGCCATCAATATAGACTCTGGTGTATTGTTAAGGGAATTAAGTATCACAATCGTCTGCTTCAAGATAAGTCTATTTGATAAGTAATAGAGACAGACACATACTCTAACTTTTAGCTAAGTTTTGAACCAAAATGCTTGCCGATTTCTGTACTGTTCATCTTAAGAAATTCTGATTGATATGTGGTTGCTATAAACATCTTCCCCGCGCTCATTTGTTTACAGTGTTGAATTTGTTGTCTCTCTTAATTACAAACGCCCATAATCTATAATATAACAGGGGATTCAATACGGTATTAAATAAGGATAAGGATAAAATATACAAACGTGAACAAAATGGAACATATAAGTTATAATGATTGTAAAAGTGGGGTGCTCAGCAAGAGATTCTACAGACATCAACTAAGGCTTTCAGTCTATCGGCAGCAGAATACTGGCTCCAGTATAGAGGGACTTTACGCACGCCAACGACGCTATCAGGGTTATAACCTGAATCCAAATGCAACTGAGAAGCTTTACCCCATTGCAGGAATTGTGCCCCCCAAAATCAGCACAGAAATAGCAGCTGAAATAGAAAGAGGAAAACAAAACAATGACATGCGACACCCAATGTATGGACAAGTCTCAGAAGGAACCAGGTTAAGATCTAGTAAAAGTTTTCTTGTCACGACCCACCCAGTTGTGCTACCCCCAAGCAGTACTCGACTGGGTCGGTGAAAAAACACGGCACCGCCAAACTTCATAGAGCTTACAGAAAAAAAATAAGAGCTGGGCATGACTTACCCTATCCTATATGAAGAACTTTATACGGGCTTCGGACGGGTGTAAATAGATAAAAGGAAACCCTCAGAAAGTGGGGATATATCAATGAGGAAACAAGTTGTGAGTGTGGCGCGACACAAGACCAACACCATCTACTTCATTGCCCAAATATCGAAACTACTTGCACACCGGAAGATCATTTCCTGGCGAATGAACAAGTTATTTGTATACCCCATACTGGAGTTGGAAAAGATAATGGTGACCGGACTCGAAAAATAAATATTGCAAAAATTGCTACGACTTAATTGTTACATTTAATTGAAACGATTTACGATATTAATTGAAACTGGAAATCGTTGCGACATTTTTTATCCTTGCACAAGACTTGCACGTTAAAATTGCTGAATATTAGAGCAATTAAGGCGCTCTTATATCTTAGAGGTGTTTACATGCTCGTAAATTATTCCCACGCTTTCTGGGCTTTTTAAAAATAGAAATAAAATTTCACTGGGTAAATTACTAGGTTCTATTTCCGTCGCCGATTTTTTTCCATTCTGTAAAAAACAAACTTAATTAATTAATCGGACCCTCCCTCTTTTGGTTACTTTTAAAAGCCTTAATTTTTATTAACACCAACTAATTAATAAGGAAATAAATTGGTTACTTTTTAGTTTTTTTACTCTGGTTACCTTGGTAACCTTTTCTATACCCATAAAAATATCTTATTAACAAAATATGTAAGCTTTGTGTTTAAAAATGAAAAATGCCGCAACTCAGTCATTGCAGATCTATAACGTTGCAATTGCAGATATAGTATGATTCCACCATACATCATAATGATACTACCTTATATGTCACAATGCCATTATATAGTTACTAATTGTGCAAGTTCAACTTGTACTTGGCCAGTTTTTTAAAATTGAATAGACCACCGTAAATAAAGAACTACTTACTTACTTACTTAATCCTTATGCCTTTCTACCCCTTTTTTAAGAGTGTGAGGCCCTTGGAGTTGAGTTATTCTATATTTGTCTTTTCCATATTTCCTTCTATATCTTTCTATCCTGTTTAAATTGCCGATTGCCTCTTTTGCTTCCTCTGTATTAGTTTCTTCTGTTTGTGTGAGTTCTATATCTTGTTCCGGTATTATGTCTCTCTGTTGATTTTTGTATGCTGTGTCGTTCCCATCTGCTACTTCTTTATAGTATTCCCTCCATCTTTCCATAATTTTGTCTTCTTCTTTTATGACATTTCCTTCTAATTTGTTGCATCCACTTCCTTTCCTTTCTATTTCTGTGACTCCTACATAGTACATTTGTTGTTCTTCTGTCAGTTCATCCTCTTTCCGTTTATACCCCTAATATTCCGTGTTCTCAATCAAATAACTCTATAATTCTTTCCCATTTCTTTCATCCTATCTATTTCTTTGATTATCTTCTTATTTGTATTCCTTTCATTAGTCCTCTCTTCCGTATCCTTTATCTTTGCCAGGGTCGTCGTCAATCTACTTATCTCTCCTTTTTCTCAGTTTTTTAACTTGATTGTCGTAGTGTTCTTTATTTGTTCTTTCAGTTTTTCTTGCTTAATGTCCAATTTATATTCTCTTCCTTTGATTATGATTTTTTGATATCCTATTTTCACTCTTTTTCCATTCTTTCTCTCGTTCTCTGCTATCAATTTCTTTGGAATTTCCCGTTCATCTTTTGTTAAATCGTTGTTTATGTAAACTCTCTCTTAGATTTCTCAGTTTGTTTTTATTTTTCATCACAGCTTCTTTATCTGCCGTGTTTCCAAGTTCTATCTTGTATATAGTTGCTCCTATTTTTATCACATCTTTAATCTGTACTTTTGTGCCCATACTCCTCTCCATAAAATGTTCTATACCCATTTTCAGATCTGGTTGGCTATTCGCTTCAAATCTCATTCCCGATATTACAATATTATTCCTTACGTTGTCTTTTTTCAGCCTACTCATCTTCAAATCCATACTTCTCATGTTTTCTCTAATTATCTTATTTTCCTCTTTCAATACTTCATTCTCCTTTCTTAGTTCCTTCAACTTTAGTTGCTATCTCTTCTGATCTTGTTTTTTTTCCTTTATAACTGACATTTCTAACAAATTGTCTATCTTATCTACTCTTTCGGTTTTCTCTTTCTGTGGTGTTCTTATTAGCTTCTTACTCTTCTTGAATATTCCCATTGTGTTTTCTTTTTCTTCGACTCTTTCTCTTTTCGAGTCTCCTGATGTATAATCACCGCTATCTATTGTTCATTCTGTTATAAAAACTTTACATGTGCTCCTCATATATTCCATTTTCAAAAACGGGAGAAAAAGAAAAAAAAAAGCTGTTGTTTATACTTCTTATCACCGTTCTCCGGTGGTTCGCTCACCTTATACGCAGTAAAACGATCAAGGTCGTCGCTTATCGTTTCGTTACCTTCATACAATTTCACAGAATTATTCTCATAAACCTCAAAATTTTTTACTTATTGTCTTAATTCTAACACTACACTGCTCTATTTCTAGTCCTTCTCGTTTGCATTCGAAAAAATAATTAAATAGATCAAAACACTACCGTAATAATGCTCGTTGGACGAGTTGACTATTGCCGGGCGTTCGATTCACATGCACACACTTCGCGACCCGAAAGTCAACTCCCAAGAACTAATCAATCTCAAACAAGTAAGACTTATGTTCAATATTATATTGATATTGACTGGGGGCTTCGTTACCGTAAATTCTTATCGTGCTATAAAGACAGGCAGATTCTACGTTATATTCTAGTTTCTTCTAGTTCTAGAAATCTTAATCAATCACAGTTAAAGGTAGCTTAAATAATATTTCAAGTTAAAGAAGATCCGTTAAGCTTTTTGTGTACAAGATAAAACGTAATCTATAACTTAACTCGAGACCTGCTTTATCTAGTCAAACACGAAAAAATCTACAAACGGTTATTTTGTCCCCTAGATGAAGAATAATATATATTAATCATTTCTCGAAGGGCCATATCCGTTACGGACGTAGGCGACCCTCCTGTCTGTGGTTCGTGCCTTTTTTAAATTGTTCCATAGGCAGCAGGGACCTTCAATTCAATGGCGGTTCCTAACGGCCAATGTAAGAGGACTTTACTAGGCATGATACTACGAGTGGTTTGCCATTGCCTTTCCGAGAGAGGTGACCGTTATGTTGTAATATATTTTTTTGTTTTAATATTTCCCGCCCGAGATTCGGACGTAAAAGGCAGACACGTTAACGACTTCGCTATGGCTACCTCTTAGTTCGAAAAAATAGTCGATCTACAACACAACTTCAGTTACCATTATAATATTTTGGGTTGGTTTAAACATAAATGCTACTAATTAATAAAAAAATGTAGGTAGATTACTATCAGCCCGTCAAATAGGTATTAAAATTGTTTTGTTCGACAGTAATTTGTTATCGATAAATTATTGAAATTATGGACATCCATTAGTGTTTCTTTCTTTAAGGAACTTTTAATTAACTTGAATTATTTAGAATTGTATGTGTTACTTGTATACAAAATAATATTCTCTCAGATTTAACAACTGTGTATTAAATTGCAGTATAATTGTAGAGAGAAGTATATCATGTCATCTAAGCAATTTCACTATATCTTTATATATCAGCGGCATAGCCAAGTTCAAGGGATGGCTTGAGGCATATCGATATAAAGGGCGTTTCTTTAAGAAAACGAAAAAAAACACTAAAGAAAAAGCTGCTTATACAGGGGAGCGCGAATCGATAATTGAGTGCGAAGCTCCATGAGGAACCAAAAAGCTCTCTTGCACTCGCACAGCCTTAAACCGTTCCTAATACAGTAAACTCAAAGTCTCTGACCAGGAGAGTAAATTAAATTTTTCACAAAAAAGACTCCTTTCATAAAATCGAACTGTTTTTAAGAGGGCGTAATTTTCTACATCCATAGGGGCGAATAATGTAGGTTAAGAACAACAACAAAAATACACCAAACATATTGTACTGTTTATATTGTCTATCTGTATTAGTTAAAAAGAATATATACATAATGTTCTTTTGAAAACACCTACATCTGGCTTTTTTCCGACACCTTACGAAATAAAAATAACGTATATTGTTCATAAAATCACTCATTCTCGAAATGTTTTATTACTTTGCATCTGATCAATTGAATATTCTGTATATGTCAGTATTAATTTGTGTCCTACCTACTGCATGTTGTATAAAACGATAAACAAAGAGCATTTCTTATCACGAAAAATAGTTTCATTTACTTCAATATGAATTAGCCTATATTTTTGAATTTTTCATAACGCAATTTACTGAAATATGATAGGCAATTTATGATTTTTTAATATCATCTATCGACGATGAACCCGCCGTGACAAGATTGCCAGTCTAGGTTAAGTTTAAATTAGTCCTAATTTAAGTCATTGTTACGTCCTAGTTTAAGTTAGCGTAAGTCTTAGTTCTAAGTCCTAGCATTAAGAAACTCATGTATATATATATATATATATATATATATATATATATATATATATATATATATATATATATATATAAACACATTTCCTTAAGTTAATATAGGATTCCTATTATAAGAGCTTAGGTTAAGATAGAATAAGTATACATTCATTATCTGAAATTTTTTATACTTTCGAAATTGTGAGAAAGAGGCTCGGCCTATCTTGATTTCCAATAAAGACAGTGAGTATCAACGATGAAAGTAATAATATAAATTGTAACCATGAAGTTATATAATTTGAATAACTATCTTATATTATAATTAAATTTAAATTGTTGTTTAATTTTTTCCAACTATCTTTAAGGTAAGTGATTTGTGTTTTTATCATGGTACATACATGGTCCGCACTCGTGCCGCTCCTGGAGCGCTTTAGGGACTTCCCTGCGGCACGTGAGCTAGACCCATAAAAAAAAATATACAATTTTTTATAGTTTCCTCAAGAAGAAGAAGAACTCTGCAATGGTTGATTTTTTAAATTATTACTGAAATATTGCCTCTAGTTTATCCTGCATCAGCTACAAGGCGTTCAAAAATAAACAGATCAATTTGTCAGTATTATGGTTTAAAATGCATTGTCCATACTGTGTTCATTATAAAGCCCTTTATTCTGCGCTTATGCAACAAAAAATTAGCGGTATAATATCTTTCCGACGCCGAAAACATGCAGGGCATCGATTTTTCTGTCAACTTTTGGTGAATTACAAGTAACTTAGGAAAACATTACGACCTCTTTTGCAGCATTTAGTTTTTCGTGACCTGCTTTCTTGTTTTTCCGTGAAAAAGATTTAGAACTGTCTATATACAGGATTTCTTGGTAATATCAATTTGTTATTTCTTTATTGTTTCATTTTCTTTAATTTTAGTTTTAAATGTTAACAAGACTAAAAACTGCAATCTAGAGGCAAGGTGATCCTAACTCGTCCTTTACTGTAAATAACTTGCAAACCAAAATGATTGATATTCCCTTTGATTGATCGTTCTCTGAGGCATACTTATAATGCATACCATTGGTTTAGTGAGTCAATATTTAAACATTATTAACTTACAAATTTGATAAACAGAAGATTTAAATCGTTTTTCATAAAAAGATTAAATCACAAATCTATTTTGCATAGGATTTAAAAAACTGTTCTAACTTAACATCAAAGGAAAGGAAAAAAAAAGAAGAAAAGAATAAAAATAAATATTATCTGCACAACGTGAACAAATTCAGTGGCTCTTAGACATTAATATAAAGTAGATGTTTAATATGTTTTTAAGTAAAAGGACTAACTCACATTTCGTAAGTAAATGTTTATATTTTTTGATACTTTTTATATTTTTTCTGTTGTGACCGATTTGTCATGTTCGTGCAACTTATGTAACTTAGTAACAAAAGAGGAAGTTTTTTCTTTCTCTTTTACTTTTTCCTGTTGTCATAGACATGTTTTAATCTTACAGTTACTCTTGAGGGTGTCAAAAACTTATTGATGAAGTACTGAATATTATAAAAAAAAGAAAAAAATGAGTTTTTCGTTCACATTGTAACTTTCATTTTTTCCTAGATTTTAAGATCATGTTACGACACTGTTTTTCTCCCTACAATTTATATTTTATTACATTTTTATATTTATTGCAGTAATTTCAATTCTTCAGCAGTGTAGCTTAAAACAGTGTTTTAAATTTTTAAGCAGTTTAATTTAAACCAGCAGAGTGTGTAACGCGTGTTGCCGACTTGACTTATTTAGTTCGCGTTGAATGCGTCGAGATTGAGATGCCGGGAAGTAGACCCAAGGAGAACGGCGAATATATTTAAACAGCAATTTCGAATTTTGAAGGGCTTTTTCCACCATGAAGCGGTAGTGGCTTTTTTCCACCATGAAGCAGTAACGGCTTTGTTCCGCCAGTAGGTCGTAGTGGCTTTCTTCTCCAGCACGCCAGAGTGATTTTTTCTCAGTGATGTAGTAGTGCAGTAACGG
>CM032454.1:171681836-171809336 GCA_019049505.1 Pachyrhynchus sulphureomaculatus | reverse complement strand
TCACTTTGAACGCTCGGACATCGGCTACTCAGACGAATATCCGCAGACAGCAGGAAGTCATTCAACTTAACAAAGACCTGCAAGAAATTCTATCTTGGGGTGACAGTAACCAAGTGGAATTTAACGCTACAAAAACCCAGGTGGCAGTTTTTGCTAGAAAAGTTAACGTTGCTAAATCCGACATAGTTATGTCGGGGCACTCCATTCCTCTAACATCGTTACTCAATTTGTTTGGAACTGACACGCGACCTTGATTCGCTGGAACATCGAAGAACGGTTGGCAACTTGAGCCTATTCTACAAGTATTTTCATAGAAAGTGTTCGAAGGATGTGGCCCGCTTAATTCCTCCCAGAGCGGTGCATGTTAGAAGCACACGTCGCGCTAATACTAATACACATCCGTATGAGGTTCAGCTTGTTACTCCTCGTACAACGCTTTTCAAGCAGTCATTTATATGGAGAACATCATCCCTTTCCCACCAAGTATAATTTACAGCGATTCAAGAACAACGTGAATCGCTTTCTCCGCACACGTATCGCTCCTGTAGCGCTTTAGGAACTTCCCTGTAGCACGTGTGCTAGACCCATAAAAAAAAATAAAAGTACTTGTGATGTCATGTGACGAAGTTACACAATTTTGTTCAGGTCATTACGCGTGTTTGTTCTACTTCGCAAAATGTTCGTTCCTGCTTTAATAGGTAGTAGATATAAGCTTACGGATTGCAATCTTCCTAAAAATTTCATCGCGTAAAACTAGGAAAAATAACTAAGTAATTGTTCCAACCGATATCATACTGTCAGTGCGTTGTTATCCTCGTCACACGCTTCTTTCCTATCAATCACCGCGCTTTTAAAACCGCAAAACGTGTCTCCCAACAATTTGGACATGGAAACGGATTAGGTGACAAGACCTAGAACCAAGCCGAGAAGACAACAGTTTCAGCCAAGGCCTGCGCCTGATCCCATGCCCCATAGTGTGGGGTTGGAAATGAGACAAATTCCATCTGCTGACCATCCTACAGAACCTCCCATCTCATTAACTGTCCTCTGAAGTGGGGTCTCTCGCTTCAATAATGGTCCTGTTTACTGTCAGTTGGTTTCATCATTACCATCTGTCGTGCAGATAGGCCTTTCTGAATTATTAAGGCGTAAATTTTATGGTTATGCAAGAAAAATCAAGTTCTGAGAAGAAAATAATTGACAAAGTATTTTATTTTCAGAAAAAATGTTAGATTCTTGCTAATTATTATTGCATTATTTAGTGATAAATAAGAGAATCATATATAACAAAATTGTGTGATCGTCTATGAAAAGTGTATTCTTGATGTTCACCACGTTTTCTGTGATGAATAAGAAATTTTAAATTAATACTACATAAAAATGAAGAATCTTAATTGCCTGTTATGGATGAAAATGTTATCGTAATATGCACAATTGTGGAGTTTTTTAAATTTCATCAGAAATTTTAGATTTTCAACCAGAAATTCATTACGTAGAATTAAATACCTAACAGTAAGCGTATTGAGAAATTATATAATACAACACTGTAAGAAAAGTGACTTAATATGCAGGATTATCATCACCTTCTCCACTTGTATGTGAAATCTCGAGAGGGAGATAGGAAAATCATATAGAATAGTTCTTAAGAGAAAGAGCATTTATTTGACTTGGTTGTAGTAATCACTAAGATAAGTCATTTCGCCAAATATAGTCTATATCAATGTTAAACTGTTTCTAAGTATCAATTGCTTCTGAACACTTGTTCTGACCTCTTTCTCTCAATCCTTTCACCCTAATAGGAGTATCGGTGACACTGTGCAATTGCTGCCTCAACAGTAATTCTCCAGGCATCTCGATCCTGCGCGATTTGACTTGATTCGTGTATACCCATACCAAGGAGAGATCTTGCTTGGTCGGACCATCTTGTTGGAGATAGGCCTTTCTGAATTATTGAGGCGTAAATTTTATGGTTATGCAAGAAAAATCAAGTTCTGAGAAGAAAATAATTGACAAAGTATTTTATTTTCAGATGATGTTTTACCTTCTACCTTCCCCGTTACTACAATCTTTTCCATGGCATCCACTTTCCACATAATGTGACCAAAATAGTTCAGTTACTGTCTATTAATTCTAATTGAAAGTCGGTCATTTATAATAAGTTCTTCAAGAAGTTAGTATTAGTGTGGTGTTCGGTATATGATACTCTGAGGATTCTTCGAGATATGTCAGCTTGTTTAATGGTCCATGGATAGTAGTCTTAACTTTATGGCAGCTGGATCTTTCCAGACCTTAGTGAGTTTGATCGTCGAGTTTCTACCCATAGCCAAACATCTTCTTACTTCTGCTTCACAGCCCCCATTGTTAGTAATAAGGGATCCCGAATAGTTGAAATGGTCTACAATAGTGAAACCAGCAATTTCATTTATGTGTGACATATCTTCGCTACGAGTAACAACACAGCTCCTCAAAAAAATGAAAGTTCATTACCACGAACAAAAATACATTGATCTAGTGTATTTTTCTACGCCGAATTAAAATCTGTAGTTAAAAAAAGATTTATCGTGTCACTTTTTCTTGGCCAAAAACATCCCTTGAAATGGGCTAAAACTATAGTAATAATGTAATGACTCTTAACGAAGTGTGAAAAATAGTGGATATTTTATAGTCTAGAGAAGAGAATATGCATATAGAGTAGATTCACTTGAAACACCCATACACGACTATAAACTGCCCTTAGAGGGTGGTAGAAACTACCCCCACGCTCTAATGATGCATGTGGATGTTATTAGAATTCGGAAATGATTAACTACTTTTTGTCATTGTGCCAAACATTCAAGACAACTAGATCATCTTCCTAATAAGGTCGAAAATCGCCCCTATGAAGCAGGAAGTACCTCCTAGGATTGGTGGATCTTAGAAGCATCTGAGAAAAAAAAAAAACGGCCGTATTTGTCCATCCTGCATAACTACGAAAGCCTGTATTTTTTTCTTAGATGTTAGAACTTCTAAGATCCATCAATCCCAGGGTGTAGTTCCCCTCTCCTAGGAATGATTTTCGACCTTATTAGGGAGATGATCTAGTTGTCTTCAATGTTTGGCACAATAAGATAAAAGTGCTTGATCCTTACCGTACTTCAGTAACATCCATGTAGATACATCATTAGAGCGGAGGGGTAGTTTCTACCACTCTCTAAGGGTAGTTTATAGTCGTGTATCGGTGGTTCAAGCGACTTTACTCCATATTTGTTCACCCTGGCTAAAACCATAAAAGCCTGAACTTTTTTCGTCGTTATTGAAACTTTTGAGATACGTCCGTAGGTGGGAGTGGTTTTTACAACCTTATAGGGGGTGAGTCTCAACCCTTTAAGTGTAATGTCTGGTTGTCACACCAGATTCAGATATTTTATCCTAAGAGCTACAAGAATTAGTCCTTTGTACATGTTATTTAAACTTACGTGTGTTATTTGAATTTTAGAGGTACTTTTCATCCCCTATAAGGGTAGATTTTGCTTTAATGAATAGAAATAGCTTGCTGTGGCTTGAATGCATATTCTCTTTTCTCGACTATAAAATCTCTACCATTTTTCACACTTCATTATGAGTCATTACATCATTACTATAGTTTTAGCCCATTTCAAGGGATGTTTTTGGACAAAAAAATGGCACGATAATTCTTTTTTCAAACTATAGATTCGAATTCAGCGTCGAAAAATACACGAGACCCATGTATTTTGGTTCGTGGTAATGAACTTTCATTTTTTTTTTTGTGGGGCTGTGCAGTCATTACTTTGGTTTTCGCTCTATTAATTGTCAATCCATAGTTTTTGCTAGTGATATCCAGGCGCTGCATAATTGATTCTAGGTCCGATCGTCACACCCCCACTCCAGCCATCCGAAACAGACCTTATATGTTCACTGTATATGTTAAAAAGTAAGGGTAACATAATACAGTCAATGTCTGACGTCGGCTTCTACGTTAAAGGAATCGGAAGAAGAATTATTCAGTTTAATTCTGCCATTTGTGTTCTCATACAGGGATCGAATAAGGTTGACAAGATGTATAGGTGTTTCTATGCTTATTGGAATCGACCAGAGTTTATCTTGTTCTAACCAGAGAGAGGCAATTGTTTATGTAAAAAAAACCAACTGCTGCCTTGGCAATTCTTTTTATATATAAAAAAAATTGCTACCTCGATTTATACCATATTAACTAAATGCTTGCATACAGCTTTTCTTGCACTTTGTAACAACTGCTATAACATGAAGCAATTGCTACCAAATTTTTAAACAAAAGCAATTGCTTCATATTTATTCATACAACTTATTGTCTAATAATTATTTTAAACTTCATATTTTTCCATTTGGTTAATGTAAAAACGTAGTAACATTATTACTTTCCAATATAAATACGTAAATTTTTATGCCATTACTTTAAATACAAACACAATTTTAAGATATATCAGCACACGTCACGTATGGAACATCCATCAAACTAACTAGATATACAACACATCATTATGTGATCATGTTTAATTTAGTTAAAAGGGTTTTAGCATTCAGCGTCTATTATCAACAATTATCAATAAAAACAAACTTTATTGGGAAGGATGGTAGCGTTGGCGTTTAGATAATATTAGCAGCTTGTATTTTGCGATTTTCAGGTTGTCATGACGTTATATGACTTTTGATAGCGTCGAAAATCATTTGTTCTGCTGTGAAACTGTGTTATAAAACACATCCGTTTAGTTCTACAGATTGTCATATAGAAGTAGGTAACGTAACTATTATGCTATTAGAAAAACTTTACATGTTTGGAATACCTGCGTTATATCGACGATTAAAAAAACTAACTCCGAAAGCTTAAGGATTTATTTATATAGAGTGTTTTTAGTATTTCGTACGGAACACTTATAGGATCAGTTCGGTGTCCATATATCTGTCTCTCCGTCTGTCTATCTGTCACACCCGATTTTCTCCGACACTATTTGACATATAATGTTGAAATTTGACACAAATATGGCCCAATCAGGGCCTTGTAGTTTTGAAAGTTACATTTTGACTTAAGGTGTTAGTTTTGACAGGTATATCGGAAGTGAAAAAAAATTACCAGGTCATCGAGTGAGATTACAAATGAAAGCTTGTGAAAACACGAGTTCAAAAACATATACATTGTAATACTTGTGTACACTTTTCTTTGTATTATTTTTAAAAAATGGCCAAAAATCGCTGTCCCTGCACCCTATCTCGAAAAGTACTGATCAAAGAATTTCGAAAAATTTCTGGAATATTCTTCATAATGTGTAGATTGAGCGAAAATTATTACGAGTGCATTACTTTTGATAATTTATTATAAAAAAAATCTAAGAGGCTTGACAATATGGTCGATGTTCTTTTACTATACATTACAATAATTCTATTTTATCTATTTATAATTAAACAAATATTTAGGTAGTAAATATTTGTTTTACACTGTTATTACTAGATTCTAGATTGAGCTAGATTGATTTATTGACTATTAGGTAGTTAAGATGCTATAACTATTATACATTATTGACTAAGAAAAAACCTGAAAATACATATTGGGTCTTAAGATATACACATGCCAGGGATCTAATTAACTTAGCGTAGGTAAGGATCACCGTACGGAATACTAATTGCGCAAGTTTAACTTGCACTTGACCGGTTTCTTAGATGTATTACATTTCTCTGATTAGAATATTCAAAAAATAAAGACATTTAAGGTCATTGGATGTCTTTTCGGACACATTTTTAAAAGTGAATGGAACAAATGAAAAGAAGTATTAAAATTATCCCAGCACAGTTTGAAAGGTCATAGTCAGTCAGCGAAAGTTATTTTTATTTAAAAAAAAAAAACCCTTAAAAAAATACCGATTACTAAAAATATGTAAAAAATAAAGGGTTTGATAGTTTTTTAAAAATATTCATTGTACCTTTTCTGCCTTACAAATAACTATTCCGCACTCAAGGACTATATTAATGATATATTGTTTCTTTTTTTTCAATTCGCTTTGAAAAATCCGATTGATTTGAAAAGGTATATTCTTATTTAAAATAAATTTAAAAAGCACTTAACTTTTATTAGTCGACTTTTATAAATTTTGCATTTGGAGGTGAAATAGGTGCCTTAACCTAAAAAGCACCTGTATAATTTTCCGATCTCTCTCAAGTATGCGGATATAAATCGAAAGAATGATAACCATCCTGCATATTAGAATTAACCTTTTCTTACGTCACAATTTTGTATTTATGTAAATTCAGTTCTATTTGAACGAATTCATTATTAAAAATCTAAGAGAGAATTATAAAAATCCGAAAAACGCCCATTCTACACATATAATAACTTTTCATTCATAACATACATTTAATATGATTCTCTAATCCTTATTATTAATCACACAATTTTGTGATATATGATTTCCTATTGTCGTATCATTTAATAAGTATTTGAGCTAATATATTACAAAAAATTTATATTTTTAATAAAAGTAATAAACATGGTGAATATTTTGGACGTAAGAACTAGGTTTTTTTCTATGTGATCACACAATTTTGTGATCTATGACTTTTCTATTGTCTCGTCATTAATTATGTCCCTATAACAATACAGGTTACAGAGTATACTTTTGTTTTCTTAACTGACACGCATAACAAGAAAGTAGTGGTACTATGAAACTGTTATCACTAGACGTGATGGCAGTTTCGTAGTACTACTACATTCTCAAACGTAATGAATAAATAATAATCAAGTGGGGTTCATATTATTTTTGTTGGCCATTAAATATTACACAGGAATGCTAGAATCAACGGTGAAAAATAGTTGAACATAAGTTTTGTCTCGGGCTTGCATTGTGTTGATTTAACTTAGCTTACAACGTTTCGATCAGTGCGTATTTTTGATTTTCAGAGAAATGTTCAACGATAGTTATTTTGGCCAGTTGACTAAATTTTGCTGCCCTCCATATTTAATTTTTTAAGTGAAAATAGTCATGTATATATTAGAGAGATGTTGCAACGCTTATTTTTCACATTCCTTTGTCCTTACCGTTATGTCAAGCATGCGCAGTATTAACGCGAAGGAATTGCAAGGTTAGGTTAGTATTCATCTTCTATAAACCTAGGGGATTTTTTTCATTTATTTCATGGTTAAGTACACCGGTTATTAGTATTTGATGAATCAACACAATTTTCTAAATTAAAATTGTGTCTAGCAGTTTTCTATCATTTCCTTCAATGTTTCCAAGGTAATACGAATGTGTTATAAATAAAATTTCATTTGAAATTAGCACTACACACACTGTAATGTTATTGAGCCAAAGATTGCAAAATCCCAACATAATCTGAACACTCACTGTTGTCAGTGTTATTTACAATAAAAGATTATCATTTCAATTTTACTGTATTTTCTTAGTGGTTTGTATACCTAACTAGGAAAAAAACAAGCCCTACCATAATAGCGATAAGAATAACGAACTTCAAATAACCTGTCTTATAAGATCCTAAATAAGGGAAATCGTTATCCTCTTATTTTGTTTCAATACTGCGCAAGCTTCGAATGGTGGGCGTATGCTTCAAATAACGATAACAGATTAGAGTCCTTATATTTAATTTCTCTCCTTTACTACTGCGCAAGCTCCAAACGGTGGACGTATGCTTCAAATAAAGATAAAGACAGTGACCTACCAAAATAAGCGTTGCAAAATCTCTCTATTATTCAACCCAATATTAGTAGATAAACAGGCAAATGATACAGCCATTTTTCAAATTAAAAATAGTGTTTTTAATTTATTAGTGTAAGCCTGTAAAATACCCGTGTTTTTTATTCAAATCTGATATGGTTTCTGAAAATAAAAAGCCGCGGCATGTTTTAGTAACATAAAAGTAAACGTCTTTATAGCGCGTGTTAATAATTTATTAGGCAAGCGTGTTGTAGCAGAACGAACTGATTAAAAAACTATGCCTTGCGTTTTCTAAAGCGCTTTTTTCTCAAATTTAATTAATGTTTCAATTCATGCTTATGGTTATGAACAAAGTAGTATACTTCATCTAAATTTTAATTCATTAAAATGTGTATATTGATCAGTAAATAATTAATAATACGTTAGTCATTTTCGTTGACTATAAGGCGTTTTTTCTCAGTGGAATTGTCGGCCATCTTCAGAGCTTTAAACACTGCAAGAATTGATTCTCGATATGACAATCTCGTTAGTTACGTATCTAAAAATACAACAATCGAAGTAATCATCGATGAAGACACCAACACAAACCAAATTCCAGTTAAAAGGGGTATGAGACAGGGAGAAACTATATCTCCTAAACTATTCACTCTTGCACTTGAAGACCAATTCAAAAAAGGCATAAGAATTGACGGTGGATATCTGATTCATCTTTGTTTTGCGGACGACATCGTGTTGCTCAGTCGAGCCATAAATGAGCTGGAAGTTATGCTTCAATAACTTCAAAAAGAATCAGCAAAAATTGGTCTGTCCATGAACCTGGGAAAAACTAATGACATCAGATGATAGAGAAGTGCGTACGGGTGATCAGATTGTAGAAAAAGTAGAGGAATATATTTACCTAGAGAGACTCAAACCGCCAAGATCAACAGACATATCCGACTAACATGGGCAGAAGCGCAGTATTCCAATCAATTTAAAGAGGAAGTGTTTACTACCTGTATGTTAATGGAAACCACAATCCTAAACTTAGAGTAACAAAAAGAGCCATTGAATGGATTATGTTAGGATTAACTCTCAGAGATCCCAAGACGTAATAACTGGTATAGCCCAATTAAAGTGGACCTGGCTAAGACATCGTGTTCGTTAAGACAGCGCTCAGTGTACAAAACACATTATACACTGAAGACCCTTTTACTGATGTCTCACTGAAATTTTTTGCAGATAACAACCGCGAATTTTTTATACATCTTTTCGGTAATCTTTCAGGTAGTTTTGGTCTAAATTGATTGGGCGTTATATATAACAACATAACATCCTGAATTTCACACCTTCTTATACTTCCTCCTCTTCATCTTCGGTCGTTCAACGATCGTTAGTTATTATATTTGCTACCATGTTGATGATGATCGTTTTATTGAAAGCCGCTCAGAAGAGTTGAATCGTACACTTTCCGTACCACTGTCTTAAATTTTTCAACCACGATGTTCTTCTCCCTGGACCACGTCTGCCTGGAATCTTTCCCTCTATAATCAGATTGCATTCAAGATTTCATTTCATTTTCCTGGATGTCTCATAATGTGGCCAAAATATTCTAATTTGCATCGTTTGATGGTCGTGACCACATCCAAGTCCTTGTCCATGTGAGTGAGACCGCTGTTGTTACTATTTCTGTCTATCCAACTGATTTTCAGCAGTCGTCGATACACATCTCGAATGCCTCCAGACGTTTAGGCATTACTTCAATTAGCGCTACATGACGTACAAGAGAACCGGAAATATATAGCAGCTTCCCATTTTCATGCCTACTTTCAATAATAGGACCTGACTAGTTATCAGTTTAGTTTTCGAAACGGATTAGGGATTAGCAAGGCACTGTTTGGTATCCATGTGTTGATCCTGAGATGTTGCGATGTCAACCAAAATGTGTTCCTTTGTTCAATTGACTTTGAAAAAGCCTTTGACAAGGTACGCCCAAAAAACCTCTAGAGATTTTAAAAACGACCGGTATAGCCGACAGACATACGTATCATCGTCAATTTGTACTGGCATCAGACAGCTGAAGTTGGAGCATCAACTATCGGATGAAATTAAAATCAAATGGGGAGTACGTCAGGGTTGTATTCTATCGCCCTTGTTGTCAACCTCTATTCTATTCTATTGAAGTGATATTCAATGAAGCACTCACTGAGGGAATCCACATCAATGGCGTTAACATAAATAACATCAGATACTCCGATGTTACATTAATTATCACTAATAACGGAAAAGATCTACAAAAACTTATAGGTAAAATAATTGATACTTGTACATAGTTTGGTTTAAGACTCAGTGCAAATAAAACAAAATATTTGATTATAAGCAAAGGATCTAATATATGGTGGTATTAGAGTCAGTGGCACAAAGATAGAGAGAGTTGATAAATTGATGTATCTCGGTAGCAACGACCACTAGAATCCTACTGTGGAAGTCAAAATTTGAATAGAGAAGGTCTGAACCGCATTTATGAAGAACAAAAAAATGTTTTACTAATGTTGCTTTATATGTCTGTTAGCGATATTCGTAAAACACCATGACCTAATAACTTATTTGAGGAGAAATTTCAGATAAATCAAATCTTCATTTGCGTCACCTGACGAGGCATAATTGATGAACCATAAATTTATACTGTCAGCGAAGATAGTCACTTACCACTACACATCATAATAAGATAGTGATAATAAGAACTTTATTCTTGTCGTTTGCGTTTATAATTATAGGAAACAAGATTTTCATTTTATCTTTTATTTTCTTGACGGGTCAATTTTCTTCTTTACTTCCAATTTTGTATGCTTTTAAACTCTGAATGATGAATAATTTAAGCTTTTAACCTAATGGCGTTCCGGGCCAAGTTTGCTGGCTACCGCAGAAAATACCAATCATTATTGCTGTAGCTAATAACGTCTGTCTTTTAAGAGAACTATTTTTAGTTTAGATTTAAAATTTTCTTTTTTATAGTTACTTACGTTATTTTGTTTTGATGAACGGATGGTTTTATTTAGAAGTGCGTAACAAGTTCTCGAGGAAGGGTACCCCACAATTTTTCAGGCAGAGGTTTTTGCCAGCTTTATGGCATTTACAATGTAATGTTTATCTGCTTGGAGATATATATATATATATATATATATATATATATATATATATTGGATATATATATATATATATATATATATATATATATATATATATATATATATATATTGGATATATATATATATATATATATATATATATATATATATATATATATATATATATATATATATATATATATATATATTGGATGGATATATATATATATATATATATATATATATATATATATATATATATATATATATATTGGATATATATATATATATATATATATATATATATATATATATATATATATATATATATATATATATATATATATATATATATTGGATATATATATATATATATATATATATATATATATATATATATATATATATATATATGGGCTATTCTTTTACAAACCGTACGGATTTGGGAAAAAAAATTCTTCATATTTTCGATTTGCCTGATTCACTTTTATACATGAAATTAGTCGACACGTGTATCGGGATTTTTTTTTCAAATGTATATTTTGCATAATATGGATGTTATAAATTATCGTAGTCCACTAATCGGCGGCACATCAAAAAAGCAATATCTCCGATTCTATTTATCGTATAAACTTCATTCTTCCGCCATTTTATTGCTCTTTATGTTGCCTTTCGCAGCGTATAACCGTGGAATTTTTCAATTGTTTATTTATAAAAAATAATCACAATGAAATTGTTTAAATAATTTTTCCATGCCTGCCCCTACAACTTATAAAATCCAAAAAAAATACCATTATATTCGATATGTTTTATTCTAAAAAACCCCTATTTTTGAAAAGTAGGGTCTCTATTAAATCGGAAAATATTAAATAATTACGAGCGCGCTTCACGCAGCGCGCGCCGCGGGCATAAAGTTGTAACGGAATCTCGTTCATGCTTGCACCCATATCTTGACTTTGAAAGGCATCCTTTTATATCAGTTCTTCTAATGAAAACTATCCAAAAAATGAACGAGTAGAAAATGAGACTTATTATGAGACTTAGCGCAAACGCGAACGAAATTCTGTTAGAATCGTATGCGGGCGGCACGCGCCGCGTGACGCGTGCTCGATATTATTTAATATTTTCTGACCTAATAGAGACCCCACTTTTCAAAAATAGGGATATTTTAAATTAAATCATTGCAAATATAAGGTATTTTTTCGATTTTATAAGTTGTGGCAGCAAGTATAAAAAAATTATTTAAACAATCTCATTGTTATTATTTTTTATAAATAAACAAATATAAAATTCCATGGCTATACTTTGCGAAAGCCAACATAAAGAGCAATAAAATGGCGGAAGAACGAAATTTATACGATAAATAGAACCCGAGATATTGCTTTTTTAATGTGCTGCCGATTAGTGGACTATGATAATTTATAACATCCATATTTTGCAAAACAAACATTTGGAAAAAAATCTCGATATATGTGTCGACTAATTTCATGCATACAAGCCATAAAAAAATTTTCAGGAGAATCAAAAATGCGAAGTCAAAATAGGCGTACGGTTTGTAAATATATGTATGTATAAATATAAGTATATATATATATATATATATATATATATATATATATATATATATATATATATATAGGGTGTTATGAAAATAGCTTACTATATCTAAATGGATAACTCGCAGAGTATATATAGAAACACATTTAATAGCTTTTTTTTTAAAATTCAAGCATTCTTTAAAAATTAAGAAAGGGACAAAACTGGATCTTAGCGCCAAACTAACCTGCATCTGATATCTAATCGATGGCTGCCATTCGACTACAGAACACGAAAATGCTTAACAAGATATGGAAATTCCCTAGTATTGCCAAATGCACGATGGAATTCAGTAATTGTAAATTTTCACATTTGTGAAACAATTCATCTAATAATAAATTAACATAATGATAACAAATAATACGCACACTTACAAAAAAATAATATTTAATCATAATAAAGAAGATTTCTTATCTATTATTTCAAAAGACATTCCTTGATAAGGCGCGACAATATGTACGTTTCCACGTCTTCCAGGTCATTGCACCTTACATGCAGGGGCAAAATAGAACCAGAATTTGTGAAATATTGTTCTAAGAACAATTCCATGGGAAATACCGAATTGGAAAGTTTTTTAAAATGAGAGAGAATAAAGCGACAACATTAACTGTGGTGGAGATAATGTATTACTAATAGGTTAACGTTAATTTTGTTATGTTCTCGAACTAATAATTAAATGATTATTTAAAACTAACATTTCGCATAAGATAACATAAAAACAACTAAAAACAAACTAATTATTATTTAATGGCATGCCCATACAATTGATTGTTTTTCTTTATTTTACTTATTTATTATGTACATATGCTGTCACTAAATGCACTAAATTTTATGTTTGCTTTCTAAGACTAATTGGGGAGTTCCCGGTCTATATAAACATGTGGCTGACATCTGTGTCAACGAGCTTTCATTTTTTAAAGGCTACATATAATAAGTACACGGTTGATACTTAATCACTATTTGATGAATATTTTACACCTTGCCCTTGATAGGGTGCAAAGCACTCATAAAGCAGTGGTTAAATATGAAATAAAAAGTTAAAAAATATACACAGATAATTTCTCCCACCTTGAGATATGTTAGCTAGTAGTTATACAACTTGAACTTCAGCCGAGGTAGGATCGACATAAAATGAAAACAAAACTTAAAGTCCTTTTGATATTACTAACGCAAAAATAAGTAAGAATAGTAGGATACAATTATTTACATCTTTTGCTCTGTAACGCTAGTTTTAAAGTCGTACCTTCCTTCAGTTGGGGGGCTGTGTAAGGTCACAGACCAATAGAGGAATTGTTCAGTGAGTTGCTAACAGTACCTTTAGGAAGCGCTTGTGTCAGGGTTCTACGCCACGATAGTAATACGTACTATTACAGCAATCAGAGATGCAAGTTATTGTGCCTTAAATAAAATTTTATTATCTGTCATATTTTTTTTTGTTAATGTGGTCTTCGGCTGATGAGTCGTGAGACGGCGAAACACGTCCCGAGATCGATTCACAGATGAGAGAAACAGTGAATAACTGCTGAAACATAGACTTTATTCAAATTTAGAAGTTAATATTGAAATCAGTTGTAGCGTTTTGACTACCTGTTAAGGTAGCCAGAGTGAATAAATGTTAATAAGGTACTTTTTTATCAGGCAGAGACTTTTTTCCATCTATTTTCCGGTAGTTTTTTTTTGCCAATTCTAGCCAGACTGAAGCAGAAGCCGTGGTACGGCAAAACGCGTCTCGGGATGCTGTGTCAGCTTTCGATGGAGTATTAGGTATGGGTAATTAATACAATTCGTTGTATCCTACTATCGTGTTCCGTAACTACTTGGATAAGTACCAGTAAATTATGTTCTCTTGTTTGTCAATCTTAGCCCGACTGACGAGCCGTGATATTGTGAAACACGTCTCGGGATGGATTTAACGAATAAGAGAACAGTGGGTAAACTACTGAAATACGGGCCTTGTCCATTTTCAGTCATTTTGCATTAACCCCACTTACAGTTTTGTTAT
The DNA here is from genome assembly GCA_019049505.1 of Pachyrhynchus sulphureomaculatus. Taxonomy (NCBI): domain Eukaryota; kingdom Metazoa; phylum Arthropoda; class Insecta; order Coleoptera; family Curculionidae; genus Pachyrhynchus; species Pachyrhynchus sulphureomaculatus. Next base: position 171,794,934 of record CM032454.1, on the reverse strand, counting down.
ATTTTAAAAACTTCACGCCTCTCTCTGCATGATCATTTACATCTCTGAGGTGAGCAACAATTTCTCGCCCTGCCTTATGGTCATCCCTATTAGCTCACTCTTTCACAGGACATTAAGTCCTGTTGAATCCCCAGGTTGCCAAACAATTGTTCTGGGTAGGCGCACAGTCGGGTGACTGTCACATACTCGTCAAAACTGCCATTTTAAATATCCGAATTCAAAAAAATTCGGACTTTTGGAAAACAACCGCACCCTATTGTCATGATGTATGTAATGTATAATAAACAGAAAACAAATACATAATTCTCTTATATTTAAAATACGGCACTTGTACAGGTCAGTCAGTAAGTTTTGAAAGCGACACTTATGGAGCATCACTTGAACCAAATATTGAATATCATTTTGAAGCTTCACCTGTCATATGAACAAACCCTAAATTTCAAGTCGTTTGTAAAGTCATTCATTGTTTTTCAGCTGGTTAAAGTAGACGTGTTTGACTATTTTTTAAAAATGGATAAAATCGAATATCGTGCAGATAAAATTCTTTGCTTTGGAAGGTTCATCGGCAACTGAAATTCATGCAAAGCTAGTAAAACTGTTAAGGGAATCTACTCCTTAATTTCTAACTGTTCATAAATGGACTCTAGAGTTTAAACGTGGTCGTACAAGCGTCAATGATAATCCACGTTCAGGACGAGCAAAAACTGCACCAACTGAAGAAACTGTTGTGTAAGTATAAGATACGGTAATGGAAGACCGTCGATTAACCATAGATGATTTAGTTGAGGCTATAGGCATCTCACATGGATCAATACATGAGATCTTAACTAATGTTTTGAATATGAGAAAGTTATTAAGATGAATGCCGCATGTGCTAACATCGGAACAAAAACGCTCTCGGGAGAAACTTTCCAAACAACATTTGGCTCGTTTTACAAAGAATAAAAACTGATTTTGTGCATCGATTTATAACTAGGAATGAGATTTGGTTTTACCAATATGATCCTGGACTGAGCCAGGTTGTTCAGCTCCAAAGCAGCCAAAATGGTCCAAAAACATTATGGCATCAGTTTTCTAGGATGCAAAAGGAATTTTGTTATTGGATGACCTTTAAACCGGTTTAAAACAATCCCAGGAGAGTATTATTGCAACCTTTTAGACCAGCTGGTTGAGAAAATTCGTGAGAAAAGGCCCGGATTGCAGAAGAAAAAAATCATCTTTCATCATGACAACACACCTGCTTAGAGAGGTTCTTTGGCAACGGCATAACTGATCTGATTGAAGTTCGAATTGTTGGAACATCCGCCTTATTCGCCAGATCTGGCTCCGTCTGACCTCCATCTGTTCCCAAACCTCAAAAGTTTTCTACGTGGGAAGCGTTTTTCAACAAATGATGAGGCGATAGCGATGGGTATTTGGAAGGTTTTCCGGAAAACCACTTCAGAGATGCGGTAAATGAATTGGAAAATCACTGGAAAAAATGTATTGAGATTATACTGAGGAATAAATGTATTTCGACTCATTAATTCATCTTGTTTCATTTCCGCTTTCAAAACTTATTGACTGACCTAAAAGTAAATGTTTTAAGTTTTCGTAAAATATGCACCGAAAATGTGTAAATGTTAGGTCCAGGAAAGATTAAATTTTATTTTTCGTCCTCTCAATTTAAAAAATACAGTCTCTAAATTTATCGGAGAAAATGTTCTAAAAAGAAATATGTATGGTATGCGACTATATAAAGTGAAAATGTGACTTTATTATCCTGTTTTGACAAATTTCTGACATAAATATATACATGTAACATTTTATAACTTGAATCTTGTGTATCCTAGTAGAATCCTGAAGATAAAATTTCTCATACTTGATAAATTACCTAGTTTTATCCACGGTGACGCACAAAAATTGGTCGTAAAATATTAGTATATTGTTAAAAAATAGTACGAATGTCTTTCGTTCGTGTAGTCGGTTTATTTCCGAATGTTTTCACCTATGTACAGGGTGGCCCAAAATTACCGAAGGGATTTAAATTCCTTATAACTTTTTTATTATAATTTTGTTTTTTATTTCTTTTCAGTATTTTGTAAAGAAGACTTGGGGAATTTAAAATGGAATAGTACACAATTGAACAACGTGCCCAAATCGTTGTACTTTATTTCTCAAATCAACGGTCCATTGTTTTGACTCAGTGTGCATATCGTCGTTATTTTAATGTGCGGGTTGGACCCTCAGAGTCAACAATAAACCGTCTGGTTGCGAATTTTCGACAACAAGGGGCAGTAAAGAACCTTCCTGGTGCCGGCAGACGACGAACGGTGCACACGGATGACAATATTGAACGGGTACAGGAGAGTATTCGGGAAGATGGAGAAACATCAACCAGGAGACGTTCGACACAACTTGGCCTCTTACGAGGGTCGCTGCAGAGAATTTTGCATACAATAAGAATGTTTCCATACAAAATTCAGCTTGTCCAAGAATTGACAGATTACCAGCAACGACTTGATTATGCAATTTATTTCCGGCAAAAAGCAGAAGAAAATCATGATTTTATTCATAATTTAATTATGAGCGACGAAGCCCATTTCCAATTAAATGGGTTCGTTAATAGGCAAAACTGCAGGATATGGGCTACGGAAAATCCAAGAGTAGTTCAACAGCGACAATTACACCCACTTAAGTGTACTGTTTGGTGCGGTGTTTCGTGGGAAAGGATAATTGGCCCATATTTTTTTGAAAATGAACACGGTGTCGCCGTTTCCATCACTGGTGTTCGATATCGGACAATGTTGGAAAATTTTTTAAGGCCACCCGTGGAAAACCATCCGCAAGCATGGTTCCAACAGGATGGAGCCACAGCGCACACTGCGAGGGACACAATGGCTCTTTTACGCGACATCTTTGGTGAACGAATTATTTCGCGTACAAGCGATTTTAATTGGCCTCCGCGTTCACCGGATTTAACCGCTCCAGACTTTTTCCTTTGGGGTTATTTGAGAGGAAAAGTCTATATTAATAAGCCTAGAACCATCCAGCAATTAAAAAAACAATATACGCGACGAAATCAACAACATAACATCTGAAGTTTTGCGAAAGGTTATGGAAAATGTTTTGGAAAGAGCACGAATATGCGAAGCATAAAATGGCCACCACTTGCGAGATATAATTTTTCATAATTAAATTAAAAATATTCTCCATGTCTTAAATAAAAAGTTATAATGAACTCAAACCCCTTCGGTAATTTTGGGCCACCCTGTATATATTTAGGGTCTTTAAGAGATAATATTAGAACAGTAATTTGAAAGAAAACATTAAAAGAAAATGTAGAAATTTTTTGAACATCCTTTATATTTCAGTTTTTTATTCCTTATTTTATAATTTTATTGTTACCTATTTTTATTCTAATTATTGAGCATAAAGGTGGTGTAAATTTTAGGTATAAAGAACTTTTGCGTGAGATCGCAACATTAGTGGTAGATTACAAAAATACAAAACCCTATATAATAACGGACTATATATAGAATTGTTAAGAAGAAATTTATATACGTCATCATTTCTATCGACGTAGAAACCTATGATATTTAAAACTATTGTGAACCTTTTCAGACGTTTAAAATAATACAATTGTCGAACTTTTTACTTTTGCTCGTATTATGGTATAAATTATGTATAAAGTAGTAGTAAGGTGTGGAGGCAAATGTAATATATCTTTCGACTGTTCGCAGACTCAAACTCAGCATAACTTTTCACACTTTCCCCAAAATTCCACTTACGCGAGCTGTTAGTTCCGTATTCAATGTAAAATTCACAACGGGATAGAGTTACATTTTTACACAAACGGGCATACAGATTTATACAGATACGACAATGGCGTGTAAATCCTAACACCATAAATCGTAACAACTTTGTTCGTGCCCGGAACAGGTGCAAAGAAATTATCGACCAAACCAAGGAGGCATACAATCAACGAATTAGAAACAAACTTCTCGCTTGTCCCAACAATTCCAGGTCCTCTTGGTCAGTCGCTAAGGCAGTTAGTCAAAATTTCACCAAATCCACCACTTACACGGCCAGATAATTCTATTGCAACGACACCTGTTGAAAAAGCGAACTTGTTGGCTGAACTCTACTTCACATTCTACTGTCGATTTCCAAGGAAAAACACTACCTACTATTCCCATAGTCCAGTCAAGGATGCCCGATATTGTCTTCAGACAGCGTATCATTAAACGTAATTTAACGAAGCTAGACATCAAAAAAGTTTCTGGCGCTGACGGAATACCTGTTATAGTTCTCAAAAACTGTGCTAGGGAACTAACACCAGTTTTCTGTAGAACCTATCTTACAGAAAGGGAATATTTCTTTCCTACTGGAAATGTGCCACAGTTCAGCCGATACCTAAAAAGGGCAAATAACTACCGACCAGTCGCACTGCTTTCAATAATATCGAAAATCGTGGAAAAGGTTATCAATCAGCGTCTTCTAAAATATCTTGAAGGATTCGACATTATTAGCGATCACCAATATGGCTTTCGTAAACATAGATCAACAGGAGATCTTCTGACTTATGTAACGCATGTTTGGAACAACGCAATTGAACACTTTGGAGAGTCTCGAGCGGTTGCTCTTGACATATCCAAAGCATTCGACCATGTTGACACGTTGGCTAAGCTATACTCTTGTGGTATGTCTGAAAAGTTCTGTTTGTGGTTCAAATTAACAAAGACTTGGAAGAAATTCTATCTTGGGGTGACAGTAACTAAGTGGAATTTAATGCTACAAAAACCCAGGCAGCAGTTTTTTCTAAAAAAGTTAAAGTTGCTCCGACATAGTTATGGCGGGGCACTCCATTCCTCTAACATCGTCACTCAATTTGTTGGGCGTTAATTTGGGAGCAAATATGTCCTGGCATGAACATGTTGCAGGCATAGCAAGGAGAGCTTCTCAAAAGTTGGGAATATTATTTTGAATGAGAAAGCTTTACACTAAACAAAAACTGTTAATTCTTTACAAAGCTCAAATGCGACGAACCATGGAATACTGCTCCCATGTTTGGGGCTCCGCTCCCAAACATACATTGCATTTGTTGGATTCTATTCAGAGAAGAGCTGTTCGTCTGATTGGAGACCCGGAACTGACCGGCGGCCTTGATTCTCTGGAATATCGAAGAACGGTTGGCGACTTAAGCCAATTCTACAAGTATTTTCATGAAAAGTGTTCGAAGGATGTAGCCCGCTTAATTCCTCCCAGAACGATGCATGTTAGAAATACACGTCGCGCTAATACTTCACATCCGTATGAGGTTCAGCTTGTTACTCCTCGTACAACGCTTTTCAAGCAGTCTTTTATATGGAGAATATCATCCCTTTGGAATAATTTACCCAGGACTGTTTTTTTTCCTAGTTAGGTATATAAACCACTAAGAAAATACAGTAAAATTGCAATGATAATCTTTTATTGCAAATAACACTGACAACAGTTATTTAGTGTTCGGATTATGTTGAGATTTTGAAATCTTTGGCACAATGCCATTACAGTGTACGTAGTGCTAATTTCAAATGAAATTTTATTTACCACACATTTGTATTATCTTGGAAATATTGAAGGAAGTAATAGAAACATGCTAGACCCAACTTTAATTTAAAAACTTGTGTTAACCCATTAAACTAATAACCGGTGTGCTTAAACATGAAATAAATGAAAAAAAATCCACTAGGTATATAGAAGATGAATACTAACCTAACCTTGCAATTCCTTCGCGCTAATACTGCGCATGCTTGAGATAACGGTAAGGACAAAGGAAAAATAAGCGTTGCAAAATCTCCCTATTAGAGAGATTTTGCAACGCCACTGTCTTTATCTTGATTTGAAGCATGCGCAATAATAAAGGGAAGAAATTAAATATTAGGACTCTGTTATCGTTATTTGAAGCATATGTCCATCATTTGGAGCTTGCGCAGTATTGAAACAAAATAAGAGAAACTTTTACTAAGGATAACGATGTCCCTTATTTAGGAACTTATAAGAGACGTTATTTGAAGTTCGTATGGTAGGGCCTGTTTTTTTTTTTCCGACTTAGGTATAGAAACCACTAAGAAAATACAGTAAAAAATTGAAATTATAATCTTTTATTGCTACAAGGGTTAATTAGTGTTCAGATTAGGTCGGAATTTTGCATTCTTTGGTACAATGGCATTACAGAATAGTTATCACAACTGCACTAAACACTTTATTTTTACATCCGAGCATTATCACGAGTGATGACTAATTGTCAACTTACTAATCGCTACTGATGATGGTTAGTGTAACACGTTTCGAGTGAAAAAAATAACATGTTTGGTGCAGTGGTGATAACTGTTGTGTAGTGCTAATCTCAAATTAAATTTTATTTATTACACATTCGTATTAACTTAGAAATATCGAAGGAAGTGATAGAAACCTGCTAGACATAACTTTAATTTAGAAACTTGTGTTGACCCATTAATAACCGATGTGTTTAACCATGAAATTAATGAAAACAAAATACCCTAAGTTTCTAGAAGATGAATACTAACCTAACCTTGCCTTAATACGACACATGCTTGAGATAACGATAAGGACAAAGGCATGTGAAAGATAAAGGCTGCAAAATCTCTCTACAACAGTAATCCGTAACCGTATGAACCCTTACTCTATGAATTATATACCCATCGAGTTCGTTTTCAAAGCCTCCCATTAGGTATTACTTTATAGGTACAATTCTTCTGGATTTCTCTAGTGTTGAACTTCTTCAGAGCGTGTTCCGAGTCAGTTCTCGGCAAGATGATTGAATAAACGTCAGAACCACCTATTTAATGGATACAGGAAAAATTCAGAAAAATTATCCCAATAATTTCTGTAACTTGTGGAAGTTTCCTATCAAAATTAGATATTAATGTTGAGAAAATAGGTATTACGTGAGAATAATTATGTTCTTTACTTAAATCTAGAATAACTTCCCAGTTTTAAACAATATTTGTTGAGAATGTTAAAATCAAACTAAATAGGGCACGATTCCTTAAATCCTTGAAATTAAAATCGATATTGATCTTTGGTAAAGGAAATCCGGAACTAATATGTTCTTTACTTGGAATATTGAATGGTTTTAAATAACCGATACAAAATAACATATTTCGATGCTTAAGCTTCCTTACATCCGGAAATGCCCGACTTCTTTCTCGACTCGATTGTCTTAAAACTATTCCATTGATTCTAACTTTTTTTTTGTTTGAATCACTGTATTTTAAGCTTTAATTTAACTCAGGTCCCATAAAAAAATTTGAATTTTCAAGCTCGCCGTAACCTAGGAAACACGACTGTAAAAGGGATATGAAAACTCTGTTTTTTTTGCACATAAAGTTCCTTTTCTGCAATTCTGCTGCTCCAATTTTGAACTTCTTTTTTTCTGGCTATTGCTAGATTATTAGTAAACAACCTGAGCGTGGTGAATTTTTAAATTTTGCTTTATCTAATTACAGCTCCAAAAAACTAAAGTGCGTCTCAATTTTTTTCCAATATTTTTTTTTTCGGAATTTTTTAACTTACCGAAAAATTTGTGTTGCCCAAAATGTTCAGAGACATACCCTTAATTACTAAAAAATCGAAACTATATCTACTACAATAGCTGACAAAAAGAACAGTGTGTCTCAAAAAACGTGATTTTTTTTATGTTTTTATATGTTTTGTATTTACTTGCTACCTGTCCACCTGTTGCTACCTGAGCCTGACCTCGTTTATTTGCAACTCTTTTAGTATACTTAAAGTTTTTAAAAACGAAGAGGATTCTGTCGTAAAAACGAAGAATCCGTACCAAATCCAGAGAGAATGAGTCGAGCAACACCCGGTTCCTCTGTTTCCAGTAACGAGATCCACGATTCTCGTTCTTTGACTTCTGTCATAGGGTCTCCGGGACTTCACTGGTATAGTTATCACTGTTCCAATAGAAATGATATTGTGGATAATTTACTAATAAACAATATTGTGGGTAAGTGAAGACATATTTTAGCACAACTTTTCAAGTCCTTCCTGTAATAACAGGAATGGGGTTCGTGATGTAGTAATCGAACCAAGTGAGAAAAAACGACCACGACTAGCCAACTTCAAAAAATGATTTTGGCTACTTCTAATGGTCAAATCGATTTAAAATTTACACTATTGGATTCAAAATCGCATGTAGTTTATTAAAAAAACCGTTAGTCACCTTAAGATTTTTAAACAGATTTTCTTTGCCAGCTTGAAATTATCATGTAATTTTGTCAAAATTGGTTGGAAATCGCTAAATACAACACTTTTTTTACTTACCGATAACCTCGGTTTTCCTAAATTTCCTAACTTATATCTAGAATCTCTTCTTTTTTCATGATTTGGAGGTATTAAGACGATAAGTTGTTCCCGGTCTGCTTCAGTTCTATTCGATGGTATTGTAGTTCTGTTTCTGGCAGAGTGTAGAGGATGTGCGGCTGCTGTAGACGTTACACTGTAATAAAAAAAAAACTTTGTAACTCTTCCGATTTAATAGCTTAAGAAGTTCGTATAGTATTTATAGTATATAGACTTTGTTTTTCCGCTATTTTATTGCTCTTTATGTTGGTTTTCGCAAAGTATAACCGTGGAGTTTTTTAATTGTATATTTATAAAAAATAACAATAATAAAATTGAAAAAATCTAATAGCTATAATCTAAAAAACCCATATTTTTGAAAAGTAGGGTTTCTAGGTCGGAAAATATTAAATAATTTCTAGTTCTAATGGATTCTTGTTCACATTTGCGCCTTGAAAGGTCCTTTTATATCAGTAATTCTATATGAATATATATATATATATATATATATATATATATATATATATATATATATATATATATATATATATATACTCCTGGACAAAATTAACGCAACAATATATTAAATCATACAAATCTCTATAATGAATTAATTTTAATAATTTTTTATGAACATTGGTTACACTAAAACTTAGAAAAAAGTTATTCGGATACTTTAAAAGTGAATTAGCTACCAAATTTCTCTATAAGATTCGAATTAAAATTATTCTTAAGACCTAATAACAAAATCGTTGAAATTTATGTAATAATGAAAAAAATAAACTGGGACAATAGTAGCAAAATTAATGGTGTAACTGGGACACTAGTAGCATGTGTTGCCTCCTCTACTTCGGATGACAGCGTTTATACGCCTAGGCATGCTTCTAATTAAATTTTGGATAAAATCTTGAGGAATTTGCTCCCATTCTGTGATAACTGCATTTTCAAGTTCCCTCAGGTATCTAGGTGCAGGTATATGACGTTTCACATTTTTCTTAAGGTGATCCCATAAATGTTCTATCGGATTCAGATGCGGGCTTTTTGGTGGTCATTACATAATCGGTATATCAACTTGATTAAGATAATCGAGTACCTCCCTAGCCACGTGAGGTCGAGCGTTGTCTTGCATAAACAGGAAATTGGGCCCGACAAAATGACCGAAAGGCATCACATGTTCTATTACAATATTCTCAAGATAGTAGTCAGCATTCATGGATCTCGTACGGACAGGAACTAACTCTGTGCGAGCATCAAAGCAGATGCCACCCCAGAACATTACAGAGCCACCGCCGAATGGAATCCTTGCAGAGATATTGCAAGGAGCAAACCTCTCTTCTGGATGTTTTAGACTAACCCTAATTTCATCTGTGAAGAAAACTTGTTACAATAAAACAGTCTACCAGAAAAACGTATTACTTTGAAAAAGGGAACAATTTATAAGCTTACTTTTAAAGAAAATCTATCGCATTATTACAGAAAATTGTTTAAAACTGTAAATCTAAACGAATTGTTTTGATTTCTGTCATGAACAACGAAACAAAATATGCAAGGCCTACTATTCAAATACTCGATAAACTTTAAAACTGACATAAGAAAAAGATAAATTAATTTTCAGATTGTTGCGTTAATTTTGTCCAGGAGTGTATATATATATATATATATATATATATATATATATATATATATATATATATATATATATACATATATATACATATATATACATATATATATATATATATATATATATATATATATATATATATATATATATATATATATATATATATATATATACATATATATATACATATATATACATATATATATATATATATATATATATATATATATATATATATATATATATATATATATATATATTCAGGAACAAGTAGAAAGTGATCCTTACTATTAGACTAAATATTCAAACGCACACTCATCGAAAACATAGAAACGTAGTTATTGAATACTGGAACAGAATTCTATGCGTCTACATAGACTATCAACTGATTTACATATTTTATAATGTAAATATTACGTACCATTATGGAAAGGTATAATACATAGATATAGTTAATTTTACCGCTTAAATCCAGGTATCTTTTAAATTTTTCTCGGTAAAAAAATATTTACGTAAACTTCCCTGTAACATTAAAGTTATTTTTCCATGTTTTTCTAAAAAGTTTTACACACATCTTTTTACGATATACTACTAGACTTCTAATTTTTTTTTCATTTTGCAGTTTTTTTAAACCTATAGCTCATTTTAAATAACTTTCTTAATGGTTAAATGCAGTTTCAATCTTGATTAAAAATATTTAACAGGAACTAATCTGTTCAACAAAATGCCATAATAGAGTGTCCATTTTACTGATCTTGATATACGTGTCGACTAATTTTGCGTATAAAAACCACAAAAAAATTTTCAGGCAAATCAAAATAGGTGTACGGTTTGTAAAAGAATGACCCACTGATTGGTCGATATTAGTATCCAATTCAAGACTTTTAGAGTAATAATAACGGATATAGATATACGAACTTCTCAGGCTATTAAATCGTTGTGTGTTACTGGCAACCGTCACTTAAATATGTGAATTGTTTTTTGTAAATTATTTAATAGTGCGACTCTCAGGAAATTGTAAATCGTTCTAAACATATCCATTTCCAATTACTAGTTGTAATAAAACATATTTTTCCATGCTATCTGTTTCCCAAATCTCTCCTTTTTTGCCGACAGTCTGTCGTCATTTACCATTTTTCGTATTATTCAACTAGCGATTGACGTCACGACTTTTTTAGTGGATTCCTTTTGACCCTGTTTTAAGGGGTTACATATACCTGGGCGCTGCAAAAAGTATGTATATTTAAAAAAAAAATGTTTTAAACATTATTAAGTGAATAATACAAAATAATGGCGATTATATATTTTTATTGTACTTTAAATTATAAGAATTTTTTTTTTAAATATGTTTTAAATGGTAACATCATTTTTTTATCCGGTTAAATGCACTACTAATGAAAACTATGGCGCCTTCTTGTCTGCAGGATAACTTCACAAAAATAATCCAGTATGCAAAAATAAAAATTAATCTTGTAAAATAATGTAGTAGTTAAAAATTGTTTTTTAAAATAAAAAATTGACGGTGTTTCAAACCTTAGTATGCAATTTTCGACCAAAAAATTTATGTTATATTATTTATAAACAATTATATTATTTATTAGAAAAATTAAAAAACATCTCGAAATTTTATAGAAAAAGCGATTATTAAGATTTAAAAAAAAAAGTTACAAAATATTATAAATTTGCTGAGTAATATTGCAGACAGTGTCTGGAAACAGGTGGCGGTCCCAATCCGACGCCAGGTCACATTTACCATAATGCTACAGCTTTGTAATGGAATGAGATAAAAATCAAATTTTTGAAAATTCGTGGCGTATGTAACCCCTTAAACAACACGCAATTAAATATTAAATTGTAACGTGTACATTCCTAATGCCTTGCCATATTGTTAAACAGTCGCTTGTTATAACAGTAACAAAAAAATAATTATCATTTCGAAGGAAATCAATAATGAAGTCTTTTATAAACAATATAAAATCATTAAAGTTCAGAATATTATAGTAAATATTATTTTTAGGAGGTGACTCATGTACTTGAAGTTTTTTTAATATCATTTGTTTTATTATTATTTTGATTTGGGGAATTCCTGGCTGTTAAAAAAATATCTATGGCAGGGAAATCTGCGTGCAAGTTCTGCACGGAATTAATATATGATGACGAACGATTTATTTCTACAACAAAATAACTTATTTACTTTGTTAACTTAGATTAAATATATTTTTTGTAAAGATTTACAAATGCGTTATCGCGATTTTGTAGTACAAGTATATTTCCAAACGCTTAACTAAGTCTTAGTCTTGAAAATATATTTAGTGTCCCTTAACAAAGTAAATAAGTTATGTTATTGTTAAAATGTACTGTCACAAAGTAACGGACCAATCAATCAACTCTTTGATTTATTTCTATCTATGGTAGTTATTCGTTTTAGGGTACTCACCTAGAAATTGAAAAAAAATATCACCTTATGTTTTTGGGGCACAGAACACGAATCTGGTATAAGAAATTCACGATTGGCGACCCCCGCATCTCTATGCCACCACTCAACCCCGAAAATCAAAAAAAAAATCAATTACGGTGACGTTTATTATTATTATTTATCCACAAAAAAGTTCTTCTTTCTCACATTTGGTCAATGTGGTTCCATGTTTGGCTGACGGGCCCAAGCCAAGTCAGCACAAACGCTATTACCATTGTGTATCAAGGAATGACCTAACAATGTTACATGTTTTCAAAATCACTGACTTCTGAATGTTTTGGGGTATGTTCGTGTTGAGTCCTAATTGCTCTAAGTGTGGTGTGAATGTTATTGGTTTAAGGCCTCTGGCTGATATGATGAGGGGGACAATGGTGACTTTTTCTTGTTTCCATAGCCTTTTTATTTCTCTTGCAAGGTCTGTGTATTTGGTGTACTTGGAGATTTTTTCTGTGTATTTCGCTTGGATGTTTGTGTTGTTGGGGACAGCTATGTCAATTAGATAGGTGACTTTTCCTTTTTTACACTGAAAAGAAACATCGGGTCTATTAGCGGAGACTGTTTTATCTGCCTGGATATATTATTATTTTTAAAAATATTGTTGTTGCTGACACCTTGAGAACATGTCGACTGGACCTTAGAGCAATGGCGCTCCGTTTTATTCTCCGACGGGTCCCGAATATGCCTACATGGCAGTGATGGAAGAAGACGAGTCTATAGGAGGCCTAGGGAGCGCTATGCGCCGTGCTGCATTATTAAAACGGTCGCCTACGGAGGAAGTTCAGTCATGGTGTGGGGAGGCATCTCACTGGATGCCAAAAGCAATTTAGTTTTCGTAACTAATGAGATTCGTAACGGTGACTTAACTGGTCACCGGTATATCGAGAAGATCCTGTTGGAACACGTCGTTCTTTACACTGAGTTTGTTAGCTATAGCTTCGTGCTAATGCACAATAATGTGAAACCACATGCTGGATCTATCGGTGCGGCAATACCCGGCTGAAGTGGGAATACCCACATTAGGCTGGCCTGCGCGAAGTCCTGACCTCAATGCAATCGAGCACATGTGGGATGAGCTCAAAAGAGGGGTTCGAGCCAGAAATCCAGCCCCTACATCGCTGAGGGACTTAAAGGTTGCGATGGCGGAAGAGAGGGGAAGAATCCTACAGACAGTGGTAAAAAAACTCACCCGGCTGGAAGTGGTAATAAAGGCTGGGGAGGGGGGGAGTTAATAAAAAATATTGATTTTGGTTTTTATCAATAATTTAATTGTTAAACTGAAAATTTGTTTAATTTTGCCTTTCTCTTACCCCTATTTTCAGTCCTTGTTTCTCCTTTGAACCATTTTAATCAGTAAAAAGCATGAGGAATGCTATGGAATTTGGTATCATTAGAAAGGGAATAGAATCGGCTTTCAAATGATACTAAAATCCGTAAAAAATATATGAATATTTTAGGATCCATGTTAAATGAAGTCAAATAGTTTAATTCGATTTTTTTTGCTCACTAGTGTGTGTAACTTCGTGCTAACCCTTTACACCAGAGGCGGCGCGGACACAAGGTAGGGCACAGTATTTTAATAGTATGTGGAATTCACCACAAGATGCTAATAAAATAAAACTGTTTGAAGTTCTTACTCCTTCTAAAAATTTTTATTTCGCGTTGGGTAGCGGCCATTTGAGTTTCAAATCTATATCAGTTCAATTATCTATGGTTAGACACAGCTTTTTATTTATTTTGAAGAACTTAAGTTCTAGGTATGGAACCGTACAAAGTAACTATAATTTAATAAATTAGGGCTGTGGCGTATAAATGCAAAACCTATTTTGTGTAGAGGTTTTTGATGTTAATTTAGGGCATGATTCTAATGCACAATTTTACAATAAATTCTATGATATCATTGATTTGGTAAAAAACATATTACTACATTGCGTAAATTATCAATAAAAAGTTGCTCCGTATCAGACTTCATTCTGCTCTCCCATAGAATAGGAAAAGCTGCTGATGTCCAAGGACCTCATGGTCAAAATGAGACTATTTTAAATGACGATGCATATGCCTAAACTGCATATTTTGTAATACGTATGTCATGAGAACTTTGACCCCGGTATTGAGCCTGGGCTCCTGAGTTTGCGCATTTCGCACGATTAAATAGACTGATTTAAATAAAAATAAAACTGCTTATTTATGTTATGTTCCACATTAGTCGGCCAAGTAAGAAAGTGTCGCCTATAACTTGTAATCAGTAAAAGAAATTCCTTTTTTTTGTTATTGTTGGCACCCCTGCAAATGATGCTTTGTGGAAAGAGATTCATTTCTAACCTTATTTTTGGTTAAATAGTACTTATTAATTAACTTTGCGCCAACGGGCGCAAAAACTAAAGCAGACTGGAGCAATGAAACTTTTGATGATTTTTGGGTTATGGTATCACCCCATGAGCCTGGTTAATTTCCACTAACCGAATGGTCCAGCGCACTGTCAAACGCCCTGTGAAGATCCATCTTTTGGGACGTCTTTCGGTTTTTGGGAGACTCTTCATCTTTTCCTACAGTTTGAACGCTGAAAAAATACCTCATCTGAGCCGGCGGAAAAAGGGGAATCTGGTATCGTCACTCTGGATTGGCGATCCCACCCTCTCGATGCAAACTCAATCGAGAAGCTGCGGTCATACATTAAGCAGAAGCTTCGTAGTAAAAAGGTGTACACCAGGGGTTCCCAATCTTTTTTTAAATGCGACTCCCTTTACAGGTTGCAATTTTTTTGCGACGCCCTTCTAAAGGAAGATACCTGTGTGTAGCTCTAGCAGACAATAAAATTACTTTATTATTCAAAGAAAACTCCAAAGAATATAGAATCTTAATTATTATTTATTAGAAAACATAAAAAAACTACAAACAATACCATTAATGAAAAGGATGAGCTTGCTTTTCTGAGCATAATTGGAGCTGAAGTTTTGAAATTGCTACTCTCATTTATTTTTCTAAATTTATTTGTGACCTATACTTCAATTTGATTACTGCAACTACAGAAAAGCCAGTTTCACACAAGTACGACGTAGCAAATGGTATAAGAATCCTCAAAACCGTGGTATTGATAGTAGGATATTCTTGGGATGCATTGCTCCAAAATTGAAACAGTTTGTCTTTATCGAATCGTGGTTTTAGGCTCGTATCACAAGATAGTTCTAACAGCTGTTCTTCCTCAAATGTTGAAAGTGTAGGTGGTGCTGGGGTCTATTGGAATGGGTTTCTAATCCAGTCGTATTGATTCAGATTCTCTGGAAAATATTTATTAAAATGCGACATTGTAAGAGGCGAGCAATGCTTTGGAAGGAGTAGATGCTCTGGAAAATAAGGATGTCGACCGAAGTTTCAGTTCTCGCAATTTTCTTACAGAAAAATCTCGCGACTTTTTTTGTAAACTACTGTGAGTTGTTTCTAAATGACGTTTCAATTTATTAGGAAGCATACTTTCAGCAGCCAGCACCTTATGACAAACAACAGATTGGGGAAGTTACATATTTCCTTTGCTAACGTAGGTAAATCCAAAATCTAAATATTGGTCATGATATTTTCTGTACTTTTTTCGTTTTTCTACAGTTTCTTTTCTGCTCTCCCCCCTGCGTCTTCAACACGTTTTCTATTTATTTAAATAAAGTTATCCATTTTAAGTAACGAAAACGCGCGCGTAAATTAAATATAACACACTTGAAATCAAAACACTGCATTCATCAACGCTTGTAATCTATGAATAAATAAAGCATCGGAACAAAAGACAGAACGATGAACGAACGAATGCGCGGAAAAAATGGAGGGGTGGGCTTACTGAGTCGCTGATGAGACGCACACCGCGCCGCGCAGTAGCTGATTACGACGCGTGCAGGCGACCTGTGCGTATCGTCTCGCGACTCCCCTATGATAGAGTCGCCGAAATTTTGTCGAAAGCATGCCCCGAAGATGCCAGGCGATTATCGACGCCGATGGGGATGGACGAACTAGTGAATCATTAGCATTTTAATGGAAATCCTTTGCTGTCGAATGATGCAAAAATTTTTTAAATAAATACATTTTTTAATGAACAATGCATGACACGGACTCTAAATGGGTTAAAAATTTATAATAAAAGATTTGTTTTTATAAAACTAAGAAACCAATAAGCAGCAACGAGAGCAAAAGTAAAAATCATTTTCATTGATTAACATTTAAGTTAAAAGTTCTGTATGGGAATGATTCTTATTTTCAATTGTTTTAGCCGCCCTTTTTAGCGTTCCCTACGGAAAACTTACAAGATCACTTAGGTGTCTATCTGTCCCTCTATCACACCCGATTTTGCTCGGAAACTATTGTGAAAAAAAAATTTACCAGGTCATCGAGTAGGATGTCAAATGAAAGCTTGTGAAAAAACGAGTTCAAAAATATATATAATGTAATAACGCACACTTTTCTTTGTATTATTTTTTAAAAATTGCCAAAATTCGCTGTCCTCCCTTATCTCGAAAAGTGCTGCAATATTCTCCACAGAATATGGATTGAACGAAAATTATCACGAGTGTATTACCTTTAATAATTTACCTTGTATATAAAGAAAAAAAAAAAATTTCAAGGTCGTCAGTTTTCAACTAAGATCGGAAACAAACTTTGTTCAAAACTCATTTGGAGTGTGTTTTGTGAAGTCATTGATGATTTTATACCTCCCTAACAAAAAATTTTTATTTTAAAAGGCCGGTTATTCACAAATAACCTCGATATCGGTATGTATGCGTCATATGATTTGTAAAGTTAAATGTAATAGTAGATCAAATGTTTACTATTTAATTATTTTTAAATTCGCGGGAAGGAACATCTGTTAATGTTTGCCATAAAAATTAAAAGTACGTAAACAACGTCACACCTAAATTAAATACCTGCGTTCATGGTTTGCTGCATTGTGTGGAAATTAAAATTGTTATTTCCGAATGATGCATATCAAATAACGCAGTATCATATCCATTTATAGTTTATATTTTAATTATTTTTGCATAATCATTTTAAGCTCAAAGTTATATCATACATTCGTTGGTCGTTTAAAAAAATGACCTTATAGACTAAACGGCATCGAAGGAACCTGAATCTTATGACATCAGAAAAGTCAATACAACACATTAAAATAGCACAACCTTATATACGAGGTATTTTTAAGTTATCTACCTAACCATGAAAATGACGGCACATGGTAACTGCTTGGTGGTTAATTTGAAACAGGCAGGTTGAAGTAAGAACTGAGAAAACCATCAGGCTTCTTAAGCCTTTACTACTGTTAGATCAACGAATAAAGATCTCAGTGCTAGGTAAAGAAACTGGAGAATCCAAAATTTTTCGCCGAATCCGAAAAGTTGGGGTATCCCGCGCACCGAAGTTTCAGAAGTTCCGTCGGCGCCACTTTCCTGTAATGAGGAGTGGGATTTCCCAACAATATTTGTGAAAGAGGAAGAAAAATCTGAAACGATTCTTTCTAAGAAGAAAAGAATTTTTTATTTTAGTTTATTTTATAATAAAACAACAAATAACATTTTTGATGATTTTGTTGTAAATATAATCGTTCAACCCAAAAACTCATATAAGAAAAGAATAAGAAAAGCATAAGGTTTAAAGTCTTGTGTTTTGGCGTCATTTTAGAGTGAAATTCGCCTCTATTCGTTCACTCTAACGTTAATTCGATATATTCATCCTTAGGATTCTTTTAAAAAAAAAAATGTTTCTTTTAAATAATTTGTATAATAAAGAATAAGCTACTAATTCTGCAACTTCTTTATTTTACTTTACTTAATCCTGATGCCTTTCTACCCCTTGAGGAGTATAAGGCCCGTGGAGTTGAGTTATTCTATATCTGTCTTTTCCATATTTCCTTCTATATCATTCCATCCTATCTAAATTGCCGATTGCCTCTTCTGTATCTTGTTCCGGTATTATGGCTCTATGTTGCTTTTTGTATGCTTTTCCTTCTAATTTTTTGCATCCATTTCCTTTCCTTTCTGTTTCAGAAATTTCTACATAGTGCAATTGTTGTTCTTCTGTCAGTTCATCCTCTTTTCCGTTTATACCCCTTTTATTCCGTGTTCTTAATCTAAAGACTCGATAATTATTTCCCATTTCTTTCTTCCTAGCTATTTCTTTAATTATCTTCTTATTTGTATTAATTTTATTAGTCCTCTCTTCCGTATCCTTTATCTTTGCCAGGGTCGTCGTCAATCTACCTATCTCTCTCCTTTTTCTCAGTTTTTTGACTTGATGGTCATAGTATTTTTTGTTTGTTCTTTCAGTTTTTCTTCCTCAATGTCCTATTTCCCTTTTTCCATTCTTTCTCTGGTTCTCTGCTATATGCTTCAATTTCTTTTGACTTTCCTTTTGTTGTGTTAAATCATTGTTTATATAAACTCTCTCTCTTAGGATTCTCAGTTTGTTTTTAATTTTCATTACAGCTTCCTTATCTCCCGTGTTTCCAAGTTCTATCTTATCTGTAGTCGCTCCTATTTTTATCACATCTTTAATCTGTCCTTTTGTCCATACTCCTCTCCATAAAATGTTCTACACCCATTTTCAGATCTGGTTGGCTATTCGCTTTAAATCTTATTCCCGATATTACAATATTATCCCTTACGTTGTCTTTTTCCAGTCTACTCATCTTCAAATCCATACTTCTCATGTTTTCTCTAATTATCTTATTTTTCTCTTTCAATACTTCATTCTCCTTTCTTACTTCCTTCAACTCTTATTGGTATCTCTTCTGATCTTGTTTTATATTCTTTATATCTGACAGTAGCTCTCTGATTATTTCTATCAAATTGTCTATCTTATCTACTCTTTCGTTTTTCTCTTTCTGTTGTGTTCTTATCAGCTTTTTACTCTTCTTGAATAATATCATTGGCTCTTCTTTTTCTTCGACTCTTCATCGCTATCCATTGTTCGTTCTGTTATAAAAACTTTACGTGTGTTCCTCGTATATTTCATTTTCAAACACGGGAGAAAAAGAAAAAAATTATTGTTCATATTTCTTATCACCGTAAACAGTAAAATGATCAAGGCCGTCGCTTATCGTTTCGTTAGCTTCATGCAATTTCACAAAATTATTCTCATAAATCTCCAAATTATTGTCTTAATCTGCAATCGACAAAATAATTAAATATATCGAAACACTACCGTAATAATACTCGTTGAACGAGTTGGTTATTGCCGGGCGTTCGACTCACTTGTACACACATCGGATCCAAAACTCAACTCCAACGGCAACTTCTTATAGCTTTAAATTCTGTTCCCTGTATTATACAATTTTTAACTTATTGATTTCAATCAAAAATAGATTTTTCATGTGTAGACATTATTTACATAAAGAGAAGTCTGCTAGTTCTGTGTCTTCTTATAAATTTAAATTCTCTTCCCGTGCTACCATGCAGAGAGGGTGTGAATATTTTATTATAATGAGCAAATAATCAGAATAAGAGGGATTAGGTCTTATATATTAAGATATAATTTGTGGGAATGTTGATGGTAGGCGCAAGAATAAAAATATTTGCCTCTTCCGAGGCAAAATTTTTGCCTCTCAGATGTAAAATTTTCGTCTGGCGAGAAATTTATCATTTGGTTACTTTATAGTTATTTTTCATGAATTGTCACAGGCGACGAGGCTTGTGTATTCTATTTGGATCTCTCTACGAAGCAAGGATTCATGTAATGTGTTCATAAGGGCCCTGCACCTCCAAAGAAGATAAAAACTTAATGGGGACGGCCCTTGAGGACTGCGAAGGAATTTTACTTTTTGAATATATAGAAAAGAGTCTACAATTAATGGAGAGGTTTACGGAAGGACGATCCATAACCTGAAGCTGATCTGCTATTAGACGACAACTGCAGGGTCCACAAGGCTAGCACAGCGTTACCGAAAGCTGTCGATTTATCGAGTTAACATTCTTTATATAGTCTGTATCTAGCCAGTCAAGCCGGTGAGACTCTTAGAGTTCAAAATATTATAAAACTCGTAATCTTTCTTGTGTATAACACTTTTACTTTTAAAAACTAATATCTATATGGAATACTTTTTATAACTTTGTATGAATCTCAGCCACACTTAGTTTTGTAAAATATCTCGTACTTTATGGTTGCTCCTTACGCAGGCTACAACCATGACAGAGACTGCCACAATCACTAACTGAGAACACTTCCTATCTTTAACCTAACATAGTTGACCAATTGCCTCCTGCATCAATAATAGCCTGGCATCTTCGAGGCATGCTGTCGACGAGATTTTCGAAGCTCGCGAGACAACTGAGTCAAAGTCCTCAGGGTCTTTCCTCTGAACTTCCTCTTTACAAGGGACCAAACGTTTTTAAGCGTTGGCGTCCGGCAATTGTGAGGGCCACTCTAGTATCTTATTGTGTGCCCAAGCAAGCCGCTTCGTGACGTGATTTTCGCCCAGCAAAGTTTCTTCAACGTGCTTCCCAATTTGACATCATAAGCACGAAGATGTTGTCGAATGGTCTCATGGGACATATTCAAACCCGATTTTCTTAATTTTGCCGCTCCTTAACGCAGCGTTAATTTCGGGTCCCGTGAAAACAAAGATACGATTCGTTTTTCGACTTTCGGAGTGACTTTGCCTACCTAGCCACGTTTTGGCAAGTCGTCAACATTTTTCGTCTCTTTAAAACGATTTACCCACTTTTTCACAAGCGACATCGACTTTTTAATATATTTAGCGGCCGAGGAATGTGTCATTTTATGCTCCTTTGGAAACAAAGAAAGACTGCGTCGTGACTCATTTTGGATTTTACGTGATTTCGACGAAAATTCGGAATCGGCAGATACATTCTTCCTTCTACCGATTTTTTGTTAAATCGCTAGAATCGCATCTACCAAAAATGAATTATCGCTGACACTACTTGACAGACTGTAATACAATACTAACCGGCTAATGCACATTATATACAAATAAAACATCCAATTTCTGAGACGCTAATAGGTCCGCTACAAGCCCTGATTTAGCGCCCTGGGAATTTCTTTTTGTTTAGGTTAGTTCATATATTTAAAGAAAGACCTCAGGGACCCAAAATTTTTCTCGGAAGATGAGTTGAAAGTCGTTGTAGACTCGTTTTTTGAGGTAAAATACAAAAAATTTATTTTTGATAGAATAAAACAAGTTGAGAAATACTCGGCTAAGTGTATTTGTGTAGAAGGTAGTTAGTTATGTAGAAAAATATATTTTTTTTTTCTCTACAAGTTTTATTTCATAGCTAGATAGATAACTTAAAAAACACTTGTTGCTTCAAGAAGAAGAAAATGTTTTCTTCTACCTCGGCCATACCTCGAAATGTTTTCCATAACAATCGTAAAGGGGCCTGTAAACACGCAACAAAAATGCTACATTGCCGACAGTGTTTCTGAAAACTATGGGCTGACAACATTTTAGGAAATGTATTGCCGGAAATATAGCCGGGCAGTTTATAGCTAGATTTGGCCCGGCTTCCCCGGGCCACAGTGTAGCTGGAGCAATTGTCTCGTATACGTGAAAATAATGGCGAAAAGAAGTGCTTGTTAGTACAGCGTACATAGTGATTAATAATTACAAGATATTAAATAAAAAGAGAAGAATGTGGATTCGACTTCGACTTTACCTAAATAAACGAAAAACAACAATAACACAAGCCAACAAAAAAAATATTTTTAAAAACTTTTTAAACCAATACATCTAAGTGGGTGCTGAAACCGTATTTGTTATCAGTATTTTTGTATCAACCACAGTTCTCTCTCAATATGACATCGATTAAATTTCAAAATAGGGAAAATTTGATACATAAAAAATAAAAATTTAAACCGTACTTTTTTTTGATTAGGCTACAATTTTGATCTCTTGTTCTATAGTGGTAAATAGATATTCCAGATTCCAATAAATGTTTTTCTTTCAGCCTAGAACCAAGCAAGTCTGCTTTTTCCTTAGTCAAACCCAAATCTCTCACTAAATCATTTAACTCAGCTTGTGTAAACAACTGTGGTTTTAAATTTTCTAAAGAACATTGAAACTCATCATCATCCGGTCGACTTTCATTAAATTCAGGACTGGACTGTAAAACGTCATCAATAGACTGAGGTGGTTCAGGAAGTCCCGGTCCATGTCCTACCGGCCGATTAGCTGAAATAAAGTTAGGATAGGCAATTACTTTCTTATTTTTGTAGTTATATCCAGAAACATCAACGCTGCAAAAATAACAATCATTTAAATGATTTTCTTGCTCTCTCCATACCATGGGTATTGCAAATCTAAAAGCTTTCTTTTCTTTCTTATACCATTTCCTAAGATCCTCGACACAAACATAACATACTTTGTGAGGAGCCCAACATTTTTCTTGATTACCGATTTCTACACCAAAATATGCAAAGTATACTTTTTTTACAAAGTCAGTAATGTTTCTTTGATGTTTTTTAACTACAAATTCACCACATATATAACAAAAAGTGTTGGAAGAGTTTTTACAACCACGATTAGCCATACTTTGAGTGTGAATTAAAGCACATGGGTTAAACACTGCAATGCGAGGTTATATTAACTGGAAGAAAACAAACAGCTGTGACATTTATCGGAACTGCCAACCTAATAACATTTGATTTTACTGCCAACCTTATAAAATTCTGATTTTATTGCCAACCTAACATTCGAATGATAAAAAATAAACTTTTCAAATTTTGAATATTAAAATGTGAAAAATTGATGAGTGATACGACTTTTTTATTATTATTTTCGAACTCAGCACACCAAAAAACATAGGAATCAGGTAAAATTATTAAAAAAGTTTTTTCATCGTTGGCCTGTGTAATTATTTATTTCAGAACTTTATTAGACTGTCGAACAGTGACTTTGAATATTTATTCCAGAAAATTGGACCCAAGATTGAAAAACAGGATACAGTAATGAGGAAAGCAATACCAATCACTACAAGATTGGCAATAACACTTCGATTTTCGGCGACGGGAGACTCCTATAAGTCTTTAATGTACTTATTCAGAGGGTCCGACTGTTCAATTTCTCGCATTGTTCCAGAAGTATGTGAGCGGCTTTAATACAAGGATTGAATGAATTAATTAAAGTAAGTCAAAATACCCTGTATTTCTTATTTATGTAACATTTTTTTATGAAATTGTCATATAAAAAAACCAGTGGTATGAATAAAAATCAAGCAGAGAACTACAGAACGAGACTGAACGACAAGACCCGAAGTTTCCCCTCCCTCTACAAGTCCGGGCAATGTTTGCATATTTTCGCTCCAGAACCGATATCACTGGCAATACGCCGGCCAGCAATTGCAATGCCGGCCATCTAGCCGGGCAAAACGAATATTAGCCCGTCCACACAGATATATTGCCAGAAATATTTCTGTACTTCGGGCAATATTGCCCGGCCATTATTGCCGCAATATATAGCCGTAAAATGTTGCTCGTTTACAGGCCCCTTTAGAAGCACAAATATTTGCTTCTACAAGAAATAATAACTTAATGATATTGATTTGATTGTTTTATTACAGAACCATGGTTTCACTTACTGTAACTGAATGCAATGTAGGAATACGCGTATTTAAAAAAAGTTTCATGCAATTCGTACGTGAGTTCTCAAATTCAGTTGCGTGCTCATTGCTTAATTATTAACTTGCTATATTCTTACCTATTTAAATGAACATTTGACGTATTATTTCCGTAGCTTATGTTATTGGTATTGTTGACTTGAACCAATAAACTGCAAGTCTGCGAGGCGATTTGAAAAAGGCCGTCCTGAAGGTTTCTCTGTTTGGGTGGGCTTTTACCACCTAGATGGTCCCAAAAATGAGGCATAGTTGGTTCCTTCTAGATAAGGCTGGAAAAATAAAAAGAGCACTGTTATAAGATTTAAACACTTCTTGTTTCGACTTTGTTAGAGTTTACAAATGTGATAGAATCATAATGAAAAACCAACGTGCGATATTCAGATAGATGAGGGTCGGCAAACTTTTGAGACGGACGAGCCAAACCTGTCCCGTACTACAATTTGAAAATTATTCTACACCCATAAATATATCTTTATTAAATACACGAAAAATTGGGTTTTACTTTAAAAATTCAGGCACGAGGATATTAAATTTCCAGACTTCTCTCACTAAAAACTTGAAAACTGCGTGACCAGGGAGAGAGAGATTAAAAAAGAAAAGTATATTTTTGAGATCATCATCGTCAATTCGATCTTTTATAGCGTTCTTCGCCTTCCAGTTCCTAGTTTCCATCCCCTCCGGGTCTTAGATTTCTCTCTGACTTTGCCCCTTGAATACCTCCAAACCACATAGGTCTCCCTCTTCTCCTCCTTTTGTTTGGTACCCACTTTAGAACCATCTTTGGTATTCGGTGTTCTTTAATTCATTCCACTTGTCCGTACCATATAAGTTGCCGTTGTTGAATTTCCTCAATAATCGTGGTTTTTAGTTTTATTACATCCCTTATTCTTTCATTTCTAACTCTATCCATTCTTGGCACTCTAGCCGATCTTCGCCAGTAATCTATTTCGAGTACCATTAGTTTCTGTTCCAATCATTTCGTCAATTGCCAAGTTTCACAACCGAATAACACGATACTCTTAAATACAGAACAGAGTTTAAGTGTCTTATGACCGACTTTCCTTTACTTATTCTTCTTTCCACTTCTTTTTCCATTCTACTGTCTTTACGTATGTTACGTTCGAGATATATATACTCTTCATAATCATTAATGACCTCACCGGTATTTAGAGTAAGGCTTCCCTGTTTTCCTCCTATACACAGATATTTGGTTTTCATGCAGTTAACTATTAAATCCTAGTTTTTATAATCCTTAAACAGTTTTCTTGTCATAAATTCAAGATCTTCCTTGTCCTGAGCAATAACTAACCATCTGATCGTCGGCAAAATGTAGAGTGTACAACAATTTTTGGTGTAAATAGCTATAAACAACCTAAAAAGTTGGGCATGCGATTAGTTCTATTAATATCTGAAAAACCTTGCATAGCACATTACACAACGTACAACTCTATCCTGAAAATTCGTTTTTTTTATGGGTCTAGCACACGTGCTGCAGGAAAGTCCCTAAGGCGCTACAGGAGCGACACGTGTCCGGAGAAAGCTATTCGTTGTTCTTAAATCGCTGTAAATTGTACTCGGTGAGAAATACAGTCCTGGGCAAATTATTCCAAATGGATGATGTTCTCCATATAAAAGACTGCTTGAAAAGCGTTGTACGAGGAGTAACAAGCTGAACCTCATACGGATGTGAAGTATTAGCGCGACGTGTACTTCTAACATGCACCGCTCTGGGAGGAATTAAGCGAGCCACATCCTTCGAACACTCTCCATGAAAATACTTGTAGAATAGGCTCAAGTCGCCAACCGTTTTTTGATGTTCCAGCGAATCAAGGTCGCCGGTCAGTTCCGGGTTTCCAGTCAGACGAACAGCTCTTCTCTGAATAGATTCCAACAAATGCAGTGTATGTTTGGGAGCGGAGCCCCAAACATGGGAACAGTATTCCATAGTTGGTCGAATTGAATTTGAGCTTTGTAAAGAATTAACAGTTGTTGTGGAGTGTAAAGCTTTCTGGTTCGAAATAATATTCCCAACTTTTGAAAAGCTCTCCTTGCTATGCCTGCAACATGTTCAAGCCAGGACATATTTGCTCCCAAATTAAGGCCCAACAAATTGAGTGACGATGTTAGAGGAATGGAGTGTCCCAACATAACTACGTCGGGTTCAACAACGTTAACTTTTTTAGAAAAACTGCCGCCTGGGTGTTTGTAGCGTTAAATTCCACTTGGTTACTGTCACCCCAAGATAGAATTTCTTCCTGGTCTTTGTTAAGTTGGATGACTTCCTGCTGTCTGCGAATATTCGTCTGAGTAGCCGATGTCCGAGCGTTCAAAGTGAATGAAGAAATAAGCGTACTGTCATCTGCAAAGCGGCAGATTGTATTCTCGGTCTTTTCCAGCAGATCGTTAATGTAAATAAGAAAAAGAGTTGGAGACAGTATGGAGCCTTGAGGTACACCGGCGTTGATAGTGAAGGTGTTAAAAAGAAATCTGTCGACTGCCACTTGTAAAGAACGCTCTCATAGGAAACATGAGAGCCACAAACAAAATTTTCAGACATACCATAAGAGCGTAGCTTAGCCAACAGCCCATCGTGCCAAACACGGTCGAATGCCTTGGATGTGTCAAGAGCAACCACTGGAGATTCTCCCAAGTGTTCAATTGCGTTGTTCCAAACGTGTGTTACATAAGTCAGAAGATCTCCTGTTGATCTATTTTTACGAAAGCCATATTGGTGATCGCTAATAATGTTGAATCCTTCAAGTTATTTTAGAAAATGCTGATTGATAGCCTTTTCCATGACTTTCGATATTATTGAAAGCAGTCGATAGCTATTTGGCAGGGTCTTCTTGCCTTTTTTAGGTATCGGCTGAACTATGGCACATTTCCAGCAGGAAGGAAATATTTCCTTTCTGTAGGATAGGTTAAAAAGTCTACAGAAAATGATCTTCATAAATCATTACTTTAGACACTAATAATATATGATCTCGAAAATGCTATATTTGAAGATTATTTAGAATATTTCATAAGATTCAAAAAATAAATAACATATAAGCGTCCGACAATATCTCATTTCATCTCCACTGTGTTTGTCTTTTTTCATTATACAGAGTGCCACAGTGGCGGATTTAACGGGCGCAGCTAAAGAGCAGGTGCCGCCTAGGCCCTCCCGGCAAAAGAGTCCCGGGGCCTCCCCAGCAAAAAGGTCCCAAGGGCTGCGATAGATGTATTTGCTGAACAGGAAGCAAGACGAGTTGCAAGTTTCATAAATTAATCTTTACTTCAATATTACTTTTTTTTATTTTGCTACAAAACAAAAAAAATGGCCGTCACTGGTACCCTATAAATAAGTTCAAATTCGTTTAGCTAGGAATGATGGGAACACAACGTGCAATCCCAGTTCTTGAAAATTTAGTGCTATGGAGTGTTTCACGGATCGGAGTGTGCATTTTGTATGCGACAGTATTGCAAAAACAATATTTCTGCGACTATTATGTAACATATTCGCGTTCAGTATTATTGACACATCGTAAATCAATCAATGAGTATTTAACTGAACAAAAAAATGAACGCAGAAATCTGATAAAACTAGTAATATGGTACTTCAAGGAACACTTTGGAGAATCTCGAGCGATTGCTGGCATTCGATCGTGTTTGGCACGATGGACTATTGGTTAAGCTATGCTCTTATGGTATGTCTGAAAAGTTCTGTTTGTGGCTCTCATGTTTCTTCAGAGAGCGTTCTTTACGAGTGGCAGTTGACGGATTTCTCTCTAACCCCTGCAGTATCAACGCCGGTATGCCTGAAGGCTCCATATTATCTCCTACTCTCTTTCTAATTTACATTAACGATCTGCTGGAAATGACCGGAAACCCAATCTACAGCTTTGCAGATGACAGTACGCTTATCTCTTCATTCACTTTGAACGCTCGGACATCGGCTACTGAGACGAATATCCGCAGACAGCAGGAAGTCGTTCAACTTAACAAAGACTTGGAAGATATTCTGTCTTGGGGTGACAGTAATCAAGTGGAATTTAACGCTTCAGAAACCCAGGCGGCAGTCTTTTCTAAAAAATTAACGTTGCCGAACCCGACATAGTTATGGCGGGGCACTCCATTCCTCTAACATCGTCACTCAATTTAGCAAATATGTCCTGGCATGAACATGTCACAGGCATAGAAGGAGAGCTTCTCAAAAGTTGGGAATATTATTTCGAACCAGAAAACCTTACACTCCACAACAACTGCTAATTCTTTACAAACCTCAAATTCGACCAACTATGGAATACTGCTCCCATGTTTGGGGCTCCGTTCCCAAACATACATTGCCTTTGTTGGATTCTATTCAGAGAAGAGCTGTTCGTCTGATTGGAGACCCAGAACTGACCGGCGGCCTTGATTCGCTGGAACATCGAAGAACGGTTGGTGACTTGAGCCTATTCTAGTATTTTCATGGAAAGTGTTCGAAGGATGTAGCCCGCTTAATTCCTCCAGAGTGGTGCATGTTAGAAATACACATCGCACTGATACTTCACATCCGTATCAGGTTCAGCTTGTTACTCCTCGTATAACGCTTTTCAAGCAGTCTTTTATATGGAGAACATCATCCCTTTGGAATAATTTGCCAAGAACAACGTGAATCGCTTTTTCCGCACACATGTCGCTCCTATAGCGCTTTAGGGACTTCCCTGCAGCACGTGTGCTAGCCCCATAAAAAAAATACTACTATACTGCTTGTCAAGTAAAAACGTGTCCGCGATAATT
The DNA here is from genome assembly GCA_019049505.1 of Pachyrhynchus sulphureomaculatus. Taxonomy (NCBI): domain Eukaryota; kingdom Metazoa; phylum Arthropoda; class Insecta; order Coleoptera; family Curculionidae; genus Pachyrhynchus; species Pachyrhynchus sulphureomaculatus. The sequence continues at coordinate 171,766,136 of CM032454.1, read as the reverse complement.
CATGTTTGGTAGATGCGGTTCTAGCGAGTCAACAAAAAAATCAGTAGAGGGAACTTTTGTCTACAACGCATTTTAGTAAAACTGCCCGACTATATTTCCAGCAATACATTTCCTAAAATGTTGCCGGGCCATAGTTTTTAGAAACATTGCCGCCAATGTAGCATTTTTGTTGCTATTTTACAGGCCTCTTTACGATTATTATGGAAAACAATCCGAGGTATGGCCGAGGTAGAAAACACTTTTTTCTTCTTCTTCAAGCAACAAGTGTTTTTTAAGTTATCTATCTAGCTATGAAATAAAACTTGTAGAGAATAAAAAAAAATATTTTTCTATATAACTCACTACCTTCTACACAAATACACTTAGTCAAGTATTTCTCAATTTGTTTCATTCCATCAAAAACAGAATCTTTTGTATTTTACCTCAAAAAACGAGTCTACAACGACTTTCAACTCATCTTCCGAGAAAAATTTTAGGTCCCTGAGGTTTTTCTTTAAATGTTTGAACAAAAAGAAGTTCCCAGGGCGCTAAATCAGGGCTTGTAGCCGGCCTATTAGCGTCCCAGACATTGGATGTTTTATTTGTATTTAACGTGCATTAGCCGGTATTGTATTACAGTCTGTCACGTAAGAACGTGTCCGCGATAATTCATTTTTGGTAGATCACACGATTCTAGTGATTTAACAAAAAATCGGTAGAAGGAACCTTTGTTTACAACGCATTTTAGTAAAAGTATCTGTCGATTCCGAACTTTCGTCGAAATCACATAAAATCCAAAACGAGTCGCTCGTTTGCGCGTCGGTTCGAGGCAGTATTTCTTTGTTCTCATCAAAAGAGGCCTAAAATACCATATTCCGCAGCCGCTAAATATATTAAAAAGTGTACAAAGAGTACATTGATGGCAAAAAAATGTTCTCGAAACACATTTTTTCAAGAATACGAGCAGTCACGTTCTTACTTGACAGACTGTATATTAAGATGGCTGTACAGCAACTCTTAATTGAAAACTTCTTCACATCCGCTTTATGAAGTTTTAATAGTCATCGTTTCAGTAAGATCAAGATTATTTGTGCCAATCGTTGGAGAAATGTTCCCAAATCACAAACAGACAGTTCCACAATAAATGCTTAATTTGACTTCCCCAAGGATGGATGATTGGAGGTAAACTTCCTAACTGTCCCCGTCTAACATTAACGACTACAGATAATGATGTGTAAAATGCATCATAACTAAAAACCAGGAAAATTGGTCATGATGCTATTGAAACTATACAAAACTTAGCGACTCCTGCCCCTTTCATCTTCTTCAACTGAAGCGACATCGCTTTCCTTCCTACTTAGAGTGTTACGTGCATGCCAAATGTGAAGTCGTTATTTTGTTTCAGAGTTATCGTTCAAACAGACAGAGAGACAAACATACACACCATCAGATTTAAAAATCGCGGTTGGTGACTTTTTTACGTACTAAAAAAACTCATTATTAAAAAATAAATAAAAAAAATTAAAAAGTAAATATCGTGTTTTTAATCGTTTTGAATTTACTTTTATAATAAATACCCTAATATCTGCCTCTCGCAGTTTTCGTGCTAAACAAGTTTATAACAAGCAAAAGACTTTGTAGTTACTTACCATACTCCGTCCTAATAACATACTTAAAAAATCAACTACTTACTAGCCTATAATAACAGATACACTTACCAATTTTTTAGCGAACTTTCATGTCTATCGAAAAAAAATCCCGATTTCTAAAAATGTACGTAAAGTTATCCCGGATCGAACATACTAGGTCAACGGATTTTCCAACACTAAAGGAAAACGGTTACCCGTCGTAACCGACATTAGTGGTGCGACGTATCACATTGATTAATCCCTTATTTTTCAACCCTTACGGGGAGTCTATGAGACGTCTACGGACACGTCGTTATTGCTTCTAGAACATGGTCATGCGCTACGTTTTTGACATAATTCTAGAAGCATATTATAAATAAAACTAATAACAACCCTATTAAAAAAATAACTAATTGTGAGTTAAACTCGCGTTCTGAGAGTTCCATACCGATTAATCATATATAACACAGGTATACAAAAAAATAATTATTTGTCTTTTAAGTGAGACGCGTGTTTTTTTAAGTATTTTTTTTACGCTGAATTCAAAAAAAAAAACATAAAAGAAGACATCTATCGTGAGGTTTTTTGAGGAAACACATTTATAGTTGCCAGAAAACTATTAAATTGAAAAAATACATTTTAATATACGAGGCTGGTTTGAAAAGTCCGTGCAAAGTCCGAGAGATGGCACCACCGGCGCGTATCGAGGTCATGTTTAGTTAGTAGCATCTCTTGAATGAACGCACACCAAGTTTCAGCCATATTGGTCTATTTCTTTGTGTTTGGCATTCGCGTGAATCAAGGAAGTCGAGTGATTTTCAAGAAATGGACGAAAAAGAATTTCGTGTGGTGATTAAACATTACTTTATAAAAGGCAAAACGCCTCAGGAGACTAAAGAGAAGCTTGATAAACATTATGGTGACTCTGCACCTTCGATTAGAACAGTTTATAAGTGGTTTCAAAATTTTCGGACTGGCCATATGGGCACAAGTGACGCTAAACGTTCTGGACGGCCTGTGGAGGTTACGACTCCAGAAATCATTGATCAAATCCATGATATGGTGATGGATGACAGAAGAGTTAAGGTGCGTGAGATTGCTAGTGCTGTGGGCATCTCGACTGAACGGGTACATAATATTTTGCATAAACATTTGGACATGAGAAAGCTATCCGCAAGATGGGTGCCGCGATTGCTCACGCTTGACCAAAAACGGAATAGTGTGAAGTGTTGCAAGGATGGTTTGCAGCTGTTCCAGAAGAATCCGGAGGACTTTAAGCGTCGTTTCGTCACTGTGGATGAAACATGGATACATTACTATACTCCTGAGACCAAACAACAATCTAAACAATGGGTTACCAAGGGGGAATCTGCACCAAAAAAGGCGAAGACCGTTCCTTCGGCCGGAAAGGTTATGGCGACTGTCTTTTGGGATTCGCAAAGGATAATCCTCATCGACTATCTGGAAAAAGGTAAAACTATTACAGGTGAATATTATTCATCGTTATTGGATCGTTTGAAAACCTAGCTGCAAGAAAAACGCCCGCGATTGGCCCACAAGAAAGTCCTTTTCCATCACGACAACGCACCAGCACACACCTCAGCAGTTGTGGTCGCAAAATTAATGGAAATAGGATTCCAACTCGTTTCACACCCCCCCTATTCTCCAGACTTGGCTCCCTCGGACTACTATTTGTTCCCCAATTTGAAGAAATGGCTGGCGGGACAAAGATTTTATTCAAACGAGGAGGTGATTGCAGACACTAATGGATATTTTGCAGACTTGGACAAATCCTATTATTCGAAAGGGATCAACAAACTAGAACATCGTTGGACGAAGTGTATAAGCCTAAAAGGAGACTATGTCGAAAAATAAAAAAGGTTTACCCCGAAACACATAAGTAGTTTTTATTTTTGCACGGATTTTTCAAACCAGCCTCGCATGATATACAACTGTATAATCATTAAAATTATGAAATAAAACTATTATTTCGAACATCTTTAAATGTTCTGAATCTACATTTATCATAAAAACTAAAAAATATTAGGTTTTAGTGTTCATGTTTAACAAAAAACACAATTTAGCTACATAGCAAAATGCTGTTTAAAATAAATATGTGCAACCGCTAAATTAAAAAAATTTTCTTAATTTTTATTAATACTGAACAAAATTATAATTTCCAGTGTTTTTTGAAGATTTTAATCCTGACTTGACATCAAAAAAAAAGTTTTATTTTTGGTTTCAACCAAAAACTCGCTTTGAACACTTACAAGGGTGCTATGTGGTTGGTAAAATGCTTTTTTAAGTAGATAAATGGAACAGCTAAAAAAGAATTTTTTTTCGAACAAAACTATAATTTCTAATAGTTTTTTGAGTTTCAAATTCGAATTTGATATCAAAACATGAGCAATAGTGTTGAAAAAAGTATCCCTTTACTATTTAGGAACAAAAGGTTTCAATATGCAGTCTAATGTATGATATATCCCTTGATAGTTTTAGAAGTCAATTTTGTGGATAGATTGATTGAATGAATATGGGGGAATGTGAGTGGGTGAATGAGGTAGTGAGTGAGTGAGTGAGCGAGTGAGTGAGTGAGGTGGTGAGTGAGCGATCGAGTGAGTGAGTGAGCGAGTAATTTTTGTTTAATATTAATAAAAATTAAAAACAATTTTTTAATTTGGCAGCTGCACATATTTATTTTAAACATCAAACGTAGCTTGGTTAAAGGTGGTGTATGCGTGTTTTTTATTAAACACTAGCCGGGCCCGCGGCTCCGCTCGCGTGGACTTGATTCACCACTATCGTCACTGCTTATTCCTTATGTTACCCACCGTAATAAAATATTTCCCATTATTTCCCCTTATCTCTCAATATTTCTCCTTATCTCCTATTATCTCTACATAATTTCCATTATCTAGGCTTAACTCTGCTCATCTCCCATTATTTCTCCTTATCTCCCATTATTTCTCCTTATCTCCCATTATTTCTCCTTATCTCCCATTATCTCACCTTATCTCCCATTATCTAGGCTTATCTCGGCTTATCTCCCAATATTTCTCCTTATCTCCCATTATTTCTCCTTATCTCCCATTATCTCACCATAACTCCCATTATCTAGACTTATCTCTGCTTATCTCCCATTATTTCTCTTTATCTCCCACTATTTATATTTATCTCCCATTATTTCACCTTATCTCCCATTATCGAGTCTTATTTCGACTTATCTCCCATTATTTCTCCTTATCTCCTATTATCTAGGCTAATATCGAATTATATAGAACATATGTTTAAATTTTTAAAAACACGTAAATTGGATAAGTGGTTCTCAAATGATAAGCGCACTAACGGACAGACAGACAGACAGAAAGACGTTGCATTTTATATATATTCTAGATAGAAGATTATATATAACCTGACCAGAGAACAAATATATGAATTTAAAAAAAAAAACACGTAAATCGGATAAGGGGTTCTCGAGTAATAAGCGCACTAACGGACAGACACACAGACAGAGAGACGTTGCATTTTATATATATTATATTCTTTGCTACATGATATTGTTGCATATTTAATGCTTTAGGCAGTGTATTGCAAGAGAACGCGCTAGCGGCAAACTTTTCTCCGACTTGATTCACTATTATCGTCACTGCTTATTCCTTATGTCACCTAACGTAATAAAATATATCCCATAACCTGGCCAGAGAACATATGTATATTTAACAAAAAAGCACGTAAATCGGATAGTCTCATTTATATTAGCTGAATTCATACGATAAATACTAAATTTCTTGTAAAAATGAATACACGACATTAACGTGTTGTAAATAATACCACAGCCCCACAAAAAAAAAGTTCATTACCACGAACCAAAATACATGGATCTAGTGTATTATTTGACGCTCAATTCAAATCCGTAGTTAAAAAAAGATTTATCTTGTCATTTTTTTTGGCCAAAAACATCCCATAAAATAGGCTAAAACTATAGTAATAATGTAATGATTCTTAATGAAGTGTGAAAAATGATAGAAGTTTTATAGGCTAAAGAAGAGAATATGCATTCAAACTACAGCAAGCTATTTCTATTAATTAAATCAAAATCCACCCTTATAGCGGGTGAAAAGTACCTCTAAAATTCAAATAACACACGTGAGTTTAATTAACATGTACAAAGAACAAATTCTTGTAGCTCTTAGGACAAAATATCTGAATCTGGTGTGACAACCAGATATTACCCCCACCTACGGAGGTAGTAGCAGGAGGTTTTGTAGTTTTAGGCAGGGTGAACAAATATGGAATAGATTCGCTTGAACCACCGATACACGACCATAAACTACCCTTAGGGGGTGGTAGAAACTACCCCTATGCTCTAATGACGAGACAACTAGATCATCTCCTAATAAAGTCGAAAATCATCCCTAGGAGAGGGCAACTACCCCCTGAGATTGATGGATCTTAGAATAGCATCTGAAAAAAAAAATTCAGGCTGTATTTGTCCATCCTGCCTGAATCTACAAAAGGAACAAATATAGGAACTGATGGCTCTATTAGAGCCGTGTAGTTTTGAATGTTAAATTTGGACTTAAGGGATTAGTTTTAAGGGTGTGAAATCGGAAGTGAAAAAAAATTATCAGGTCAGCTTGTGAAAGCACGAGTTCAAAAATATATATGATGTAATACTGGCCCACACTCTTCTTTGTATCATTTTTAAAAAAATGGCCAAAAATCGCTGTTCCCCCTATTTCGCAAAATACTGATACAGAAATTTTGAAAAATTTTGGAATATTCTCCATAAAATGTAGACTGAGCGAAACTTATCACGAGTGCATTACGTTTAATAATTTATCTGGTATAAAAAAACTAGTTGACTTGGCAATATGGTGGAGTACTTTTTAATATACTTCTCAATACACAACCTGAACTAACAGATAGGAATAGGTACCGAGACAAAATAATTTTATTTTATAACTAAAAAAATATTTAGGTAGTAAATATTTGTTTTACACTTTTATTACTAGATTCTAGATTGAGCTAGAGTGATTTATTGGGTTTTAGGTAGCTAAGATGCTATACTGTTAGACATTATTGACTAAGAAAAAACGTGAAAATACATATTGGATTTAAGATATATATGTCAGGGACCTAATTAACTTAACCTAGGTAAAAATTTTATTTTATTTTGAAAGCAATCACCGTATGGAGCACCAATTGCACAAGTTCGACTTGCACTTGGCCGGTTTTTATTTAAACTGTGATCTTGATTTGTTCCTTTGATAACCTTTCTTTATTAACAGTTACCCTTAAGTAATTAAATTTATCATTCAGCTCCACTGCCACATTCTCGTTGAACGGAACTTCAAATTTCAGTTTATTGCTAGTACTCCTCAAAAAGCATTTTCATCAGTCCTGCGCTAATAGTACTTGGTCGTCAGCGTAACTCGGTTTAAAAAGATGTTCGTCTTCATTTTGACATTAATAGGCATATTCATACCCTGGTTTCTTCTTTTTCTGTCCCTTAAAACCGCTTTTACTTAGATATTAAATAACAGTGGTGACAGACTACATCGCTGTCTTAGTTTCTTTACTGTTTTTATCGATTCAGAAAATGTTTTCTCAAATCTAACGTAAGACACATTTTCATAATACAATTCTTGAATTAAGTTGCCTAAACTAGGAATAAAAATTTAAACCAATGTTTAAGATCACCACGTATGTTTATTATTGCTGACAATTGTTTCGACACACTGTGTCTTCTTCTGGAGCACGATGTAAATTAACTATCAAAGTATGTTTCAGAATACATAGTTTACCTAATTACAAGTACTAAATTCATTATCAATATTTACCTTAATACCTAGAACAAGTGCAATAAAAGAGACCCTCACCCATCTAATTGATCGTTGAGTAATAGACCTGAGGATTTTTTCTGATTAATTTCTACCTATTCTAAACAATTCAGTAATTTTCCTTTCTTTCCGTTATGCAAAATTTTGAAATCTTCATTGAATGTATGATTTCCCTCTGTTAAATGTTTGGTGTAATGAGATTTGTTATTTTTCATTCTAAAGCTATGTTTATGTTCATTTATTCACACATAAACATAGCTTTAGAATGAAAAATAACAAATCTCATTACGCCAAACATTTAACAGAGGAAAATCATACATTCAATGAAGATTTCAAAATTTTGCATAACGGAAAGAAAGGAAAATTACTGAATTGTTTAGAACAGGTAGAAATTAATCACAAAAAAAAAATCCTCAGGTCTATTGGTCAACGATCAATTGGATGGGGGAGGGTCTCCTTTATTGAACTTGTTCTAGATATTAGGGTAAATATTGTTAATGAATTAGTACTTGTAATTAGGTAAACTATGTATTCTGAAACATACTTTGATAGTTAATTTACATCGTGCTCCAGAAGAAGACACAGTGTGTCGAAACAATTGTTAAATTTTTATTCCTAGTTATTATGGATCTCCATCAAGTAACGGCTAAGTCAGTGCAATATTTAAGTTGCCTAAAGTTTTGTCGATATTTAGTATTTCCAGAGTGCCCCACCGTCGTCTTCTCTCACCTTAAAAATGCTCGTAAGCTGTGCTCCTTAACAAATTAGAGAAACTCTTTTCCAATACCACAACAACATATTCAGGTTTTCAAACAGATTCAGCCCCCAGCAAGTACTTACTTCACAACTCCTTCGGTCACCCAAACCATCTACTCATGTTCGATACGTAAAACCTCAGAGAACAACAAAATCAACTACTAACATTATAAACGGTATCCTGGGACTCTGCTACTTTCCACCCTTCTGGAAAAAAGCTAAAATTATCCTAATGAGGAAGCCTGGCACCCCCTCAGGCGACGCTAGTAACTATCGGCTAGTCAACCTACTTCGTTGCCTAGGCAAAGTGGCCGAGAAAGGTATTTTCAAAATCCTCCGAAACTTCAGAGCTTTGAGTCATCCCAACCGAATGGTTTGGGTTTCGATCTTCCCACCGCACCATGCTTTATATCACAGCTCGCTCCCATCCCATCGTCAACAGCTTTAATCGTAAACCAAGGTTGGAGCTGTCTTTCTTGATGTTTCCAAAGCCTTCGACCAAGTTTGGCATGACGGCTTATCCTCAAGTTCAGCCGTCACGGCTACCCCACAAACATGACCCGACTGGTCCTCTCCTTCTTCCCGGGCCGTAGTTTCCAAGTCCGAATCGACCAGACCACCTCCGACGTCAAGCCCATACGAGCCGGAGCTCCCCAAGGGTCCGTCCTCTCCTACCTTCATCATTGTCTTCCCCGCCGACATTCCCAAGTAGGATCAGACCTCTCTACTCACGTATGCCTGTGACATTGACATCACCACCACCACCAAGTCATCAACGGCCTTCAACGCCATTTAAATATGTTAATCGCTTGGTTCAAAGATTGGAAAATACAGGTTAATCCAGCCAAGACCCAAGCCATCATGTTCAGCAAATCTTTCAGCGCCATGCCGGCAAGCCTTACCCTCCATGGCACCAACCTCCAATGGACCAACAGCATCAAGTACCTGGGCCTATACTATGACAAGAGGCTAGTATAGAAGGGCCCAGTCACCACCCACACCACTAAAGCCAACAAGCTCCTCGGCAAGGTATACCCGCTTCTAAACAAATCCAATAAATTGTCAGTACGCAACAAGTTTACAATTTAGAAAATGATCATCAGAACCAGCCTCACCTATTCCAGTTCGGCATGGTGCAAAATGTCACTCACCCACAGAATCACCCTACACTTCGTTCAAAACAAGACGCTACGAATCATTGCCAAAGCTCCATGGTTCGTCCGAAACACCCAGATTGATCGAGACCTTCAAGTGCCTACAAACCGGGAATTTATGAACAACTCAGTTCAAATTCCTGGATAAAACCATTCACCATCACAACCCCACAGTCGGAAACGCCTATGGACCTCCATCTAATGCCAGTTGTCGCTTCTCCTTTTAGTGTTTTTCTTAACTACAAACGCCCATAAATATCTTTTCTCTCAATATGCGCGTCACTGTTAAATAGTTGCATGTATGCCAGAAAAAATATTACGTAAAAAAACTACAGTTTGAGTAGATACACTTCTAAACATAGGTCTTTAAAATTAAACAAAAGTAACATTGTTTACATAATAAATTATAAAATTTTGTTAGGAAATAGGAATTGTAAAATTAATGAACTTTTATATTTTGGTTTATGAATGCATGGCATTTCCGAATCAAAAGGAGCGCCAAACACGTGCCATGACGTCTTAACCGCATTGCCATATTTTCTAAAGGCAAGAAAAAGCAAAAGCAGTGGTGATACCAACGGGGTTTATGATGGCAACATTAAGATGGTAATCGGTTACGAAAATTGAGGTGTGGTATTGGGACGCCTCGAGCTATTATCTAACCGAAGATAATGTCACTATTATACTTAAAAGTGATAATAAGAATAATATATAGCGTTAAAAAGTTAATTTGTTTGTTTCTTATTTTATATGTTGTAATAAAATTGAACCTCTAAACCCCTTTTTAATCAATGAATGCTTAACGTAAATTTAAATGGAGTATAAATTCAAGTGAAGAGTTTATGAAAGTGACTCCCAGGTCATCGATTTTTTGTTTACTGTGTTGAGAAGTGTCCAAGGTTTTAGGGTTTCAGTGCATGAGTATTTTTTTATCAAGAGGATTGGCTTCCCTTCTTCGCTTTGTTGTCGATTGTCCCCCTTCTATAAGCAGCTTCGCCCTTTTTTTTGGTAAAAAAACGCCTTATGTATTCACATGTCTCCCCACCTCTTGACCCTGGGTATGTCACTGCCTTTTATTTCCCATGTGTACTTAGTCATCGAAAAAAATTTGATCGAAATTTGTATTTCATAACAAAATTTTTTACTCGTTTGTTATGAACCTATAAGGAAAGTCGAATGTATCGGATCGCTAATTGCTTTGCATTGAATTTCATTATCTGACTACTGTTTTTGGTCGGCCGAAAAACAGAATTCAAGGTGTATTTTGGAGGTCGTTCTAGTAATGCAAAAATCTTGTGAATGTTTATCACATGCTTCCGCCACTGATTCTGAAGTATTCTGAACATAACCTCAATTTACAATTTAAATATGTGGCAACGTTGCTACTTAAAATCTATTGTTGATAAATGCTGATAAAAACATATTATGCTACCTATATTTTGTGATAAAAAACTAATTTTAAGAATCATTTTAGGATGTGGTTTTCCACAAAATGACAAGAATTTTGCATTATCAGCTTTTAGGAGTTGTAAAAGTGTGCCAAAATGGAAACGGACGAACCCTTTCATGAGGGGTTTTTATTGTTACCACCAAGTGGAAAAATTTTAAAGGTACATTTTATGTCGTTTTGAACATTGTAATTCGCTGTTATCATGTTTGTTTTAGGGAAAGTGCACGTTTGTGTTTCAGTATGACTAATTCTTTTTATATCTGCCAATCCCACAATTATATTGTTCTGTTGAAGTCTGTTCAGCCTGATTCTGTTTAACCATAGTATGCCCTAACCAAGGTCTAGAAATATATTAACTCGTTAGGAAATTAAGTTGGCTTTAAATTTAATATATTGTAATTAATCGGTTGAATAGTGCATACAATCATAAGCTGTAAAAGTCCTTACCTAGTGTCATGACTACCTAGTCATAAATTGAGTATATTGTCAGTTTCAGAAGACATTTACATCTCAGAATTATATATTAAGTGAATATTCTACTTTATATCTAGTTGCAATAGACGCTAGTATGCTTTGTATGCCTTGGTCTGTTTTTTTTTTTTTCAGAAAATGAAAAGAAAATTGTTATAAAATTCCTTCCATAGTGATATTTTCCACATACGATCTTGATCCTTTGCAGTTACTGTAGTACTATCTTTCTTAACCTTGATTATATGTCAACATATTTGTTGTTTTAAAAAATATTCAAAAAGCTTTTTTATTATATTTGGGGCATATACCTTATTCTACATTTTCATTAAATATCAACTTAATGTCTGAATTTTTTTTTTTTTTTTTTTAATTGTGAGTTGTATGGAAAATGGGATATAATAACTACTGTAAAATACTAAAATGGCTTAGTTTAAATCCATATTAAATAAAAAGTTTTTAATGTTTTTAATAAATGACTAAACAAAAACATTATTATTAAAAAAAAGCTTGATTGAACACTTTTTGAGCAGAAAAGTTAAAAATATTAATTTAACGAAAAATATATTTTCTCCTTGCCTGAAATAATGGGATCAGTTTGCAAATAAAATTAAAAATAACACTATGATTGAACTAGATGTTTCAAAGTAACCAAGATTTTAATTGAAGATACCTATTTTATTGAAAACTAAAGTGGGAAGACTGAACACTGTTTTCTGAGGAGGACCCGCGCAGTAGGTAGGGAATCCTACTGTGAATCAAAGGGTTGGAGGTTCGATTCCTCCTGTCTGCCTGGGTGTTGGGTCGTCACTTGAATAGATTTTCAAATAGTAAAATAATAATTGTGCTGGCAAATGGCAATAAAATAAGCCATAAGGGTAAATAAAAAAAACACTTTTTTCTGATGTAAACACAACGTTTTTAAGCAAAAATAAAGTTAATTTTTTTCATCCCATTTTTTTTCTAATATTGGGAAAAGGATATTTTTATTTTTAATACAAAAAATAGGAAAAATAAAAAAAAAAATAAGCATAATAATTAAACAGAACTTTTAATGATGTTAGTAATACTATAGTTTCCTTACTATGTTTTACTAGTATACTAGTGTTTTACTTTACTTTGCTTTTATTACTTTATTAATTAATTGAGAACATTTTTTTACAAACATTAAATATAACACTGAACAATTTTAACCATTAAAAACTATTTACAATAATGGTGAGTAAAATATCACAATAATTTTATTAATGAAGAAGCAGTTATTTTGTAGGCTACACTTCAAGACAGTTTTTAAAACATAATTTCACAAATTAATGTGATATTATTTTTTAAAAAAACCGTCTAGAAATGTAGCCTGCAAAATAACTGCTTCTTCATTAAACAGATTTTGAAACAGATTTCTTACAAACTCGTAAGTATTAACTTACAAAAAAATGTTTGATTTGTATAAATTCAACTTAACAAGGACCTGGAAGAAATTCTATCTTGAGGTGACAGTAACCAAGTGGAATCTAATGCTACAAAAACCCAGGCGGCAGTTTTTTCTAAAAAAGTTAACGTTGCTGAACCTGAAATAGTTATGTGGGAGCACTTCATTCCTCTAACATCATCACTCAATTTGTTGAGCGTTAATTTGGGAGCAAATATGCCCTGGCATGAACATGTTGCAGGCATAGCAAGGAGAGCTTCTCAAAAGTTGGCAATATTATTTCTTACCAGAGAGCTTTACACTCCACAACAACTGTTAATTCTTTACAAAGCTCAAATTTGACCAACTATGGAATACTGCTCCCATGTTTGGAGTTCCGCTGGAACATCGAAGAACGGTTGGCGACTTGAGCCTATTCTACAAGTATTTTCATGGAGAGTGTACGAAAGATGTGGCCCGCTTAATTCCTCCCAGAGCGGTGCATGTTAGAACTACACGTCGCGTTAATACTTCACATCCGTATGAGGTTCAGCTTGTTACTCCTCATACAACGCTTTTCAAGCAGTCTTTTATATGGAGAACATCAACCCTTTGGAATAATTTGCCTAGGACTGTGGTTCCTATCGAGTACAATTTACAGCGATTCAAGAACAACGTGAATCACTTTCTCCGCACACGTGTCGCTCCTGTAGCGCTTTAGGGACTTCCCTGTAGCACGTGTGCTAGACCCATTAAAAAAATAAATAAATAAATGATACAGTTTGGTTATGAATAGCTTCTAGCTCTCTAAAACACAGTCAGTATTATGTTTTTCAATTAGATGTACAATAAATTCACTTAGTTTTATATATATTCCATATTTTTTGAATTTAGACTGTTTCAAAACCATTACTCTTTATTGTTGACGATTCTGTACTAAATCTGACATATTTCTCTGGCTAACTTTGCCTGTATTGCTAACTAAATTGATCTAACTAATTTAATCTAAGCCTACAACTTACATCTGCCTTGTCTACCCTCTTCTCAGTCAACTTTTTGTAACATTTTTTAAATAGGCGTTCCTTCCTTCTTTAACGGCAATTTAAAATTTTTTTATTATTTCATAATAACAATAGCAGTGAGCAATTCTAAAATAAATACCTACTTCCACTGCTCCAGAATAAAGAATATCTTAATCCAAGTATTATGTTATATTTTAAAGGATAGGTACCACTAGGTATTAATAACAAAACAGTAGAGGAAGGACTTCTGTAAAAGTTGAAATTAAGGAAAAAATAATTTATTTTGTCAGTTTCCCTACTCTAAAAACCCCAAAAATGATGTATAATATGGTATATTCGAAGCAATCCATCTCTTTACCCAACTTCTTTTAGTGCTCTTGAAGTGATATCACTCAAAGACTAGATTCCTGTCTTACTTTAGGTACTATACATTTGAGATTGTTATCTCATTTTGTTTAAAATTTGTAATACTAAAAGACACTTAAGCATGACTATAACATTTCCCTAAGCAAGGGAATTAAAAGTACCTAAACTAATTAAAATATATAAGGAGATTTAAATAATCTGAAGGTATATGATTTTTTATAATTAAATAATCTATTAAATAATTAGTTGCTATAATATACATTTTTTGTAGAAGACTAAGGGAGTAATGTGATTAAATTAAAATTAAATATTGCTCAGATAGCAGGGACATAATTCACCTTAGCTGCTAAATCATTCAGATTAAAAAATGAACCTACTGAGTCCAAATTGTTAAAAATTCCATTTGTTGAAAAAAATTATTTTGAAAATATAAAATTTATTATTTTAATGATTTTTTTGTCAACATTATGTCTGTGGTATATCGGATAAAAGAAAAGAGCTGTAAGAGTTTTGCTGGTTACTCAGATATACTGTTCTTGAGTAATGTTCATTTAAACATCGCAATACATTGTCATTATTGCCATTTTTACAAAATTGGAATATGATTTAACAAAAAACAATTTCTAAGAGTAAAATAAAATCTCATCCATATTAGCATAATTTTATATAATAATAAATTTTTCATTTTATTATATCTAGAAATCATGGCAGAGAAAATACTGCCTCCTCTACAACAGAAGCAGTATTGGAATTAGAAGAATTGAAATTTATGATACCGAGGCAAAGACTGGACAAGTTAAAATAATAACTTTAGAAGACGTAATTAAAATAACCCCGAAACCTCCAAATGTGTTTAGTATTGTTACAAAGAGCGCCGATTACGAATTTGGGACTCTAAGTGAAGATCTTTTTAATGTCTGGTTTATAGCTATACAAAATGTAATTTTTCCAGATGCAATATCTCAGTTAAACGGTATTGAAGAAGATAATGATCTTTATTGTTCCACAGATGAAGGTTAGTTGTGATAAATAAATACAAATAAAGTAACATCATATTTATTAAAAAATAACTATTTCTACTGTATTTTATAATATTTTCTAAATATGATCTGCCAGGGTGATTGTGACATCCTTTTTAAATGTTTGACCTAATTTCCATCCGCGAAACATTGTTGAAACGGAACGAAATCGATCGATATTTCATACATCTCATTACGAGGAATGAAAAATGAATCACGTACGACGATAATGTGCAAAAAAATCATGGTTGAAGCGTGGTGAAGCTACACAATCGGT
Source organism: Pachyrhynchus sulphureomaculatus (assembly GCA_019049505.1). Classification (NCBI taxonomy): domain Eukaryota; kingdom Metazoa; phylum Arthropoda; class Insecta; order Coleoptera; family Curculionidae; genus Pachyrhynchus; species Pachyrhynchus sulphureomaculatus. Next base: position 171,750,766 of record CM032454.1, on the reverse strand, counting down.
GATAAAGCCAGGATTAATGTCAAGGAAGCTGAAGATGTTTGTTTGGTGGGATTGGAAAGGAATCGTATATAATAAGGAGCTACAATTTGGCCATGCAATTAATTCTGATCTACTACTGCCAACAATTAACCAGATTGTAGCGAGGAATTGAGAGAGAGGCCGGAATTGATCAACAGAAAAGGCGTTGCCTTCCATCATGTCAACGCTAGACCACACGTGTGTTTGACAACTCTACAAAAAATAAGAAAATTCGACCGGGAAGTTTCGTTGCATACACCGTACCGCACAAATCTTGCACCATTACACTACCATTAATTTCTGTTTATACAGAATTCTTTTAATGGTGTAAACTTGACGTCAAAAGAAGTTTATACAAATCACTTGGTGCAGTTCTGCGCCCAGAAATCTGGTGTTGGGATAATGCTTCTACCAGGAAAAAGTCAAAAGGTTATCGATCAAAAGGGCACATATTTGATTTAATAAACTTCATTTAAAATATGAAAAAAAAAATTATTTTCTCTCGATGCTTTTTCGACAACCCAATATATTAAGTTACACTACACACACATTACAGTCAATAACACCAAGTTTTATGGACGCACAGAATATATTTAACATATATTTGAGATGTGATTAAGAAAAACTTCATCTAAAATAGTATTTTGTGCTAATCCAACTTATTTTTAATATTAGGTGTCTTCTATGTGAAATTACATCCTTCCGAAGCGTCTAAAAGATGCGGGTTGGCAAACACAAACTATACTCTGATATTAACCACTACAGCACTGCAACTATTGAAAGAGAATGATGGCAAGTTGCTATATACATGGCCTTACTGTTATATAAGACGATATGGTTATAAACATGGAAAATTTACTTTCGAGGCTGGGCGAAAATGTGCAAGTGGAGAAGGAACATTCTACTTAGAACATCCAAATCAGCATGAAATATACAGGTACAGAAAATTTGATAATTTATTCTATTTAGATTTAATTGAAATACACTGATGAGCAAAAAAATCGACTCGAACGAATTTACTTCATTTAACACTGATACTTGAATTTAATTTTCAAACAGTGATATTATTTTTGGTATCGTTAGAATGCTGATTTGCTACTCTTTCTCATAATACCAAAAACATTTGGATTTCCAAAAAATTTTCGTTGCGCGCTATTCATTCATATAAAAACACATGCAACTGCATTTTCCTATCATCTTTTATTGGAACTTGAACCGCCACCGTATTGAAGAAGGGCATAGCCAACGCGCAGTTGCTGCGCAACTGCACCTAAGCCAGTCAGCTGTCTTCAGAGTCTACAAACGTTACCAAGAGACTGGCGCCTTTGCATGGAGATCAGGATCAGGAAGAAGGTCAGTCATTGGACAGTCAGAAGAAGACTTAAAGAAGCTAACCTAACTCCGAAAAGACTAGCTAACGGACTCAAATTGACAGCAGCCCATCGACAAGCGCGACTCGGATTTAAACGACAACATGTCAACTGGACCTTAGAGCAAAGGCGCTCCGTTTTATTCTCCGACGAGTCCGAATGTGCCTACATGGCGATGATGGAAGACTACGAGTCTGTAACAGGCCTGTAGAACGCTATGCGCAGTGCTGCACTACTGAAACGGTCGCCTACGGTGGAAGTTCTGTCCTGTTGTGGGGAGGCATTTCACTGGATGCGAAAACCTATTGGGTTTTCGTGACTGATGAAATTCGTGGCAGTGAATTAACTGCTCACCGGTACATCGAGGAGATCCTGCTGGGTTTTTTGGCGATAGTTTTATGCTAATGCACGACAGTGCGAGGCCACATGCTGCTGCATCGGTGGCGGTGGAATTGGAAATACCCATATTAGACTGGCCTGCGCGATGTCCTGATCTCATTCCAATCGAGGACATGTGGGATGAGCTCAAAAGAAGGGTTCGAGCCAGAAATCAAGCCTCTGCATCGCTGAATGACTTAACGGTTGCTATAGCGGAAAAGTAGAGAAGAATCCAACAGACAGTGATGAAAAAGCTCACCCGCACCGGTTGGAAGCAGTAATAAGGGCTAGAAGAGTAATACAAAATATTCATTTTCGTTTTTATCAATCAATTTAACTGTTAAACTTAAAATTTATTTAATTTTTCCTTTCTCTTACCCCTATATTCAATCCTTGTTCTTATTTCCCCTTTCAATCATTTTAATCAGTAAAACGCGTGAAGTATGCTATAGAATTAGAAATAAAATAGAATGGGCTTTCAAATGGTACTAAAATCTGTAAAAATAAATGAACACTACATTCTAGGATCCATGTTAAATGAAACTGAATAGTTTGAGTTGATTTTTTACTCACCAGTGTATATTTTTGCAGATGCCTATCTTCTAAAATGAAAAACATGAAGAAGTTTCTAAAAAGTGAGTCAACATCATCTCTCTTGGACTGTGGTGATGCTCAGCTTCAAGCAGCTGTACATATGGAACCAGGATCTCGAAGCCCATTTCCTGTTTCTTCTACTACCTCCAACCAAAGTTCCAATTTAACGTCCCACTTTTCTCTTTCAACGCAGTCTCTTGAATGTCCGGGTATAGCGAAACTCACACCGCAGAAGCCTCCCAGGAAATCTCTCTCGTCAAAAAATATTTCTGAAGTATTACCTGTTATTAATGTTAACTTGGAGCATGATTATCAAGATGTTAATCCTATTCCCAAGGATGATAGAAGTGATTATATACAGGATAAATATGCTGCTGTAGAAAAGAGAAGAGACGCTTGGAGAACTATGGGTATAGATGATCCTAGCCATACAGAACAACCTCCTTCTGATCAGGAAGAAGAGTATGTTTCTTGGGGCTTAGGTACTTGGACCAAGTCAGCGAGCACATTAAAATTAATAGAAGAATCCCACGCTCCAGCTGTGATAACTGAACCTATCAAATCTTCTGAAGATCAATATTATGACCACCTGAATTTCTTTGGTTCATCCAGTAGGCTAAATGTTAGCTCAGGTTATAAACAAGTAATACTATCTCCTGTATCTCCTGTTACCACCCCTCCCTCTAATAACCTCTACGATGAAGTGCAAGTTATGACGCCTGCACGTTCTGCTGACGATTCACATTTAGGTTATGCTGTTATTAGAAAGGACGGGGCTAGTGGTACCTTAAAAATTGAAGCTGAAAAAGCTTCAAGTAAACAAAATGTTGAGGGGGGAAAAGAAACAGAAAAAGTCATTCACCAGCTCCACAATGATGCACTCTATGCGGTCATAAGTAAGCCAAAACAAGTCTAGTCTGAAGTTTTTCATCGACATTATTTTTCTCAGAATGTGCCTTAAAATCTTAACTTAAACGCTTTTTAATTAGCCTAAAATATTAATTTTTCTGGGTAAGAGGAAAATTAGTGGAATTTTTTCTGTGATATTTTAGACGTTACATCACGAAACTTGTATATACATAGATAAACTTAACACTTAAAGTGGAAACTTTTTTTTCTTATGCCATTCTTTGTGGTAATCTTATGTTGTAATCTATAATTTAATGTTTTGGATGTTACTTTTGCTTAACACAGGGTTTTAAGACTGCTTAATAATCTTAGTAGTATTTAAACTAATTCAGCTCTACAGGTATTTTCAAATTTTTCAACAGTTTTTTTTGTTTTTATTTCAGTGGAATACGATCCTGATCGGTATTATAAAAAACCTTAGTATCAGAAGTATACTGATGTACCCAAGGTTTTTTTAAATTTATTTATATGTATGAAAATTATTTAGTTTTCCTTAACAGCGATAAAAATATTTAGTTAATACAAATTATACTCACATAAGCAAGGCAGTGGCGTAACCAGGGGGTATATGACCGTCCGCCCCTGTGGAAAAAAGCACCCTTTCATTAACTTGCTTTCACTGCCACTGAGGCAGAGTTTTCTTGTCCTATTCGCGTTGAAAATCAAAGTTTACAACACGGTAAACAAAAGAGCGCAGGACAGATAATTATACCCGTTTGTAATTAAAAGGAATCAACATTTTACGACAGTGTAAACAAAAGAGCGTAGAGAAGATTGTCTCTTTTGCTTGGTCTTGTTTATCTTGTCAAATTCTGGTTACTATGGGCGTTTGTAATTAAGAAAAATACCATTTTACAGTAACCAGAATGTGGCTAGATTACCACTACCAATCAAAACAGACAATAAATCCTGCCAAATTCTGGTTGCTATAAACATCTTCTCAGAGTTCTTTTGTTTACAGTGTTGTGAAATGGTGGTTCCCATTAATTACAAAAGCAAATCAACCTATTCCTTGTGCTGTTCTATTTACAGTGTTGTGAAATGGTATTTCCCCTCAATTACAAAAACTAATAAACATATTCCTTGTCCTCTTTTGTTTACAAGGGTATGAAATGATGTTTCCTTTAATTATAAACGTCCATAGCAAACAGAATTTGGCCGGATTAGCAATTCAGATAATTAATCTCGCCAAATTCTGGTTGCACATCTTCTGTGCGCTCTTTTGTTTACAGTGTTATAATATGGTGTCCCCCTTAATTGCAAAAGGGAATAATTTTATTACATCTTATTCTTTTCATGAAAAATGTTTTGCCATTGTTAAAATCAGAACACAAAAAGACAATTTGTAGGGTGGAACATTTATGTAACTACTAAATTACTCATTTCATACTTTATTTAAATGCGACAGTGATTATTAAAAGTTTTTTTGATATCATTTGGAACTTGTGTAACAGAATAGTTCTGAAAATCCTAATAATAAATTGTCTTAATACTTAAAAGGGAAAAATAATTATTAATCATAAACTGACATTTACAAGTAAGTTTTTCTTTTTAAAAGCCGTGATAAATTGGATTTTTCCCTACTTACTACTAATTTCAGTATCAAAACAAACTCATCAAAGTCGCCGGTTTCTTGTCAAAAACTTTTGTACTAACGTGATTTTATTAAATTCTTTAAATACAAACAAGTACTCTCAAATGTTCTAATTATCCAGTCTTCCCAAATAATTAATATACACAGTATCTTTTAAGTTGAAGTATTATTTTTACCGCTTTATAATACTTACTGAATTACTTCATCAAATATAACCTATATAGAAGGTTTAAAGACTGTTAGTAGTAATTGTCGGGAGGCTTAGCACCTAGCAAACAGGCAAGAAGGATCCTTTTTTTTTCCAAACCCTGAAGAAAATTCTTCTTAAACAACTAACCGGTGCGAACCCTCCCTGACCTGACGATGAAAGTGAGGATATCACCATATGCCAGGGTGCCGGTGACCTTTCAGAGCACCTCCGCTCCGAAGATCTCATACCTAAGCACCCGTGCACATATAAAGAGAAACGCGTTCCCTCGTCCTTAAGACAGCCTGGACATATCAGGTCATCTTTCACCTCCAAGTAATGCTAGATGCCATCTTAACCGATAATGTCCCGAGAGAGGCCCCACGAGGGTGTTCAGGACGCGTCTACTTCTGTCAAGCAACCATTCGAAGCACGTTCCTCTAGGATACAATACAGTCATTGGCTTATCTGCACCTTTGACTCCAGTAACATCGCTCTCTGGATCTCTTTGATACACCTAAAGATGATTCGGGACCCCGGAAGGAGTCATAGCTCCGAGTCTGATGAGTTAACTGTTAAAAAAACACCCTAATTTTTACTTAATCTGATCGAGAGAAATTATATATAAACATCACCTCTAAATAGCTTCTCCACACATAGATATCATTGCCATATGGAAGTGACAACTTTTATTTTCATTGCGTAAACAAAACTGAAACGGCAGTGAAAGATGAGATTGAGAATTTTAAAGTTTAACGGTTTATTAATGTTGCAACTAAGAATTGTTCCAGGTCGGAAATTAAAATTTTAAAAAGCAGTATTTTCTTTTTACATAAGCAGAATTCATGTGCTGCAGATTTATATCGTTGCCAGAACAGCGCATCAAGTAGCGATTCACGTTGGACTTGATTAGCTGCAGGTTGAAGCCATAGTCTTTGTTACTTTTGTACAGAATATATTTGATGAAATAATTTATTTTACTTAGTAGTATAATTTAATAAAAATAATCTCCCAACTTGAAGCAAATTATGTATATAATAGGTACTGTATATTTTCTAAAGTAAACCTATTTTTATAAAATAATTTTAGTTGTATATGTTTAATGTTAATGTATGTACATTTTCAGGTTGTATAAAATTCAATTTCCAGTTAGAAGTATTTCAAGAACAGTAAAAGTTCTTTTTAATTAAAACATTTTTAACGAATCATTGTGCCAAATGCAGCCTGTATGGTTGCATTTATACAAATTGTTAAAATGTTTTGTCTGCCTAATTATATTTTATCTACATATCAGTATTGTTTATATCCCAGTAAAAAAAATGCCAAAATTGCTGTGACATCTTGGTAAAATGTGCCTTAATCTTTACTATTCCATTTTTTAATCATAAGTATACTTTAAAAACTATAATAAATTTTGTGTATATTCTTTACGCTGCCATATTTTTTTATGTTTCATTGGACATAAATAAATTAATAAATAATTATAACACCAAAATGAAATAAAATTTGTATTATGGTTTAAGAAAGTGTTTTATTCAAAAAAATTCCATATCACAGTTTACAAATCCTTATTTACACACAAATTTTTAAATATCTTTAATATACTCCTTCAAATTTAACTTTTTCACTGTTTCCCCCTTTTCAGCTAATATTTCTTCAATATTTTTCTTTCCATTTAAATCTGTAAACCACTTGAGGTTGTCTGCAATTAAATGGTTATTCTTGCAACCTGTACATTCAACTATAACAACTCCCTTTTCATAAGCTACTTTTGATATATGATGTAGATTTCTTGTACTGCATACTTTACATGTGTATTCTAACCGAAGCTTTGCTTCTACTTTAGTTAAAGGTGTTGATAAACTGGTAGGAGATTCTGAAGAATGATACCTTTTGGTGTTTGTGATCCAAGAGACGTGGGTTTGGGACAATGTTTTTACAGTATTTGTGAATTGTTTGTTACAAATGATAGGTAGATTTGTAAGTCTTATAACACTGGTAAATCGTCTTAAGGCCATATTTTACATAAGCTATATCAAAAACATGACAAGTTATACCTCTCATATATAAAAAAAAAACAGGAAAATAAAGGGTTAGTTTGTGATTAGTAAAATTAAATTTCCTTTTTCCATTGTGTTATGGCCAAAACAGCATATAATAGATTTCTTTTCTTACAGCTTTTGTGGATCCTGTAGCTCAGCCCATAGAATTAACGCCAGAAATAAAATGATTAAACAAGGTAAAACCCGAATGGGTTCGAAGAACTGGAAATTCTAGGAGCCACCAAGAAGCTATTGAAGCAATATTGGAAGGTTGATTTTCAAATTTATCTAGTTTCGGAAATTAAGTGTGAACTTCAAACATTTTTATATCGTTTTAAATGCACCTAAAATTCATTATTTCTCATTACTAAATGATATTGTTACATGATTTTTTATGTTTCACAAAATCCCGTTAATGACGGCTTCTTAATTTTCATTTTCTGTAGACTCAGCCAGTGATTGACGTTCCAGCTTTTTAGGTGAACTCATAGACATAGAAGATGGACTGCGCATTAGCCTCACAAAATTGACCACTCTCTAGGAGGTTTTGGAATATAAACCGCCACCCGACCGAATAGCCCTGGCAGCTGTGGTCGTAAAAAGCATAGAGAGAGAGAGAGAGACCACTCTCTAGAGAGAGACAAAGCCGCCGTGCGACTATTACCTGTCCCTTTTCTGTAGGCCTGTAAAAACGTAGTAACCAAGGCGAATGTACCCGTACATTCGCTTTATCTCTCTCACACTCTTGCGTTCGAATTTACTTTACAGCGCAATACGGAAAGGTCAGTCCACACTCCATGTCTATGGGTAAACTAATTTAAAAAAGATATGTTTTCTAACCTAAACTACACAAACCAATTATTTCCTGTCATTTTTCGATGTCCCAAGTAACTTCTTTCGATTCTGTGGATCCACCGAATGAATATGGGGCGAATATTACGAGTGTGTTAAAAGTGAAGATATGCAAGCAAATAATATAAAACCCTGTTTAAACTGTTAATTTGTTATCAAATTTTTTATTAGAAATAAATTAATGTTAAAGAGCTAATGCTACAGTAAAAAACTGAATATAAGTAAATAGATAAAATGAAGAAAGTTTTCGTCACTGTCGGAACAACTAAGTTTCAAAAGTTAGTCGATATTATAACCAAAAAAGAGGTAATTGAAACTCTCGTAAAGTTAAATTTCAGTTTTATACAAATTCAAACTGGCAAAGATTTTAAAGTTAAAATAAATCCTGATATAATAAATGTATCTATGTATCAAGAGAATGGATCGACAATAGTTAAAATGGATTTACTCACAGTAAAGTACGATGAATATTTTGAAAACTTTGAAGAACAGATTAAAAATGCTGACCTGGTAATAAGCCATGCAGGTGCAGGATCTTGTTTAGATGTATTAAGACACAATAAACCTCTTATCGTTGTAATAAATGAAGATCTTATGAATAATCATCAAACAGAATTAGCAGAACAACTTCAGAAAAATGGACATCTATATTACTGCACCTGTGAAACTTTGATGGATACACTAAATAAAGACTTCAGTAAATTACTACCTTACCCTAAACCCAACAAGAATTTATTTTCTAGTCATTTGGATAGATATTGTGGTTTTACAGAATAAAAACATATTACGTATTTTGTAAATTTACACTTCTTTTGTATACTGTAATGGCTTGCTTAGCTAGCTAATAACTTAATACCAATTTTATCTTTATACTTCAATTATTTACAAAAAAGGTTTATAGCACCTACAAAATAAAAAAAAAACACACTTCAAAGATGTTATGAACCTTCAAAGTAGGAATTATATATTTTTTTTTCATGTAATGATGTATACAGATAAAAGAATAAATAAACTCTTAATATTTTTCCAGTCTTTTATTATAAATCAATGTATAAATTAGAATTTATTCACAACAAAAAAAAGTTACACAAGTTTCTTTGCTTCAAAGAACCTCTTAAGATGTCTCATTTGCCATGCTCCCATAACAATAAGCACTGCAGTTTGGGTAACTGACCACCAAAGCACTCTTGAGTTTGTGCTTTCACTGGTTTGACGGAATCTATCTTCACGATACTGAAAAAAAATATATATTAGACTTTTTTTAAGCCAAAGAAATGTTTAGTGTTCCGTGTGGAACAACTTATAACATCATTTTAGTGTCTGTCCATTTGTCACACCCAATTTTCTCTGAAACTATTTAACATAGAAAGTTAAAATTTGGCACTAATATATGAATTGATGGCCCCATCAGAAACGTGTAGTTCTGATGGCCCCATCAGATGGATCATTTTAGTGTCTGTCCATTTGTCACATTTAATTTTCTCTGAAACTATTTAACATAGAAAGTTAAAATTTGGCACTAATATATGAATTGATGACCCCATCAGAAACGTGTAGTTTTGATGGCCCCATCAGAAACTTGTAATTAAATTTTGCCTTAAGGGGTTAGTTTTGAGGTGGTGAAATCAGAAGTAAAATTTTTTTTACAGGTCATTGAGTACGGTGTCAAATGAAAGTTTGTAAAAACACTTTTCTTCGTATTATGTTTTTAAAAATGCCAAAAATCGCTGCCCCCCTTATCTCGAAAAATATCAATCAAACAATTTTAAAAAAATTCTGTAAGTTTCTCTACAAGGTGTAGATTAAGAGAGACCTTTAATGATTTATCTGGTAAATAAAAAAAAATTTCAAAGTCGTCAGTTTTCAACAAATATTAGAAATAAACTTGGTTGAAAACTCATTTGGGGTGTGTTTTATGAAGATTTTAAAAATAATAATATTTTCAAAGTAATCACGGTATGGAACACTTAACTGCACAAGTCCAACTTGCACTTGACTGATTTTCTTGGATAAGGTAATGCTTAAACACTTAATTTCAATATTTGTTCAACAACCTAAAGTTTTTACCCTTTGGTAATTTTGTTCCTTAGTAATTTGTTCGACTTGATCTAAAAGCTGCCTAATCCTTAACTGTAGCTCGGACAATTTTTCTTTCTGAACAATTTCACCATAATTAATGGCATGTTCTCCAACTTGAATATCTAAATGAACTCTTAATTGAGATCCTCCAAACCAGGCTGAACTATTTGAGTACATACAAATGACATGTTCACCAGGAGTATGTGATGTGAATGAGATTTTGCCCTCGGATGAGTACACTCTAGAAAGAATTGTGTTGTCATCTGGATTACGTACTTCTACATGCATGCCTATGCCAGGAGAAGATGGCATGAAACCTCCTGTTCTTGGATCATAGAGTTCTACTTTATAATTTACTGAAACAAAAATATGTATTATTTGTAATACTAATTGCAAAATAAAAGTTTTATTAAACTGATGGAAAAGCATAAAAAATGTTAAATTACAAGGACTTTTATATATGTATGCTGTCTGTGGTAACTGTTTCCAGCTTAGCTGTCTGTCTGTGGCCTAAAAACCCCGACAGAGGGCAGGAATACTTTTAAATTTGAAGCTTTCACCAGCCAGAGATGCAGTTTGTTTTATCTTGCCGTGATTTTATGCTAGTACTGCATTCTGTATTGCATGTTATGTTCTCGTTTGTCTTGTTCGGCTGATGAGTCACGATAGGATGAAATGCATCCCAGGATGGATTGACAAATAAGAGAGTAGTGGGTCACTGCTGAAATACGGACCATGTTCATTTTTATATATGCGGAGTAAAAACCTGACAATCACATTGCCTGGCAGTAAGGGGGCACCAGCCCCCATCGAGTGCAGATATGCTTTAAATTTTAGGATTTACCAGCCCGAGATGTAATTTATTGTATCTTGCTGTGATACCAGGTTAAATATTTTAATAGTTATTATAAAATATATTCCTTCTAAAAACTAACAGTTTGAACAAAAACATATCCTTTTATATTAAAATATACAAGCCATGTTTTATCATATAGATACACTAATATAATGAATGCTATAACAGAGTTCATTTTGTTTAAAAATTAGTTATTAGGTTCAGTAAAACAGGTTTTAAATTTTTTAAATTCTTTGCAAAAGTTGAAACATGATAATCAAATGTACCTACAGAAAAAAATATTGACTACTACTAGGAACTGATGATTTATTAATACTACTATCAACTCATGATTTATTAATCTGATTATCTTTTTTCAAATTTCTTTTTATGTAATTCCTAAAATCGGCCAAAGGTATGCTGTTTAATAGAGAATACTTAAATTGCTCTATGCATTAAGACCACATAATTTTATTTCCTAAAATTAACTAGGTATATATATTATCTTTGTGACATAATAACATAAAAGAAACTTTGATACATATTTTTAGGTATAAGAAAAACTAAAAAATTACCTATAACATTGGTTTCATCTGGAATCTCTTCTATGAAGCACTTTCTCTCCGTTTCAGCTATGTGAAAATATAGGGCTGATGATAAATCTAATAAAAATAATAGTCCAAAAAAAGAAATACATAGCCTTGAGCTAAACATTTTTGTACTTTTGTTTAAATTACTATTTTATATTAATTCTTATTATATCAGCAATTTTCTTTAAACACGTCACTAATGTTGATTTCTAACATGTCAATGTCAGATGTACAAGTCCGATGACTGCAAAAACTAATCCACTAAGAAGGTCTGACCTAAAGACTTGATGGTTGACGATATTAGGCAATTTTGGAAGATTATTTTCGAATTTCTTTGGTTTCACAAATTAAATCTGTGAACTTCTGTCGTAAATGAGAAATTTCATATCCTTTTTAATGTAACTAAAATGCATTATTTCTAATTAATAATAGTATTAAAACATGCTTTTCTATGTTCTTTGTTTACCAAATTCCCCTTATTTGTATGATTGACTGCCAAGCTTTTTGATGAATTGTTTTTATTTATGTTTTTTGACCACAGTGCTGCGATTACAGTTATATGATAATAAAAATTTTTAATTTAGGGAAATTTAAGAAAATATTTGTAAATCGGAACTTTTTGGGAAATTTAAATGCCCACTGATCCTATCTTTATGTGGTACCAAAAAATTAATAAATTTTGTTAAATGCAAAAGATAATTGTTAAATGAATTAAATAAGTGTTCAGAAATGAATTAAATTAATTTTAAAATGGCCTAGGTTATATAGCTTAATTAGAGTGATATGACCTAAATTTGTTAATATTGTGTTTATTCCTTAAATGAAGGATTTTGAGGTTATATAACAAAACTCTTATTTTAATTTAGAATCTATAATTAAAACAGGAGCATGGACGAGTTACATTAATAGGCAGTGTGCATTGTTCTAAAATAAGCCTTTAAAAATGGTAAGAAGATAACTTCAAGTGTATAAATCTTATTGTATTATAATTTCAAATTTAAAAAATTAACTTTTAGGCACTCCTAGGAGCCCAGCTAGTTATTACACTTATAATGATAAGTATCATTCAAAAACTGGGTCCTCATTTTTCATTTGCAAAGTGGTTACTGTGTTCTACAGGATTAATTCGATACCTTTATCCAACAAATGAAGAATTACGTCAGCTAGCTAATATACCAAAAGATAAGTCAAAGGGGAAAAAGGGAAATAAAAACCAACAAAATGGAAAAAGTACACCGGATACTTTTCATATTGAAAGATCATTAGATGTTCAGTTAGAAACAGCTAAAGTGACTCATTTAGATATTATACATTTAAGATATTACACTGAGTATCAATGGTTAGTGGATTTTTCTGTATATACAGCTGTTGTATATATTATTACAGAGGTATGAATATGTTCACATTAATTAATCCCTTTATTTTTTTAAATAGATAAATTTATTTGAATAAAAAATACCAAAAAGACTCTATTAGATTTTTAGTCTATCTGTGCTTTCATTATAGAGAAAGATAGGGAAAACATTAAAAATTCTATTTTTGATGATTTTTGCATACTGGTTGTTTTGTATGTGTATGTTTCTTTCCCAGAGTTTAGGGAATCTTCTAAATAACTTTATTAATTTAAAAATTCTATAATGAATGAAAAACATACACAAATGTACACTATATCAATTTTTTTCTTACATCTTGTCTGTCTATACTTTCAGAATTACGACCACATGGTTGTGTTCTCTGCTTAATTTAAACTCGTCCTATTTTATAACAGCATGTTTAAACTTTTGAGTGAAATTTAAAAATGTTATGACATACAGGATGTATCATTTAAACACATGAATATTTGGTTTAGTGCATTTTTTTGAGATCTATTGTATGTTTATACCAAATTTTGTAAAAATCTCCTTGGCCATTTTGGAGTGGTACCGGAACAAGCAAACATCCCTATAGACAAGGATCGTAAAATTTATTGTTTTAGCTTCTACTTGTAATAAAATTTAGGATTTTCTTACATAACTGTTTTTATGAATTAATTATTATTAAAAAAATTTAGGAGACATGTAGAATACAAATTAGGTTTTTTGAGTGCTTTAAATTAACTTATATTAATACCATCTTTAATGATTTGGAAGTTATTTCTAGGTATACCAGATATGGTTTCCAATAAAAGATGAAGTAAACTTAAGCATGGTATGGTGCCTTTTAGTAGTTTTATTTGCCATGTATCCTTTTACTACAAAAAAAATATATATTTTCCTGCCATTCCTTTCAACACAGTAAATGGTTGAAGTAAAAATCATAAGAATTTCAATAATCATTTTAATAGTGTCTTTATTAAAATATCATTTTATTAAGAATATTATTCAATTTCATATCATAATACTGTTTATTTTAACATTAGATGTCCCATGATAGAGGATAAATAAAAATGGGTAACAGCAGGAATGGTTTAATTTCCTTAACATATGTCCCAGTAAACTTCTACTAGATTTGACAGTTCAGTATTTTAAAGGTGAAGAATCAGTTGGAGAAAGATCAACATGTATTGTTATGGGTTTCATATATTTATTAGTTGCAATGATGGTATTAATTGTGGATGAAAGAACACTTGAAATTGGTTTAGAGAGTGCATATACCAGTTTTAATCACAGCACGTCTGTTTTTTTAAGCAAACAAGGACTAAGTTCTTCGTAAGTATAAATCTTTGATGAAAAAATATGTAACATATATACTACATTGGGTGAGAAGTCCTGAGACTCTTCGGGAGATGGCAGCACGAACAAAAAACCCTATGATTTTCAGTTAGTGTCAACTCTCAGAAGATTCATGTAAAATTGTCTATTAGTTTGCGAGTTACAGCTGTTTATTTTTGATTTTTACAAAACAATGGAACAAAAAGAATTTAATATGTTGCTTAAACATTGCTTTTTGATGAGAACAATACAGCCAGCACTCAAGAATTGGTTAAGAAGTGTTATGGCACATGCTCTGTCAAAAGCAACTATATGTCAATGGTTTAGTAAGCTTAACTGCGGAGGTTTCGCTCAAACGAAGAAGTCAAATGCAAAACTAAGGCTTATTTTGGAGAGCTCAACAAATCATACTGTATGAAAGATATCCAAATGTGCAAGATCGCGGGAATAGGTAAATCGCTCTAGAGGGAAACTATGTTGAAAAATAAAATCGATTTTTGGCAACAATATTGTTTTTTTTTTCAAAAGTTTCTAGACTTTTCACGTCATATAGTACATTAACTCAGTGGTGCCTGTGAAAACTGCCACTATGTCTCTCAGAACTAGAATTTTATATTCGGTACAAAATATATGTTACTAAAGTTAAAACATATGAATCATAAAAATAATTATAAATATGAAATCCAAACAAAATAAAACTAACGATAAATAAATTTAGAGTTCCCTGAACAATATTTTTCTAAGAGATACCAGGTGTACAAGTTTGAAATGCGTATTTTTTTTTTTCTAAAAAAACATGTTAAATTCGGAAGAATGATAAAAAGTGCTTTATTCAAAGTATACTCCATCGCTTGTTATACATTTTTCCCACCTTTCGGGCAATTTGTGAATATCACGCCAGTAAAAATCTTCCCCTTTTGCTGCGAACCATTCATCGAGCCATTTTTTCACATCTTCGTACGAACCAAAGCGCTGCTCAGCAAGTGCGTGACCCATCGATGCAAACAAGTGGTAATCGGAAGGAGCCAAGTCTGGTGAGTAAGCCGCATGAGGTAGAACTTTCCAGCTGAGTGCTTCCGACGTGTCGCGAACTGGTTTTGCCGTATGTGATGGAGCATTGTCATGTGACTTTGTGTTGCCTCTTTCAGTATTCTGGCCCTTTTTCAAGCAGCGAACGGTTCAAATCGGTCAATTGTTGTTGATAACGTTTAGTATTAGTCGTTTCCCCAGGTTTTAACAGCTCATAATAGACCACACCTCTCTGGTCCCACGAAACACAGAGCATCGTCCTTCTGCCAAAGCGATTCGGTCTTGCGGTCGATGTAGATGGTGCGCCTGGGTCTACCCATGATTTTTTGCGGTTAGGATTCTCAAAATAAATCCACTTTTCATCCCCTGTAACTATACGATGCAAAAAACGACTTCCTTTTGTACCGAGCGAGCAAAATGTCACACGTGATTTTGCGCTTTTCCAATTGGAAACAGCTTGTTGACTAACGCCCAATTGCTCGGCGAGTTGTTTTTATGTTTGCGAATCATCTTCGTCCAACAATGGTTGCAATTCCACATCTTTGTATTTTTTTGGCGGTTTTCCACGTTCCTTGTGTGCAACATCGAAGTCACCACTTTTGAAACGCCGAAACCATCGTTCACACGTATCTTCCGATGGAGCATGTTCACCATAAGCTTCTCGAAGTAATCGGTATGATTCAACAGCAGTTTTCTTCAAATGAAAACAAAAAATTAATGCTGTCCGCGAATGCTCTTTGTTCGGTATAAATTTCGACATATTGAACACAAGAACATAACACTATGCACACACTTTTCCAATTTATCACTCGTGCGCGTCTGACACTTGTTGATGACACAACAAAATGGCGCAGTGTCAAATCTTTATAGAACAAACTGCAATGGTGCACCATCTGTTGTCTGAAATCCGCATTTCATACTTGTACACCTGGTATTTTAGGGTTCATTGTAAATATGTGATATTTTTTTTTAGAGGACCAGCTTCAAAAATATTTATTAAATTTTGTATCGCTGTTTGGTGTGCTCTCCTAGGAACCTGCTTACCTTTCCTGGAATGAGAATAGCAAAAATGCATTGGGATCTTTTAAGGTAAATGGTTTTGATATTTTTAACACTTTAATATACTTTTTAATGTTAACACAGGGTACATAGTATGTACATGTATGTATGTATTTATATAATGCATTTATAAATTTTGGGCTTTTTTAAAACATGCATATTACTCAAACTTACTTAAGTATTTTCACTTCTTTATACACTGATGACAAACTAATAAATATCGAGTGGTTTAACTTCAAAATATGTTAGTGCATGTTTTATGTTTAGGATTACACCCAAATTAGGTCATGACGTCACATGCTTTGCTTGTCAAATTTGACATTTAAATTTTAAAATGGAAAAAATCGTATTTTTATTGAAAATATCGAAAAAAGTTATAAAGAAAAAATGATTGTATTGCAGTTTTACATTTATGTACCAATCTTCGAAAAGATTTGATGAAATTGACTTTTTTCAATTATTTTCTCCTAAAATGACAATCAACTGTTTTTCCACATAAATTATCTTATCTACTTATTTTTTAGTTGATGTTTCACTAAATTTTAAGAAAAAAAAAATAATTAGGCCTAAAATTAAGCTGAAAAACGAGTTCTGTCAAAAAGTCTTAGTTTAACAATGTAATCTTGGTGCAAACCTACATAATTTTTATGACAGCTCAACTTCTAAGAGCCAATATAATAAATATTAATGCTATGTAATAAATTTGAGCAAATTTGTAGTTTTTTAAGTTTCTTAATTCCTTCTTTAATGGACAATATAGTTCTTTTATAAATTATATGGCAAAGATTCGCGAGAAGCTCTCTCTTAATTTCATATACAGGTTTTGGGGCCTAGTTTATTCTAAATGTTTTTTAAGATATTTTCAAAAGGTCAAAAACAAGATTTTTAAAAATTGTTACAACGTTTTGCAGCGCAATATTGGTGGAAAGAATATACATTCATGTTTTGCTATTAAGTCGAAACAAAATTATATGATATGGTATCTTTATCGCAGTTGCCATGGATTTCATGTTTTGTTCCTTTGTCACATAAAACATCAAACTGACATTAGTTTGTTCACTATTATTAATGCAATAATAACAGTTTTCTAAATTTTTCTCCTTTAATAAAAATGCCAATTAAATTGATTAAGCAAGATAAAATAGAAATAGTTTTGATCGTGGGTGATAACTACAAAACTCAAAGGGAAGCTGCCGTCAACATCCGGAAAAAGTTATAACGCATACAACAGTAGGAGGAATTCTTACCAACTTGAAAAATACTGGATGTGTGGAGAATAATTTTAAACGTCAATATGAACATTGGGTTACTAATGAGGATGCTGAGTTTGCAGTTACGCAGAGTGTGATTGAAACGCCTAGAACTTCAATTGCCAAAATATCGCACAATGTAGGTTTATCTTATAATTCAGTTCAAAGAGTGCTTAAGGAAAATAGGTTTAAACCTTATAAACCAAAGTTTGTCCACACTCTCAAAGAACAAGATTATGATAGGCGCATGTATTTTTCTTTCTGGCTGCAAAGTAAAACTGAAGAAGATCCGTCATTTACAAAATATATTTTGTTCAGTGATAAATGCACTTTTAATTCTAATGGTGTTGTCTCATCGCAAAATTGTAGATGGTGGGCGGATAACAATCCAAATTTTACAATAGATACAAGAGATCAATATTCCTTTAAAACTAACGTTTGGTGCGGTATTTTTAATAACAGAATTATTGGCCCGTTTTTTTTTAGAGAAAATCTTACAGTCGCGAGGTACTTACAGTTTCTATACAATGAACTTTCCAATGAACTGGAAGATTTTAGTTTAGAGGAAAGAATGAAAATGTACTTCCAACAAGATGGAGCACCTAGTCACAGCACCTTGAAAATTAGAAATTAGCTAGACAAAAACTTTTCTGGGAAGTGGATTGGTAGGTTTTCCTATGAAGTACTTTGGCCGCCGCGGTCACCCGATCTTACGCCTTGTGACTCTTTTTTGTGAGGGGTATTTAAAAAAATTTAGTGTATGCTCAGAGACCTTTTGAAAATATCGCACATTTAGAAGAAACTATCCGCCAATCTGTAAATGAAATCAAGCCGGAGTTCTATGCGAATGTTCGTTATGAAATTTATAACAGAACCATTATGTGCATTGAAAAGGAAGTAAGAAGAGTAGAAACTTAAGAACGTTTTTTTATTTAGTAAATGACATTAATTTTTTATAATAGTAATCCTTAAAAATTGATGTGTCATAAATATAATATGCAGCTTTGCACCAATATTGCATTGTTAAATTACAACTTTTTGACAAAAATAAATTTTCAGCCTAATTTTACGGCCTAATTAATTTTTTTCGTAACATTTAGTAAAACATTAACCACTAAAAAGTATATAATATAATTTATAAGAAAAAACTTTCGATTATCATTTTCGGGGGACATAATTAAAAAAAGTGAATTTTGTCATAGAGACGTAAAACTAAAATACAATCATTTTTTCTTTATAACTTTTTTCGATATTTTTAATAAAAATACGATTTTTTCATATTTTAAAATTCAAATGTCAAATTTGACAGGCAACGCATGTGATCTAATTTGGGTGTAATCTTAAACATAAAACATGAACTAACATAATTCAAAGTTAAATTTTCAAAAATTTTTATAATGAAAATTTTTCCCATATAGTGTAAACTTTATGAATGACACTATATATATATATATATATATATATATATATATATATATATATATATATATATATATATATATATATAATATATATATATATATATATATATATATATATATATATATATATATATAATTTATATATATATACACATATATATATATATATATATATATATATATATATATATATATATATATATATATATATATATATATATATATATATATATATATTTTATATATATATAATATATATATAATATATATATAATATATATATAATATATGTATAATATATATATATATATATATATAATATATATATATATATATATATATATATATATATATATATATATATATATATATATATATATATAATATATAATATATATATATAATATATATAATATATATATATATATATATATATATATATATATATATATATATATATATATATACAGTAATACCCCGCTTTACGCGAGGGATACGTTCCGAAAAAAATCGCGTTAACTGAAATTCGCGTATATCGAGGTTTATGATTAAACATAGTCAAAATTTAATACAAAAAAATACAAATCATTTTAATCAATCACTTTAATTCTAAGAACACTTTATGCAATACATACTCTTATTTTTTACGGAAAAATACATCTATTGTCTTTTGGGTAACGTTTTGTTTACGTTCTTGTAAAATACGTTCATAACACCCAACACTGTTTTTAATTGTTTGACACACGGTCAAGACACGGTCATCATTATTGTCTATACTCTGCAATATGTCCAAACCTGAATAAATTTTTGAAAGTGCATTTTGTATTTCCCCTGAAGATAAAACTTTCTCTTCTACTTGTTCTTCCTCATCGTAGATAGGATTATTCTGTAACTCGATCAGATCTTCATTGCTAATAGGATCGTCGTGCGTTGCTACAAGTTCTACGAGATCTTCTACCGTGACATCTTCAAGTTCAGACCCCTCAATCATTGCAGCAATGTCTTCAAGCACTTGTCTCTGCATCTGGACAATTCTTCTAGGTGCTTCCACTACATCTGGCCAAAGATTACGCCACACCCCCCATTCATACAACTCATTTTAACTTCCTTCCAAGCCTCTTCTATGTTGTGAATAGACTTCATAATGTTGTATGACTTCCACCACTCTCGCATAGACTGTCTTCCTTCCCCGTCAGTTTCATGAATTAGTTGGCTAAAAGTGCGGCGATGGTAATAAGCTTTGAAGTTTGCTATTGCTCCCTGGTCCATAGGTTGTAATATTGACGTAGTGTTTGGTGGAAGGAACTTTACGTACACTTTTAAGTCTCTGGGCGTATCAAGTGAGGTTGGATGTCCTGGGGCATTGTCTAAGAGTAATATAACTTTAGGTTCAAGCCCATTTCTGTCACAGTATGATTTGACTGATGGGCAAAAACTATTAGAATACCATTCTTGAAAAATTTCCCGTGTAACCCACGCCTTTCTGTTTGATCGCCACACAACTGGTAGACTTGTCTTGTCTGTGCCTCGCATTGCACGGGGTGTTTCTGAATGGTACACTAGTAAAGGTTTCAGTTTGAAATCACCAGTGGCATTACCACCCAGCAGAAGTGTTAGTCGATCTTTCGCAGCTTTGAAACCACTGGCTTGACGTTCTTCCTTAGAAATGAATGTTCGAGATGGCATTTTTTTTCCAGTAAAGTGCGGTCTCATCAACATTGAAGATGAGACAAGCAGGAATTTTCTCTCGTCTAACGAAGTCTTGAAACTTGTCTGGAAACTCAGCTGCAGCTTGAATGTCCGCGCTGGCCGCCTCGCCTGTTATGTGGATATTGTGAAGATTAGAACGCTGCTTGAACCGATGGAACCAGCCTCTGCTGGCAGCAAAAGTCGGAGTGGCACTCCCTTCTCCTTCTTTTGTTTTCAGCATCTCATACAAAGATTTTGCTTTTGTGCATATGAGATCTTGACTTAGTGGTGTGTTCTTCTTATTCAAATCTTCGATCCAGACTGACAGTAATTTCTCCATTCTTTCTAAGATAGATGATCTCGAACGAGAAAGTTTTGTTGCACTTATAGGTGTTGAACCTTCGCTGGAGATTTTAATTTTTTCCCGATTTTTATAAATCGTTCTCACAGTCGATTCTGAGAGTCCAAAATCTCTCCCAACAATTGTTGCTTTGCCTCCATTTTCCATTCTTCTTAACACTTTCATCTTCAATTCCAAAGTGACGCTTTTACGCTCTTTTTTCTTTACAGGCGGCATTTTTAACGTAGGGTTAAATTATGTATGTATGTATCTCCAATAAATATTAAAACAAAACTGCCAGCCGACCGAACTAACATTACGGAACAAATGAACACACGAAACGAACGAGGAAATCCCCATAGAACAAAGTCGAAGGACAGGGAATTCCCAATTCTTCAAAGAGAATATTCAGAGAAAGCGGGGATCCCCCCGCGACCATAGAGAAGTTAATGACTACATGAGCGCGAAATTTGAAATTCGCGTTATAGTGAAACCGCGCATAACGGGGTCGCGCTAAGCGGGGTATTACTGTATATATATATATATAATAATATATAATATATATATATATGTCATGTACAGTGTCTTGGTCAGAATTCTTCTAGCTTTGTTGCCACATCGGGAGTGCCGCAGGGATCACATTTGGGACCACTCCTTTTTAATATATTTATAAATGATCTTACTCGGAGAGCGGGTGTTGAATACCTACTTTATGCTGATGACGTGAAGCTATATTGCAGAATCGGAGACCTGAATGACTGCATAAGACTACAGGATGGCTTTAATCTTGTAAACAATTGGTGTAGTAACAACAAACTCCTTTTGAATGTATCCAAGTGCAATGTAATTACCTTTACAAAAAAACTGAGTCCCATACAATTCAATTACAGTATGAACGGTCAGGTCCTGGAGCGATGTCAGTCGGTGTCTGATTTGGGTGTTTTGATGGATACTGCCTTGTCTTTTCGTGGCCATATTGCAAAGATTACGGCGGAGAGTTTTAAACTATTGGGTTTCATCATACGTAATAGTGCCGACTTTGTTGAATACGATACTCTAAAATTGCTTTTTAATAGTTTCGTGAGATCACGGCTTGAATACTCAGTTGTTGTTTGGTGCCCCTTTTATCAAGCGCACATTCAAAATATTGAAAAAATTCAAAAGCGTTTTTTAAAGTACGCTAGTTTTAAACTCGATGGAGTATATCCCGAAGTAGGTTATCCCTATGAAAGTCTCTTGGATAGATTTGCGATGGAAAGTTTAGAGGCACGCCGAAACACAGCCCAAATTATATTTTTACATAAGATAATATCAAACAAAATTGATGCAAACAAAATCTTGCAGTGTCTGCCTTTTCATGTACCTAGAACGGCGGCACGCAATGTGCAAACTTTTAATTTACCAATCCCAAGAACAAATGTCCTAAAATTTTCTCCCCTTTTCCAAATTTGCGAGAAATACAATCAAATGCAGAACCAGCTTGATATTTTCAATTGCAGCGTGACAAAAATAAAAAAAATGTAGTTTTAAAATATGTTGTTAATAAGTTATAATATA
Source organism: Pachyrhynchus sulphureomaculatus (assembly GCA_019049505.1). Lineage (NCBI taxonomy): Eukaryota > Metazoa > Arthropoda > Insecta > Coleoptera > Curculionidae > Pachyrhynchus > Pachyrhynchus sulphureomaculatus. The sequence continues at coordinate 171,728,283 of CM032454.1, read as the reverse complement.
ATTTTAATATATTATATAATATAATTTTAATTAGGTTTAGTACATTTCATTATGTTATTTTCCCATTCTGTAATTGGAATACTGTAGAATGTGGTAAATAAATAAATAAATAAATAAATAAATAAATAAATATATATATATATATATATATATATATATATATATATATATATATATATTTATATTATATATATATATATATATATATATATATATATATATATATATATACGAGGCTGGTTTGAAAAGTCCGTGCAAAAATAAAAACTACTTATGTGTTTGGGGTAAACCTTTTTTATTTATCGACATAGTCTCCTTTTAGGCTTATACACTTCGTCCAACGATGTTCTAGTTTGTTGATCCCTTCCGAATAATAGGATTTGTCCAAGTCTGCAAAATATCCATGAGTGTCTGCAATCACCTTCTCGTTTAAATAAAATCTTTGTCCCGCCAGCCATTTCTTCAAATTGGGGAACAAATAGTAGTCCGAGGGAGCCAAGTCTGGAGAATAGGGGGGATGTGAAACGAGTTGGAATCCTGTTTCCATTAATTTTGCGACCACAACTGCTGAGGTGTGTGCTGGTGCGTTGTCGTGATGGAAAAGGACTTTCTTGTGGGCCAATCGCGGGCGTTTTTCTTGCAGCTCGGTTTTCAAACGGTCCAATAACGATGAATAATATTCACCTGTAATAGTTTTATCCTTTTCCAGTTAGTCGATGAGGATTATCCCTTGCGAATCCCAAAAGACAGTCGCCATAACCTTTCCGGCCGAAGGAATGGTCTTCGCCTTTTTTGGTGCAGATTCCCCCTTGGTAACCCATTGTTTAGATTGTTGTTTGGTCTCAGGAGTATAGTAATGTATCCATGTTTCATCCACAGTGACGAAACGACGCTTAAAGTCCTCCGGATTCTTCTGGAACAGTTGCAAACCATCCTTGCAACACTTCACACGGTTCCGTTTTTGGTCAAGCGTGGGCAATCGCGGCACCCATCTTGCGGATAGCTTTCTCATGTCCAAATGTTTATGCAAAATATTATGTACCCGTTCAGTCGAGATGCCCACAGCACTAGCAATCTCACGCACCTTAACTCTTCTGTCATCCATCACCATATCATGGATTTGATCAATGATTTCTGGAGTCGTAACCTCCACAGGCCGTCCAGAACGTTCAGCGTCACTTGCGCCCATATGGCCAGTCCGAAAATTTTGAAACCACTTATAAAACTGTTCTAATCGAAGGTGCAGAGTCACCATAATGTTTATCAAGCTTCTCTTTAGTCTCCTGAGGCGTTTTGCCTTTCATAAAGTAATGTTTAATCACCACACGAAATTCTTTTTCGTCCATTTCTTGAAAATCACTCGACTTTCTTGATTCACACGAATGCCAAACACAAAGAAATAGACCAATATGGCTGAAACTTGGTATGCGTTCATTCAAGAGATGCTACTAACTAAACATGACCTTGATACGCGCCGGTGGTGCCATCTCTCGGACTTTGCACGGACTTTTCAAACCAGCCTCGTATATATATATATATATATATATATATATATATATATATATATATATATATATATATATATATATATATATATATATATATATATATATATATTTAAAAAATATATATATATTATATATATATATATATATATATATATATATATATATATATATTTAAAACATATATATATATATATATATATATATATATATATATATATATATATATATATATATATATATATATATATATGTGTGTGTAATATTGTTTAGATGCTCTGATATTTATGTGTGTTGATTATACGCTTCCGAATTTACATACAAATTTCGCGAATCTATGTATGTCTTTAAATATTTACAAAACCACGATTTGCCGATTACAAACGGTTATGTAGTTCAAAAGTTGTCTACCCGAGGCTGGTAAGCAGGGGAGTATGCAGGTAGGAGACTGGCGAGCTGCATATCATGTCGCTTTTTACTCTGCTCTACCTTCATATTCCGGTATGAAGAATGAAATGTCAATTTAAGCTGCCGCTGTGTAAACTTTTTTGAGCCAGGGAAGCGCGCGGTGAGTGATGTGCGGATGCAGTGTTGCGGCAGTACAGTCGGTTTTTAATTCTCGACCTTCGTCCTGCGTTAATAAACAAGCGCGGCTTACGTCCACTTCAAAATTTTGTATTTGTATTTCTTTTCTTTTATAAGCAAATATGTACTCACTTTTTAAGATTAAGCTAAAATATTACATTGTAATTTTTATCAGTCGGTTTAATTTTTTTTCTTAATTTTAGTTTTTTGTAGTTACAATCGTGAAAGTTTTTGAATACATGTATACGTCTATTATAAAAACTTTAATTTTTAGGTATTTTAGAGAAAATAGATTTAAACAAATCCTTTTAAATATAACTTTTGCTCTGCCATTTATACTAGTTATTTTATGGATAAAGCCTGTTACAAAAGACTATTTGACAGTCAGGATTTTTTCTGGAAGAGCCGAGCCTCTGTAAGTAGTAAATTCTGGGTATAGATTTAAATATTTAGCGATGTTTTTGCTTTAGCTCTTAATCCCCAGTGCTGACACATTTTTTTTTTTCATTTCATACTTCAGTATAACAATTATGAATAAAATTTTATAGCTTTTGAGAAAAATTTGTTGATATGTACGAAAATTTATATATTCTTTTGTCATAATCATAAATCTTTTAGTATGACAGAACAGAGTTTTAAAATAGCAAGACTAATAGCTATTCTTTTTACTGTGTGCATCAAAATATATCTTATGCCCATGGTACTTGCAAGCCTATCTAGACATGGCTTACCACAGAATTGAAGAACAAAAAAAGGAAGCTGGAAGGATAACAAATATTGAGTTTCAGAAAAAGGTAAATTCCGAAATAAAATACATTTTCTGTGTATATGGCATTCAAATTTTTATCTTCAATTTTGGTAAAATGAATAGTTTACTACGAGGGTTGTATGATAAGTACCTGGCCTCAGCCAGAGATGGTGCTACTACTATTTAAAGAATTATATTTTTCAAAAACATAACCTTTCACAAAAATTTTGTCAAATTTTCAAGTCGCTGCGTGATTTAGTGATTGGCAGCCATTTAAATAGCACAACTTTTGTGATTTTACAGCAATGGAAAAAATTGAATCTCGAACAGTGACAAAATATTTGTTTTTGAAAAGAAAGCGGAACTCAGCGAAGTTTATGGGGACTCTGCACCTTCATTATCGACCATAAAATATTGGACAGCTGAATTCAAACGCAGCCGTACAAGCATTTTTGATGTAGTATGTCCAGGTTGTCCAAATGCGGTCACCATATCAGAAATGATTGAAAAAATCCACGATATGGTGATGATAAATGATCGGAGAGTGAAAGTGCGTCAGATTGTTGAGACTGTGGGCATCACAATTGAACGGATGCAGAACATTTTAACAACTCATCTGGATATGAGATAGCTTTCCGCAAGATGGGAGCAGCGATTGCTCACAATTGACAATAAACACGCACGTGTAACAACTTCAAAAGAATGTTTGGCGATGTTAAAACCTAATCGGAATGATTTTTGGCGTCGACTCATAACTGTTGATGAAATATGGATTCATCACAGCACACTAGAGATCAAAGAATAGCTCAAACAGTGGGTTTTTCGTGGCGAACCGGTGGCAAAGAAGGCCAGGCGACTTTATCCGCCAATAAAGTAGGTGTTTTGGGATGCAAGCGGGATAATCCAGGTCGATTACTTTGAAAAGGGCAAAACGATTAATGAAAAGTATTATGTCAACTTATTGGATCGTTTCAACAATACTGTGAAAGAAAAACATCCGTTTGGCGAAGAAAAAATTCTCTTTCATCAAGACAATGCACGCGTGCACACTTGTGTCATCGCCATGGTAAAATTCCATGAGTTAGGATACGAATTGCTTCTGCATCTCCCATATTCGCCAGATTTAGGTCCCAGCGATTATTGCCTATTTCCGCATATGGAAAAATGGCTCGGCGGAAAAATATTTGGCTCAAACAATGAGGTGATTACTGAAACAAACGCCTATGTTAAAGGTTTGGAGAAATCATATTTTTTAGATGGGATACAAAAGATAGAAAAAGGTTGGATTAATTCTAGGGAGCTAAAAGGAGACAATGTTGAAAAATAAAATAAATTTTGCACTTAAAAATGTTTTTTATAAGAAAAATAAAAATAAAGAAATATTAGTAGAGGGAGATTACAAAAGTCATAGAAATATATCCTGGTAACGCTGGGAGAAGTGGCTTTGCAAATTTTGTTAAGGTCCAGAAATTTTTGGCTTAAAAGCGCTACTGAAAATAAGCCCATTTTTGGGAGAAGGTGTGCAGGAAAGATGGCAAATATTTTATCAATTGCCAACTGGTAGATGTATCAGTTGAAGAATTCTACAATAAGATTGAAGAAATTTGTAGAAAAATCTCATCAAAAGAGGTCATAATGGTGATTGGAGACCCTAATGCTAAAATTGTACAAATGACAATGACCAGATTCGGAATATCATTGGTAAATTTTGGCTTGGTGTTAGAAACGTGCGCGGATATCGTCTACTTCAGATAGCTTCACTATCACTAATACCACCTTCGAGCATCATCCAAAGTGACGTGGATGTCACTGGACGGACACTACAAAAATCAGATTGATTATATCCTGATCGGCACTAGATGGAGGTGATCTATATTGAATAATGCCCAGGCGCCAAATTACCACAGTTGTCGACGCGCCTTACATTTAACATCATCATCACCGCCCAGGCACGGTATGTGGTTCAAATCACAAATTATAAAAGTTTAGATGAGAATAAAACTAGCCATCCTTAAAAAAACAGCAACAAACACGAGAATTAAAGTGTCAGACAGTACTCTTTCAAACAGTAATAAATTTTAACATTCTGGAAGTCACGGAATATACAGATATTAAGAAGTGGATAACAAATGCCGCTATACAGTGCTCGACAAAAATAAAAAAACACTCTCAAAAACATTAGATGACCGACGATACCCTAAAGCTTGTAGAAACAAGAAGAAATATGATTTTTAGAAACAACACATTGGATCATTCGGATAGAATCATGTCAATCAATAAAGAAATCAGGGTCGCTTGTAAAAAGGACAAAAACGCAAAAATTAATAATATATTTAAGGAGTTGGAACAACATGCTACAAATAATAGACCCCAAAAACTTTATGAAAAAGTAAAATAACTATCGAAAGAATTCAAACCTAAAATGCAAATAATCAGAGACAAGGAAAGTAGGACAGTCGCCGACATACCTGGAGTCATCGACGTTTGGAAAGATTATTGTAAAGAACTTTTTGTATCCCAATTCGTGGGCGACTGCATTGTCAACAATGAAGTCACAGAAGAACAAGAGCCATATATTCTTAAATCTGAAGTCAGGAAGGCTATTCAAAGGTTAAAGAATGGAAAAGCAGCAGGTACTGACGAAATAACTACGGAAATAATAAAAATTATGGGAGAAACTGCCATGACTATGTTACATCAACTATATAATGTATATGGAGGACTGGAGGATAGTCAAGAGTTTGGTATGAAGTTACATTTATACCCTTGCATAAGAAGGGATCCATCCCCGTTGGATTACAGCAATTATAGAACAATCGCTCTGGTATAACACGCTGCTAAAGTGTTTCTCTGGATCCTAAACGAAAGACTTTTTTGTTGCCAGAAATATCTCAGACAGGACTGTAATATGTCACCCTTACTTTTTAACATAAATATTTAGTGAACATATAATTAGGTCTGTTTTGGATGACGGGAGTGTGGGTGTGACAATCGGTGGAAAAAAGCTAAGTAACCTTAGATATGCGGATGATACTGTTATCCACGTCAATACTTTCAATGTCCAATCTTATATTCCCCATAGCAACTTACGCATTGGAAACACGGACCATTAAACAAGCTGACAAAAGACGAATTGAGGCGTTTGAGATATGGACATATCGAAGAATCCTCAGAATATCATATATCGAACATCATTCTAATGTAATGTAATTCTTGAAGAGCTTAGTATAAATGACCGTCTTTCAAATAGAATTAATAGACAGTACCTGAAGTATTTTGGTCACATTATGAGGAAAGTAGATGCCATGGAAAAGCGTGTAGTAACAGGAAAGGTGGAAGGTAGAAGACCAAGGGGACGGTCTCCAACAAGATGGACCAAGTAAGATCTCTTCTTGGTATGGGTATGCACGAGTCAAGCCAGGTCGCGCAGGAGAATGATTGTTGCGGCGGCAACTGCATAGTGTCACTGATACTCCTGTTGGGGTGAAAGGACTGAGAGAGATAAAATAATTTTATAAGTCTCAATAGCTTAGTAGTAGAGTTCCTCTGAATGTCTCTAAAATATCTATACCAATAATGTGTTAATTTCAAACACTAAATCTCTCTATTTAACTCTATTTAACATACATATTTTTTAATTTAGGTAGCAGCAGTCTTCTACTATTTATGTGTGGTATCCCTTCAATATTTGGCACCTCTAATAATGTGTCTCTATACAATGTTTATGTATAAAACTTTGAGCGAATATCAGTGGAGTTGGCTATTTAGCAATTCAAACACAGCTGAGTGTTCCATAAATGACCAAGTCAAATCAATTGTAGATAGTGCGCCTAAGGAAACACCTGGAGATTCGGCAGCTACAGATGATTTGCATTTCACTTTGGACAGTTTAAAAATGGTAATTATTATTCATTTATTTACAGTCTTTTTTATTAAATTTTTATATTCGATCGTGTTATCATATTTTATAAACTTTTATTCATAAACTGCTCTACACAATTCAGGGAATTTCAAATATGTGTTAAACAAAAAAAAAATATTAACTTAATTTAAATTAGTGGATTCATTTCATTTGAATTAATTATTTGTAATTTTTAGGGTTCCGTACGGATCCCTTCGGTGTCTGTCCGTCCGTATGTCACACCCGATGTTCTCCGAAACTATTTAACATAGAAAGTTGAAATTTGGCACAAATATAGAAATTAATGGCCTAATTAGAGCCGTATAGTTTTGAAAATTAAAATTTGACTTAAGGGGTTAGTTTTGGGAAGTGAAAAAAAAAAATTTTACCAGGTCATCGAGTGGGGTTTCAAGTGAAAGTTTGGGAAAACACGAGTTTAAAAATATATATGATGTAATGCTTTCGCGCACTTTTCTTTGAGTTATTTTAAAAAAATTGCCAAAAATCGATATTCCCCCTTATCTCAAAGAGTACTGATCAAAAAATTTTGAAAACATTCTGGAATATTCTCCATAGAGTATAGATTTAGCGAAAATTATCACGAGTGCATTATGTGATATAATTTATCTGGTATAAAAAAAAACTATGAAAATATGTTTCTTAACGTATGGTGGAGGTAACTGTAACCAAGTGGCGCGCTTGTACCGAGATATAATTTTATTTTATTTGAAAAGCAATCACCGTACGGAACACTAATTGCGCTTGGTCGGTCTTTTGTATATTTTCAATTTTTTCAATAGCTTTCCTAATAGTCTTCGAACATTACTCTCACTCAGTACAACTAATCACACCAGTTTACCTTTATAGGTAAAAAAAGTTAACATTGCGGAACCCGTCAGAGTTACGGGGTACTCCATTCCTATAGCATCGTCACTCTACCAACGATGGAATACTGCTCCCATGTTTGGGGCTCTGCTCCCAAACATACACTGCATTTGTTGGATTCCATTCTGAAGAGGGCTGTTCACCTGATTGAAGACCCCGAACTGACCAACAACCTTTATTCCTTGGAACATGGAAGAACGGTTGGCGAGTTGAGTCTAATCTGCAAGTATTTTCGTGGAAAGTGTTTGATGGATATAGCCAGCTTAGTTCCTCCCAAAGCGGTGCATGTTAGAAATACAGGTCGCGCTAATACTTTACATCCAAGGGAAAACAGTTTTCTGTAGACTTTTCAACCTATCCTACAGAAAGGGAATATTTCCTTCCTTCTGGAAATGTGCCACAGTTCAGCCGATACCGACCAGTCGCACTGCTTTCAATAATATCGAAAGTCATAGAAAAGGCAGTATCAGCATCTTCTAAAATACCTTGAAGGATTCAACATTATTAGCGACCATCAATGTGGCTTTCGTAAACGTAGATCCATAGGAGATCTAATTTATGTAACATATGTTTGGAACAATGCAATTGAACACTTTGGAGAATCTCAAGCGGTTGCTCTTGATATATCCAAGGCATTCGAACGTGTTTGGCACGATGGATTGTTGGCTAAGCTACGCTCTCCTGGTATATGTGAAAAGTTCTATTTGTGGCTCTCATGTTTCCTCAAGACGCGTTCTTTACGAGTGGCAGTCGACGGATTTCTTTCACCTTTGCTATCAACGCCGGTGTGCCCTAGGGCACCATACTGTCTCCTACTCTCTTTCTCATTTACATTAACGATCTGGTGGAAAAGACCGGGAATCCAATCTACAGCTTTGCAGATGACAGTAAGCTTATCTGTTCATTCACTTTGAACGCTCGAATATCGGCTACTCAGACAAACATCCGCAGACAGCTGGAAGTCATTTAACTTAACAAAGACCTGGAAGAAATTATATCTTGGGGTGGCAGTAACCAAGTGAAATTTAACGCTGCAAAAACCCAGGCGGCAGTTTTTTCTGAAAAAGTTAACGTTGCTGAACCCGACATAGTTGTGTCGGGGCACTGCATTCCCCTAGCATCGTCACTCAATTTGTTGGGCGTTAATTTGGGAGCAAATATGTCTTGGCATGAATATGTTGCAAGCATAGCAAAGAGAGCTTCTGGAAAGCTGGGAATATTTTTACATTATGGTTATAGCAATTTTCTGGGTCTTATACTGCAGAGTTCAATATTTTAGATGTGGCTCTGGTAGTTTAAGCTGCGTCCTATGTGAGTGACTACACCAAGCGAAGAAAGCGGCACGAATAAAGCGATAACTCAAAACAAAAACATTAAAATGTGTTTTTTTTCGTGCTACTCTGGAACGCTCCACCAACAGAACTAGCTCGGAAAAGTTATATCATAATAAGAGTATTTTAATATGTGCTTTAGTACAAGCAAGCAAGTTTCAAAACGACGGCGACGCGATAAGCTACACGGTATGCCTGAAACAGGTTTAATGACTTCGGCGACTACTCCAAATTTTCAGACGATAATCAATCGAGCGTGTGTGAACAGTTTTAAAATTTTTTGCCTAGCCGTTTTGAAAAAAGTGCATTTAAAAATTAAAAATGGAAAATTTCGAAATAAACATAATTTTCTACATTATTAATGCTCATTGAATTCTTTGAAAAGATATTTTCGTTTTTTAAACACTTTTTGAATTAAATAATAATATACTACAACTTTATACCTAGCCAACTTAAATTCAACTAATAACATTACTGACCTCATTCAAACTAAAATCTATCATATATCTATCACATGCACATTTATACAATGTCGAGAAAATTAACTTTGATTTTTGACTTGGAATTTTAAAAAATCTGAAATTACCATAATTATGGTTCCAAAGCACCAAGAGATCTCTACTAGGTCTCAAAATGGTTTCACGTATACTATTATAGACAGATGTAATAATCTATACCTATAAAATAGTACCGTGACTGACTGACAGGCAACGTACAGCCTAAACCGGTGAACCTAGAGATTTGAAATTTGGAGGAAATATTCTTTGAGTGCCCTAGGGGTGCAGTAAGGAGGGATTTTTTGAAATTCCATTCCTAGAAGGTGAAAAGGGGTGGTAAAGTTTGTATGAAGAAACATTTTTTTTTAAAGTTACGATGACGATATACTCTTCAACAGAAGTAAAATAACATATGTTTCATTATTTTGGAAAATTCATTCGGGGGGTGAACGGGGGTGGCAAAGTTTGTATGGTGAAACATTAATTATTTTTTCAAGGTACGATTTTGAAACTTTTTGGTATACTGTTCGAAAGTAAGTAATACAAAAATACGTTTTGACAGATTTAAGGGTTGATTTATCAAAATGTATCTAATTTTCACGGATCTACCTGAAAGAAATACGAAACACGCGTAGAAACTGACGCAGTTTGTATGTAAAGAAATATTTATGTTAAAACATTGAATAAATATTCTTATTCCAGAAATAATTAGCGTGTTTTTTTTTTAAAAAAAATCAGCCTCCTAAAGGTTAAAATTAAGTTGCAAAGTTTATATACCTACATGGTGGAAGTTTGAAGCGGTCAATGGGGGGAAGTACTTGAAATATTGAGCAAATTTTATGCGAAAGAAACATTTCATTATTTTTAAACATCACTAAAAATGCATTTTTACAAAACCGCTTGCTTGGACAGGGAATCGAACTGGCCTAAACGACAACAAATAAGTACCTTTTATGGTACTAATGGATAGACACAATAATGAGGATCGAATACTTATATTATGCCTTTAATTAGAGGAAATTCACATTTCATGGTTTTTCTTCTAATTTAAGAAAAATTATTTCTGAGAAGCTTTTTTGTCAATGTTTGGTTCATGTATTTCTCATTTATGACGGTTCGATTCCCGGCTCAGACAAACGGCTTTTCAAAAATATTTAAATATTGGTATCTTATTCAATTTCCACCCTGTATATTGTTTTTTTTAACTTACAACTTTGTATAAATACTATTATATAAAAATAATTAGACACGTTTTTCATATTTTTTCTAATATCACTTCCCTGAAGTTACAATCGAGATCGATCTAAATTTTGTATGTACTCCTACTTGATGACACGTCCGTACCCCATCAACATTAAAACGCAAAAACCCAAGCGTAGTGTCGCGATACATAATAGGTCATCCCTACCACTCCGTCGCACCGAGCTTACCTTAAATATTTCTTGATTAGGTTTATTTGTAAAGATTGTTTCTCCCACGGCCAATTTTATGTAGCTTGCTCGCATACTAGGCTGGTTATTTTGTCACCGCCACATAAACAAACAAAAAAAGTAGTTTATAAGGAAATTTTACACTAAGAAACATCACACTGTTTCCACCCAATCGGATTGTCCCCTTTACAAAAAAAAATACTGCAACATCATCCTCTTCCAATACAAATCAGTAGTTATATTATCTCATCATCTACGTGTGCGAAGTCGCGGGTAAAAGCTAGTATCACATAAACATGATGTAAATTTCTTTTAAATTCAATGAGCATTATTAATGTAGAAAATTATGTTTATTTCGAAATTTTCGATTTTTAATTTTTAAATCCATTTTTTCAAAAAATTTTAAAATTGTATTACTACACTAATCCATTACCGTCGGAAAATTTGGACTGGTCGCCGAAGTCATTAAAACCTGTTTCAGGCACGCCGCACAGTGGGGAAAAAAAAACGAAAAATCGTGTTTCAAAATTGTCTAGAGCCTTCAATTTTGGTTCGATTTGGGCGATTTTTTTTTTAAATTGAAGCTTATTAAATTCCGAACAAAGTTGTCGGAGCCGATTTTGCAATTAAACTTTTGTTTCAAAATGGCGGACGTCTTCAAAATGGCGGTTTCTGATTATATAGCGACTGAGACACAGAAAACGCTTACAGTTTCAAACCAAGTTGTGCTAAAATGCGTGTATGTATGTTTTTTTATGTCGCAGATAATATATCTAATATCACAGTTACAAGATTAATAATAATGAACCCAAAATGGCTGCCTTGAACAATAAAAGTATTATAAATATAAATAAACGTACCATTATTATTTTATATCCATAACATTTGCATAAATAATTTCTTTAAGGTTGTTAATTATAAATATGTTTCAACAATTGACTTAAAATGACAAATCAAGTATGGCGGATGCCAAAATTGAATCGAGCAAGAAAGTTTCTCTCTGGCATTTAGACTGTGGCAGTCAGATCATTCAAGTTTAGTTGCGGGATTTAAATTTTCATGCAGTTATTGCTAGAATATTGCTGCTGTAAATTTTAAGTATCGTAGACAATTTTATAGCAGATACAAAAAACAGCGATACACGCAGAAAAGGACAGCTCACACAGCTAGAAAATGGCTACAACAGCTAAAACGTTTTGTTAAAATAGGGACAGCTAAATATTTTGCTGCACTAGCCACATTGTTTGCTGTTGTAGCAAAAAAGTGGCTGCTGTTGCTAAACAGTGGCTAATGCAGCAAAATATTTAACTGTCCCTATTTTAGCATTTCTCTGCGTGTATTTTGTAAGAGTAATAATAATCTTTATTAACGAGAAAACCCTTTAGTACATATACAGAACTACTGAATTATAGGAATAGACTAGAAAAATAAGAAAATAAATATGTCTAACCTTAACTTACTCTTACATAAAATATTTAGCTGTCCCTATTTTAACAAAACGTTTTAGCTGTTGTAGCCATTTTCTAACTGTGTGAGCTGTCCTTTTCTGCGTGTATCGCTGTTTTTTGTATCTGCTATAAAATTGTCTACGATACTTAAAATTTACAGCAGCAATATTCTAGCAATAACTGCATGAAAATTTAAATCCCGCAACTAAACTTGAATGATCTGACTGCCACAGTCTAAATGCCACAGAGAAAAACTTTCTTGCTCGATTCAATTTTGGCATCCGCCATACTTGATTTGTCATTTTAAGTCAATTGTTGAAACATATTTATAATTAACAACCTTAAAGAAATTATTTATGCAAATGTTATGGATATAAAATAATAATGGTACGTTTATTCATATTTATAATACTTTTATTGTTCATGGCAGCCATTTTGGGTTCATTATTATTAATCTTGTAACTGTGATATTAGATATATTATCTGCGACATAAAAAAACATACATACATGCATTTTAGCACAACTTGGTTTGAAACTGTAAGCGTTTTCTGTGTCTCAGTCGCTATATAATCAGAAACCAACGTCCGCCATTTTGAAACAAAAGTTTAATTGAAAAATCGGCTTCGACAACTTTGTTCGGAATTTAATAAGCTTCAATTTAAAAAAAAAAATCGTCCAAATCGAACCAAAATTGAAGGCTCTAGACAATTTTGAAACACGATTTTTCGTTTTTCCCCACTGTGCGCCGGCGCCGTGGCCAAGTCTCACAACACTATAAATTCGATTTAGTACCGGTTCGTCGATTCCCGTTTTGTTAACTTTAAGAGAAATTCCCGTTTTGTCGACTAGCCTTTTAACCTATACATCGGTGTCATTAACAATTCCCCTTTCGTCGATTCACTAACCTCTTTACCCGTTATGGAAATCTATATTAAGGGTAAATATTAATTATTTCTTAAAAAAACCGATAGAGCAAAATTCTTTCTTTCCTTCACACTTTCTACCGACTTAGGACTGTCAAACCTGAACGCCTACGATAATCTAACCGGTCACACCCTTATATTGTATGAAGATAAATACCTAGGTAAAACTACCGGTAGAGGGTTGAAAACCACCTACAGCTTTACTTGGTAGCTTTAATTCGGCGAGTCGACAAAAAGGGACCTGTTTCAAATGGTCAAAGTCAAAAGGTCTCATTCAACGAAAGGGTAACAAAACAGGTAAGAATTGCCCAGTCGACGAAACGGTCAATGGACAAAATGGAAATTTACCATAAACGACCCCGCACAATCCTTATGGAAATTGGGTTTCGGCCAATTTCTTTGAAACTTGGCACAGAGGTAGTTTTCAACATGCTGATTAAAAGTCTCAATGGGCACAACCCGCAAAAACCAACCCCAAACCCCCCACGACCCCCCAAGCCTGCAATGTGGGCATTGTTAGGTATCGGTGGGTACAGTTTCAATCAATCTTCGAAGCGGTTTTTTCTCGGCTATATTAGCTCAAACACCTCGCAAAGCTAACTGTTAACATTCTGATTGAGGGTCTTAATGTGCAAGACCCCCTAAATCAACCTCAACCCCCTCCCCCCATAACAGAATGAAGGCATTATAGGTATTCATACGTTGCCATTTTCACAAGTCTTGAAAGGCTTTTTCTTGACTGCGTTAGCTCAAACAATGAACAGAGGTAGATTGCAACATGCTGATCAAAAGTTTCATGACAAAACCACCAAAAATCAACCCCAGACCCCCAAAGCCTACAAAGTGGGCATTGGAAGGTGTCGATACGTAACAGTTTCAAATAATCTTCGAAGCGTTTTTTCTTGGCTGCTTTAGCTTAAATACTCTACAGAAGTAACTATCAAAACTAAGAACAAAAGTCTCAATGTTTACAACCCCCAAAATCCTAATACCTAACAATGCCCACATTGTAGGCTTGGGGGGGTCGTGGGGGGTTTGGGGTTGGTTTTTGGGGGTTGTGCCAATTGAGACTTTTAATCAGCATGTTGGAAACTACCTCTGTGCCAAGTTTCAAAGAAATTGGTCGAAACCCAATTTCCATAAGGATTGTGCGGGGTCCTTTGACGGATTTATTACAATTAACCAAATTTGGGTGCACGTTAGATGATTAATTGATTCGTATTAGCGAAAAATAATAAAAGCTATTCCCGATTTTTCTTAATAAGAGTTCTTTTCAATCTACTTATCAAAAATTAAATTTTGAATTGTTTTTTGAATACTTTTTCTTTTTTTTTTTTAGATTTTTGCAACCGACGTTTTTAGAGGAGTTTTGGGTTTTGCAACATGGTGGAACTGTTTTGTATATTTTGCAACTACCTCTGTTGGTCTTATTTATCAATCTTATTTCTCAATAGTCTAAGTATACCTACAAAAAAATTGAAAAACATGTATAAAGTTGTAAAGTCTTAAAATTTAAGATGATGTGGAAATATTTCGGGGCAAATTGCTAATAAAGTTATATAATTATTTACAGTGGTTCAATACATCTTCTACTAGATGTGGTGAAAGTTACAGACGAAGGAAAAGTGTTTATTTCTTTTTCTTTTCTCCTACCCTAAGCATTCGACAACTGCCGCTTTATTTTAAACTGGTAACATCTTCGCTCAAGAAAATTTTTAGGTTCTGTTTTTTATCAAGCATGATACCAACAACATGGCTGCCAGCGCGGTCGCGGGTTGTTTACATCTATATTTCAAGAATCTTTTTATAACTTACTCTGAATTTCATTATTAATAATTTTCCAATACGTAAATGACTCGTTTGACGTTATAATTGAAAATATATAAAATATAAAAAAAAAAATAAAAAAGATGTCAAGAGAAAGTTTTTGTTGTGCGGTTGGTGCTTGTAAAAATGTATGTAGTATCTCCAAACGAGTTAGTTCTTTTTAGATTTCTCAAAGATCCTAAAAGGTAATTTGTTCATAATTCTTTATTTCTATTACGCAATAATAAGATTATGATAATTGTGTTTTCATATTAGAGAACAGTTATGTTTAAGTTCACAAGAAAGACGACCTCGTCTTAAAATGATAATCATACATATTTTCAATCTCTCCAGATTACTGAGATTCGCTGAAATATAAAAAGCATGATTGTTGACATTATACGCGTGAATGTGAAGGTGTGCAGAGATATATTTTCAAAATGAGCATCCTCCCCGGACAATATCTTTAATAGTAGAGAAATATAAATTCAACAGTGAGATGTTTAAATAAGTAACGTGCAAGAAAGCATTGAAGCCAAATGTATTTTTTCCTTTTATTTTTTGCCTTTTTCCCTGTTTTCTGTATATCTGTTTTAATAAGAACTTTGTAAAAAATATTTTTAAAAAAATTATTTTTATTGTTTTTTTTTTCTTGCTTTTAATCAGTAAAATTCATATTTACTTATAAAAATCACTTCGGTGCCGTCCGTCCGTCAATCTGTCTGTCACACCCAATTTTCTCCAAAACTATTTGACATAGAAAGTTGAAATTTGACACTAATATAGGAATTGATATCCTCATCAGAGCCCTTTAGTTTTGAAAGTTAAATTTTGACTTGAGGAGATAGTTTTGGGGGATGAAATCGGAAGTGAAAAAAAAATTTTTACCAGGTCATCAAGTGGAGTGTCAAATGAAAGCCTGTAAAAGCGCGAGTTCAATAATATATATAACGTAATACTTGCGGACCCTTTTCTTTGTATTATTTTTAAAAAATTACGAAAAATCGCTGTGTCCCCGCCTTATCTCGAAAATTTTGAAAAAATTCTGGAATATTTTCCACATTGATGATTGAACGAAAATTATCACGAGTTCATCACCTTTAAAAATTTCAAGGTCATCAGTTTTTATCTTAAAAGCAATCAACGTACGGAACACTAATTGCGCAAGTCCAACTTGCACTTGACCAGTTATTATTCTACAGAATAGGATTTTTCTTGAAAGAAGAAATTTGAATATTTCAAAAAATCGCGGGCATGATATCAGCAATATGGCGACAGGTCATGTGATCATTACAAATTCGAACCCCTTGAGATCAAAGGTCGGACTGTCCCTACTGTGTTTTATGTTTACCGGGGTATTACTTGTCTTTTTATTTTTTACTGTTTTCTCTTTACTTCTTTCGCAGATTTAAATTTTAACGAAAATAACTGGCGAGACGGGTTAAGTGGAGCCGAGAGGTTAAAGTTCAATTACGTATTCATGAGGTCAAGGTATAAGCCTTTCAAAGTAAATATATTTTTGTAGAAAATTAATAAATTTAAATTTATTTACTTTATTACTTTACAAACTACGTTTGGCAAGTTAATTAAGTACTATAATAGAAAATATCCTTTATTTTTACTCCCCTTCCTCAGGTAAATATTGTACCTCCCTGCGCGTTGTAGCATCTCTGGATCACGGGTAACATATTGCACGGTAACACCCCGATGAAATAAGATATCGGTTTCAAATTTGGTACACATCATATTTGAAGTAGCAAAGGACCCAGTGGCATAGCCGGGTTTAAGGGACGGGGAGCATACGAATACTATAGCCGTTTCTTTAAAGTAAAAAGCCTGGGGGCGTCAATCGACAGAGGAGCGCCAAACGATAACCGGGGACGGAACTCCTTTAATTACCCTTTTTTGTCCTACGAATAACCAACCAGAGTATTGTTTTTAGTGTTCCATACGGAACACTTATAAAATCACTTCGGTGTCTGTCCGTCTGTCACACCCGATTTTCTCCGAAACTATTTAGATTAAAGTTCCCAAAAAGGCACGGTTACGTTTAACGGCTACATGATCGAGATAAAATGATCAAGTCAATTTTCATCTATCCATAGTTCCAGAAATTTAGAACTTTTTGCTGCGATATTGGGGCTGTTCGACTCCGATAAATCCTAACAGGAATTTTTCTTTTATAAAGCATCGTGGATAGATAAATTAACCATTAGCTTGTTTCTAATACACCAGTTATGGAAGCTCTTAAGTAGATTGATGGACAATCCTGCAACTCTTGTAGTCAGCCATGGGTTTGATTATATCTTGCTATCTGTTCTCTTCAATGTTCTTGGAATCGAATCTGAAAATAGCGTCTTTTAATTTTTAAAGCAATAGTATATGACGAGAATCGATAGAATTAAGTTGTACATATCTCTGAAACAGGTTTAAGTGCCGGGGAGATATATGGATACAAAGGGCGTTTCTTTAAGAAACACTAAAGCTGGTGCTGCGTATATAGACCCTCTTGCACTGGAACTTCCCCTATATTACAAATCGATGATCCGAGAGAGGGGGGATTTTTCACAGAAAAGAACTCTTTCATAAGAACTTTAAAAACTTACACCCACTATTTAGAGTTCTACTGTAGAAACGGTTACTTTTTTGTAAAAAATCCTCCGATTCGATCGATTTTTAAAGGGTGTTTAAGTTTTAAAGTTCCACTGTAGAAAATCTCCTGAATCCATCGATTTTTAGTTTTCTACGTTGGTAGGGGTCTAAACTTTTAGAGTTTCGGTGCAAGAACATCTTTTCACCAAGAGGTTTCGTCCCCTCTTTGTTAATCAACCCTCCCCCCACAAGGAGCTTCGCCTTTAATGTTCTGTTTTTCCCTTAAAGGAACGCCCCTTGTATACATATGTGCAACTTTCCATTCGTTTTCTAATTAATGAATATTACAAATAATTAATAATTATAATAATAATGTGGTTCGGATTATCTCCTTGTGAGATGGGATTCTATTCAGAACAGTACAAGACACAGCAGAAGAGTTTTTTCGGATATTAAACTTTAGTGGGATCATTAAACAACAGAATGACAATGCATTCTACATAGTCGATAGTAACGAGTGAACAAACTTGTATCAGAGTGTTAAAGTGTAACCTATTAATTCGTAAAAGTTTGTCAGGAAGCTCAGTGCATAGGAAACACCTTACCTTTCCTGACCAGAAAATTTGCAGCCTTTTTTTTATGGGTCTAGCACACGTGCTGCAGGGAAGTCCCTAAAGCGCTCCAGGAGCGGCCTGTGTGCGGAAAAAAAGCGATTCACGTTGTTCTTGAATCGCTGTAAATTGTACTCCGTGGGAAACACAGTGCTGGGCAAATTATTCCAAAGGGATGAAGTTCTCCATATAAAAGACTGTTTGAAAAAACGTTGTACGGGAGTAACAAGCTGAACCTCATACGGATGTGAAGCACCAGCGCGACGTGTATTTCTAACATACATCGCTTTGGGAGGAATTAAGCGGGCGAATCAAGGCATCACATAGCAAACACCTCCGTTTGGTATATTCCCTTTTGTGATTTAGGAGTACCACCATTTTTCAACACTGTAAATAAAATAATACAGAATTTGGCGGGATAAATTATTTGTTTTGTTTAGTATTTTTAATCCCTCCAAATTCTGATCGCTATCATCACGTTACATTACTTAATAATGCAATTTATGTCTTTATTTACGTAGCTGCAGGCTTTTTGACTGATACTTTATTTCACGGCTGTCCAGGTACGAGACGTTTACGGGCCAATTCAAATTACGACATAGACTGGTGGGCCATAGAAACTAAATATTATTAGTCTTCAATTAAAGGCAAATAATAAAATAAAGAGGATATTATTCATACAATTTTTTATTGTTTTTTCATTAATTTCTCTTCTACAATTCTGTCAATATCAACTTCAATATTGCTCGTTTCCAGACGCAGTGCGTGGACAAGTGACTTATCCGATAGTGACGACCTGTTTTAGATTTTATAAAATTCTTTGTGGAGTAAACACTTTCACATAGGTAAGTACTGTCCATCATCGAACCCATTTTTAAGCCAAAATTGGTAAGTTTGGGAAAATAATCACCGAGGAGCTTAAAAAAATTTAACCCTGTTCGAGTTCTGCCCTTGTAAAATGGGTCGGATTCTAGATTACATAGATCCAATTGATAGTCAGTCTTTACGCTTTCAATAGCAATCGTCAATGGATGAGTGAAGAGTGACAAATCGTTCTCTAATTCTTTGAAATGCACAATTTACTGTTCAAACTCGAGGATTACTTCGCCAATGTACCTAATGTGGTCGGAAAACTTGGATCCTTCGAAATTTCCCACCTCAAAGAATATTATTCTTTGCAACTTGGAAAAAAAGGAAAAATCTTTCTTTTCTAGTGACATTTTGAACAATTTCAACTTACTTTTAAACCCATTCACATTTCCATATAAGGGGTAACATCACAGTGGCGAGCGAAAATCAAGCGTTTCTTGCAATTTTTTTTCATGTGGAAGGAAAAGTAATTGAATAAAAATACTCAAGGATATTATTAGGCGTACTTTTAAGTATTCAACAATATGTTGAATGTGTAATGTAGGCAGCAATTTAGCTAAAAATATTGAAAAACCGCAGGGAGCGTCACTTAACTTACCAAAAATGAATAGAAACTCAATTTATATCAAATTAACAGACCCTCATGAAATCCGAGTAAAGAAAAATGTGGAGGAGTCGATGGAATACATGTAAAAATTATTAAGAGTATTGCTGATAAGATTATTGAACCTTTAAGTCATATTTTTAATTTAAGCATTAATACATCTGTTTGGCCAAACGCATTAAAAACTGTAGAGGTAGTACCCATTTATAAAGCTGGTGTAAAACATAATCCAATAAATTATAGGCCTATCTCTTTAATATCTAATATAGCTAAAATTTTCGAAAAAATCATACACTCTCGCTTATACAACTTTATTAAGAAAAACAAATTAATATCAGAACACCAATATGGTTTTGTCAAGGGTTAAAGGAACTAAAGATGCTTGAGTAATACAATTTATAATAATTTAGACCTAAATATTCCAATAATTGTAACATTTTTGGACTTAGCTAAAGCTTTTGACACAGTGAACCATGAAATTCTTTTAAAAAAACTATATCATTACGGTATTAGAGGTATGGCTTATGACTTAATTAGAAGTTTTTTAAATAATAGGATACAAACTGTAGCAAGTACTGTTAGTACCCCTAAACAAATCACATGTGGAGTCCCACAAGGAACAATCCTTGGACCCTTATTATTTATTTTATACATAAATGACATGCTTCAAAATTTGGAAAAGTAGTCTGTGATGTCATATGCGGACGATACAGACATTATAAGTACTGAAGAAACTTGAGATAAAACCCAAAATAAAATGAATGATATTTTAAAAACAGTAAGCACATGGTTAGCATTAAATCAGTTATCTTTGAATATTTCAAAAACAGTCTTCGTGACTTTTGATGTGTATCGTGATAGCATTCCGAATAATGTATCTATTAATATAAATCATGGTAGAGTAAAAAGGGTTGAATTCTGTAAATATTTGGGCATTGTGTTTGACTGCCATGTGAGATATAAGCATGTTGAGAATGTAGTGAAAAGAACGAAATATCTGCTATTTATATTTGCTAAATTATCAAGAATATTAATATATATTAACGATTTATTATGCTCTTTTCCATAGCATTTGCTCTTATGGAGTGATTGCGTGGGGTGGAGCATATGATAATGTTAGGATTCTGTTGCAGAATTTGCAAAATAGGATCTTAAAAATAATCTTGAAAAAACAAACTAATTATTCTGTCCCATTAAATATCTCTTAGATGTTTACATCGGAGTTATTGTTGCTTTATTATGCAGATATGCGAAGGGAACACGCAGAATCTCATAGTAAGACTAGAAACAAAAACCTTTTATTGACAAAGATAAATAAAAGAATACAATTTAAGAGCAGTAAGATTACTGCTATGAAGGCGTTTAACAAACTGCCCGGAGAACTGAAAAATTTAGAATTAAGAGGTAAGACTCTAAAAAAAAGTTTAAAGGTTAGATTGGATCATCGGATATAAGTGTAGCCACAATATAATTAATGGAAAGTACGTTTATTTTTTTAATTTTTTTTTTCTGAGTTTTCTTTGTTTCTACTGCCAGTGTTGAGCAACGAATAATTTTTCATTTTTTTTATTTTTTTGTTAAATTTAAGTTTGTCTATTTTAGTATAGTTTAGTATATTGTGTATAGTTCGTAAGGATTATTTGTTCACCAGTCCTATTGTGCAGATAACTTGTGTTATCTTTATAGGTATTGCATATTTTGTATTGAATTGTAATAAGTCTGGTTTAAAATAAATAAATAAAATAAATATTATAAAATGGCAGCAATAGAGCTGTTTTCATAAGATATCTTGAGATGAAGAGGCTCCACGGCACGCAGTATAACTGCCGCAAATTTGAATCTGGAAAAACAAAAAAAAATTATCTCTTTATCTACATGATAATAGCTAGAGAAATACGTAGAGAATTTTGAAAATATTGATTTCTGTGAAAATGGCAAGCATTCGAAGAAAAAGTTCGATTTTCGACCCAAAAAATGGTAGTTGTTTCTTAATAAAAAAGGATATAATCAACTTATCGAAAATCCCATACGTATTTCTCTTTGAAATGTTGTAACATTGGAACTTGCCCGCACGTTGTGGTGTCATTTTGTAACCTGCTAAACTGTCCTCAGTTTGAGGCATCTTTTTTTTTTTGTACCCTGTGAGAAGTTGTTTGTCCCACGCTTGAGCGCAATTTTGTACCGTTTGAATATTGGATGCCCCGAGCTTGAGCACAATTTCCTTGCAGCCCCGCTTTAATTTCTGATAATGAATCGAGTGAATCCTGATTTTAAAAGAACTAAAGAAATTAAACACACACTAGCTCAGTTTTCCTTGGTAGAGAAATATGGGTAAGAGATAATTGTTTTACGTCTTTTTGGAATTATTTTCTATTTTTAAAAAGCTTCAGTTGTACAAATTTTTTGGGCACCATTCATTTTAAAATAGAAAGGATCTAACTTCAGTTAAAAAAATGAAAAAATACTGAAGGGTTTTATGGTTATTACTAAAAAGAATTAGTCTAGTACAACTTTTCTTATCCTGAAAAGAAAAATAGGTATTCAGTGAGACACTAGCTTTAATTAACAAAAAGAAAATTTATTCATGTTTTTAAAAATAAAAAGTTCTAACCTTTGCAGTTCTACAAAAAAATTCTAGCCTAACTAGTAGTTATTACGTTTAAATTCTGAACTATGACTACCCCCGAAGACGAAAAATAGTGCTTTTCACTTCACTTTTTTAGTCTGTTTAAATTGCTGTTAAGGCACTACTCAGGGATATGTCTATTGAAGGATGTTTTGGTAACTTACTGTTCCTATTCCGGCTTCGATGGAACACGACCGATTTCACACTTTTCTAGTAGACACTTAGAGAGCCCACTACGGCTTTTCGTTAAGAAACTGGTGCTTTACTTAGCTCGCATGATGGTTGTTATGAGCTTTTACTGTAGTTCAGTCGAAGGAAGCCTACTTGGCGGCTCCGATGAAAATTAGTCTGGCTGCGGCTTGATGGTATTCCGCCTACTCGGCGGCTGGATGGAAATTAGCCTGGCTGCGGCTTGATGGAAATAAGCCAAGACAGTAGTTCTTCGGACCCTTAAATAAACCGTGCGATCTCTGCCTGTAATATGGCGACGCCGGAACCAAAACTGCGGATACACATTTTCCACCAATCGTGGCGTAGCGGTAGATTCGGTCAGGAACCCGCACTGCACAGTATATACCGAACGTCTTGGAATCTCTGTTTAATATACCGTTCGATACAAAAATGAAAATAAGTACAATTTGAAGTGAAAAATCAGTAACATTACATGGTCTTAAAATCTAGGAAAAAATGAATGTTACAATGTTTTTTTAAAGATATCTTTAAAATTTGAAGTGGATATAATGAATATTGTTCGAGTTATGTTGCGTGTCGTTTTGCAAATTCATATTTCGAGAAAAACGTGTTCAAAATGTTAAGTCACATTATTTATATCAAAAAATAAAAATTTTAAGTGTTTTAAATTGTTTACCATTAGTCTGCAATCCCAGCTCCATAAAGCTATCCTTCATAGCTTAAATTTGCCTCTTCATTTTCATTTCTTATCGATTTTAGTTTGGCGCCTCTTTTGCCGGATCCGTCAGCCACTCCTTAGCGCGCTTAATTCCAGTAGCATCGGCTTCGAGGCAAAAATTATAGGACTGGCAGCCAATAGTGAACCCTAATACTGTCATTATTTTTAAAATACTTGTTAGACCATCACTGAAAGTACATACAGCAATGTCAGTTGCTACATTAGGTACTTTCATTGCTGCTTTGTGTATATCCTCCCAAGCAACGTGTAAGCAACTCGTCACAGCTCAGCTCTTCATAAATATGTTTTATGGCATGAAAAACTGTATCGGAAAGTGGCAGTTTATGACGGAAGGAGCCTAAGGAATCTGATGCTTGCGCATTCTTCCAGTCACACCAAGACTCTGAGCACTTCTCGTGTTGCGGCTTTTCGCCGCTTGACATCTTGTGATACAAGATCGCCTTTTCGCATGTTTTCAACAGAGTTTGAGTTCCGCCGTATCGCCAAGCCATAATAAATTGTTAATTCATCGATTAATTTGGCAGTCAATTTACCCTTCCATCCGAGGTTTATACTAACGTACTTTCCAACAAAACAAATTTAACTGAACATAAACTACTTCTAACGACATCTATTAGTGTATTAGAGAAGTTAGAAATTCGAAAGGTAAGTTGTGTCCACATTATTCAAGCAGACACACCGTGCGCTATGAGGAGGCGTTTCGGAGCACTTCGATGCGCTTCAAAGAGTGCTCGAAATTTCACACAAAAAAATCGTGTAAACATAAAACCTTTTTCTCAGGGTTCAAAGTATATTTTAAACTAATAAACAAATAATCGATTTTTTGTGGGTTCTACAGTGGTGTTACCCCTAGTTCGCTATGTTGTGTTGTTTGCCTTGTAACTTCAAATTCAATTGGTGCAAGTCTCGTGTCAAGTCGGTTAAAAACGCTAGATCAGCGAGGAATTCAGGATCTTGCAAAAAAAAACGCTGGAAACACTGGCCAGCACTTAACCATCTGATTTCGGAGTGTAAGAGCAAATCTCCAAACCCTGAGTCAATTTCCATTAAAAAAATCGCGAATTTACGATGAGCTTTATTTTCGCCTCTAATAAGATTTCTTGTTTTAACAGCCACCTTCATGGCCTAGATCTGGCGCAAGGATTTTCCACCTAAAGCTTCTTGGTGTATCATACAGTGGAGTAATGGGCAACCGATTCCATTTTGTTTAAGAGGTCCCGCAAATCCTGTCTCTGCCCATCGGTCACAATGCAATAATATTTGTGAAACCCTCCGTAATCCCTAACGGTTTTATTAACAGCTTCAAAGATATCACTGCCTTTGGTTGATCCATCTAATGGCACCAAATATAATATTTCCTCCATAATAGTAAAATCTTGTGAAATACAGCGAATAAAAATTAATAGTTGACTTCCATCTGTCTAGTCGGTACTTTCATCCAAATGAAATATACTCTCCCACATCATCTATGCGTCGCGCCTCTGTTTGGTAGGATAGAGCGACAAATTCAAATTTTTCCGCCAGTTTAGGCTGCAGAAAGCGTTAGGCCATTTTAACTGCGAATTTTTTAATCAACACTCAATCACTAAATGATTTTTTCGCTTTGGCTAATTGTAAAAAAACTTCGTAACAAGCAGCTAAACTCAATTCATTATCTGTACTTATTTTTGAAAAAATACTTGTTTATTGCATCAGTTTTTTTTTTATACTCGGCTACTATAATTTTTTTTAGTTTCCCTGATATGTTTTTCATACTTTTCTTCGTATAAAGTGGTATAATGTCGCCTAACATATTCTTTATACACGGACAATACTTGCATACACATCATACACTGAATTTTATTATTGTTGTTGCAGATAAAATAGTCACATACCTTTTGCTTTTTCGTAGACATCATATGGTTTGTTATTTCTCACGAGGATTATGGATATTAATTATTAACGAAGTCAATATGAGACACAAAGTGGTATTACAAGTAGAAACAAACAAGGCACGACAAAAACGCGCACAAACACGCATCTATACTTATTCGCCTATTCACACACGCGTATTTGTAAACAAAATACACTTTTATTAATTCGGGAATTCCCTTAACAATAATAGAAAAACCCATAGACATGGAGGATGAACTGAGCATTAGCCTCACAAAATTGACCAATCTCTAGAGAGAGAGCCAAATGGCGGTGCGGCCAATACCTGTCCCTTTTCTGTAGGCCTGTTAACCAAGGCGCAGTACCCGCTTTATATCTCTCACACTTTTGCGTCCGTATCTACTTTACAGCGGAATACGGGAAGCTCAGTCCACCCTCTATATCCATGGAAAAACCCATGTTGTTACCATACCGACGAATAGATATTCCATTTATTATTTGTGTTACCAGTAAAATGAACAAAAATATAACAAATATTTTGTGAATTTGAGTTTCTTTTTTTTATTTATCGACAAAACTAAAGATTAGAACTACTCAGTATATATCACCACTACACCAAACACTTTATTTTTGCACTGGACGCGCCTTTCGCTAACCATGTTAGCTTCATCAGGAGCGATGATTGACTAAAGCTAAACTACAAATCTACCCTATTTATACTTAGCCTAACCCTTGAATTACTCAAGCGGAACTAATGACACAGGCAAGGCCGTCAGTTCCGGTCAAGTAACCAGTAGAGGGGGACTATAAGGAATAGGCCTTCTGTCTTTATTTAAACTACTTTTACATTTTATGATTTCCATACTTTCGTATGCGTTCAACAATCTCCTATCAGATACATTTTTTATTAATCTTAGATTATCTAATGTTACAGTATGATCAGCTTCAAGGGCATGTTCGGCAATGCTAGACTTTTCTGTTCTACTGTATTTTAAGTGTGCTAAATGTTCTTTAAATCGTGTTTTAATTGACCTTTTAGTTTGCCCAACATACTTCTTGTCACAATCATTACAACTAATTTCATAAATTCCACTTTTCTCACAATTAGAAATCTTATCTTTGGGATTTCCTAAGGTATTCCTCAGATGGTCTGATGACTTATAGACTCAAGTGAATACCTTATTAAATACCTTATTGAGTCCTTTGCTATATTTCGGATTATATGGTATGGAGACATACTTGGTGTTATTTTCTTCGCGTGTAAAAAAGGTGGAATTCTGAATATTAAACCTAAACTTACGTCTATTCATTAGCTTATTTACTAAGTCATCGTCATAACCATTAACTCTAGTTATATTCTAATACAATTCCTTTCTTTATTAAAGTTTACTCTATTCAGAGGGAAAGTGACCAAACGATGAACTAAAAAATGTAATGAGGCTAATTTATGTTGTTTGCAATGAAATGAATCATTAGGAATATATCTATCTGTTACTGTGTCCTTCCTATAGATATCAAATTCTAATCTATTATTATTTTTAATAATTAAAATATCTAGAAAAGGCAATTGTCCTTTGTTCTCAACTTCGTAAGTGAATTTAATGGAATCATACCGGCTATTTAATTTACAAACAAAATCATCAATATTTGCTTTCTTTGTATCAAAAATCGCGAAAATATCATCCACAAACCTATACCATACCCTTGGGAAATATTCGAATTCTTGACTGGCTTCGATTTCAAACTTACTCATGAATAAATTGGCTATGAAAGGTGATAAGCAATTACCCATAGCTGTTCCTTCTTTCTGAACATAAAATTGATTGTTATATTGGAAATAATTTTGTTCCATGCAAAGTTTAGATAATGTTAAATATTCACGAATTCCCTATTCCTTATAGTCCCCACTACTATGTCATTAGTTCCGCTTGAGTAATTCAAGGGTTACGCTAAGTATAAATAGGGTAGATTTGTAGTTTAGCTTTAAATCAATCATCGCTCCTGATGAAGCTAACATGATTAGCGAAACGCGCGTCGAGTGCAAAAATAAAGTGTTTGGTGTAGTGGTGATATATACTGAGTAGTCTCATTGTGCCAAAGATTACACATTCCCAACTTAGTAAAGATTAGAAATCGCTTCGCGGGCCGCACAAAAAAAAGTTGAGGGACGTGGTCTGGATAGCCCTGCTTTATATTATACTAGCAACGAAAGTTTTAATCTGCACACAGTAGCTATTTCCTGGAGTTTTAAATAAAATTAGAGGTTATTAGCATATGCACGATCCGGACCCATTTACTTCTCAAAAAACGTTCACAATCGCTTTTTACGTTTTGTGGGTGAAAGATTTGGAAAATGTTGGTCAGAAATATATTAAATACGGTATATTATAGAGCAAGATAAATGACACTTGGACACTTAAAGAGAAAAGCATTTTTGGCGCGGAAATTTCAAGAAAATAATTCATTTAATCAACTGGTCGCCTTTTAAAATATATTCATCTCTTTCATTCACGTCTTGAACGTAGAGGCAGGTATACTTGATGTTTTGCGTCATGGCGTTCGCAGTACCACACGTGTAACTGTCTTCCTAAAAATAAATAATTGGCCTAAATAATAATTTAAACATGTAAAAGTTACGAAATATTATTAAAAATAATATTTCAAAAATTAAAATTTATTAAAAATAATTTTACAGAATCATTAAAAATTTATGATTTCCGCGTCATCTTTAATAGTTTCCAGAAATAAGTGGTGATAACTTCTGGAACCAATCAGCGTCGGGATGACGCGCGCCTTTTCATAAATCCCGTCGTTTGATTGGTAGCGTTGCGGAACCTTCTGGAAGCCTCGTGTGACCTCATATAAATTCCACCATTTGTAAAATTTCCTTCGATTTCACCATTGCAGTTGTTGTAGGTTACACGTAGTTTAAGTTTATTTAAAAGTTTTGTCTGCAGATAGTTTAATTAAATATTTAAGGTAAGAGACTTGCTTTCTAGACTTATTTTTCATTGTTGTTCAGTTTTTGCCTTGTTTTCCTGGTAATTCTGACGTTTTCTAGAGTTAAAAGTCCATTGTAACACGTGCCGGATATTTTACTAAAATCGATTTTTTAGCGTCCATTACAGAACAAACAAATTCAAAACATTCATTTTCTGAATCGTGCACGATAGGTAAACATATTTGTTATTTGTATTTGATTATCTAGAAATTGCTTTTTATGGGTATTTAGGTTTTGGGCGTTGAAGACCTTGGACCTTCAAGGTTACGAATGAGCAATTTGCTTAAGGCGAAATCAATATTCTAGCAACTTTTTTTTATGTTAAAAGTACGTAAACCCATCAACATTTTAACCGATGTTGTTCAATACGTAGAAATTTTTCTATAAGCTGTTATTCAAGACATTTCTAGAAGGTTTCGACATATTACTTTTCATTACTTAAAGAATGTTACTTCCAGGAAAATAAGACCTTTAAAACAAGTCATTTATAAGCACGTAATAACCTTGAATCCTGGTGTGCTTTATTTATGAGGATTAAAGTGCAGTCTTAGGAGCTAACTTTGCATTTTGAAAAGTAAATTGTGGGTACAAACAAAACACCTCAAGTTTATAGTCCATTCACTGGATGGAATTATATTGTCAACATGGCATCTTCTTGCTTACTGTAAAAAATTACTCTTCTAGATAAATATTTTTAACACAGAAAAAGGATAAATTTGAGTTATGTTCTTATTTACTCTACAGCACCTAAGCATCACAAGTCTTGAGTTTTTGGGAATGATATATCCTTTCTATCTACAACTCTATAATTTTTTCAATCCTATATTAGATTAAAAATGGCCCTAGTTATCTTTTTGTTTTGCATGAGAGAAAGATATACCATAAAATTACTGTTATACAGTTTTGGCTGTTAAGTAGGCCTTTTTATCAGGTAAATAAATATAATTTTTTTATTCAATTCTTTTAAATAGCTTGAGTCATAGAACCAAATTGTTTTCATATCAACAGTTATCAGTATTTATCTATGAATTACACAGATAACATTATTGACACAAAAAAATGAACATATTGCACAAATTATAATTAGACCACTATTTTTAAAATGTTTGTGATCCAATTTATGAAAAAAATAACAACTTTGCCTTAACATCATATTTTCTTTCTTTATTAAGTAAATTAAACATTCAATTAACATTTTTTTTTGTTTAGAAAATGGCTAAAGCACCAGCAGTAGGTATTGATCTTGGAACAACCTATTCCTGTGTTGGAGTATTCCAGCATGGAAAGGTAGAAATTATCGCCAATGACCAGGGTAACAGAACCACCCCCTCATATGTTGCCTTTACAGACACAGAACGTCTCATTGGAGATGCTGCCAAAAATCAGGTCGCCATGAACCCGAATAACACAATTTTTGGTAAGAAATTTTTCTTTTTTTAATAAAATATAACCATATACAAATTATCAAGTCCAACTATAGTTTTTCAGTTTGTAGCTTATGATTATTTTAAATATTAAATTCAGTTTTTTTTTTTTAGGTTTAAGTTAAAAGTTAGGAAGATAATTGAGAAGTTTCTATACACTGAATTTAACTAATAGGTATTTTTTTTAGATGCCAAACGTCTTATTGGTAGACGTTTTGATGACCCTGCTGTACAAGCTGATATGAAACACTGGCCCTTCGAAGTTATCAATGATAACACTAAACCAAAGATTAAAGTAGAATATAAGGGTGAAGCTAAAACTTTCTTCCCTGAAGAAATTAGTTCCATGGTGCTTACTAAAATGAAGGTAAGATGTATATAAATTTAGTTCAAAGCAATATTGTAGCACTGCATGCCAAATAATTACTCTTTCTTCCTGCTTTTTTTTTTTTTTCTATTACTCAATATTTTTGTTTTTACAGGAAACTGCAGAAGCTTATTTAGGTAAATCTGTTTCAAATGCCGTAAATTACAGTACCAGCCCATTTCAATGACTTACAACGTCAAGCAACAAAAGATTCTGGAACCATTTCTGGTCTTCAAGTTCTTAGAATCATCAACGAACCTACGGCAGCTGCCATTGCTTATGGCCTTGACAAAAAAGGTAAGGATATTCAAAATTCAGTACCATTTATTATATTGTGGTATCACTATGATGAGATTAAAATGTCATGCCAGACTGGAGTTTATGAGCTATGTGATTATTTTAAATACTGATTAATTATTTTAAAATATATTATAAAAAGATATATAAAACGTTCAGAGAGAATTTGTATTTTGACACTTTTTATTGTTTATTTTAGGTCACGGAGAACGCAACGTCCTGATTTTTGACTTAGGTGGTGGTACATTTGATGTCTCCATCTTGACAATTGATGATGGTATCTTTGAAGTAAAATCTACCGCTGGTGATCCTCACTTGGGTGGTGAAGATTTCGATAACCGTATGGTTAACCACTTTGTTCAAGAATTTAAGCGTAAATACAAAAAGGACCTTACCTCCAACAAGAGGGCGTTGAGAAGACTGAGAACAGCCTGTGAAAGAGCGAAGAGAACTCTTTCTTCATCCACCCAGGCTAGTATTGAAATCGATTCCCTCTTTGAGGGTATTGACTTCTACACTTCAATAACCCGTGCCCGTTTTGAAGAATTGAATGCCGACTTGTTCCGTTCCACCATGGAACCAGTCGAAAAGGCCATTCGTGATGCCAAGATGGACAAAGCACAGGTACATGACATCGTACTTGTTGGTGGATCCACCCGTATTCCCAAAGTTCAGAAATTGCTTCAGGACTTCTTTAATGGAAAGGAATTGAACAAGTCCATCAACCCTGATGAAGCTGTGGCTTATGGAGCTGCAGTACAGGCTGCCATCTTGCATGGTGACAAGTCTGAAGAGGTTCAAGATCTGTTACTTCTTGACGTTACACCCTTGTCTTTGGGTATTGAAACTGCCGGTGGTGTCATGACCGCACTTATTAAGAGAAACACAACTATTCCAACTAAGCAGACACAGACCTTTACTACCTACTCAGATAATCAACCTGGAGTACTTATCCAGGTGCGTTTTAAAATGTTTTTAATTCATATTTTTAGAAAATAATTCAAATTTAATTTAATTTTTGATTAAAGTGATGAAATTTAAATGTCATGCCAGACTGGAGTTTATGAGCTACATTTATGATTATTTTCATTTCTGAAGTGATGTATCCACTATGTTCCGTTTGTTAAAACTGTTCATGATTTCTAATTAAAAATATTTTTTACAGGTATATGAAGGTGAACGTGCCATGACCCGTGATAACAATCTTCTTGGTAAATTCGAGCTTACTGGTATTCCACCCGCGCCTCGGGGCGTTCCTCAAATTGAAGTAACTTTCGATATTGATGCCAATGGTATCCTGAACGTTACTGCTATCGAGAAATCAACCAACAAAGAGAATAAGATTACTATTACCAATGATAAAGGTCGTCTTAGCAAAGAAGACATCGAAAGAATGGTTAATGAAGCAGAAACATACAGAAGTGAGGATGAGAAACAAAGGAGTACCATTTCCGCCAAGAATGCCCTTGAATCTTACTGCTTCAATGTCAAGAGTACTGTCGAAGATGACAAGATTAAGGAAAAAATCAGTGACGGTGACAAACAGACAGTCTTGGAAAAATGCAATGAAGTTATTGCTTGGTTGGATAGTAACCAGCTTGCTGAAAAAGAAGAATATGAACATAAACAGAAGGAATTGGAAGGAGTTTGCAATCCTATCATTACCAAGTTGTACCAAGGAGCTGGTGGTGGCATGCCCGGTGGTATGCCAGGTGGTTTCCCAGGTGCCGCTGGGGCTGCCCCAGGTGGTGGTGCCGGTACAGGAGGCGCTGGACCAACCATCGAGGAAGTCGATTAAATTTAAAAATAATAATCCATTCCAATTTTTACATTATTATTTTCAGTATTAAATTTTAAATACCTTACTTTGGCATACATTTTCGTTACTGTTTTTTTTTTTTAAGTTTTGTAACCAAAGAACATTAAAGTTTCAAATCAGCATTTTTGTTTCAAATTTGTCCAATAAATCAGATCTATTATAACGTAGTTTTATTTTCTGTATTATTAGTACTACTACATATTTTATTTTCTATTTTCTTTGATTTATGCTCTGTTTAATCTCGACTCTTGAATTTTTTATCTCCATCAATCATATATTGCTAAATAATAAAATTAAAAGTGAAGAAATATGGGTTGTAATTAGGCTGCCTATTAGGAAAAGTATTTATATTTGCGACAGCACTTTGGTCAATATGGCTATCGCTATAGTAAGACGTGGAGGAAGCTGGCTGGCTACTGTAGAGTGGTTGAAATGTCTCGGCCAAGCGCGTTGCCGCGCATTATTATATATCCTTATTAGATATACAACTACTTGGGAGGCATCTCCAGAGAAGCTCGATGAGGAGGCACATTAAATGAAGCCTGCGGTAGCTAACCGGATTTGTTTCATGGCCACGTGTTTGTCTTTCTATAGCGACAGCTGTAATATATAAGGGCCCAGATAAGGCCCAAAATGCTACAATGTTCTAGCAGTTATCCTTTTACGCCCCCCCCCCCCCCCGTTTATTGATGGGCGATCCTCTTCTATAAGTTGTTCCATCTTTTTTTCCTTGAAGAAATACCCTTTATACCCATATGCCTCCCCCCTCGACCCATGAACCTGGCTACACCACTCCTTTCCGATGATCACTAGTTTTATTTTCGATATTTTCACATTTGCACTATACCATTAAATTTAAATGTATGGTTCAGAGATTTTTATTACTGAAACGTTCACCATTGTCACACATAACAAGAATCCTCGACTCCTGTATGTTAGGTTGATCTTAAAATAAAAATAACCGGTCAAGTCGAAGTCGACCTTGCGCAATTAGTGTTCCGTTCGTTGATTGCTGTTGAAGTAAAAATTTTTGTTACGAAGGCGTAAAATCAATGACTCCCCAAAACATCCCAAATGAGTTTTCAACGAAGTTTTTTTCCGATCTTGACTGAAAACTGATGACCTTGAATTTTTTTATATGCCAGATAAATTATTGAAGAGGATAATTTTTGTTCAATCTACACCCTGTGGAAAACATTGCAGAATTTTTTGATCAATACAACGGGGCAGCGATTTTGAGTAATTTTTTAAAATAATACAAAGAAAAGTGTGCGCAAGTATTACATTATATATATTTTTGAACTCGTGTTTTTACAAGCTTTCATTTGACATCCCACTCGATGACCTGGTAATTTTTTCTTTCATTCCGATTTCACCCCCAGAACTAACCCCTTAAGTCAAAATTTAACTTTCAAAACTACACGGCTCTAATGTGGCCATCAGTTCCTATATTAGTGCCAAATTTCAACTTTCTATGTCAAATAGTTTCGGAGAAAATAGGATGTGACAGACGGACAGACACCGAAGTGATCTTATAAGTGTTCCGTATGGAACACTAATAAGATTGTACGCTTAAGAAATTTGGCGACGTTACCTACGATGCGCTCGGGAGACGTGCTTTTTGTTTGACTTTGAACAGTCATAAAAAAATTAGGTTATCTGTCAAATGGAAGAGCAAAAGCAAATTACGTAAACAAGTTATTACTTATTAACATAATAATTGATTTTAAGTTAATATTACAGTAAACAATTTTCATATTAAGGGTAGTTTACCGTTTGCTCTGAGGGCATAAAAATTATATTCTTTTAGAATATTTCCTAAGCATACAATTCAAAGTTCCGCATCAAGTTGTGGGGTTTATATCCTACTAAAGTTAAAAGCATTAATCATATTTTTTCGCTAAAAACTATAAATGAATAACCGGTCAAGTGCAAGTTGAACTTGCGCAATTAGTGTTCCGTACGTTGATTGCTTTTAAAATAAAAAATGTAACGGAAGTATAAAATGATCAGTGACTTCACAAAACACACCCCAAATGAGTTTTCAACAAAGTTTGTTTCCAATCTTTACTGAAATCTGATGACCTTGAATTTTTTTTTAACTACCAGAAAAATTATTAAAGGTAATGCACTCGTGATAATTTTCGTTCAATCTACACCCCGTGGAGAATATTCCAGAATTTTTTCAAAATTTTTTGATAAGTACTTTTCGAGATAAGGCGGGGGACAGCGATTTTTCGCGATTTTTTAAAAATAATACAAAGAAAAGTGCTCGCAAGTATTACATTATATATACATTTTTTACTCGTGTTTTCACAAGCTTTCATTTGACACCACACTCGATGACCTAGTGAAAAAATTTTTTTTTCACTTCCGATTTCATCCCCCAAAACTAACCCCTTAAGTCAAAATTTAACTCTCAAAACTACATGGCTCTGATGAGGCCACCAGTTCCTATATTATTACCAAATTTCAACTTTCTATGTAAAATAGTTTCGGAGAAAATCAGGTGTGACAGACAGACAGACATCGAAGTGATCTTATAAGTGTTCCGTACGGAACACTAAAAATGGATCCAAACCAAATTCATAATTATGTTAAACAATAATTTCCATAAATTTCTTTCCTTTTTCAACAAAAAAATCGTGTTTTGTAGTTTTAACCTTAATAAACTATAAGCCTCACAATTTGATCTGAGTCCAATTTTGAACTTTTCTTTTGCTTAAAAGACATTTTAAAAATACATAACTTTTATTTTCTTAGAATATGCAAGCGGTTTACAAAAATTTTACTGGAAAAAGTAACGGTTTTGTGTTTTATCTTTCAATTTTCTCTAAAATATTGCTAAAAAACTGTATGTGCATAAATAGTAACTTAAAAAAATCCTAATAGCGCGGCTATTTTCTTAAATAAATAAACTTTGGAACATAGTTGATCGTCCTAATACCTATATGTACTAAGAGACGCAGAAAACATCCTTTCATATCAGTAAAATTTGGGTTGCTGAGATATAAATTATCGGCAGTCAAAGTAGCGTTCCTGATTATTTTAAAGGGGTTTAAAATAATCAGGAACCCTGATTTGAATTTATTTTACGAGAATTACGTAGAAACATAAATTTTCAACTTTGCCCCGTCATGGTTTACCAAACTCTTAATTATTATTGCTTACAGGAAACTGAATACCTGTTTACTTACATTTGATAAGTTTATGAGTATTCAGGATTAGGATGTTTTAAACCTCATTCTCTTGGAAGTTTAATTTTTGGCTAACAGATGCCACTAAGACATATCTATATCTATGACTTTTATAGGTTGTATGTATTTATCTAGAAAACAACTGCAAAGTTTTGTAGCTTTTTTTTATACAATAAAAATGTATTCCTCAAAAAATCACAGAATAGATAAACTAAAAAAGTCTAAAAAGGACAAAAAACTTTCAAAACTTATTAACAATTCTGATAGTGATACAGGAAATGAAAGCGAGCACGAACTTTTTTATTATATTGACGACCGAGTAAAATTAATGAAAGAAGTTTTAAAGATAATTAAACCGAAAAAAATTAAAAGTATGGCACCAGGTTGTATAAAGGTAAATTAATAGTTGTTTGTCAATAGCTAAGAGTCAAAAGTGCAGTGGATTAATCAGTATGTACTTTTTACATTATGCTGACCTTTGAAAATTCGTTTCTTTATGTTATATATCTACAGAACCACTGTTTGGTCCTGCCGAGCGATAGGTGTTACCACAATAACACTGGCATTGAGGAAGCGAAACAGTCACACTTTTTCAGTACACATATATTGAATATGATGTTGAGACTAGAAGGCTCAAAATGCTACTAACAACCAATAGTCTCATACAGGCAAAAAACCATAATCGATTCTGGAGTGTCATTTATTGTTCTTTTTCTTCCTTTTAACTTCCTTGGTTCAAGGGAAGGAAGTATTATACTCGTGAAAAAAAAAAATCACCAAGATTTTGATATTTCTTCATGTTCAGGATTCCTAGACCAGGAGAAATATATAGTTTCCCATCTCTAGCAGTCTGCCTATCTGTCGACATGGACAAATTAAAATATTAATATCAAATTTGGTACATCATAAGATATTGAAACATAAAGAGGACCCAAAGTTTTTGAGCAACATCGCTTCAGGCTTTTTGTTAAGACTATGGGCAAATTTTAAATATGATTATTTGTAGTGAAAGAAATAAAGAGTGCAGATTAGTAGGTTAGAAGTATTACTTCGTATATATCCTGTCTTTTTTTCAGTGTTCTTGAAATCAAGGAATCTGAGAAACATGTTATTTTTTGATTAGTGTCAGTTTTGTAAGAAGTAGCATGTAGCTGTTAATGTCAGGTTTAATTTGTAGATATCTCTGGGGCTCTTCATCAGTTAACTTTTTTTGTGATGAGTACTCAACCATAAAATTAATTGTGCTGCTTTTGTTATCTCCCAGGCAGAGGTGCTATACTATTTTGAGTTACATTTGTTTTATCATGGAGAGAAAACCAAAATGTTAGACTATAATTGGATAGACATTGTGGACATTGATGAGAGTAAGCAACTCTTCTGGATCACCATCACTTGACTGGGGCTTTTGATGTGGTAATTTCTAATGCAAAAGATGGCAGAATTCAGAATTTGAGGTGATATAGGACATTGGTCAATATCCTTTTTGAATAAATTCCAGATAGTGCTCTGAGTTGAAGAAGCTGTCTCTGGGGGTTATACTCTGCACTTTGGTGTACTTCAAGGAGGTTTACTATCTCCCATATGAGCGACACTTTTTATGAATATTTTAGAAGATTACCTCAAGCCTCTAAACTTTATTAGAAAGTTGAACAACACTCCAATATTGTGAGCAAAGAGTTTTCAGTTTCTTAAATTGTGAATAGATAAACAACTTACTTGGATATTTCATGTGGATTATGTAGTTGTTCATGTTAACTCTGCTTGTTTTGCAGTTCTCAATCTCAAGAACATACTTTCCACAGTACAATTTACAAGCAGTTTCTATACAGGTGAGAATGCACCATCTGCATTTTATGGGGTTGTACAGACAACCGGATCAGTTGTTCATATTACAGAAACGAGTAATTCACAAAATATTTTGTCCCTTCTGTTTATATCAAAAGGAATTTTAACTCTGCCAAATTTTGTGCTGTTTCAAACGATGTTTCTGAGGTAGTACACCTCTAAATTTAAAATTGTTAATAAGAACCACACCCATATCACAAAAATGAACTTGCATTATGAAAGTGTAGATTGAGTTTCTTTAGGAAGAGTCTAATAAACACAAACTTTGACTCACAAAAACCTTTTACAATATGAAGGATTAAAATGTAAAAGTTAGTTGTGGTATAATTTTAATAAATACATATCAATTTTTATTTTGATTATAATCTTTGACACTGTATATATTTACTTGATAAATCTTTTAAGAGAAAAAGTAAATAAATAGTAAAGTATTGAATTTTTATGCTTCAATTAATTTTTTTTTTTTAGTGAGAGTAAGTCAAATTAACTATTTATTTTAGAACTACTTGTTTGGAAAGAAAAAGAGTAAATTACTTTACTCATTTTTTAATGTAATTTTTGACATTTTCATTCTTGTTACTTTATTTTTTGTATTCCGTACAGAGCACTTATAAGATCACTTTGGTGTCTGTCTCACCCGATTTTCTCCAAAATGATTCAACATAGAAAGATAAATTTAGGCACTAATATAGGAATTGATGGGTCCATCAGAGTCGCGTAGTTTTGAACGTTAAATTTTGACTTAAGGGGTTAGTTTTGGGGAGTGAAATCGAAAGTAAAAAAAAAAAATTATCAGGTCATCAAGGGGGGTGTCAAATGAGAGCTTGTAAAAATATGAGTTCAAAAATATATATGATGTAATATTTGTGCACACTTTTCTTTGTATTATTTTTAAAAAATTACAAAAAAGTTGTCCCCCCTTATTTCGAAAAGTTCTGACGAAGAAATCTTGAAAAAATTCTGGAATATTCTTCACATGGTGTAAATTGAACGAAAATTATTATGAGTGCATTATCTGGAATATAAAAAAAACAAAAATTTCAATGTCATCAGTTTTCAACAAAGATCAAAAACTCATTTAGGGTAACAACATTTTTTATTTTAGGAGCAATCACCATATGGAACACTAATTGCGCAAGTCTGACTTGCACTTGGCCAGTTTTTTTATTTTATATTAGATTATTGTTGTAAATGTGTCTTATTGGAGAAATGTAATAATGTTAATAAAGTTTTAAATTAAATAATGCTAGATATATAAGGAAATTAAGCAAAACCAATGTGCTTAGTTTGATGAAAGCTATTGCATAGCAGTTTTTCTCTCTCAATATTAAATAAATAAATAATTTATTAACGGACCAGCCATTTACAGATAAAGGAAATAAAAATAAAAACATAACATTTACATGTTCCTAAAAACATAATAAGAGTTTCCTCATCCGAAGCACCATCACAAAACTTGTCTAGTTTTATTTTTTGTGGTTTAAATGTTATTATTAAATAAATCTATATTGGTGACTTTACTATTAGCATTAGCCATAGCACACGATCTAGTCAATGCTGATGATAAACCGTAATTTGTTCGGTGAAATGGTAAATGAAACAAATTTGTAGTGTTCTTTGAGGAGTATTAAATCCAATCCTCTCCAGAAGTTCTGGGTGGTCAATTTCAGAATTTAAAACTTCATGTAGTGTGCAGATATCGGTTATCCTTCTCCTGTCTTCAAGGCTAGGTAAATTTAACAAATTCACTATTTCCTCATATACAATATTTTCTACTGTTATTCCCATTTTATACCCTATGAATCTCAGGAACTTTTTTTGCACACGCTCAAATAAATCTACATATGTCTTGTAGCATGGTGACCATACTGGACAAGCATACTCTAGTACTGATCTGACAAATGAACAATACAAAACCTTAAAACAGTTAATATCGGTGAAGTTAGAGAACGATCTTTTAATAAAACCTAACATTTTCATAGCCTTATTTGTCATAAATTCAATGTGAAAATTAAAACTTACATTTTTATTGAAATACACCCCAAGATCCTTTATAACATCACTCCTCCTCACAATACCGCCATCAATTTTATAATTAAACATTAAAAAATTCTTCTTTCTATAAAATTGCATAACGACATTTCTCTATATTACGAATCATATTATTTAATTGACATCAATCCTTTAAACTTTTTAAATCTAGTTGCAATTTATAACAATCTTCCATTGATTCCACTATTTTATATATCTTTAAATCATCTGCATATAACAAAAATTTTGAATGTTTTAAAAAGTCTGAAATATCATTGACGAATATGTTAAAAAGGAGTAGGGATAGGTGAGAACCCTGTGGAACACCAGATGTGACTATGATTTCATCTGATATAAAACCCTTAATCTTTACAATCTGCTTACGATCAGAAAGATAACTTCTGAACCATCTCAGTAAGTCACCGAAAATGCCCGAATGCTCAAGTTTATAAATTAGTAGATTATGGTATACTTTATCAAATGCATTTGAGAAATCTGTGTAGATTACATCTACTTGTTTGGTGGTTTCCAAAGCGTTCCTAAGCTCATTTTCGTAGACTAGTAGATTGGTAACAGTGGAATGCCCCCATATAAACCCATGTTGACAATCGCTTAATATATGCTGGAAATGGGGCTTTACCTTTGAGTCAACAACTGATTCAAAATATTGAATTGAATAAATAAATATGCTAAGCAAATTCTTGGTAATGTGTAGTGATAAACGTAGTATCACCGTTTATCACTACGGCTAGGGTTGTAAAAACCAAGGAAGCTAAAAATACTATTTTATAGATCCAAAACGTTGAGACTTTGGAGTCTTTGGCACAATGATACCACACAACACTTACACTACTACCCCAAATACATTATTTTTGCATTCAACGCGCGTTTCGCTAATCGTGTTAGCATCACCAGAAGCAATGATTTTCTGAGTTGTATATCAAAATAGTTTTTGTCTTTTCTAGAATATGCATATTGAAGAAATCAACTCTATGCTTCTAGAAGAATTATTGGGTATATCAAAAAAGAGACTTAAGTATATATTTGAAGGAAAGAATCTCGATGAGGAGAGTAGTACTGATGATGATCAACCAATTGATGTGATATCACTTGATGATATTAGTGATGATGATTTTGTGATAATTTCAGGTAAATGAGTAACTATAGCATATGAGGAATAATATTTAAATATGAGTACTTGGGTACCTTTAAAAAATGATCTTTTAAAAATGCTTTAGTTATATTCACTTTCCAGTTAATATGTAATTTTAATCATAAGGTACTAATGTGCCATGTTGAGTGGTAAACAAGTAGTTTGGGGATTGGAAAAGGTGTATTTCAATTGAAGCTACTCGTTAGTTTCTTGTTAATATAGAAATTTTATGATTCCCGTGACCAGCTCTAAAGTTACTATTTAAGCACTAGCTCCCCTTTACTACAGTATTCTAGTGATTTTCTTTAATACGGTTGTAAGTAAATTAATTTAAGCAACACTAATTCTATAAGCTAAATTGTACTTTGTCAAAATTTTGTATAACACAGTGAATTTTATCAACTCATTCTGTAACTAAATAGTAATATTTTTTGTGTTGTGAATGAAAAGAATAAAAATGAAGAAGTGTTAATTTTAAAAAAGTATATGATTTTCAGATGAAGAAATAGATATAAATAGCAAGAAGAAAAAACGCAAAAAAATTAAAGAAGAACCAAGGGAAAAATCAAAGAAAATAAAAAAAGAAAAACCTGATAAAGAGACAGTTAAAGAAAAAGAAAAAAACAAAGATAAAGAAAGAGACTTAGGAAAAAATAAAGAAACATTTAAAGAAAAAGAACCAATGGGTGAAGAAAATTTAATGAGTGTATTAGAACTACTAGAGCTTCAAGCTAGGGCAAGAGCTATAAGATCCCAACTAGAATTGGAAAGTAAAAGAAAAATGGAGGAACAGGAAAGGTTAGCAAAGGAGAAAGCTGCAAAAACTCAGGAAAATGGACAGGATGATGATGAAGAAGTAATTATAGAAGTTCCAAAAGAAGTTGAAATTGTTATTACATCAAGTGATTCTGAAAATGAGGAAGGTAAACAAATGGTTAAAAGTAAAGGTATATATTTTAATTAGTTAAAGTTAGAAAAAGATAACTCTAAGAATGAAGATTTAATAATTATTTTTTTTGTTTTAAGTGGGACTCCAGTTTGTATACAAACATTATTTATTTTAGCCAGTACAAGTAAAGAAAACATCTCTACATCAAATGGAACTAGTTCAATTACTGTATCCGATAACATAAATGAAAACATAAATAGTTTAACCACTGGTCACATTAGTAACAAGGGAACAACAAGCAATCAAAAATCGTTGGACATAAACAATGCTAATAAAGAAAAAAAGGCAAAAGATGGCAAGGAACAGAAAAAAGATAGTCATAGTGACATGGGGGAAGGAGAGGTATCAGATAGTGAAAGTCAATATAAAAAAAAGTCAGTTGGAGCAGGTAACATTTCATCTATATCAGTCCCACTTAATAGTGAAAAGCAGTTGGCGGAAAATGCTGAAGAAAACAAGGAAATAAATAAAAAGTCAGCTAGCAGCAATTTTGAATCGGAGAGCAGTGATAGCAGTGATAATTTACAAGTAAGCATACTTTTGGCATAATACTAACTGAAAA
The DNA here is from genome assembly GCA_019049505.1 of Pachyrhynchus sulphureomaculatus. Taxonomy (NCBI): domain Eukaryota; kingdom Metazoa; phylum Arthropoda; class Insecta; order Coleoptera; family Curculionidae; genus Pachyrhynchus; species Pachyrhynchus sulphureomaculatus. The sequence goes on along the minus strand of CM032454.1, from coordinate 171,686,472 downwards.
TGAGCTGATTAAATTGCTTGACCAATCAACCTGTATAACTTAACTCATTTTTAAGAAGATCAGCCCCTATTTAAGCCCATTTGACGTGAATAAATCAAATAAAGTAATCAAAAGTTAACAATCTATGATGTGCAACTTGTAAAATTAATTTTAAGCCTTGTTGTAATTAAAATTACACTGTAACCAAGTTTCTAAACTACCTACTAAATATCTTTACTTATAACAAAATTATAGATTAGAGCTCTTAAAAGTGTTCAGGTTCTACATAATAGATTGCTTCACATGAAAATAAGACACAGTTTTTACGCAGTTGAAGAATTAAGGTATGTTAGAACTAACTTAACTATGAGAAACTATATTATAAAAATATTATAGTTTCTCATTTTAAAAGTCTAGCTCCCTATAATTTTGTCAAATATTTAAACTATAATAAAAGTAAAAAATATATTATTACATACTTTCCATAAAACCAATTGATAGTTGTATTCTTAGCATATGTATTCAATTGCACACGACCCAAATGCAACAATATACAAAATAAATAAAATATTTCAAACAAACTCTCAAGCAAAATATGGTAACAGGTTTGATAAAATTGAAACCAACGATGCCAACACTTTAAAATAAAACTTGACATATACTAAAAGAAATTCCCATTGTCAGTTTATTCTTTTATAGGTAGTGATGTTAAGAGAAAGAAGGAAGACGAGAACTTTTGAAAAGCAAGCTACAAGTACAAATAAGGGTATTACAGAAAGAGTGGAATCTGAGAATAATTCACTGGAAACTAATGAAAAAGCAAACAGCAATGATTATAATAACGATAAAACTCCTAAGGAAAATGTATCTGATGATAAAACTACTGAAGCTAATAAACAAACAGAAGAGAATTCTTATCAAAATGAAGATGATACAGTAAAAAGTTTTGAAACTGATAGTCAAAATGCAGCTACAGAAGCCAAACAATCTCAAAATGAAAATGATGATTCCCGACCGAGCGGAAGTAAAATTGAAAAAGCTATTGTGGAATTTATGAAAACCCAGCCACCATCTCCAGATAAAAATGAAAAAGACATGCCGTTAGAAGAAGAAGAACAAGCAAAAAAGAAGGAAGACAAGGCTAAACAGATGAAGGAAAAACGACTAAAAAATTTGAAGAATAAGTTACAAAGTTACAAAAAAGATGTAGAGGTGGAAATTAGTGGTGTTACAATTTTGGAAAATATTGTTATTAAACCTAAGGTTATCGATAGTAGTAAAGAGAAAAATAGAGTATTAGATGACTATGATGATTTGGTGATCAACGTTAATCAAGATGATCTGGATTGTATTGTATGTGATTAGTATTAACATGTTTCAATGAACGTTTAAGGATATATTTTATGGTTATTTATTGAAATAAATATTTATTGTTTGATGTTCAACAAATTGAAATTTTTTAAAAGTTAAAAAGTTTTTCCTCATGTTAAAATGAAAAAAACTTAACAAAATGTGTCTACAGGCAGAATTGCATATTTCCAAATTTTAAAACGAAAGCCTCGTCAGTAGCTTGTCGTGACTGTAAGAGTGGAGGGGACGACTGGATTTTGTCAGAGATTAATTAAAAAAAAAAAAAAAATCAGAATTAATATCTGGCAGCTATGAAATAATGTTACACACATTTATTATATTACTATTCACAAAGAAATGCGAAAGTTGTTTTTCTAGTAATGAATCTGGGTTTATTATTTTAAGCAAAAAACAATTCGAAAGACTTAGAGTTACTGCAGCTTCTTGGCTTATTATGCTATCCTCTTTTGGTTATATGAGTGTCATTTTCTGAAAAAGGTTTGTTAGCTTATTTCCAAGCTCTCCATGTGCTAATTTATCGCCACAGTGCAGATTTGCGGACCGTTTATGTCTCTTCCGACTTAAAGTGGCACATTTATATAGGATGTGCATAGAGTTGTCTTCATCTTCACCACATAGTCTGCATCTCGTGACACCATTATGGATAACCATTTTCTGTAAATATTTCCTCAGGCGAGGGTGACGGTGGCCGGTGATCAATCACACCACTAATTTAGTCCGGACCCTTGTTAAACAAAGGACGTCACTTGTTAGTTTCTTTGAGGGGCCACCAATTACGTTCCTCGCATGCCTTTGGCCAGATGTTGCGAGCCAACGATTGAGATGTTACTGATATGGTCATCTGTTGATTGTGGATTTTACTACCTGATTTGGTATACCAAACGCTGATTCTGGATCCCTGTATGATTTTATAGGTCCGAATCTTGTTATTACGTCCGCTTTTTCATTACCTTTTATCTCCGAAAGTCCTGGAATCCATAGTAGTTTAACTGTTGTTTCTGGAGGACATTTCTAACAGGTTATGTTTACACTATCGTAATTTTGGAGTTGGCCTGATAGGCATCTAAAGCCTTTAGCTCAGCTTGATTGCCTGAGAGAATATATATTTCTTGGTTGCGGTAGTCTCGTCTCATATTCTCGTTCATTAGATCCATAACTCTTCTGTGCCAGAATTGTCCAGGTTGTTGTTCCCATTTTTCATTTGTTCTCGTCCAATTTTGATAGTCTCACTTTACATATATATATATATATATATATATATATATATATATATATATATATATATATATATATATATATATAAGAATTTCTGTAAATTTTTGGTATGTTAATGATTCAAAAAAGAAAGAAATTTTTGTTGAAAGTGACACTCATTAGACTCTATTTAAATCGTTCCTTGGACCTCCAGAAACAATTATTCACAGCTGAACACGGCTTTTAGGAGAACCTTTTTTTTACAGCTCAATATGCAAATTTTTGCGGAAAAATGGAAAAACTCGCTAAATCGCCGTAAAAAAAGCGTCAACAATCAATATATAATGTACCGTATTATAAGTTTATCGATGCAATTTATTGAAATTATTCATCGTGAATCCTGATAACATTTTCCTCTTTTATGTAATGGCCATTTTTGCCCATTCTATATCTTTTAGTCAAATTAACGTCCAGGTACACTTTTCTTATGTTCTTTGACCTGCTGACTTCGAATTTTTATGTACCTTGTTGATATTATGATATTGTTTCCAAGTTCAGATATATATATATATATATATATATATATATATATATATATATATATATATATATATATATATATATATACGAGGCTGGTTTGAAAAGTCCGTGCAAAGTCCGAGAGATGGCACCACCGGCGCGTATCGAGGTCATATTTAGTTAGTAGCATCTCTTGAATGAACGCACACCAAGTTTTTCAGCCATATTGGTCTATTTCTTTGTGTTTGGCATTCGTGTGAATCAAGGAAGTCGAGTGATTTTCAAGAAATGGACGAAAAAGAATTTCGTATGGTGATTAAACATTACTTTATGAAAGGCAAAAACGCCTCAGGAGACTAAAGAGAAGCTTGATAAACATTATGGTGACTCTGCACCTTCGATTAGAACAGTTTATAAGTGGTTTCAAAATTTTCGGACTGGCCATATGGGCGCAAGTGACGCTGAACGTTCTGGACGGCCTGTGGGAGGTTACGACTCCAGAAATCATTGATCAAATCCATGATATGGTGATGGATGACAGAAGAGTTAAGGTGCGTGAGATTGCTAGTGTTGTGGGCATCTCGACTGAACGGGTACATAATATTTTGCATAAACATTTGGACATGAGAAAGCTATCCGCAAGATAGGTGCTGCGATTGCTCACGCTTGACCAAAAAGGGAATCGTGTGAAGTGTTTGCAAGGATGGTTTGCAGCTTTTCCAGAAGAATCCGGAGGACTTTAAGCGTCGTTTCGTCACTGTGGATGAAACATGGATACATTACTATACTCCTGAGACCAAACAACAATCTAAACAATGGGTTACCAAGGGGGATCTGCACCAAAAAAGGCGAAGACCGTTCCTTCGGCCGGAAAGGTTATGGCGACTGTCTTTTGGGATTCGCAAGGGATAATCCTCATCGAGTATCTGGAAAAGGGTAAAACTATTACAGGTGAATATTATTCATCGTTATTGGACCGTTTGAAAACCGAGAGCTGCAAGAAAAACGCCCGCGATTGACCCACAAGGAAGTCCTTTTCCATCACGACAACGCACCAGCACACACCTCAGCAGTTGTGGTCGCAAAATTAATGGAAATAGGATTCCAACTCGTTTCACATCCCCCCCTATTCTCCAGACTTGGCTCCCTCGGACTACTATTTGTTCCCCAGTTTGAAGAAATGGCTGGCGGGACAAAGATTTTATTCAAACAAGGAGGTGATTTGCAGACACTAATGGATATTTTTGCAGACTTGGGACAAATCCTATTATTCGGAAGGGATCAACAAACTAGAACATCGTTGGACGAAGTGTATAAGCCTAAAAGGAGACTATGTCGAAAAATAAAAAAGGTTTACCCCAAACACATAAGTAGTTTTTATTTTTGCACGGACTTTTCAAACCAGCCTCGTATATATAACACATGGGCTGAAAAGTCCCGGGCCTAACAAAGAAAACACGGTTTTTTTGGTTCAAAATTAGCTTTATTCATCAACGTAATCTCCATCAAGAGCAACGCAATCATTCCAGCGCCGCTCTAACAATGGCCAAACACTGCTCAGAATCATCAACAC
>CM032454.1:171663391-171681736 GCA_019049505.1 Pachyrhynchus sulphureomaculatus | reverse complement strand
TTTTCTAAATCTTCCTTAATACATTCTCTATATCTGTCGAGAGCTATTTTTTTTTTTATATTTCATTTTATACATTTTTTATAAACCATAACTAATGTTTAATCTTCAAAATTTCATAAAAGGTGTATTTTTTCGAAATCAAAATATTTGGCTCGACAGGCTATAACAAAAATATTACTGTACAGGAATCTTTTTGAATTTTTCAGATCCATCGACTTATATCAAAGAAATCACGCAGACCGTGAAGCTGCGTTTTTTCAACAGTGGCCTAAAAATCTGAATTAACACCTATAATTTACGATAAAATTTTGTTCTTACTCTGTGTTCTTAGGATAGGACTATACATTTTCAGAGCATATACTCGCACGTGTTTCAACATGCATACTGATGGATTATCTGGCGTTCTAATATTAAATAGTTGTTTATCAAAAAGGTTATATACTATAATATTAACTTAAGGGGATATACCTACTCATCTGGGTAAAAAAATTCGATTTTTGAATTTTTACATTTTCTTTTAGTATGATATCTTAAGAATATTTTTTATAATTCGTGAAGTTATAGCAGTTTAAAAGAAGTGCCGTTACGTAGATTTTTCAGAGCAGATAGCAAGCAGCTGCTCTCGGGTCGGCCTTTGCCGACCTTAACTCGATTTTAATGTATTTTAAACTTTTTTTTTATAATATAACAGAGAGATTTTTGAATTGTCCTTAGAGGGGACAAGACATTCACATCTGCTATTCTAATGTTCTATATTCCAAACTAGGAGTTTGTTAAGTACCGTTGTACAGTTATTAAAGTTTGTATTTTAATTGGCTTTGTTAAACATAATGACAGCTAGGGGAGTTCGTTCTGGCCGAAATGCACACGACTAGACAGCTAAAATGGACGGAGAACGAGTTAACCTGGCCGACGAGTGACAATTTCTACAAGTTAAGAAGAAGCTAGAATGTGTCATAGACAAGAACAAATTACTATTCTAGAAGCCCAAATAGCTGATGAAGATTCAGCATATGACCCCGGAGTCGATGATTCATTTACAGGCAAAAATTTATTTTTGTATTACTGTTTTTTAACCTTTTCAAACCTAAAACTTTAAACGGTTTTTCTCGAAGCTACTTTTCCTTGAAAACTGCTTAGCGGTGTGCAAGCTATCTCAAGAATCACTGAATCGATTTTGATGAAATTTGGTACATATTTTCTCTATACATGTTGTTTTTACTTATTATCACCGTATATGGGCCTTACACCCCTAAAGGGGTAGAAAGGCATAAGGATTAAGTAAGTAAGTATTTTCTCTATACATATAGCTTGCCTTTGAACGAAGGGATTTTGATTTTATCAAGAACTTTATTCTTAATTAGAAAAAATTTAAAACGCGGTAACGTCATTTTTTCGCTTTTTTGTTTAAACCAATGTCATTTTAATGAAAAGTTTTTTTATTTTTAAATCCTTCGTTCAAAGACGAGATTAATCCTCTAGTAAACTAATTTTTGATTTCAGCTGATACAGCTTGCAGTAATCGTGCACATCGTAATGCTCTTTAAAAAAAAGGGGTCGCAGGGAACGGGTTTAGTGCTGCCATTTTTTTTTTTAAATTAAAATTTGACAAGTTTCATTTTAAGCTATATTATTATATAACATATGATTTATATAATGAATAGTTTCGCTAAAAAAATTCTTAAAAACACGTTTTTTTCCGGCTGCATGACTAGGTACATCCTCTTAATGAATTTTCTTTTTATTTTCCCCCTTTTTCTCTTCATCTATTCCATATGCTTCAAGAGTTGTTTTTATCCCGATTTTAGAGCGAAAAGTTTACTAATAAAGCTAACTGGTTTGGCATGATTTCCACAGAGGTGATGTAAGGTTTCCGCGGCAGCATTAGAGCGGAGACTCAACTTCTCCGCTGTGGAAATTGTGTGAAAAAGTACTACGATCTAAGCTTGTTTCATACAACTGCGAATCGTGATTAACACTTTTCTCGCACATGTATCAAAAACGAAGCCATACAAAACAAAGTTCATTACCACGTACCAAAATATATGGATCTAGTGTATTTTTCGACGCCGAGTTCAAATCCTTAGTTATAAAAAAAAAGATTTATCGTGTTATTAGGGCATTACCCCTATAGAGTGTAAAAACCACCCCCACTTAAGGATGTATCTCATAAGTTTCAATAACGACGAAAGAAATTTAAGCTTTTGTAGTTTTAGGCAGGGCGAACAAATATGGAGTAGATTCGCTTGAATCACCGATATACGACTATAACTACCCTTAGAGGGTGGTAGAAATTACCCTACGCATTAATGATGCACATGGATGTTATTGAAATTCGGAAAGGATCAAGTACCATGATCTCATCGTGCCATACATTCAAGACAACTAAATCGCTTTCCTAATAAGGTCGAAAATCATCCTTAGGAGGGGGAAACTACCCCCTGGGATTGATGGATACTGGAAGTTCTACCATCTGAGAAAAAAAATACAGGCTTTCGTAGTCTCAAGCAGGATGGACAAATACAGCCTGTATGCTGGAACTTCTAAGATTATCTAGATCTAAGAAACTTTAGTTTTACTCCCCCCATTTCAAGTTTTTGGCCAAAAAAAAAATGACACGATAAATCTTTTTTTTTTAACTACGGATTCGAATTCAGCATCAAAAAATACACTAGATCCATATATTTTGGTTCGTGGTGATGAACTTTTTTTGTGGGGCTGTGTAATTTGTCGTTTTGTAATATTTTGTTAGTACTATACTTCAATTACATCTGCATAGGCCTAAAGCCACGTTACAAATTTATGGGGAGTAGGTAAAACGTTAAAGGTGTTGCTTTGTTACCATAAAGTTGACAAAAAAAAAAATGACGTAAACTTTTCTGTTTTAATTTGTATTACCCATCAAATGCAAACAATTATAATAATCTGTACATATTTACAGATTGACAACGGTGATAGATGACAAATTGGAATGAATGGATAAAGATAAATTTGTTATGGTTTTAAATTTTACTTATTTTCAATTAAATAAATTAGTAAATAGTACACGATATATTGATTAATTATTGAATAGAAATCATCTTTATCAGTAATTGGTTTAATTATACTACATATACAGCAAGATTTATGTTTTATCAAATATCAACATAGATTACTATTGACAGCAAATAAAGGTGTTTCGTAAACGATATTATTATCCTCGGCGTCATAATTCGATGGATTTAGACGGGAAAATGAAATTTGGTGTGGTACGATAATTAACGAAGACCGCATTGGAGATGAATCACTCGTGGTTTCACAGAATAATATTTAATATTTTAATTATACCAAGCTTTTTAACTACTTTCATGTAACTTTTTCTATGCTAAATATCAATAGGATGATTCGTTCAGATAATCATTAGATTTTTCAAGATAAAGTTCTGTAGTGTAGCCTAAAAAAAATTTAACTTTGTAATTTTAAGAAGCAGTCTAACATGCTTCAAATATTAACAAAAGAAACGGTTTTTCTCACAATAGGCTCAATAGTGTAGGTACAAAAAACCGGTCAAGTGCAAGTTGAACTTGCACAATTACTGTTCGGTACGTTGATTGCTTTTAAAATAAAAAAAATTTACGGTGTACGGTGGTATAAAAGGATCAGTGACTGCACAAAACACACCCCAAAGGCGTTTTCAACAAAGTTTATTTCCAGTCTTTACTGAATACTGATGACCTTGAAATTTTTGTTTTTTTTTTATATACCAAATAATTTATTAAAGGTAATGCACTCATGATAATTTTCGTTCGATCTACACCTCGTGGAGAATATTCCAGAATTTTTTCAAAATTTTTTGATCAGTACTTTTCGAGATAAGGGGGGGACAGCGATTTTTCGTGATTTTTTAAAAATAATAAAAAGAAAAATGAGCCTAAGTATTACATTATATATATATTTTTTGCTCGTGTTTTCACAAGCTTTCATTTGACACCACGCTCGATGACCTAGTAAAAAATTTTTTTTCTCACTTTCGATTTCACCACCCAAAACTAACCCCTTAAGTCAAAATTTAACTTTCAAAACTACACGGCTCTGATGAGGTCATCAATTCCTATATTATTACCAAATTTCAACTTTCTATGACAAATAGTTTCGGAGAAAATCGGGGGTGTGACAGACAGGCAAGCAGACACCGAACTCATCTTATAAGTGTTTCCGTACGGAACACTAAAAAAATACCTGTTTACTACTATGTTAAAGTATTTGTGTTTTAGGTTGGTAGAACTACGAGGGTAAAATAAAATATAAACTGGATTTTTTTAAAAATTATTTTTACAATAATGAAAAAATAAAAAAAAAGCTTTATTTTTCTACATAGTCTCCCCTATTCAAAACCCCTTTTTCCCATCGAAAAGGGAGTTTATTCATACCGTCATCGTAAAATGAAGCAGGTCGCGTCAGGCGCCAATTACGCACGCTTGCCTCCCAACGCTTCTTTCAAAGGCCCAAACAAATAAGAGTCGCAAGGTGACAAATCCGGACTGTCGGGCGCGTGTTGCCAGTATTTTGTTGCAATTTTTATTGAGTCAATGCAGCTGTGTGGAGCCGAGCGTTGTCGTGAGTAGCAGTCCACACTTAGAATAAGCGAGTCTAAATTGATCGAGGAGTTGGCAGTAGTAGGCAGCGTTAATGGTACGTGGAGAAAATCAATGAGTAATATGGCGGCGAGAATGACTCAGATTTTCCGCAGTTTTCCGGTCAGAGGAAAATATCTTGTGCCATTCATAGATTTGGGTTTTCGAAAGCGTCTTTTTACCGAACTGCTTCGTCAGTCTTTGCAAAATTTCAAAAGGTTTTAAACTTGATAATAATGCGTTCCTCCATCGATGCTGTTACCTCCTGCTCTGACATGACGCTACTGACGACAGAATCAATCGAGAGAGAGTCGATGGAGTGGTTATCTCCTACTCGTGACACACCTACTTAACTAATAATGGGAGGGCGAGGCGATCGGATAACCTCACGGGAGTGGAGATAAGAATTCCGGTTTTATATTTGATTTACCCTGGTATTATTAATATCTGACAAAAATTTTCAAGACATTAGGTTAGAAATAAAAGCATGGTTTGTTATTGTGAAAATTTTTTGTTGGTGATTTTCAAAATGGATAAATTTATTGAGCATAGAACTGTCATTTAATCTTGTCTTAAAAAGGTACCTACACGTTTAAAATGTTAAAAAAGTGTTATGGTGATGAATGTTTAGCTAGATAAAAGTTTCCAAGTGGTACAAATCGTTTAAAGAGGGTAAAAAAGCAGCTGAAGACGAGTCATGTTCAGGAAGATCATCTACCACAACTACAGACGAAAACATCAACAAAATTAAGGATCTTGTATCTTATAATCGCTATTTAAGTATTAGACAACTTGTAGATATTACTGAAGAACCATTTGGGCTTGTTTCTGATCTTTTTTCAAAACAACTAAATTTTCTACATCGTCATGTTGATGTCACTAAAGAGATACTTCTTTAGATGATTCTACTTTGACACGCACAGTTACTGGTGATGAGATGTGGATCTGTTTACATGACACAGAAACAACACAACGAATTAAGTGAGTATCATACAAAACATGAATTTACACTGAAAAAACCGTCTCAAAGTTGGTTAAAATAAAATGTCATGGGTTGATTACCGTGGTATTGTACACAAAGAGTTCCTTCCAACTGGTCAAACAATTACTAAGGGGTATTATTTCAGTCTTATGCATAATTTATGTGAGCCAATTCATAAAAAATGGCCTGAATTGTACCAGAATATTTCATGGATTCTGCATTACAATAAAGCATTATCGCACAATGCTATAATTACACAGGTATACAAAAAAAATCTCTGTCTTTTAAGTGAGGCACGTGTTTTCTTAAATATTTTTTTATGCTGGATCCAAAAAATCATAAAAAAAGACATCCACCGTGAGGTTCTTTCAGAGAACAAACTTAAAGTTGCTAGAAAACTATTAAACTGAAAAAAATACATTTTAATAAATAATGTAAAACTGTATAATCATTAAAATTATGGAATAAAATGTTCTGAATCTACATTTATCATAAAAAATATTAGGTTTTAGTGTTCACGTTTAACAAAAACACGCATACACCACCTTTAACTAAACTACGTAGCAAAATGCTGTTTAAAATAAATATGTACAAAAAATGGTTTTTCATTTTTTTGAAGTTCTTAATTAAAATCACGTCGAGGTGTCCGCAATCCTCGGGGATGGGGATAGTGATACTTAGTAGAAAAGATTTTACAAATGTAATACTCATACTAACTTACTCAATCATTTGCCTACTCACTCACTCGCTCATATTCCTCTATATTCACTCAATCAATCAATCTATCCACAAAATTGACTTCTAAAACTCTAAGGGTTATACATTATAATGCATTTTGCAATCTTTTGTTCCTAAATAATAAACGTATATTTTTTTCAATACTAAATATTATTCCTTATGTTCTGAAACTTAAAAAACTACTAGAAATGATAGTTTTGTCCTAAATAAACTACTTGTTTAGCTGTTGCATTTATTTACTTAAAAAAGCATTTTACCAACCACATAGCACCCTTGTTGAGTTTTTTGTTGAAAGTGAACATAAAACTTTATTTTTTGATATCAAGTCTGGATTAAGAACTTCAAAAAACACTGTAAATAATAGTTTTTTTCAATATTAATAAAAATTAAAAACGATTTTTTAATTTAGCGGTTGTACATATTTATTTTGAACATTTTGCTACGTAGCTTAGTTAAAGGTAGTGTATGCGTGTTTTTTATTCAACATGAACCTTAAATTCTAATATTTTTAAGTTTTTATGATAAATGTAGATCCAGAACATTTAAAGATGTTCGAAATAATAGTTTTATTTCATAATTTTAATGATTATACAGTTTTACATTATTTATTAAAATGTATTTTTTTCAATTTAATAGTTTTCTGGCAACTTTAAGTGCGTTTTCTGAAGAAACGTCAGGGTGGGTGTTTTTTTATGATTTTTTGGATTCAGCATAAAACATTACTTAAGAAAATACGTGTCTCACTTTAAAGACAGAGATTTTTTTTGTATTCCTGTGTTATTCGCAACTATGTAAGTAGACATGAAACGATGACTGTTTCATAAGCAACATATTTACCGGATATGACCACATAAATTTTTCTGTTCTCTAAGCTGAAATTACCATTTCATGAACACCACTTTGAAAGAGTATTCGCTGGCTGCCTTAAAAGCAATACTGAAAATCTCATATAGCCGTTTTGAAGATTGGAAAAAAACGTTGACATAAGTATGTTGCAGTGGGAGGAGGTTACTTTGAAGGCGATTAAATTGATCTGGATAAATAAATTAATAGTTTGTGCTGTATTTACTTAAAGGCAACTTGTATATCCAAAACCTATATCATGACAATATACTTACTTGAATTGAAGTTAATATAGCTGACACATCATACGTGGGGCTCCACCTATTTTGTAAAATATCTAAACATATACCACCGTCCGCGTATACGTTCGGGTGGAACATGTGACTAACGAAGCGCACCGTAGGCGGCTTATTTGGGTATTCTTCTGTAAATTCAATAGTTAATTTAAAGGTACCATCTTCGAATGGGGTGTCATGTGGGCCGAAGATCACTGCATTCCAGATCATAATATTGTTGTCTGTAGGGGCTCCGCTAACTCCAGTAGGTGGGTCTTCTTGTAATCTAAAAAAGTAGACAACAGGCGTTTACAGATTAAAGGATAAAAATGAGAATTACAATCTCTATTTTATTATAAATGGTGTTCTACAGTACTTTTTTTGTTTAGCACCATAAATAAATCTTCGAGCTCTCTCTTATTTAATATAAATAAGGGAGTCGAGAAAGATGACTACTTGAAGTGAAGTCAATTAAAGATATCGGGGTTTTAATTCTAAACATCACGGAAAAGCGTCGTCAATGTCCTTTAACGTGTTTTGGGAATATTCTGCTCATTTATCTTATGAGAACCGTCTTTTCTGATTTGGAAATTTGAAACCCTAGCATTTAGTAGCGTGAATGTTTTCGTCTAAAAATTTGGTGTCGATCAACATTTTGACAAAATTGTATTCAATGTTGTGGAAATACTTAATTAATTTTTGCCGACACAAAATGAGCATTTAATTCATTACAGACCATTGTTTCAGTATTATCATTATTTTATATTTTTGATAAAAATGAGAAATTGAAAAATATTTTAGCTATAAAATTATAGTTGTAACATAAATTGTTTCAGGTAAAATAAGATTCTTAAGGTATTTCTTACTAGAAGACAGAGAGATTATTATGTTAGAGAAAAACGAGTAATAATTTGGTTTTCAGGGTATAATGAATGTGGGAACGTAGCTTCTCGCTTGCTTCCCGCCGCTCGCGCATGATATACAATAAAAATTATGTATAATTAATTAAAACGATACTTTGCATTATTTATTAAAAATATATTAATTATTAAGTATTGAAAACCGAATTAGTACAATGCATGTATGTGATTCAAAATTTGAAATAACGCCCGTGTCCGCGTGAGCAGTCTTCTTCGAGCTACGTTGCCACAGGAAAATTTCACTTCATAAAATACATTAAAAAGTAGTATTTATCTAATATTTTTGCAACAACTAGGAGGTAAAGTGCCTTCATATTTTAACAAACGAAAGCAAAGAAATTTTTATGTATATATTTTTTTGTGACTTTTTACTTTTTAATGCATATACACAACAAAAATTGTAAAAAACGCATTCTTTTGATCGAAGAAAAAGTATGGATCCTTATCTTTTACGTTTTAAATATCTGAAACTTTTATAATTAATTAAGGCAATACGGCGTGGTAAACCATCTTTATATTGAAGCAGTGAATGCTTAATGCTAAAATCTATTATTTCTCAAAATTTCAAGCAGTAACTACTTTTAACAGTTACTCGTAAAAAATACCTTAAGTCTAATTTTTAAAATGCTTATCTGTTTACAATTTTGAAGTAAAAAAATTAAAACATCCTTTCTACATTAAATATCTCAAAAAAAGAGGCAGGGAATTACCTATTTATATACACCTAATGTAAATACTAAAAAATCGTAAAAATCACTAATAATATATTACTACTATCGATACTTATTCGTATAACTAAATCACATTTTTATGTTTCCAAAAACATCATCTTGGCTAATAATCCTGATCCGCGATCATTGAGAAAATAAAAATGTCAGTATGGGAGTTTATAATTAAGAAAAAACCGGTCAAGTGCAAGTTGAACTTGCACAATTAGTGTTCCGTACGTTGATTGTTTTTAAAATAAAAATTTTTGTTAGGGTGGTATAAAATGATCAGTGACTTCACAAAACACACCCCAAATGAGTTTTCAACAAAGTTTGTTCCCAATCTTTACTGAAAACTGGTGAACTTGAATTTTTTTTTTTTTTATATACCAAATAAATTATTAAAGGTAATGCACTCGTGATAATTTTCGTTCAATCTATACCCCGTATTCCAGAATTTTTTCAAAATTTTTTGATCAGTACTTTTCGAGATAAGGTAGGGGACAGCGATTTTTTAAAAGTAATACGAAGAAAAGTGAGCGCAAGTATTACATTACATATATATTTTTTACTCGTGTTTTCACAAGCTTTCATTTGACACCACACTCGATGACCTAGTAAAAAAAAAATGTTTTCACTTCCGATTTCAACCCTCAAAACGAACCCCTTAAGTCAAAATTTATGTTACGGTGGTATAAAATGATCAGTGACTTCACAAAACACACCCAAATGAGTTTTCAACAAAGTTTGTTTCCAATCTTTACTGAAATCTGATGACCTTGAAATTTTTGTTTTTTTTATATACCATATAAATTATTAAAGGTAATGCACTCGTGATAATTTTCGTTCAATCTACACCCCGTGGAGAATATTCCAGAATTTTTTTTCGAAATTTTTTGATAAGTACTTTTCGAGATAAGGCCCGGGACAGCGATTTTTTCGCGAATTTTTAAAAATAATACAAAGAAAAGTGCGCGCAAGTATAATATTATATATATATTTTTTACTCGTGTTTTCACAAGCTTTCATTTGACACCACACTCGATGACCTAGTAAAAAAATTTTTTTTTCACTTCCGACTTCACCCCCCTTAAGTCAAAATTTAATTCTCAAAACTACATGGCTCTGATGAGGCCATCAATTCCTATATTATTACCAAATTTCACCTTTCTATGTCAAATAGTTTCGGAGAAAAATTGGGTGTGACAGACAGACAGACAGACAGACAGACAGATAGACAGACAGACACCGAAGTGATCTTATAAGTGTTCCGTACGGAATACTAAAAAACGACATATTACAACACCATAAACAAAAAAAAAATCAACAATATTAATCAAAACAGGTAATAGAATTTGCCAGGATTAACGTCTGTTTTGATTGGTATTGTTAATCCCGCCAAATTCTCGTTGTTATAAACATCTTTCCCCTGCTCTTTTGTTTACTGTGTTGTAAAACGGTGTTTTTCCCTAATGATAAACGCCTATATAAGACGCATCTTTATATTCAGCATTACATTTCAATATTTGTTAAATTCGTGGATAAATATTGACGTTATCAGCGGTGAGTTTAAACCACCATGAAATTAAAAACGCAAAGACGGAAAGATGTTTTATAAACATAACCTCCTTTTTATACTTTGCCCTCCGATAGCAAGTGAACTTTATATATATATATATATATATATATATATATATATATATATATATATATATATATATATATATATATATATATATACACTACCGTCAGAAAGTATTTGCCCACCTAGAAATTTCAATGTAACTGCCAAAATTTAATACCTAATTAAACCCTTTTTTATATTATGTAAATTTATGAAAAATGAAATTTATTTTTATCTTTTACTTTTAAAAGAATATATAAGAATTATATATGCTTTCATTATACTGAGATTCTATAACAGATTTTTAAACTGTTTTATGTCGTAGTAATTTTAATATACAAAACTGATCTCGTGCCAAAATAGAATTTTTATTATAATGATTTGCAGAACACTGAACTTGCATGTACCATATTAATGTCCGCTGATGAGTTAATTTATTAATTTGGCAATAGATATATTTATCATTTTTATTAATTCTATCTAAACAATATAAACTTACTGGGGTTAAGCTGTGTGGTTTTTAATTTTATTTTACACACATGATTATCGTGAAGTCTAGCATTTAGTTTCAACTATATAAAACAGCTTCTCTAAAAAGGAGCAATCAAATTTTCTTTACAATATTAGAAGCCTAAAATATGTTTTAATATTAAAACTTAAACAGGCGACTCACTTAATAGAAACTAGGAGAAAAAATGAGAGACGAATTAAATTGAAAAAATTAAAGAAAATTGCTGATTACAGGATGCTATAAGAAAAAATAGGCTCTTTCAGAATATAACATATTAATATAATGAAGAACAAAGAAAACAGACTAGAAGGAAAATACAAAAATATAGGTTCAGAAGAACTACCAGAAGTTACTGTCAATACCGCACTGAAGAAAATGAAGAGAAACAAAGCAGCAGGCCCTGATGGTATTTTATCGAAAATGCTATTAGAAGTAGGAGAGGACTTAAAACAAGAATTGGATTAACTTTTCAACATGTGTCTAGAAACTGGTAAAATACCAATATTATGGCATATATTAGAAGTAATACTTCTACACAAAAAGGGAGACATCAGAAAGTTAGACAATTAACGCCAGATTAGCTATCTCACATCTATGAACTTCTGACTAAAATCATTTCCAATAGATTAAAAAATAAGTTAGATTCCTACCAGCCAAGCGAATACACTGGTTTTAGATCTGGCTATAGCACATGCGACCATTTACAGACAATGAGAAATATCCTAGAGAAGAGTAATGAACACAATTTCGAACTCTACATAACCTTTATAGACTATGAGAAGGCTTTTGGTTCTGTCGAAATGTGGGCAATCATCGATGGCTTGAATAACTGTAGAATTGATTCTAGATACACTACCCTAATCAAAGATATATATAAAATTGCAAAGATGTACATAAAATCTAGTACAGAACAAATACATATAGGAAGAAGTGTAAGAGAGGGAGATACAATCTCTCCTAAGCTATTTATTACACCTCTAGAAGACGCTAACTCGATGGGCAAAGAAGGGCCTCAAGGTGTGTATCTGAGTCATTTAGTAGTAATCCACATGAGTTACAAGAAATGATAAATGAGTTAAATTACCCTTCAAAGACAATTGATCTTAAGATGAATAAAAGTAAGACAAAAATACTAACCAACACTAATAACAACAAATTTTGAAGGAACAGCTCTCGAGATTGTTAAGAATTATGTGTATCTAAGGAAAAAAATTACTACGACGAGAGACAGTGTCTCGGATGAAATATTAAGAAGAATCAGGATTGAATGGTGCGCATTCGGGAAATTAAGTTATATATTCAAAGATAAAGCCATCCCAAATAAGTTTACCACCAGTGCATCCTACCCGTAATTATATATGGCGCTAAAATTTGGATATTGAATAAAGCCGATATTTAAAAACTAGCTCGGACCCAGAAAGCTGTCGAAAGACAGATGATCAGGACAAAACTTAAAGACAGAAAAATAAATAAGTAGATACGTGAACAAACGAAATTAAAGGATATTATAGAGCATGTAGCAGAAAAAAATGACAATGGGCTGGACATGTAGCACGCACGACCGATGATCCATGGACCAAGCGAACATTAGAATGGAGACCACTAGAACAGAAAAGGAGCGTAAGACGTCTCAAAATAAGATGGCGGGGTGATATACAGAGGGTTGCGGGCATTGGACGGATGATAATAGCTGCAAATAGATTGAAATGGAAATTCAGGGCGAAGACCTATATCCAGCATTGGATAGAACTAGGCTGTGATGTTAATATAATATTTTTATTTTCTTTCAAAGATCAAACAAATTCATATTATTCATGACAGAAATGACAAGAAATTTGTTAAAAGTTGCGAATTATTTCAGAATAACTCACTGATTGAAATGTGCCTTTTTCAAAAAAACACTTCAAATGGCAAAAAAGTGAAATAATCTAATTTTTTAATTGGAAAAATATTGAAATTCTGACAAAACATAAAACTAAAAAAACTGGTCAAGTGCAAATTGGACTTGCGCAATTAGTGTCCCGTACCGTGATTGCTTTTAAAATAAAAAAAACCGGTTAAGTGCAAGTTGAACTTGCACAATTAGTGTTCCGTACGTTGATTGTTTTTAAAATAAAAATTTTTGTTAGGGTGGTATAAAATGATCAGTGACTTCACAAAACACACCCCAAATGAGTTTTCGACAAAGTTTGTTTCCAATCTTTACTGAAAACTGGTGACCTTGAATTTTTTTTTTTTATATACCAAATAAATTATTAAAGGTAATGTACTCGTGATAATTTTCGTTCAATCTATACCCCGTGGAGAATATTCCAGAACTTTTTCAAAATTTTTTGATCAGTACTTTTCGAGATATGGTAGGGGACAGCGATTTTTTAAAAGTAATACGAAGAAAAGTGAGTGCAAGTATTACATTATATATATATTTTTTAC
Organism: Pachyrhynchus sulphureomaculatus; assembly: GCA_019049505.1. Lineage (NCBI taxonomy): Eukaryota > Metazoa > Arthropoda > Insecta > Coleoptera > Curculionidae > Pachyrhynchus > Pachyrhynchus sulphureomaculatus. Next base: position 171,668,090 of record CM032454.1, on the reverse strand, counting down.
TCGTGTTTTACAAGCTTTCATTTGGCACCACACTCGATGATCTAGTAAAAAAAAATTTTTTTCACTTCCGATTTCACCCCTCAAAACGAACCCCTTAAGTCAAAATTTATGTTACGGTGGTATAAAATGATTAGTGACTTCACAAAACACACCCCAAATGAGTTTTCAACAAAGTTTGTTTCCAATCTTTACTGAAATCTGATGACCTTGAAATTTTTATTTTTTTTATATACCATATAAATTATTAAAGGTAATGTACTCGTGATAATTTTCGTTCAATCTACACCCCGTGGAGAATATTCCAGAATTTTTTCGAAATTTTCTGATAAGTACTTTTCGAGATAAGGTCCGGGACAGCGATTTTTCGCGAATTTTTAAAAATAATACAAAGAAAAGTGCGCGCAAGTATAATATTATATATATATTTTTTACTCGTGTTTTCACAAGTTTTCATTTGACACCACACTCGATGACCTAGTAAAAAAATTTTTTTTTCACTTCCGACTTTACCCCCCAACAATCCCTTAAGTCAATATTTAATTCTCAAAACTACATGGCTCTGATGAGGCCATCAATTCCTATATTATTACCAAATTTCACCTTTCTATGTCAAACAGTTTCAGAGAAAATTGGGTGTGACAGACAGACACCGAAATGATCTTATAAGTGTTCCGTACGGAATACTAAAAAGGTTTGTTTTTATATACCAGATACTGCACTCGTGATAACTTTCATTTGATTCGATATGGAGAATATTCCAGAATTTTTTTGAAATTTATTGATTAGTACCCTTAGAGATAGGGTGAGGGGACAGCGATTTTTGGCAATTTTTTAAAAATTGTAAAAAAAAATTGCGCGAGTATTGTATTTTTTAAAAATAATAAAAAAAATTGCGCGAGTATTACATTTTTTAAAAATAAAAAAAATGCGCGAGTATTACATCATACATATTTTTGAACTCGTGTTTTCACAAGTTTTCATCTCGACGATTTTGAAAAAATTTTTCTTTTCACAGATTTCACCCTCAAAACTAATCCTTTAAGTCAAAATTTAACTTTCAAAACTACACGGCTGTGATTGAGCCATCAATTCCTATGTTTGTGACCAATTTCAACTTTCTATGTCCAGTAGTTTCGGAGAAAATCGGCTGAAAGACACCGACGTGATTCTATAAGTGTTTCCTTTTTCAATTTTGATAAGGAACACCAAAAATATATTATTGGATCAACAAGAAAAAAATACTGTAAGAAAGAATTCAATATTGATTAAGTAGCTACACACAATATACTTATATTTCAGTAGCAATCTTTTATGAAGAAGCTTCAATGAGATAGATATATTCTGAAATATTTTAATTCTATCTAATATAAAAGTTTCCAAAACAAATTGAGTAGGGTTACATTTATTTTAGGCACAAAGAGGAAATTTCGCAATACAGTTATCTCACTGTCAATGCCTCTTCATAAAAGATTGGTTTTCTACTGCATCTTTGACCCGATAGAGCATATCTGGAAATCCACTAAAGACAATTCTAGGAACCGAAATTCAGAACCCAAATCTAGTAGAATTTTAATGAGAGTAATATACTAAAACTTAAGCTACCAAAAAAATTTTTGGTAGCTATATATCTGAAGTTCTAGAAACATACTCTAGGATTACATAAAATTTAGGCAATTAGAAATTATTACGGGAAGCAAAAAACTAGATGGCAGGCAATAAAGAAATCCTGCTTAATAATGAACAGTTTAAATATATTTTTAAAGTGGTTTTAAAGCCATTAAAACAAACTGAGAAGCATAATTACATCTTACTCACAGTAATCTGTCATACTTGGCAATCTGGCATCTCTCTATTGAAAAATGAGCCGTATTTGTGGGAGTCTAATATATTAATGTTACAGTAGTGATATGAACATTAAAGTAAATAATAAAATAACACAATAAATAAACTATTTCATAAAAAACACACCATATTAACAAAATAAGATCTTATAAAAAATTCAAAAAAATATTCTGATTACCTCAATAATTATTATAGGTAGTTTGCCAGGTGTGGACTAGAATCGGGCATATTTTGTAGACTTATACTGTTACTATAACATAAGAATTGACCCTTGCCTTGTCAGATAAATACATTTCTCATGCTAACTCTTGTCATATTGCACAACAGTCAATGTTTTAAAATATTTTATCATGTCAGTTTTTTTTAATAACAAGAAACGGAGAAAGATTACAAAATTAATTAAGATAAAATCTTAAATCTTTATTAATATTTTTAAAAGGGTTTAGTTAAAGTTTTTTTGATTTGGGGAAACTCTACAAACTAGACAGACTGAATAGTTTTAACTCATAAGTGCATATTTTGGGAAAAATTAACATTCTAATTTTTGTTTTGCGTAAGTTATTTGTTTGTTACATTACATATCTTTGTATAATTTAAAGACATGTCCACATCAAACACTGTGCTTGCAAATAACTATAACTGACAGTATCTAGCTACCAACTTAACTGTTTTTTTAGTAACTAGTAATTCATTCAAACTAATTAGTGTTCCGTACAGAACCTTTATAAGATGACTTTGGTGTCTGTCTGTCTGTCTGTCACACCCGATTTTCTCCAAAATTATTTGTCATAGGAATTGATGGCCTCATCAGAGCCGTGTAGTTTTGAAAGTTAAATTTTGACTTAAGGGGTTAGTTTTGGGGGGTGATATCAGAAGTGAAAAAATAATTTTTTTACTAGGTCATTGAGTGTGGTGTCAAATGAAAGCTTGTGAAAACACGAGTAAAATATAATATATATATATATATATATATATATATATATATATATATATATATATATATAATGTAATACTTGGGCTCACTTGTCTTTGTATTATTTTTAAAAAATCACGAAAAATCGCTTATCTCGAAAAGTACTGACCAAAAAATTTTGAGAAAATTCTGGAATATTCTCCACAAGGTGTAGATTGAAAGAAAATTATCACGAGTGCATTACCTTTAATAATTTATTTGGTATATAAAAAAACAAAAATTTCAAGGTCATCAGTATTCAGTAAAGATTGGAAACAAACTATGTTGAAAACTCCTTTGGGGTGTGTTTTGTGAAGTCACTGATCCTTTTATATCACCGTAACAATTTTTTTTATTTTAAAAGCAATCAACGTACGGAACACTAATTGTGCAAGTTCAACTTGCACTGACCGATTTTTTTTTTAAATAAAGTAGCTTTAAGCTCTAACTTTTTCTTGGTGTACATGAAGCAACAAACTATTTAAGCTGAAAGGATCTAACTAAATTGCTTTGAGCTTAGCTACTTACAAAATACTATAATATAAAAAATTCAAAAAAACCTAGAAAACCTCATTAATTATTAGAGGTAGCTTGCCAGGTGTGGACTAGAATGGGGCATGTTTTGTAGACCTCTACTGTTATTATAACAGAAGAATTGACTCGTGCCTTGTCAGATAAATACATTTCTTGTGGCAACTCTTGTCATATTGCACAACAACAGTCAATGTTTTAAAATATTTTATCATGTAAATTTTTTTAATAATTTCAAGAAATGGAGAAAGATTACAAAATTAATTAAGACAAAATCTGGAATCTTTATTAATATCTAAGAAAGGGTTTGGTTAAAGTTTTTTTGATTTGGGGAAATCCGAGAAACTAGACAGATTGACAGTATATTGTAAGTAATTTTAATAGTTTTAACTGATAAATGCATGTTTTGGGAAAAATTAACATTCTAATTTCTATTTTGTTCAAGTTATTTTTGTGTTATATATCTTTGTATAATGTAAAGAGATATCCATATCCAACATTTTTCTTGCAAGCAACTACAACTGACAGTAGCTAGCTACTAACTTAGCTATTTTTTTTAGTAACTAGTAATTCATTCAATCTAATTCTTCAATAAAGCAGCTTTAAACTTTTACTTTTTCTTGGCGTACAAGAGGCAACAAACTCTTTAAGCTGAGGGGACCTAACTAAATTTCTTTTAACCTAACTACTTACAAAGTATAGCTTTTATTGGTAGCTCTCCCTATCCTGAATATAAGAATCAAACCAGTGAGGAAGCAAGATTTAACAGTTACCTGTTCTGAGAACTTGGTACTCAAATGTTTTAAAAAAATCAAATGATTATTCACGTACTTGCTTGATTAGTCAAATATAAGCAATGAGTGATGATCTTCAATTTATTTGCTTTAATCAGTAGTAATAAATATTGAGTACTGAGTAATTCTTTACTTATAACTCAATTTAAGTAAATGAACAATTAAGTTCGGAATAATTTGTTCTATTTATTCATTTTTAACCATTAACAAGTAAAAACAGAGTGAAATTTCTGATTATTAGACAACTAAATGTAGAATTGTTTGTGATTTCTAAAAAATATTGATATGTGACTAGTTCTAACAAGGTGTTTTTTTAAAAGTGGGTCACCTGACAAATTTAAGATGCAACCAGCTTTTATCAAAGAATCTTGAAATTATAATCTTATATTAATGTTATAATTATAAGTAACTTAAATTTCAGACACACAGAATTTTTATGTTTGAAGCGACTACCATTTTAAAATATTATAAACATTACGGAGAAGATTTTTATAGCAACCTGAACTGGGTAGGTCTGATTGACTGTTTTCATTGGTGTTGTTAATCCAGCCAAATTGTGGTTGCCATAAACATCTTCCCT
>CM032454.1:171392568-171663291 GCA_019049505.1 Pachyrhynchus sulphureomaculatus | reverse complement strand
TTTTAATTATCCATTTTCTATCAAAAAATGTCAATTTTTATTCAGTCTTAAATATTAATTTTCTAATTTTTGGCCACAATGAGCAAGGGTATAAGCCATATGCTTGAATATGCCCATGCACGTATATGCTACAGTCTTTTAAAGTTTAAAAAAAAACAGTTTTTGGATGTTGATATCTCGGAAACTGTTGGTTCTAAAATTACGCCGTTTAATATATCAAAAATTACGAAATTTTATTTAAATCGGGACCTCTAATCAGCTTTTTAAAATCTTTGTATGGAGGGTAAAGAATAAAAAATTTTACAATTTGTGTATGCTCAATTTCATAAAAATTGTGAATTTTAATCCGATTAACGTAGTGTAGAAAAATTTACACACTAAGAATAAAATGTAATCTAAGTAATTATTGTTAAATTATATTATTTGCATTTATTTTTCTTTTTAGTATTACAATTAGTATGAAAGATCATTTTATATACTTATTATGTTCTACATAAGCTCTTTTTTACCATTGCGCCTTTACAATTTGCGCCTAAAAAAGTTTTTTTTCTGCAAATAATAGATCTTTAATGCTGATTTTATTTTATATGGTGTTTGTGATGTAGATTTTGTGTATTAAAAAAAATATTTAAAAGGAGTTTTCCTGTGAGTACCAACACTTTTCAGTATTTACTCAGTGACTTTGCATATTGATGCGATTCCCACATGATTTGCTGTCCACAACATCAGAGCCAAAATCAGTCCGCGCATTCCGGGACAATAAAATTTGAGTATCAATACTGAGTTGAAATTGGAAGTGAATTTTGATGTTGAGGTGGCAAACGAAAAATCGTGCCGGAGTCACATCAGGATGCAACGACACTTACTTAGACAGTATTAATATCAGAGTATTTAAACGTGCAACCATGCTGTCGTGAGTAAGTCTTTTATAGTTCTATTACGTGTGTCGGAACGCACAGAAAAATTTGTGCTCATATTGTCCCGAACGTGACGGAACTTTAAACTTTCATTACTCGGGTTACAGCATCGTCCAGATACTTACCAGTTCGTCCTGCAAAATGTAACTCTTCGAATTTGACACGTAAATAACTATATTTACAGTTTTGTAAATTATATATGTTATGTCAGGTAAAAATGTAATTTTTGGTGCATTCGTCATTGATTTTTGAACAATTTTTTTGTTCCAAAAATAGCCTTTGCCGCGTTAGTCCGGAAAATACAAGTTTACATACTTATTTCCTATTCGTCGTGCTAAATTTTGACAAATAAAAAATAATTTTATTATTATTTTTTTATATTAATTTATGTGAATGCACGAAAATTACGTACGTGTCATGTTCGGAAACGGATATTATCGTGTCGGGACTGGCTTCCTTGTTCTGAAAAAAACACTTTCCGGACTTAATACGTAAATAACTATTACGTAGAATACAATGCGAAAAACTATACATTGATATTGTTTTATATGTCAGAATCTGCTCTAGCAATTTGTTATTATATTACGTAGTGAATTTGCAGACTTGCTAACGTCCGACGGCCATGGTGCAGGTGCTAAAAAATTTCTTTAGTATTATATTTGATTGTTTTTGCAAAAGAATCTTTCATTTTTTAAATTTTTTTTACTGATTCATACCGGTCAATTCTTGAACATTTCCAAATAATTCAGACTTTCATATAAAACCAAACTAACTCTTTCTTATAAAAATGTCGATCATAAATATCCGGCCGTCCAAACTTCCGACGTAGGTTACTTGTAGTTCTACATGTTCTACAGAACAATATGTGTAAGAACATGAAACGGGGCAAGTACAAATATAAAAGTATGAGTAGCATCGAAAGGGAGGCATCATAATAAAGTTCTACAAAACGGTATGTGTAACAACATGAAACGGAACAAGGAAAAATTATACATAATTAAAATAATAATATGACAGTGAATACTACAGCTCACAGGAATGAAGTTGTATTTATTTTGATATAAACCAGGGCGGGGGATAGCAAAAATGTAAACTAGTTCGTCTTAACAATGGTTGGTATTTACAATAATTTTATTACTCTTAGTTGTATTATTAGCATTTGATTGTTTAAATCTCGCAATAAATTTAAGTTGGTAATTGAATTCCAAAAATCATTGATTAAAAGGGTACTAGCTAATTTAGTTAAGTTAAGATAACTATAAGATTCACGATGCACAGAAATGTTAATTTTATTTTAAACCAAAAATATTCTATGTTAAGTAATATGCGTAAATTTTACGCCGTAGAATGGTATAGAGTCTATAAAATGGGTACATAATTTTATTATCAAAGTAACTTTACATTTGTATTTTCAGTTGCGAGTGTACAAGGTGATCATTTTTAGACGCACGGCCCCGATTGATGGAAAATTGTTAGATATATTTTTTTAAATGTAGAATGGTCTAGCGCATGTCAAGGAGTATACTGACGTATTTGACATTTACTAGTAAAAGGACGCTGGGTGCCGCAACGCCAAACACCTTTTTTCCATCGACATACCTTTTGTAAAATGGTATTGGAAAGCACATTTTTTCCTTAAACTGTTTGTTTTTATCTAATTTGTTTTGGACAAAAGTTATGTAGCAAAAACCCTCTAAAATATTATTTTTTGGTCATCGCGGTTGCCATGAATCGTATGCCACGTTTGGAGTTTAAACAATTTATCTAATAGGCAGCCATAAATCGGGGCCGGGCGGCATCTAAAAATGACTCTGTACAGTCGTATGCTCGCTCTATATGTAACACTATATGTACTTTATTTTCATGGTCTTTTATGCGAAATTTTTCAAAACGTCTAGATTTTAAGGGGAAAAATTCCGATTCTTCTGAAAATTAGTACATTAAAAAAATTTTTGAAGCCCGTATTCATAGTCGTTTCCTGAAGTAACACTCAAGATTGACGTATTCAAGACTTTCTCAACACCTCCTCCAAGTTTTTTTATAACATATTAAATTGTATCACTATTTTTATGGAGGAATTTCTTAAGTAATTGGTATAAGCGACAACACTGTATTTTCGCCAAATCTTGGAGGTATTTTGAATTCTCACTTGATTTTTATGTTTCTTAAAAGCCATTATGAAATGGCTAAGCCGTTTGTCAAATAAACAAAATTTAAATTTCAACAACTAAGCTAATTCTTTTTATATTAAAAGACATTACTTAATATTAATTAATTAAAATATACTAAAATATTAGGACGTTTTGCGCCCTGTAGGGTTTTAAGTTGCTAAAATATAGTTTTTTTACTAGAACAACATTAGGTAATTAATACGGGATTTATTTAATTAAATCAGCAACTTAAGGGGTCATCCTACTCCAGACGTCGGAAATTTCGCGTTTTTTTGGAATTTTTTTTTGAAAAAAAGTATAAGACATAATTAGAAAAAAACTTTGGAGTACATTCATAATTTTTTTTAGTCGGTCTAATTCTTATATATATATATATATATATATATATATATATATATATATATATATATATATATATATATATATATATCTGCATACGGGCATGTTAAAAAAAGTACCTCGCTCGGCTCCATGATTCCGACTTCCAGCAAGACAAAAAGATTCTTAAAATATATGAGTGCAATTCTCGGCTGGACAACGGAAAAATGTTTACCAGGCGAAATAACAAAATGGCGTCTACTCAAAATTTCAGGTTCGATTTTCGCCAAATTTTCGGTTCAAAAATAGTTGATAAAAAAAAATTTCAGAGATACAAATTTTTCCATAGTTCGGCCGAAAATGAGAACATTTCTGAACACTGTGTTAAATTTTCGAAGCGGTAATGACGGAAACATGGAGCCGGGGTCGAAAAAAGTAGTTTGGAGATATAAGCGTTTAAAGATTTCGATCACGTTTCCGACATGATATAGTTAAAAAATTCATACTTCCAGCTAATCAGCTATTCCAGGGCCCTAAAGTAACCGTTCCAATTCTTCACAAAACTCATTGTGTTCAGTATTAAACATTCTCCGAGTTATTCTTGCTTCTTTTGACTAAGCTTGCGATCTTCGCTCGCGTGCGCCGACACGTATTCCGAAAATCGGGCGTTGCTCGCGTCCTCCTAAGATATGTTCAAAAATAAATAAGATATGGAAAAATCCTTCCGCACACATATTTTTGAAGGTTCAAACTATAAAAGAATGCAAAAAAATGGATTTTTTGAAAATTTCCGAGTAGGGTGGCCTCTTTGAGAATTACAAAGATAATTACTATGACCCTTCGATATCTACCTCATCAGCTGTCCGGTTTAAGCAGCCCCCTATCAGCAAGTGCCGTCGGCTATTTTCCATCAGAGTCGTTTCTCAGTCCTCCTAAGATTGACTTCGGGTATCGTTTCACCCGTAGCGAAGCAGGGAAACGATATCTCCATCGTCAATCTATGACGGTTCATGCGACCTCTCACCAACAACATGTCTTTTACGGCGATGTATACATTTTTAAGAGTTTGTCAATGATAATTTATACTGGCATGTCAAGAGATCAAACCCAAGACTCGGTAAGCCGAAACTATGGCATGAACAAAGAGATATTAGAATAGAGGAGAGAAAGTAATAGCCTGCTGTAAGCGAAAGCATTTAGTCGTTAAAAAGAGAAGGAAATAATATGAGACAATTCTGTCTCTCTTACTTTTCCTTGTCCTTCGTTGGCTCCGGGCGAAACACGAATAACATTTTGGCGCGGGGCGTGCGGCGAGTAAGATGACGAGAGACAGAATGACCCTCATATTATTTCTTTCTCTTTCTACCCTTTAGAAAAATTCCAGGCGTACCTCTCTTGCTATAAAACGAAAACATTTCTTAAGGTAAATTTAAGGAATAACTATGAATACGGGCCGTTGCTCTCCAATTTCACACTGGAAAAATTTCGCGCTTAAACCAGGGTACGCTGTTGGTCCGATTAAAGTAACTGTTAGTAATATATTTTGGAATACTATAAGAATAAAATAAATAACAGAAAATTATTAATTTATTAGCGCAAAAAAGTAGACCAATTCATGATTTAATTATGCCTGTTGGCTTGTAAACAAAAACTGTTTTGCACACTATTTTTAAGGCAAACACACGCTCTGCATCGAAAATCCCGCTGTCTGCGGATATTTGAGTGTTCGAGCATTCAAACAAACGTACAGCCATCAGCAAGGTTATAGATGGGATTTTTAGTCTTTTTAAGCCGATCGTTAATATAAAGACGCAAGATAGTAGGAGATAGTATGGAGCCCTGTGGCCCGCTGGTGTTGATGGCGAAAGTATCGGAAATAAATCATTTTCGACTTATAAAGAACGGTCTTTGAGGAAACCCGACAGCCATTAGCAAAATCTTTTAAACATGATATGGTGGCCTTAGTTTAGTCGGTTATGTGATTCTATATACTTCGGGCTGTAACAAAGAGAAGTTGTGAAAAGCCACAGGTTGATACGAGAAATTGCAATTTCTGAAAAGCTTAGTTACTTTAATCGGATCAGAACATAGGTTTAATTAATTTGGCTGTCAAACAGCTTTTTTATATGTTTTATGGAATATTTTCAGTATTTAAATGTTTTATCTTTTGGTATTTTATGTTTGTTGTTATAATAATAGGTAAAGTAGTTATACACAATATAATAAAAAAAATGTTTATCCCAAATAGATTCCCCCAGTCAAATGAAATTAAGAACCCTTGGGTAATCTAGAAAAAAAATATCACATTTTAAACGGACTTTAATTCCGTAGTGGTGTTATGCTTCAAGCAGATCATTTGGCAACACTGTGTCCATTATTTGTTTTTTTTTATTTGGAACAATGTTGCTAGTAAGATAACGTAAGTCATGCTATGCTCACCAAATCAAAATCGACTTTTTCCACCGTAGCACCATCGCCAATGATAAAACTCACAACTTTTCCCGTCCAGTTCAGTGTGACAACTGAAGCAAACTAGAGCTAATTAATTGTGCACCCGCGGAATCTTTGCGGAACGACAACCACGCCTAATTCGTGGGATATTCGTGCTGCTTCTGCACCTCTAGCTACAGTTCTACCTACGCTCTATGAAACAAATCATTTTAACAAGTTTGTAGTCTACGTTAAAGTTGTTAACATTTTATTTAATATTCAAGTATAAGATATAAACGCACTGAAGATGCTATATCTAAGTTGCGGAAGTTAAATGACCAGTATATAGACACCAGTAAACTACTAGTATTTATATTTTATAGTTGGATATTAAAAGAACTGATACCGATTTATCAATGGCAATTACTAATAAAGTGGAGAGTTTTCCTTTAAATATTAACTTGGATGCATCAAGGAGCGTCTATTTTTTATGTTTTTAATACTGGAATTTTCCATTCTGGAGATTTAGCACTGAAAAAATGTCTTTGAGGTAGTTGTACAGTAATAACACTTATGCATTGTTGCTATTCCACAACGATTCTGCATATCTGGACACTTGCTTATAGATTTAAATAATTTTTTTCTTCTAGTCTAGGGAGCATATCTCATTGTAGTTTTTTTTTTGTAAAGAAGTTTATAAAATTCTCTATTCTGGTAATAAGGCACGCTAATTTCAAAACACCCTTTCATTATATTATTTATATGGGAATTGATATCTGGGATAAACTAGGCATATTTTTAAGTATGTAAATGGGACACCTATATTGGCAATACATAAACGTTGTTCTGTGATTTTTTATCAAAATTTTGCACGTCTTAAAGTACTATAAGTTACCGTTGTAAATACTTGTAGTCTTTGCTTTGAATAGTGCTGATTTCACTTTTGTGTTACTTGTAACGTTACCGAATTTCAAAATTGTGATATGAAACATTTAATAAATTAAGGTCATGGATATAATGAGACTTTCATTTAGTACATACAACACTCCACTCCTAGGTATTTTAAGCGGACTCTAACCGTTTCCGTTTGGCGCTTCAGCCGGAAATGCCTGACTTCTTTCTCAACTCGATTGTCTAAAAACTATTCCATAGATTCTAACAATTTTTTCTTGGTTAAATCATTGTATTTTAAGCTTTAACTCCGGTCTCATCAAGAACTATCAATTTTTTAACTCGTGGTAACCTAGGAAATATTACTGTAAAATGATGTGAAAATCTGTGTTTTTTGCACATAATGTTCCTTTTCTAGAATTCTACTGCGCCAATTTTAAATTTATTTTTTTTCTAGCTATTTTTCGATTATTAGGAAACATTCTGAGCGTGGTAGATTTTTAAAATTTTGCTTTGTTTTATTCCAATTCCAAAAAAACTAAATACCAAAATACATCTCATTTTTTTTTCCTTCTGATAATTTTTTTTTCAGAATCTGTGCCGCTCAAAATGTTCAGGGACATGTTCTTAATTACTAAAAAAAGTCACATCTATATCTACTACAACAGACGAGAAAAAGACCGTTGTCTTTCAAAAAAAGGAGTCGAACACATAAGGGGTAGGTTAGAGGGGTTGCTCCTAATATATCATGTTATTTGTCCTTTTTAAGGCTCTTAAGATCGAGGAATTTAAAAATGTATTATTTTTCGTTATTTCTATCTATAATATATATAAAATGCAACGTCTCTCTGTCTGTCTGTCTGTCCGTTAGTGCGCTTATCACTGGAGAACCACTTATCCGATTTACGTACTTTTTTTTTTAAAACATACATATGTTCTCTGGCCAGGTTATAGGCTATATTTTATTACGATAGGTAGCATAAGGAATGAGTAGTGACGTAAAATAGTGAATGATGTCGGAAAAAAGTTTGCCGCTAGCACGTTGCCTTGCTATACACCGCCTAAACCATGAAATATGGAACAATATTATGTAGCAGAGAATATCTATATTCTATATTATATATAAAATGCAATGTATGTCTGTCCATTAGTGTGTTTATCACGCGAAGACCACTTATCCGATTTATGTGTCTTTTTTTAAATTAATACATATATTCTTTGGCTAGGTTACATAATAATAATAATAATCTATAATATATATATATATATATATATATATATATATATATATATATATATATATATATATATATATATATATATATATAATGCAACGTCTCTCTGTCTGTCTGTCTGTCTATTAGTGCGCTTATCCTTCGAGATCCACTTATCCGATTTACGTGATTTTTAAAATTCATACATATGTTCTCTGACCAGGTTATAGATATATATTTTATTACATCTATAATATATATAAAATGTAACGTATATCTGTCTGTTTGTCCGCTTATCACTGGAGAACCACTTATCCGATTTACGTGCTTTTTTTTTAAACATGCTAAACCATTAAATATGGAACTATAATATATATAAAATGCAATGTCTCTCTGTCTGTCTGTCTGTCCATTAGTATGTTTATCACGCGAAAACCACTTATCCGATTTATGTGTCTTTTTTTAAATTCATATATATATATATATATATATATATATATATATATATATATATATATATATATATATATATATATATATATATATTGTAACCTGGTAAACTGTCCTCAGTTTGAGGCATCTTTTTTTTGTACCCTGTGAGAAGTTGTTTGTCCCACGCTTGAGCGCAATTTTGTACCGTTTGAATATTGGATGCCCCAAGCTTGAGCGCAATTTTCTTGCAGCCCCGCTTTAATTTCTGATAATGAATCGAGTGAATCCTGATTTTAAAAGAACTAAAGAAATTAAACACACACCAGCTCAGTTTTCTTTGGTAGAGAGATATGGGTAAGAGATAATTTTTGTACGTCTTTTTGGAATTTTTTTCTATTTTTTTAAAAAGCTTTAGCTGTACAAATTTTTGGGCACCATTCATTTTAAAATAGAAAGGATCTAACTTCAGCTAAAAAAATGAAAAAATACTGAAAGGGTGTACTGTTGGTAAATAAAAAAATCAGTTTGGTACAGCCGTTCTTATCCTGAAAAGTAAGATAGGTATTCAGTGAGACACTAGCTTTAATCAACCAAAAAGAAAATTTATTCAAGTTTTTAAAAATAAAAAGTTCTAACCTTTGCAGTTTTACAGGATTACCAAAAAATTTTAGCCTAACTGGTAGTTATGACATTTAAATTCTAAACTCTGACTACTCCCGAAGACGAAAAATAGTGCTTTTCACTTCACTTTTTAGTCAGTTCATATTGCTGTTAAGGCACTACTCAGGGATAAGTCTATGGAAGGATGTTTTGGTAACTTACTGTTTTTATTTCGGCTTCGATGGAACACGACCGATTTCACACTTTTCTAGTAAACACTTAGAGAGCCCACTACGGCTTTTCGTTATAAAACTTGTGCATTATTTAGCTCTCATGATTGTTGTAATGAGCCTTTACTGTAGCTCAGTCGAAGGAAGCTCTTTGGCGGCTCCGATGAAAATTCGCCTGGCTGCGGCTTGATGGTACTCAGCCTCGACAGTAGTTCCTCGGACCCTTAAATAAGTCGTCGCCTTCTCTCGGTCATATCGCGACGCCGGAACCAAAAATCCGGATACACATTTTCAACCAATCGGCGTGCCGATAGATTCGGTCAGAAACCCGCACAGCACACTAATACACCGAACGGCTTGGAATCTCTTATTAATATACCGTTCGATACAAAAATGAAAATAAGTACAATTTGAAGTGAAAAATCAGTAACATTACATGGTCTTAAAATCTAGGAAAAAATGAATGTTACAATATATATATATATATATATATATATATATATATATATATATATATATATATATATATATATATATATATATATATATATATATATATATATATATATATATATATATATATATATATATATATATATATATATATATATATATATTCTTTGGCCAGGTTATATAATAATAATAATAATCTATATCTATAATATATATAAAATGCAACGTCTGTCTGTCTGTCCGTTAGTCCCTCGAGATCCACTTATCCGATTTACGTGATTTTTTAAATTCATACATATGTTCTCTCACCAGGTTATAGATATATATTTTATTACATCTATAATATATAAAATGTAACGTATATCTGTCTGTTTGTCCGTTTGTGCGCTTATCACTGGAGAACCACTTATACGATTTAAGTGCTTTTTTTTAAACATCCTAAACCATTAAATATGGAACAATATCATGTAGCAAAGAATATCTATAATATATATAAAATGCAACGTCTCTCTGTCTGTCTGTCTGTCCATTAGTGCGCTTATCACTGGAGAACCACTTATCCGATTTACGTGTTTTTTTTGTTAAACATACATATGTTCTCTGGCCAGGTTATAGGTTATTATTACGTTAGGTGACATAAGGAATAAGCAGTGACGATAATAGTGAATCAAGTAGGAGAAAAGTTTGCCGCTAGTGCGTTCTCTTGCAATACACTGCCTAAAGCATTAAATATGGAACAATATCATGTAGCAAAGAATATAATATATATAAAATGCAACGTCTCTCTGTTTGTGTGTCTGTCCGTTAGTGCGCTTATCACTCGAGAACCCCTTATCCGATTTACGTGTTGTTTTTAATTCAAACATTTGTTCTCTGGCCAGGTTATCTACAGTCTTCTATCTAGAATATATATAAAATGCAACGTCTTTCTGTCTGTCTGTCTGTCCGTTAGTGCGCTTATCACTTGAGAACCACCGATTTACGTGTTTGTATAAATTTAAACATATGTTCTATATAATTCGATATAAGCCTAGATAATGGGAGATAAGGAGAAATAATGGGAGATAAGTCGAGATAAGGCTCGATAATGGGAGATAAGGTGAGTTAATGGGAGATAAATATAAATAATGGGAGATAAGGAGAAATAATGGGAGATAAGCAAAGATAAGTCTAGATAATGGAAGTTATGGTGAGATAATGGAAGATAAGGAGAAATAATGGGAGATAAGGAGAAATATTGAGAGATAAGTCGAGATAAGCCTAGATAATGGGAGATAAGGTGAGATAATGGGAGATAAGGAGAAATAATGGGAGATAAGGAGAAATAATGGGAGATGAGCAGAGTTAAGGCTAGATAATCGAAATTATGTAGAGATAATAGGAGATAAGGAGAAATATTGAGAGATAAGGGGAAATAATGGGAGATATTTTATTACGTTGGGTAAATTAAGGAATAAGCAGTGACGATAGTGAGGAATCAAGTCCACGCTGGCGGAGCCGCGGGCCCGGCTAGTTTCTAATATAAAACAAAAATTTAAAAGAAATTGAACTGACTTTAAAAATTACAAAACGTCTTCTCTGGATCTAGAAAAGTTAATACATAAAAATCTTATAAAAAAAAATATAATTAACCAAAGACATCTTTGCTGTTATTATTCTAAACGAAAAAACGTAAGAAATGTAAGCAACTTGTGTTTGCACGGAAAACACTGTAACTACTCATTATTTTTTTTAATACTGTCAAATTTAGTAGAAAATTTTTTTTATTTGGTATCGGGTATCTCACGGTACGCGGTAGTCCTACCACGGGCGTTATTGGAACTCTACATTAACTATTACATATAAACTCCCATAACACGCCTCTGGCCGAAATCGTACCAGCGACCATCCGGTTACTATGTAAGCTGTTAAGTTAAAGCATAATGGGTTAAGGCCCTTAAATCATTAAGTCACCAAAACTAGTTCTAAAATTAATACTGAATTGATCAAAACTAACTTAATCTAAGCCTTACAAGTCAATATATTAAACGATAGGTATTTTATAATATGATATTAAGATCAAAAAAAGCCGGTTAAGTGCAAGTTGAACTTGCACAATTAGTGTTGCATACTGTAATTCCCTTTCAAATAATTTTTTTTATTACAGTGATATAACATGATTAGTGATGAGACGAGATTCCAAAATTTTTTTAAAATTTTTTGTTCAGTACTTTTTGAGATAAGGGGGGCGGGCGTCGATTTTTAGCAATTTATACAAAAAGCGTGCGCCAGTATTACATCATATATATTTTTGAATTCGTGTTTTCACAAGCTTTTATTTGACACCCCAGCCGATGACCTGGTAATTTTTTTTTCATTTTCAATTTCACCCCCCATATACCATAAGGAAATGCACTCGTGATCATTTTCGCTCAATCTATCTTTTAACTCATCTTTTTGCAAGCTTTCATTTGCCACCCCACTCGATGACCTAGTAATTTTTTTTTGTCACTTTCGATTTTACCCCTCATATATCAGATAAACTATCAAACGAAATGCACTCGTGATAATTTAAACTCAATCTACACTATAAAGAATGTTCCAGAATTTTTTCAAAATTTTTTGATCGGTATTTTCCGAGATAGTGTGGGGGGAGACAGGGATTTTTGGCCATTTTTTTTTATATAATTCAAAGAAGAGTGTGCGCAAGTATTACATCACACATATTTTTGAACTCGTGTTTTCAAAAGCTTTCATTTGACACCCCGCTCGATAACCTGGTAATTTTTTTTTTCACTTCTGGCTTTACCCCCAAAACTAACCCTTTAAATCAAAATTTAACTTTTAAAACTACACAGCTCTGATTGGGCCATCAGTTCCCATATTTGTGCCAAATTTCAACTTTCTATGTCAAATAGTTTCTGAGAAAATCGGATGTGACAGACGGACGGACGGACAGACACCAATAAGTGTTCCGTACGGAATACTAAAGAGGTTGAGCAAAGATGACAGACAACTGAGACCTGACATTTTCATCAAGATATTATTTTTATTAAAATTGAAAATAATGAAAAATAACATAATTTTTAAGATTTCTGGAATCCGAAAACCCTGAAAAGAACGTATCACCCGATATATAAAAAGCAACACATCTAACCTCTCATCCCATCTCATCTACCTTTTTCTATGTTAAACTATAAATAATTGTGTATAAAATTTGTTTCCGAAAGTCATTAAAACCTTTTTTCACATTACGACATCTGTGAAACTATTTCGAAACTGATACACGAGAATATAAAAAATAAGTATATTGCGATATCTATGAAGTCCTAATGTTTGAAAAATTTATAAACAACTCGCACATTGGCGTTAGTAGTAGAAAATAAAAAGTAAAAACCTTGGAAATGCAAAGCAATTTTCAATTCTTCATTGTCGCAATTTTCTCCTCTTTGTGGAGCCCTTTTTTTATTTCAACGTTGTTTCCGTTAAGATATGGTTATATATTCATCTAAATGTATTTAAGCTAGAGTTTCCTCGTTTTTAACTCTCCGAAAAAAAAGTTTTTAACTAACTAACTTACTGATATGAAAATTCTAAACTCAAACAAATGTCGTTGTCAATTTGTGTGATTGTCAAACGTGCGTAGCTAACTTCAGCAAAGTTAGTACAATAACACTATAAAAGTATTTCTAAAATTAAGAGTTTTATAAACTGAAAATCAATGTACAGGGTGTTAAAAAAATACGTTGGAGAGGTGGTCCATTGATAATTAATAACGCTTTACTTGATATAAGTTCTAGAAGAAGATCGACAACTATTGTTTTAATTGATTTTATTACATATTTCTAAAAAAACATTATCACTGGGTAAAAATACAAATTTAAAATTTTAACGTAAATAAAAAAATACGTTTGACTTAACCTATTTTGTCTGCTTTGAAATGAACTCTATCAGCGTTCTTGTAGGTCTTCCACTCATGCCTTTACTTAAATATGGTTCTGAATTAGTGGGACCCATAACACCGGCTATATCTAAATGCAACCATTTTGTTTTCTCTGGCACGAATTCACGTAAAAAGGCTGCTGCTGTACAACTTCCCCCTCCTCTTTCTTTACCGATATTGTTTAGATCATAGGCTGCATTTTCACTTATTTTTTTGCTATAGTGTTTCCAGAGTGGCATGCGCCATACTCGATCTCCAGTTTCTGCCCCTGCTTTTTCTAGTATCTGGTACAGTTGGTCGGAATTCGAGAAGACGCCTGTTGCAGCGTCACCTAAAAACATCAGAATTATTAATGTTAAACCTTAGAGTAAGTCGACTTATTAAACTAATGCACTGTTGTAATGAACTGAGAATTGTATCTTTTATTAACGACATTTTTCTTTTAAAATGTGACGCAGTGTTCGATGAAAGCAAATACTACATGTTTGAACATGTCATCATAATAAACACGTCCATCAACGACGAACACAACTCTTGACATATAGTCAGTCCAAAAAGTCTCCATACTCCACCTGCTTTCTATACTATTTTTCTGTTATGTTTAACTAATTAATTGGAACTATGAGAAAACATGCTTAAATTAATATTTCAAATTTAACCAACGAGGATTAGTATTAAAAACAACTACGAAACATTTTATTTAGAAGTTACATCATTGTTATAAAAATGTAAACAAAATTAATGGTAATCCGTAATCTTTAGTGATGAAACTAAAATTAAGCTTTTTGGGTCTGATGGCAGAACTAAAATTTGGAGAAAGAAGAATACCGCATTCGATATTAAAAACATTTGTTCCACGGTGAGACAAGGGGGTGGTAGTGTTCTGCTTTGAGGATGCATGTCCGCTGGAGGGTTTGGAAATTTATATTTTATTAATGGTACCACGGATCAGTATGTTTATCTGAACATTTTGAGAGACAATTTAAGAGAAGGTGTCCAAAAATTAGCACTCGAAAAAAGATACATTTTCCAACAGACTAATGATCCGAAACATATCGCAAAACTGGGTGCGAGAATGGATGATCCATAATGTGCGACAGCAGCTTCATACACCTCCGCAATCACCCGATGTTAACCCCATCGAGCATTTATGGGAGGAACTTAAACGGCGCGTTCACAAACATAATGTTTCAAATAGAGAAGAATTAAAAAACAGAATATTGAACGAATGGGAGAACATGCCAGCAGAACTTACTAGAAAGCTGGTTGAAAGCATGATAAAAAGGTTGTAGGAGATTATCAAGACCAACGGCGGTCCCACTAAATATTAGTTTAAACGAAGTTGTTATTTTCCATTAAACTCCGTCAAACTATTATTGGTAAATGTTAAGTGTATGGAGACTTTTTTGAAATTAATTTTGTTTACATTTTTATAACAATGATGTAACTTCTAAATAAAATGTTTCGTAGTTATTTTTAATACTAATCCTCGTTGGTTAAGTTCCAAATATTAATTTAAACATGTTTTCTCATAGTTCCAATTAATTAGTTAAACATAACTGAAAAATAGTATAGAAAGCAGGTAGTGTATGGAGACTTTTTGGACTGACTGTTTATTCAATATTTTAAGAAATATTTTTGTCACACACACACAAGTGACATGGGAGTAATCAACTAGACCTAGCGCTAGCAATGGCTGTGCTCCCCAAGAAATTGGTAAAAAGCTTCGGTATTTTTTGCTAACGAAAAAAATTCGACAGAGAAGAAGCTATTTTATACGTTCCCGCAGCTACTTTTAGGCTGCGTGAACCCTGTCACTTTTCATCATTTTTTTTTTTCACTGGACGCCAGTTTCGTGTTAGATCCTGAAGAAGTTAGTTCTCGGAACAAGCTCTGAAGAAGCAGGCGGCATGATTAGCGTAACGTCCCCGCATTACTTTCTCAATCGACACAGGAGAAATCCAGAAGAATAATACTTATAAGGTCTATAACCTGCAAAAGGAGTTTTGTCAAAATTACAGTTAGTTGGTTGCAACGCTGATCCGGCTTATTATTAAGACCTTTTAATTTAAATACAAGAAATCGTGCTTAAAATTTATTCATTAAACAGTGATCTTTACAGAATTCAAGCATAAGATGTCCCATAAAAAATTTTTAAACTATTTATAGTAAAACAAGTTGATAAATGAAAAAAATCTTATCGTACATCAAACCACATTAAATTATTTCGGGACTACCTGAAGGCAATGTTCTTACTTGACAGACTGTATTTAGCGTTAATATTACATTTTCTTTATAATAATATAATTCTGTGTACATTTTCATACCTAACGCAACCACCATGGCCCCAGTCAGAGTAGCTATGTCTAAAACCCACTCGGGTTTGAAATCGCGACTATAACATAAAGCATCAGCTAAGATTAAGCGTCCTTCGGCATCGGTATTATCCACACAAATGCTTTTTCCATTCCTTGCATATATGACATCACCGGGTTTGTTGGCAGACCCTATCATTTGAACAAAGTTATAAAAATAATTAATATAATATTGATTTAATTTAATTATTAATTTAATTAATTAATTTAATTCAAAACTTTTTATAAAATAATTTTTTGGGATATTCTATAAAAACATTAGCCGAAAAACAATATTTTTATGAACTGTAGAAAATTGTATCCACAAATAGGACGAAAACGATATACGAGGGCTACCTTTTAAGTTTTTACAAAAACACTGAAAGAAAAAAATCATTTTACTATTTCTCAAAATATTCGCCTTTAAGATTTTTACACTTTTGCATGCGTTCGAATCAATTCTCGAAACATTTTTTCCACTCTAAAGTTGGAAGCATTCAACAACTTCTTGAGGTGACGAAAATCGGTGTCCACGCATTTTTTTTTGACATTCGGAAATAAAGAGAAGTCGTTAGGCGATAAATCAGGTGAATACGGGCAATGAGAGATTAATTCGATATTTTTCTCCGTCAAATAATGAATTGTTTGAAGTGTTGTGTGAAAGTTGGCATTGTCATGACGAAGAATGATGCGACGTTTTCGGTTGTTTTTCCTGATTTTATCGAGGACTTCTGGCAAACCAGTTGTTGTATATCATCCAGCATGAACTGTTCTTTGATCCTCTAAAGCAGCGGTCGGCAACCTTCCAGCAGGCAAGAGCCACATAATGGCAAAATGAAATAAAGGCGGGCCGCATTGTTCATAATTTTGTTAATAGGTTTTATTAATGTCGATGACATTAAAAATGCAAAAACACAAATATTTACTTTTACATTTTATTCATCATCATTTTATTTAAATTTTATTAATAAATAGGAATAATGACAAAAAGAAAATAAGCAAAAAACAGACAAATTAAATGAGAATTTCAAAATAACTATACATGCGAGTCGAATCAAAATTTAATGTGATTTTTGAAGCTGTATTTGACTAGCTATTTGTAGAATGTTTGCTTTCATGTCTGTCGTAGAAATTCGTAGAATGGCACTCAAATGCTCATCTGTAAGACGAGAACAATGTTTATTTTTCTGTAATTGAAAGTTTGTTCGCATAAGTAAGTGCTGTCAAAAATTGTAATTAATTGCTGAGTAAACCTTTTCAATTCGTCAAAATTAGATGGCAAACTGCCATAAAATTTAACAAGATCATTAATTTCAAAGAAGGAGTTTTTGAGAGTGTCATTAGATTGAAGATCAATCACATTCATTTGTAAAAAAACGCAACACTCGGTAGGTATCTTCAGTTTGCCAGAAACCTTCTCGAAGTCACAAAATCTGTCATTGGACTGATTTTGTAGCTGCATTAAAATGCATTTCATTTTATCATTTTCCCAATGAAAATTTATTCCAACTTCCTCGACAGCTTTTTTACAATTTGGGAAATGATGCGGCTTTTTCTCGTCAATGAGTTAAATCTGTCAAAAATCCAAGGTCTATTAACCATTGGGGATCTGTAAGTTCTGGAACATATTTACCTTTTTCGATCATGCAAGTGTTGATTTCTTTTCTGAGATCAAAAAAATCTTTTCAGTACTGCACCTCTACTCAACCATCTTACTTCAGAACAATACAGGACATCTCAGTGATCTGCTTCCATATCTGACAGTAACTGTTGAAATTAGCGATGTGTCGGCCCAATTTTTCTGATGTAGTTTACAGTGGATATCACGAAGTCCATTACTTCTTTCCATGCAAGCAATTTGCAGCATAACGCTTCTTGGTGGAAAATACAATGGAAAAATAATGGGATATCGCAACCTATCTCTGCCAGTTTAGGCTGACTGCCGCGAATGTTACAGATTTCATTTTTGGCGCGAAATTAAAATATTTCCGAATGATAATATATATATATATATATATATATATATATATATATATATATATATATATATATATATATATACCGTCAGAAAGTATTTGTCCACCTAGTTATTTCAGTCCCAAGACAACAAAAACCCAGATAATATTTATTTTTTTTTAAATTTTAATGAATTATTATTTATTTTCACATTATTTACAGTCTAGAAAAATGTTCATGATTTTCCAGGATATTTCTCATTTATGTGACCTCCTTTGTTTTTAATTACCGCTTTACAGAGTTTCGGCATTCTGTCCAGTAGTTTCTTCGGTTATTTTAACCCATTCTGCTTGTAAAAATTCCCACAAGTGATTTTCTGTTGTTGGATTGAGTTTTCGAACACACCTGTCCAAATGGTCCCAGAGCAATTTAATGGGTTCAAGTCGAGTGATTATGGAGGCCAAGTCATCACTTCCAGGACGTCATCGAATTTTCATTGGTCCAAAAGTTTTCTAATTTGTTTAGCAGAATATTTAAGGTGGTTGTCATGCTGAAAAATCAATTTCCTCTGAAAAATATCTCTTCCAGAGGGAAGCATTTGAGTTAGCAAAATTTCTTGATACTGTTCTTTTCGGATGATTCCTTCTATCCTAGAGATTTTTCCAACTTTACCGTTGCCAAAACAACCCCAAACCATTACTGAACCTTCGCCATGTTTTACTGTGGGCAACTGACAGGTTTCCAACATCCTCTCTCCAGCTGACCGCCGCACATAAACTCGTCGATTTGAACCGAAAATTTCGAATTTAGATTCGTCCCTCCAAAGGACGGAATTCCATTGTTCTGATGTCCAATTTTCATGTTTTCGGGCCCATTCTAATCGTTTACGTTTATTCACTTGCTTAAGAAGTGGTTTCCTCACTGTAACTCTCCCGCGTAGTCTACCTTCTGCTAACCTGTTCTTCACGGTTGTCACACTGATGGGGATGGGCCGCTTCAGGTTTACTTGAGCCGTGATTTCTGGTGCGGGTAGGTGGCGATTACGTCTGCTGGACATTGCTGCAGCTCTGTCTTCAGCGGAAGTCGTTTTTCGAGGCCTTTCTGAACGTTTTTGGTTGCGAATTCCATGTCCTGCAGAAAATTTTTTTACGATGTAGTCCACCGTTCTTCTTGGCATCCGCATATCACTCGCGATTTGTCGACTCGAGTGACCATTTTGATGTCTCGCAATTATCAGTCGTCTTTGGCATTTTCACAAAACAATTGAGCCTGTATCAATGACAAAGTACTGTTTGCGAATGGTTAATTTCCAAAAGGGCATTGGTCATAAAATGACACTAGGAATTTGCATAATCCCTAGAAACTTGAAATGAGTTCTTACTTCACCTGGAATTTTCAGAAATCGCCTCAAAACGATTATCATGCAAAATTTAGAAATTTGTTCTAATTAGTTTTTCATTTGTGATTTCACAAAAAAGGCTTATCTAAACAATTTTATGATGGATTCGAGGCACTGTTGTTGAGTTAGACTTTTATTAAAACCGTGAAAAATTCTCGAATTTGCCGTGAGAGCTGCTTCACTGTGTACACCTTTTTACTATAAAGCTTCTAGTTGATGTATGACCACACGTTCTCGATTGGGTTTGCATCGGGCGACTGGGATGGCGAATCTAGTATATGACGATACCGGATGCCCCTTTCCACTGGCTACACATTTTACTCCGATGTTTAGGGTAGTTATTCTCTTGAAGAATCCACTTCTCATTTTTGTCATTCGGTACTAACGCCTTCTTGTAGATCTGGAGCATTTTTTCAGCATCCAAATTATAGGTAAAGATGAAGTCTCCCAAAACCTTTTCCGAAAAATATCTCCAAACATGGATCTTCACAGGGTATTTCACGGTGTACTGAACCAATCGGTTAGTGGAAATTGACCAGGCTCGTGGAGTGCTAACATATGCCCAAAATGAAGTGTCATCAGAAAAAATTACCTTGCTCCAGTCTCGATCTTTATTTTTCGCCTCTTTGTTTCTCTCTCGTATTTTTCGCTCAGCAATGGTTTTTTAATTGCACTCTGCCACTTCAAATCGTTAGCCCGGAGATGAGTTCAAATCGTTTCATAAGATATATCCAAACCTTTGTGCTTGATTAACTTTGCGCGCCTTGGCCCCAAGCTAATTCAGGATGTAGGGAAAATAAGTTAATAATCATTTTTTCATCGTTGTCCGACACTTTTCCCCTCGAACCACTTTCTGGTAGATCATCAATATTTTTAACTTGATAGTATCGTTTCACCCACTTGCTAACGATACCCTCGACTTGCCCTTATACGAGGGCTACCTTTTAAGTTTTTACAAAAACAATGAAAGAAAAAAAAAATTTGATATAAATCGTTTTGTTGTTTCTCAAAATATTCGCCTTTAAGATTTATACACTTTTGCGTGCGTTCGAACTAATTCTCGAAACATTTTTTCCACTTTGAAGTTGGAACCTCAAAAACATGGTTTTGAAAAGATTCAACAGCTTCTTGAGGTGATGAAAATCGCTGCCCATGCATTTTTTTTGACACTCGGGAACAAAAAGAAGTCGTAAAGCGATAAATCAGGTGAATACGGGCAATGTGACATTAATCCGTCAAATAGCCAATTGTTTGACGTACTGTGTGAGAGCTGGCATTGTCATGATGAAGAATGATGCTACGTTTTCGATTGTTTTTCCTGATTTCATCGATAACTTCTAGCAAACAAATTGTTGCATGAACTGTTCTTCGATCCTCTAAAGCAATGGTTGTAATATGTCCAGTATAACCAAAGAAACAAGCGGTCATTTTCTTGGAAGTGCTTCGCGAATGAACCACTTTTGTTGAATTTGGTTCATCTTGGAACACCCAAACAGTTGATTGTTTCTTAGTTTCCGTCTTATACGAATATATCCAAGTTTCGTCTTCTGTTACAATGTTGTATACAGATTTTGCAGGTCCTCGGTTGAATTTTTTGAGCATTTCCTTACATTAATTGACACGAGCCTGTTTTTGAGTTTCGGTCAAATTATGCGGAATCCATCGGGAACAGATCTTTTTCACAGCTAAATTTCATGTAAAATCTAATGCCTAAGAATGCCTCTTTCCCACGATAAGTCACATACCGACTCTCTTCTCTCATGTTAGGCACAGCATAGAGGTTTTTTGGAACAACAACAAATTTGGTCGACCTTCACGAAATTCATCGCTGACGGAAGCACGGCCATGACGAACTCCACGAGCCTGCAAACCAATTGTAACAGTATTTCTGCTAGTGATTCATTAGCCATTGAGACAAAGCAATTGAGACGTTGTTATTGTATTAAGCCTTTACTAAAATCGTAAAAAATCATCCAACGAAAACCTTCACGTGAGATTTCCATTTGTTCACAAAACTGTTTTTTCAAACGCTCACTGTAAATAAACTACTCAGCCAATTTCTGAGCTGCCACTATTTTAACAATAACAAATGTCAAATTTTATAATAATGGTAATGTCACATCTCAATAGCACCATCTAATGGTCTTTTCTACATGTACTTAGCAACATCTGTAGGCGTCATTTTGGGACCCTTTGGATGATTAAAAAGAACACAGCCTCAAAACCCGAAGCGTATGCAACACTCCGGTTGGATAATGTACTCTTTAACCATAAAGATTACTAATTAATCTCTTTTCACAAAGCATTGTTTGCGTGGGTGCCAACAATAACCTCAAAAAAAAGGAATTTCTTTTACCGACTACAAGTTACAGGCCACACGTTCTTACTTGACAGACTGTATTAATAAAAAATGTTACTGTTTAAATCTAACGTAAATATTTAAATAATATCAAAACTTTGCAAATTCCTCCTTACTAAAAACAATTTAGTAAATAAAAAGTTATCTATTTACTCTTACCGGATGGTAAATTTTCAACCAAAGGAACTAAAACTTTTATGTTAGCAGGAACTTCTAATTTAGCCAATCCGTATATGGTTGCAACCACACAAGCTGCACCGCTCATATCAGCGCGCATTTGATCCATATTAGCTGCGGGCTTTAAACTTATGCCTCCGGCATCGAAAGTAACTCCCTTTCCCACGAGTACAAATGGATTACCATCTAAAAGGGTAAAAACTGCTCATAGTTTCTTGTATCGTGAAATGCATATAGATTGTTATAGTAACTCTTACTATGACACAGGTTTCTGCTAATATAGTATCTCTCTAGTAGAAAAGGTACTATATTAGTGGTATACTACCTGTGCACGTGTCTGACTAAAGAATAACTTTAGAAAAAAAAAATATATTACTAACTTGGTACCCTCAAATAACCCTAAAATCTTTGGAGAAGAAATCGACCTAATAGACAAGTAATATCTATCTATATAAATTGATGTATCTCGGTAGTCATATCAACGACCACTGGGACCCGACTGTGGAAGTCAAAATTCGAATAGAGAAGGCCCGAGCCGCATTTATGAAGAACAAAAAAATCTTAATTAGTCACGACCTATCATTGAAACTACGGATGAAAATGGTAGGCTGCTATCTCTTTCCGGTTCTTTTGTACGGCATGGAAGCATGAACGCTAACTGAAGCAATGCAAAAACATCTGGAGGCATTAGAGGAGTGTATCGACGACTGCTGAAAATCAGT
The DNA here is from genome assembly GCA_019049505.1 of Pachyrhynchus sulphureomaculatus. NCBI lineage: Eukaryota > Metazoa > Arthropoda > Insecta > Coleoptera > Curculionidae > Pachyrhynchus > Pachyrhynchus sulphureomaculatus. The sequence continues at coordinate 171,640,746 of CM032454.1, read as the reverse complement.
TGGATGGACAGAATTAGTAACAACAGCGTTCTCACTCGCATGGTCAAGGATTTGGAGGTGGTTACAACCATCAAGCGACGCAAATTAGGATATTTTGGCCACATTATGAGACATCCAGAAAAATATAAAATCTTGCAATTATAGAGGGAAAGATTCCAGAAAGACGTAGTTTAGGGAGAAGGAGAATATCGTGGCTGAAAAATTTGAGGCAGTGGTATGGAATGCTACGGTTCAACTCTTCCGAGCGACTGTCAATAAATCGATCATCATCAACATGTCAACACGATAACTAACGATTGTGGAACGGTCATTGTACCCGAAGAAGAAGATATATCTAGACCACGAATTAATCGTCCTCGACCGAAACCCAATATCCAAATTTAGCAGCAGAATACGCTTGGGCAGCATATAAAGTTCTAAAGGATATATTTAAAAACGACATTCCAATTAGTCTAAAGAGGAAAACAGTCAACTAGTGCGTCCTTCCAGTCTTCACCTATGGATCTGAGACGTGTGCGACTATAGACACAAACTGAGGATTGAAAAAGGCACATGGAGAGGTCAATGCTTGTTGACTCTTCAGGATAGAATTCGCAACGAAGATCAGCGTAGACGCATTGGAGTCACAGATGTCATCATGCGCGTAGCTACTTTAAAATCGAAATGTGCAAAACACATGGTCAGACTTGGAGACATGAGATGGACGCGCAATGTATTGAAATAGAGACCAAGGGCAGATAAGCACAGCAGAGGGAGATGTTATTAAAAGGACCGCTAACAACTGGCTGTAGATTGCGCAGGATAGACAGAGATTGAATTCTATAGGAAAAGCCTATGTTCAACGGTGGATGCAGAGGGCTGATTGATGATATTTGATGAATATAGTGCTAACGGTGTTAGTTTAAACATGTGATAAGATAAAGATGAAAAGAAATATAGAAGTTAATAGTAATTAAAGCAAAAAAATTAAAGATGTTTGCTATTTTTTAGGACATTGATTTTTTGCTTAGATATAGCACGAGTCAAAGAAATTGAAAAATGTTACTTTGAGAACCGAATCTTTTAGGAACAAATGGTTTCAACAAAAGCAAAAATAAAAAAAAATACAAGAATTAACATTCAAAAGCTTAATATTTAAAATATTTGACACATATTAGTCAATCTTAAAATTAAAAAGACATCCTAACTTAATAAAGATTTAACTGTTACGGCCTTACCTTTTTTATTATATGTGATTTCCAAAAACTTTGATGGTTCAACCGATCCTTTACCAACAGATAAAAACGAAAACATTTTTTGGTCTTCTGCCCATTTATTATCGTATACTTTCACATCTACTCCCTGCGGAGATAGAAGTTCTTGAGTTAGATTAGCGAAGATTGTTGGTGTAAGAAGGTTTGCTGGTGTGTCAGCCAATTTTCTTGCTGAAGAATAAAGAATTGAATGCTAAAAAGGGTTTTTAAACATAAACGGTGTTTTCAACGTCTCAAATATATGGCCGATTTATTCGCGAGATCACGCTATTTTTTAGCTGAATTATATATATATATATATATATATATATATATATATATATATATATATATATATATATATATATATATATATATATATATATATATATATATATATATATATATATATATATATATATATATATACATATATATATATGAACTTAAACTAACCTATATTTTGAGCCTCCGCTTTTATAGATCCCCTGTTCCACTGCTCGCATTCCTGATCGGATTGGGGTTCATACAAGGTTACAGTAGGTAGCTCCTCTTTTTTCTGTTTGTATTCTTGAAATTTCCATGAAGATAAAACAGCAGCCTCCGCAACCGACTCAGCATCGCTACAACTTTCAACCTTGATATCTTTGACACCTGCTGAGTCTAAGGCTTTTATACCAGCTAAAAACAAATACTAAAAATGGATTCATCATTTTTTCAACATTAAATAGTAGCTTTTACTCTCTGAGACATTTTGCGGCAAATTTTTGTGCCACCAATATCACAGACAATTTGAGGAATATCTTAGGACAAAGACAAGATTCCTAATTGTGAGAAAAGTAGCATTTATGAAATTAGTTATAATGCTTGTGACAAAAAGTATGTTGGGCAAGCTAGAAGCTCAATGAAAACACGATTTAAAGAACATTTAGCACATTTAAAATACGGTAGAACAGAAAAGTCTAGCATTGTCGAACATGCCCTTGAAGCTGATCATACTGTAACATTAGATAATCTAAGATTAATTAAAAATGTATCTGATAGGAGATTGTTGAACGCATACGAAAGTATGGAAATTATAAAATATAAAAGTAGTTTAAATAAATACAGAAGGCCTATTCCTTATAGGCCCCCTCTACTGGTAAAATATGGATAAAACTGAAGTGCCAGCTGTTATAAAATACTTCCTTTTAAAAAGTTTAACTTCCATGGACATTCGAAAAGAACTAAATGTTACATTAAATGATTTTTCCCTGTCGTTTTGGACGATTAAAAAGCAGGCTGCTGAATTTAAACGTGGCCGTACATCCATTCAAGATGATAAACGCTGATGCCCGAAAACCTCTACGACTGACGAGGTTGTGACAAAAATTGACAATACGTCCTTCATAATCGCCGAATCGCTGACGTAAACATCTCCATAGATCGTGTGCACTACATTTCACACGATGTTGGGGTATGAGAAAGCTTTCCGTTCGATGGGTGCCGCGTTTGTTAACAATCGACCAAAAATGCATTCAAATAAATATTTCCCGAGGATGTTTAGCCCTGTTTAAACATAATTTCACTAAATTTCTTCGACGTTTTATAACAATAGATGAAACATGGATCCATTATTACTCGCCAGAGATGAAGGGGCAGTGGAAATAGTGGTTGGGAGCAGGTGAAAGTACATCCAAGAAACAAAAATGGTTCCATCTGAAAAAGTCATGGCTACGATTTTTTTGGGATTCTAATGGTGTTGTGCTCATAGACTACCGGGAGAAAGGTATAACCATCACCATGCTTCACAACTGGACCAACCGAAGGGTGTTATTCAGGCGAAACATCTACACGTAAACAACAAAGTACCCTTTTATCACGATAATTCATCTTTACACACGTCTCGGATTGTTGCTGCAAAACCGCATGACCTTCGCTTCCAAGTATTTCCACATTCATCGCCATCCGCCAAATTTGGCTCCCAGCTGTTACTTTCTTGCAGGTTTGTTTCATCTGTATCAGTTTAAAAATAAAAAAAAATAGTCAAAATATTTTGCGCACAGTGTCATGGTAAGTTTAAAAAGATATTATCAATGAAAGAACTGTTTTGTGCATTGATATTAATGCGTAAATATTGTTGCTTATTTTACAGTCGTAGAAAAATATATTTTTCTACTATTCTGTTGCCGCGTCGAACTCTCAAAAGGAATGGGGAAAGAGGGTAGAGACGGGTGCGCGGTATTGTGTAGGATTAAACTAATACCACAGTAAACACAGTAGCGACAATCCGACTCGGTACCTTTGTTCTCAAGGGGTTCGAGTTTGTAATGATGACATGACCTGTCGCCATATTGGTGGTATGATACCTACGAGTTTTTGAAATATTCAAATTTTTTCTTTCAAGAAAAATCCTATTTTGCAGAATAAAAATAAATTTTGCTGATTGAAATATATATATATATATATATATATATATATATATATATATATATATATATATATATATATATATATATATATAAATATATATATATAAAATAATTTTCCAGTGAGTGAGGGTGCCAACTTACCTGCAATTGAAACTCGTATGTCTTCTTTATCTTGACTTAATAGTTCCAATTTGTCTCTTTTGTCGCAGGTATTTTTTATGCCCACCACCGAAACTGCTTGAAATTCCTTGTCTAAACCCCAAAATGTAAAAGTTTTTCCAGGTTTGATTTCATTTCCTGATCTAAAAATTACAAATAATAGAGATAAAATTTAAAACAAAACATAAGCACCTACGGGATCTTTATGAAGTCAGGAATAATGAAAATATTATTTTAAATATATATATATATATATATATATATATATATATATATATATTTAAATTTTTAATTTTACCTCTTCCTTTTCATATATATATATATATATATATATATATATATATATATATATATATATATATATATATATATATATATATATATATATATAGATACAAAAAATGCTGATAGAATCAAATAACTCTCAAGAAATAAGTCTAAAAATAAACTTCACTAAAACCAAATATTTGAACAACGAAGCTGAAGATAACAGCCAGGAACTGGTAGCAGAAGGTAAAAGAATAGGAAAGGTATAAACATTCATATATTTTGGACAAAAAATCGAAATATCAAAAAATAATTTAAAGGATGACTTGGATAGAACAGTCTTGTTAGGTTGGTCTGGGTTCGGAAGGTTACAATCCACATTTAAATTGGACATCCCAAATACAATAAAAGCCAGAGTGTTCGATCAATATATACTGCTGGTACTAACATTGGGCACTGAAACGTGAGCTTTAAATAAAAGAATGGAGAGGAGAGCGCTAAATATTAGACTCCAAGATCGTATTCCTAACATCGAAATACGAAGAAGATCAAAAGTGACAGATGTAGTACATCGAAAATGTATATTAAGGTGGAATTGGGCTGGGTATATCGCAAGGATGAATAATAATAGATGGACGTGCTGTATGGTTGAATGGAGGCCTAGAGAACATAAAAGATGCAGAGGTAGACTACATCAAAAGATCAGCAGGCAAACAACAGAGCTCAGTGGAGAAAATTTGCTGAGGCTTACATCCGACTATGGATGGAATAAGCTAATGATGATGGTTATATATATATATATATATATATATATATATATATATATATATATATATATATATATATATATATATATATTAGGTATACAAATTAAGTTTCGGCTCCTACTTTTGATCGACTACAGAATTTATTCAAATCGAAATTTTTTCTCGCCCTGTAATCATTTTACAATATCACCTCTTATAGCTATATATAGAAGTATAGTACTTGATTATACTGTGGACCTAATCCGAAAAATTAGAAGTAGATACGATGTCCTTCAAAAAGAATATTTGATGCATTGTCGTCTTCTCATATTTTAACTTAAAAAAAAAAACGTAAAAAAGGGGTCTATGAAAACGCTGTATCACACGTCAGTGGTTCCAGTTGTTTCAAAACAACGCAAGACCAGGAGTAAACAAAAACCAAACTGAATTGGAAGACCTTTAAAACCAGCTCAGTTGTGTTGGGAAATTCTTCCTTATACGGCATTTTCTCCAGACTTGGCCTCTTCGGACTACCACTTGTTCTGATCTCTACAACACCACCTAGCTAATTCTTAGTTCAAGTTAGTTGAACCGGTCTAGAAAAGTGCTCGATGAATTCATGACATCGAGACAATTATCATTTTTCCCATCTGGAATCCAATAATTGTCTGAAAGATGACAAGAACTTAAATGATCACCTTTAGCAACATTTCATTCAAAATTTTATTTCTAATCTGGTTCAAAATATTTAAAAAATATGAAAAATGTTTTAACGTGACCCACAATAGCAAACAAGTAGTTCCAACCTCCCATTTATGGGCAAAGAATACCGTTTAATTTTGAAACACACGGTGTATATATAACAATGGGTGTATAGGTTTATGGCACTGGTTGAAACCAAATGGCCAGTATATAACAATAAACAAGTTTTAGGTTGACAATGTATTTTATTTATTGCTATTATAATACAGCTACTCCACATCAATGAAAACATTGATAAAATTTTATTATAATAACCTGTATATTGTATAGGATTCTACAGACACTTATAATCAAATAACACATTTAGATTTTTTGTGCAGACTAATATTTAACGATGAACATCCATAAGTAATCAAATCACAATTTTATTGGGCAAAACCAAAGCCACTAATAATCCTAAAAGCCTAATGAAACCGTTCTAGGCAGTGTCAGATTAAGCCGTTTGGACACAAATTTTTTGTGGGTCTCCTTAACACACCAAGCGACAACATCTATACAGTACTTTTAAGTGAAATAAAAGGTAAACAAACAAAATTAAGTTTTTCTAAAAAAAAATTATTATTGTTATTTATACTAAAACGTGCAATAAATTATTTAAATTGATGCTGTAGCGAGGGCTATAGCTTTTGTGTAACAACTTCGAAAAGAAACACAGCATTATATACTAAAATTTTTTTTATCAAAATCAGTAAAGAAAAAATAAACTCTTTATTTATTAATACCCTATTTATTTAAACTTGTATTCGAAAATGTGATAAAACATGTATCCTTAGAATTTGAATAAAATTTTAAATTTGGAGGCTAGCTAACTATTCTCCGCAATATTTTCCACTGTATTAAAGGATGTTTGGGAGGTACAATCGGAGACAAGTATGTGAAATTTTAATCTTTGTTGTTACATTAAAATAAACAAACTTATAATTTTTTTTTTATGTAATTTTACTACACAAATATGATTTTTTTTTTGTTCTTAATTAATTTTGAATTAAATTTTTTGATATTTTTAATACATATACAATTACAATATTGATACCGTTTGAGGTTATTGTTTGAAGTTTAATTGCGTGTGTTTATTTTTTATTGAATATAATGCCCAAAACCGCGAGTTATTGATGGAAAGGGAAAATAATGACAGAAGGTTTATATAAAAAGAAGAAAAGGACCAGAAAAAAAAAGATAAAACTGAAGAGCATGTGGCAAGTAATAAACTGTTTATATATGTATCATTAGTTTATGATTTTATAATAAATAAATTTAATGTTTAGTGTAAACTTTTCAACGTTGGTAAATTCAATATCATTTCATTGATATTTAATTCTTTCGTCGGCTTGAAACTAGAGCAGCTATGTATGATGTTGCCTCGTTTTCACTGCAAATGACATACAGAGTTCGATAATAGCATAAATCTCATTATTTTTTTTGTTGCATTAACAATTTTGTAAGTACTTAATATTATTAATTCATTTGCTTTTTGAATATTTAATCTACTATTTTACAAATTTGTTAACGATTCCTACTATCTTTTCAATACTATTTTTCTACTTAAATCACCGTGATAGTATGTTCTCCATTTAAATACGAGTAAATTGGATTTAAATAAAAATTGGAACTTTTGAACGGTTTATTAAAAGGATTCCAGTTTCAAAAAACCGGTCAAGTGCAAGTTGAACTTGCACAATTAGTGTTCCGTACGTAGATTGTTTTTAAAATAAAAATTTTTGTAAGGGTGGTATAAAATGATCAGTGACTTCACAAAACACACCCCAAATGAGTTTTCAACAAAGTTTTTTTCCAATGTTTACTGAAAACTGGTGACCTTGAAATTTTGTATTTTTTTAAATACCAAATAAATTATTAAGGGTAATGCACTCGTGATAATTTTCGTTCAATCTATACCCCGTGGAGAATATTCCAGAATTTTTTCAAAATTTTTTGATCAGTACTTTTCGAGATAAGGTAGGGGACAGCGATTTTTTAAAAGTAATACGAAGAAAAGTGTGCGCAAGTATTACATTATATATATATTTTTTACTCGTGTTTTCACAAGCTTTCATTTGACACCACACTCGATGACCTAGTAAAAAAAAATTTTTTCACTTCCGATTTCACCCCTCAAAACGAACCCCTTAAGTCAAAATTTATGTTACGGTGATATAAAATGATCAGTGACTTCACAAAACACACCCTAAATGAGTTTTCAACAAAGTTTGTTTCCAATCTTTACTGAAATCTGATGACCTTGAAATTTTTGTTTTTTTTTATGTACCATATAAATTATTAAAGGTGATAATTTTCGTTCAATATACACCCCGTGGAGAATATTCCAGAATTTTTTCGAAATTTTTTGATAAGTACTTTTCGAGATAAGGCCCGGGACAGCGATTTTTTCGCGAATTTTTAAAAATAATACAAAGAAAAGTGCGCGCAAGTATAATAATATTATATATATATTTTTTACTCGTGTTTTCACAAGCTTTCATTTAACACCACACTCGATGACCTAGTAAAAAATTTTTTTTTTTTCACTTCCGACTTCACCCCCCAAAACTAACCCCTTAAGTCAAAATTTAATTCTCAAAACTACATGGCTCTGATGAGGCCATCAATTCCTATATTACTACCAAATTTCACCTTTCTATGTCAAATAGTTTCGGAGAAAATCGGGTGTGACAGACAGACAGACAGACAGACACCGAAGTAATCTTATAAGTGTTCCGTACGGAACACTAAAAAACTATAATTTTTTTATGAAATACTTTGAAATATATCTCCCAAACATCCTTAAATATACGGACCTATTTGGGCGCGCTCACCCAACCACATGCTAAACTAGCACGCGTTTCAATCTATTGGATCCCATCCGTAGATGCAGGCTAAGTAATGTCGAGATTTTTGCAGCAATAATAGGCCAACACCGAAGCTTTAGAGTCTAAAAGGTCTTACGACGCCAGCGCAGAGAAATTAACCCAGTATTCCTGTTGTGTTTTCTAATTACGTGAAATTCACTGACAAAAATGGAGAACGAAACACCATGGTTCAGTGCAGAAATCAAAGAAAAATGCCGTGAACAGAAAGAAAGCTATCTAAAGTACAGGTCAATCAGGACAGAAGAAGCCTACCAAAGATATAAAAGAACACGAACAGAAACCCACGAGTTAGTAGAAGAACAAAAACGGAATACTGGGAGATATACACAAAAAAATTAGAATCAGACTTCTATGGTCAACAAAAACAAATTTGGAGATTTATAAGACAGCAGAGAACTGAGATGAAAGAACTAATAGAGTATACACACGTGAAGAAAGGAATGTGGGTAACATATCTTACACAATTATATAAAAGGGAATAGAGAATCAACCTGCCACAAACACCAGATATAACGGTAAACGAAGAAACATATAACGAAAGAAGACATAACAGAAGCACTCGAAAAATTAAAAAACCGTAATCTCCCGGCGAGAACCAAATAGCTAATGACCTACTAAAATATGGTGAACACTCTCTGATTAAGCAACTCCAGACACTTATACAGAGGATTATAAGATCGAACAGAATCCCAGATGAATGGAGAAGAGCGACAGTTATACTAATGCACAACAAGGGAGAAAAAGATGATCCAAATAACTATAGAGGCATAAATCTACTAAAATGTACATTAAAATTAACAAAGATTATTACAACAAAAATAAACGCGAGAATATAATTGGAGGAAGAACAGCAAGGATTCATGTACCGATGCCGTATTCATTGCGAGACAGGTAAAAGAAAAATCCATAGAATACAACATTCCAGCCTACTTGGGCCTGATAGACTTTAAAAAAAAGCTTTCAACAATGTGCAAATAGAAGACGTTATTCATCTATTATATAACGGGAACATCCCATTAGACCTAATTAAAACTATCGAGCATATATATAAAAACAATAAAGTAGTCGCAAGATTAGCAGAAGGAATGACAGAATCAACCACAGAATCTGGAATCAGGCAGGGACACTCTTTAAGTCCTCTTCTATTTAATATTGTCATGGATGAAATTATAAATAATGTCAAAAGAAAGAAGGATATAGAATGGGTAAAAGAGAACTGAAAATTATACGTTATGCAGATGACGCGATAATAATGGCCGAGATCGAGAACGATCTGCAAAGGCTGCTATATGAATTCTACAATATATGTCAATCTCGACTGAAAAAAATCAAGGCAATAGTAATAGCAAAAGAGCCGATCAGGTGCAAGCTAATGGTGGAAGATATACCAATAGAACAGGTAATCGACCTCCATCGATTACCTGGGCATCAAAATATCAACTATTGGAAAAATTGAGGAGGAATTAAAACATCAAGTCAACAAGGCTAATAGGATAGCGGGATGCTTCAATGATACCTTATTTAGAAATAAATTCCTCTCCGTTGAGACCAAAACAAGAATATACAAGAGCGTAATACGACCAGTAATGACTGGCATGACACATCTGAAACAAGACCCGGTACAAGCATAACACAGATGATGCTGAAATCAATTGAAATGAGAATACTTAAGAGATGTACAAACAAGACCCTGAGGGATAGATAACGGAGTGAAGAGATAAGATGCATACGTAATATAGAAAATATCAACCAGTGGATAAGGGGAAGAAAAATGGGATGGGATCAACATATAGGAAGAATGGCAAACAACAGGATAGTATGGATAGCAAGAGACAAGTCACCGAATGGAAGAAGATCAATGGGACGTTCAAAAAAGAGATGGAGCGACGATCTATAGAGTAGAAGTGATATTCACTCTAATTTTTTGCCAGTGTGCTCCTTACTTCACAGTTATGTCTATCGCAAACACGGGATGGTGCAGCTAACTTGTGTTCGCTAGCGGCGAGCGACATTTTAGACTTTAGAGCTTCACCGTTGTCGGGAAAAAAAATTGCTACCTTGTATTACCTAGAATAACTGTCACATTTCAAGGTTTTTCTTTAAAAATTGATTACTTAAATTTTGAACTACACATAAAAGACAGTACATGTAACATTTGCTTTTTTTTCAGAAAAAACTTCCTGTAAATATAAAAAAATCTTCCCGCAGAAAACACTTTAATCAATTGCGGCTTCAGTGCTATTAATGGCTTGGACCAAATTATGCCCTTTTTAACAATTTTATTTTATTTTTTATTATTTCGTTTTCACTTTATATACATACATAAACATATTAAAATACTAAGGATCTTTTATATACCCCCAAACATTTCTACAAAATATATATCTTAATTTTTTTTATAATAATCTCAAATCTAACGGAACAGACTTTAAGAGAGCATTAAAACAGGTAAGGTATAGAAAAAAAATAATGTTGAAAATCATTGTCTCAAGCATGAAATGTTTATAATTAACCGTCATTAACAGCATTAGTGTTATGATTTCTTCTTCTTGAAGTGCCATATCCGATACGGGTCTTTCTGTGGTTGGTGCCTTTTTAAGTGTTCCACAGACAAAGGCGACCTATAGTTTAATGCCGGTTCTGAAAGGAAGTGAGTGAGGAGGGTTTACTAGGCATGATACTACGGGTGGTTTGTCATTGCCTTCCCGTCACGTAATTTTTTTTAAATCTTATTAGTTTCCGAGCCGACATTTGAACTCAGGTCTCCAGGCTAGAAGGCAGACACCTTATTCACTAAGCTATAGCCACCTTATTACAGTTTATTGAACTATATACTATATAGCAAATACTAATAGTTCCAGGCTCAGCAAGTAAAGTCTCAGTTTACTCCTTCAAATCACACATTTAAACCACCAAAATATGTTAGGTAAACAACTGAATTTTGATACATATGCCACTCAAACCCCAATACATTAGATATAGTAAGTAAAAAGTACTGTACAACAAAAAATAAGAATTGAGTCAACAAGTATATTAAATAAGTTTAAAGGAACTCCACAGGTAAAAAGGAAGACCGAGTCAACAACAAAAAATGAGTGAATCCAAAACTACGAGTTAAAAATTACTCCACAGCTTAAAGAAAGAAATGATGCTGTTATTAGGGAATTTTTGCCAGAGAATTCCAACAGAATATATATCTAAAGGAAGCTTAAATCAACTGTTAAAATAACACGAAAACTTGATACCAAACAAAATTTACAAGAAAACCCACAATTAGGAAATTTGTCAAAGATAAAGAAGATGACCTGATAGACAAAGTTAAAAAATAAATTGCGGTTGTTATAGGTCTTTACTTAAATAATCAACATCTTCAACGTCATTTCGGCTTAAAAATTGAATTATTTAAAAACCTTCAGCCGAAAAATGAAACAATTGCAATGCACTAGCATCGGCACATAAAACTCATAAAAAAAGTGTTGGCTTCACCGTCAAAAAGAATTACCGAAAACAGCAGAATAGCATATAGAAAAAACTTCTAAAATATCATAAGGCTTATGAAACCGATTCAGAGAATATTAAGTTGTTTTTCTGTAGATACATAATGTCCAATCACAAGAAAAATGTATTTTTTCAAGTTCTGATGATTTTCGAAAAACCAAATCAACTAAGTGTGTAGGATCAGCTTCATTACATTCTACAGATTAGTCTGATAATTATAATAATCAAGATAGTACAGTAAAATCTCCAGGGTCTGTATTTGAAACTAAATCGCCAGCTTCTGATTACATATGAGTGCTGGGAAATACTGCTGGCTGATGTGGCTTCACCAGAAAAAGCTCACTCTTTCATTTCAACAATTTCGAGGCTTTTTACAATAACGGACTAAACAATTTACGCTTCAACATGTCGTTTCTACGCATTAATTTTAATACAGTCGGTCAAGTAAGAACGTCACGTTTATAAGCTGTAGTCGGTAAAAGAAATTCCTTCACACTTCCATAATCAAGCGAATCCCCAGTGAGTATCAAACCCGGACAGTAATGGCCGATTTCGACATATGGTACCAACTAGAAGAAAACACATGGTTATTCAACATGTCAAACTCAATTCCACTCACGCATTCCTGTAAGACGTCTCTGATGGAAGATCCACTGGTCTGCTAACTCTGGAACCCAATTGCAAGGGATACACACAAACAACTACCCTGTAAACCCTCAACGTAATAACTCGCAATATTACCTGTGATATTTCAGCACTACATTGGACGCCTGCTGTCTAACAAAGCAAATCAAGTTGAACGTCACACCAAGAGAATCTCTAAGAATAACGAACTTGAAACTAGACGAACTGCAGTTCGCCACTCATAAATTGGGGCAGTTAGACAAAATTCTAAACGAGGAGCTAAACAAACCATTTATTGTTCAACATACCCTTGGGTTTGTCGCTGATTGGCTCAATTATGTTATAGATATAGTAGTAGCAAATGGTGTGGACGTTATTGTTGGCACTTCTGCAAACAATGCCTTGTGGAAAGAGATTCATTTACCTTATTTATGGTTAAATAGTATATTATCGAACATGAGTATAAGCTTCGCACTTCGAGGCTGTGTTATGTAATTATCTAAAAGGTCCAAAAATGACTCCTACAGTGGCTGCTAAGTATACAAACAAGTAAAGAGCATTCGTTAGCAAGTTGGCGAGACGATACTCTCAGTTAAAAAATGTCGAAGATCTACTAGAACGTGGTTCGAGAGGAAAAGTGTCGGAAAAGGCCGAAAAATTGATTATTGACGTGGTTTTTTCAAATCCTCAAATAATTTTGCGTCAAGGGCTGTAAAAACTAAAGCAGAAAGGTTTGGATATATCGTATGAAACCATTCTCACTCACCTACGGGCCAATGATTTTAAGTGGCAGAGTATAACCAAGAAACCATTGCTGAGCGAAAAAGACAGAGAAAAGACTCGCGGGGGCAGAGGAAACATAATCCACTAATCTATTGATTCAGCGCACCGTGAAACACCCTGTGAAGATCCATGTTTATGGATGTCTTTCGGTCTTTACCTACAATTTGGATCTTTACCTACAATTTGAACGCTGAAAAAATTCTCCAAATTTGCAAAAAGGCATTAGTACCAACTGCCAAACGGTAGATTGTCAATAAAAATGAAGAGGATAACGATCCCAAAGATTGGAGTAAAACATGTAGCCAGTAGCAAAAGGAATCCGGTATCGTCGCACTACATCAAGCAGAAATTTCATAGTAAAAAAGTGTAAACAGTGAAGCAACTGTCACGGCAAATTCGGGCAATTTGGAAATCTTTGTCCCAACAACACGCGGAAAATATCGTCGAAAATATACTTCGAAGATGCTAGGCGATCATCGACAGTGATGAGGATTAGACGAACTACTGAATTATTAGCATTTTAACGGCAATCCATTATTGTCAAATGATGTGAAGAATTTTGAAATCAATACATTTTTTAACGAATAATGTACGACACGTGCTGATTTGACCGACTGTAATTCTATATACCAAAACCTTATATGGTAGAAGCTATCAGCCCGGCTTGAATTTAATAAAATAGAAGTGATCAGATATCTGATTTTTGATATCTGAATACCGTTTTCATATTAAATGATTTATAAGTGTAGGACTTGGATTACGTTTGTATTTGGATATCGCCCAAAAGTGAAAGAAGAAAAGTTTTACGAATCTTGAGATAATATATTATTCTTGCAAAAAATAGAATTTCTGCTAAAATTTTCAGACTTTCCAAAAATACCTACCGTTTTATTGAATATAATACATTTACTACATCACCCTGGTTTAATGCTCTAATGTCACATAACTAGGAACAAAACATGTCAACATTTATAAAATGTAAAAAGCCAAAATTACTGCCCCTAATTACAATAATCACAATGAAAAGTTTTACCAATAACAATCAATGGACATCTCTGATTTACAGTAATTTTGATGTCGAAATTTGGCACATTTTTTTTTACATTTTGATTATAAAACACCCGTATTTCAACCACCAAAATACACTTCAATTAGAAGAATAATAACTATAATTACAGGATGTATTGTACCAATTTTAGTGGAAAAAAACTGGCAAAATACAGTCTGTATATAATTTTTTAAAAGAGGACACTTAGGCTGTGAAAATATAAAAAGCAGTTACTATGTAAGATGATATCTTTTAATGTAGCTCCCAGTGATATTAATACTTAATTTATTATATTTACTACCAAATTATTTACTGTACTGTACGCCTTCGATTTTAATGGTTATTTACCAAGTAAATTATTGATTACATTTTCCAGCTTTAACTGTAACATTTTTTCTAGTTCAAAAATTCTCATTTTATTAGTTAATCATATATACCCATTAGATAAAGACCAATTATAAAAAAATCAACTATCTTTTAATTTTTTCTTTTTGCGCTCCCGGTATAGTCTAACAGAATTGCGCTCCTGTTAAAAACATCATTAATTTTTATAAATAAGGAAAATTCCGAAGATAATATATTAAAAGTAGGACCATAATATAATTTGTATAAATTTTTTTAACCATCCTGTACACAAGAACTCGAATGAAAATTGTTTATTACATTAAAAGGTCATGCATCGGGTCAAGTCTTATTTAACATCCGTTTCGAACAGTAATGGTCCTTTTACACGGTCATATCAGTTCTCAGTTCCGTCTCAGTTTCAATTTTCGTTCCATTTCAGTTCGGAAGGAGGTTTGTTTTACACCGTCCGTTCAGTTCTCAGTCCTAGTTACACTTTCAAAGTGTTATGTGTGTTTCGCGTTCAAACGCGTGTTGTCATACTGTCCCAAAGTGTACATGTGTAACCTAGCTCATGTATGAAGACTATCTCACTGCAGTAGCCTTAGCTGTGGCGTTGAAGAAACGGTGGAAGAAAAGAACCCCATACCGTCAGGTGTCGGTCTCCGTTTCGGTTCTGGTTTCAGTTTTTCCTTTTTACACATAGGAAAAACGGATAGTTCGACTGAAACTGAACTGAGGACTGATATGACTGTGTAAAAGGACCATAACATAACCTTTTGCCAAAAAATATTTTTTAATACTCAGAATCAGATTTTCACGTAACGATAAAGTAACTGCACTTAACATAAAATAATAACAGTTAATGTTTCATTTAAAAATAGACAGATTTTGCAACCACAGACATAGAGGATGGACTGAGTTTTCCGTATCCCACTGCGAAGTAAATATAGACGCAAAAGTGTGAGGGAGACAAAGTGAATGAGCGGTCAGTAGCTGTCTCTTTCTCGAATACCGCTAAGCTACGGCGCTCTTGAAAATAATATTTTCTATTCTATTTGAACTAAAATCGGGTAAGGGCTTTTCAGGCCTTGAATTCCATCTCAGGGTACTGCGTCTTGTTTATTACAGGCCTACAGAAAAGAGACAGGTATTGGCCGCACAGTCGCTTTGTCTCTTTCTAGTGAGTGGTTAATTTTTTGAATGCTCAGTCCATCCTCTATGTCTATGTTTGCAACGCTTATTTTGGTAGGTCACTGTCTTTATCTTTATTTGAAGCATGCGCAATAGTAAAGGAAAGAAATTAAGTATAAGGACTCTGCTGTTATCGTTATCTGAAGGATGCGCCGATCATTTGCAGCTTGCGCAGTATTGAAACAAAATAAGGGAAACCTTTATTAAGGCTAACGATTTCCCTTATTTAGGAACTTATAAAGGGAGGTTATTTGAAGTTCTTTATTCGTATCGCTATTATGGTAGGGCCTTTTTTTTCCTACTTAGGTATACAAACCACTAAGGAAATATAGTAAAATTAAAATGATTATCTTTTATTGCAAATAACAACGACAATAGTTAATTGGTGTTCAGATTATGTTGAGATTTCGCAATCTTTAGCACAATGACATTATAGTGTGTGTGGTGCTAATTTCAAATGAAATTTTATTTATCGCACATTCGTATTACCTTGGAAATATTGAAGGAAGTGATAGTTAGACACAACTTTAATTTAGAAACTTGTGTTGACCCATCAAATACTAATAACCGGTATGCTTAACCATGAGATGAATGAAAAAAAAGTTTATAGAAGATGAATACTAACCAAACCTTGCAATTCCTTCGCGTTAATACTGCGCATGCTTGAGATAACGCTAAAGGCCAACGCACGTGAAAAATAAGTGTTGCAAAATCTCTCTAATAATATATTACAGTTTCAACTAAACATTCGTAGCAAACATTAAAAATAATAAATACTTAATTTATGTTAAGTTGGGTTTGTTAAGAAGGAAATTCTTGTTTGTGCAGGAAACCTGTAAACACTGCTGGTAATTCAACTAACGTGGGTTCACAGTTCTTTAGATTTTGAAATCAAATGCGATTTTCCTTTAGAAATTTAAACTTTATATCGTTGAAATAGCTACCAGTTGTACTATTTTGTAAACTTAGAATAAAAATGAACTTTCTGTTCTAATACATATTTCGTGTGGGAATTTTTAGCAGTTGGTATTAAAAAATCATATCAGGAACTGCGTCGTTAACAAAACTTTAATAAAAGTTAAACATTTTTTTTTATGTTCTGGTTATGGGTACTAAGCAATATTTACGTGTCAAATAACAAATTGTTTGTGCATTTTATTTTCGTTAGAGAATATATTTTTTATAACACCAATTTAAATGCAGTTTGCTTCTGCAGCATGAAGGGCTTTTTTAATCCAAAAAAGTGTTTTTTCATTATATTTATAATAACAAAATATAACAAAATCTGGATTTTAAGCACCACAACAATGTAACTGCCCCGGTCTGAAACAATTGTTTTTGACGTGTCTGTTTACTGCAACCATTGCTGTACATACTGAAAAAATGAATTGTGAAAGTTGATTTTCTCAACAGTTATAGAGAATTTATGAAAATTGTCCCGTAGTTACTTTAAATACCAGGGTTTACAGGTGTAAATATGCTAATTGATGTTACGTACTTCTTATTTAGTTGGGTATTCAAAATTACCTTCATTTTTACACGAAATATAATCGTAAAATATACACCTGAATTATTGTTGAAGGTTGACTGAAAAGAGAATCCCGTTTGTGTTTCTCTAACCCGTTCTATGTTACTTCCCGACTGCGTGGCCCAATTTCCTTGAGCGTCAAATTTGTGTTCTAATACAGTCCATATAAAAAACCCATCACTTATGTGCCAAGTACAAGTCCTTGTGTACCTCGGACGGTTTTGTCAATGACTCCTTACCCTTATCTAGAGATCTTATCAAAAACTGTGACGGCATAGCTAGTAGTTACTGTCAGAGTAAAGTTTTACAACCTTAACACCGATCGTGTCCACATAATTAACGATGAACAGGCCGAAAATATCGCTAATATATTTCAATAAGGCTTTCAACTAGACAGTAGAGTGTCGGCCTACAATTCATCTAAAAACAGCCACAATCCCGCCACTTAAAATATAACGACGCGAGGACATGTTCGCTCGAAAAACTTTGTAGCGAAACTCTTCCGTCAAAAAGTGCTCTTCTAAACATGAGCGGGTATTTTGAAAAATATTCGCGTGTTGAAAGACTTATATATACATATAAATATACAAAAATATTCGAAATCATTGTGTACGTCTAATGAATAGTATTACCGTTTGCTAAAAATTGCGTTGGCATATGACATTTTTTACAAAATGAGAGAAATATTTTTTCAGCCTATGTGTCCCCATACATTATCTGACAATTCAAGATGGTAAAAACAATTTGGCACGCGTATTGCTAGAAACATAATACTAATAATAATGAGCAATATATTTAATGTTACAGCACATTTTACTTATTAGATACATAATTACGATTCTATAGGGATTTCTACTAGTTACGTTATGTCTCGATACATTAAATTATTCTAAGTTGTGCGTTTGAAACTTTTCATATTCCAATTTCTAAATAGTCATCTATTCCGTTACTGAATGTAGCAGACTTATTTTATCTTAACTTTAACATACGCCAGATACTCGTACACACGGCAGGCGATTTCCTTTTAAGGCAGTCCCATATTGGCCTGAATTACTGAAATTGGCCAACGAAGTTAAGGTCAAGGCTCGGCATGTTTATAGTCATACTTAAAAAACTTCTAACAATACTACAATTTTGTGGCTTGACACACTGTGCGATGGCTATATATTTTTTCGCGAGAATTCGGACCAATTTAATGCTTACTATATACAAAAAAATATCCGAAACGATATTAGTGCATCGAATTTGCCCGATACAACACATCTTACTATCGCATGACAAGGTGCCAAGGTCCTTCTAGTTATCAGTTAATCACAACAATTGCATTTCCTAGTGATATAGAGAGATTTTGCAACGCTTATTTTGGTAAGCCACAATCTTTGTCTTTATTTGACGTATGCGCACTCCGTTTGGAGCTTGCCCAGTAGTAAGGGGTAGAAATTAAATATATGAGGTTCCTTCCAACCTTAAATCAGAAACAGATTTACAGCAATTTGCAAATCGTGTTGGAACAGCTGATAATTTATTTGACGTGTGAATAAATATAACCTAACAAATTTAGGCCGGTCGAATCTTTGAATCTTGCTTTGAATAACCATAATTTTTTTTTATTTACAAGGCTAAGCATAAAAGTCAAAATGGATCTAGAAGGTATATGATAAGGTTAATGTGTAAATATATCCAACATTATATATTAACGGTATAATTACTAAATCACTCCAAATGTTGGAATTTGTGAGATGTTCTCACGACTTTCGTGGTGTCCAAGCAATACAAGCCTTTTTAAAATACATTTATTCAAAGCTTCCACTTTGTTGGATTATAGGTTATGTTGCAAGCAAAATCAAAATAGTTGCAATACGCATGCACCAAATTATTGGTTAGGAGATAATCCGCAAACTGTTCTGATAGTTTTCAAACAGGTTTGAATTTTAGTTGGAACATAAAACTAATAGTTTGCTAACCGTTAGTAACTTTGGTTGGAACTTACTGCGCAGAATCCCGACTGTAAGAAACTGTTTCTGATGCGGGTTGAAACGAACCTACGGACTCCGTTGTTATCGTTATTTGAAGCATGCGCCCACCGTTTGGAACCTGTGCAGTATTGAAACAAAATAATAGAAATTTTTATTAAGGAGGACAATTTCCCTTATTTAGGAACTTATAAGAGAGGTCATTTGAAGTTCGTTATTCTTATCGCTATTATGCTAGGGCCTGTTTTTTTTTTCCTACTTAGGTATACAAACCACTAAGAAAATACAGTAAAATTTAAATGATACTCTTTTATTGCAAATAATACTGACGACAGTTAATTAGTGTTCAGATTATGTTGGGATTTTGCACTCTTTGGCACGATGGCATTACAGTGTGTGTAGTGCTAATTTGAAATGAAATTTTATGTATCGCACATTCGTATTACCTTGGAAATATTGAAGGAAGTGACAGAAACCTGCTAGATACAGTTTTTATTTAGAAATATGTATTGGCCCATCAAATACTACTAACCGGTGTGCTTCACCATAAAATGAGTGAAAAAAATCCCGTACGTTTATAGAAGATGAATACTAACCTAACCTTGCAATTCCTTCGCGTTAATACTGCGCATGCTTGAGATAACGATAAAGCCAAAGGCATGGGAAAATAAGCGTTGCAAAATCTCTCTATTCGTTTAAAAAACAATAAAAAAATTATGTTATATATAAAAAATATCATGTTTTTAAAATTTAAAAAATATTCCAATATTTCAATATGTACTTTTCCTGTATACGTTTTACTTTAAAAAATTTCATTTTTTAATTACATGTAGTTTGTCAAAATAGTTTTGGAAAAAGGTCAAATCGTCAACAGTCAAATTGTGTTTGTGAATTTTTCTACTTAATTTATGATTGCAAACACAATATTAAGAATATGTAATTGCTAAAATATCAAATACCCTATATACGAGGCTGGTTTGAAAAGTCCGTGCAAAGTCCGAGAGATGGCACCACCGGCGCGTATCGAGGTCATGTTTAGTTAGTAGCATCTCTTGAATGAACGCACACCAAGTTTCAGCCATATTGGTCTATTTCTTTGTGTTTGGCATTCGTGTGAATCAAGGAAGTCGAGTGATTTTCAAGAAATGGACGAAAAAGAATTTCGTGTGGTGATTAAACATTACTTTATGAAAGGCAAAATGCCTCAGGAGACTAAAGAGAAGCTTGATAAACATTATGGTGACTCTGCACCTTCGATTAGAACAGTTTATAAGTGGTTTCAAAATTTTCGGACTGGCCATATGGGCACAAGTGACGCTGAACGTTCTGGACGGCCTGTCGAGGTTACGACTCCAGAAATCATTGATCAAATCCATGATATGGTGATAGATGACAGAAGAGTTAAGGTGCGTGAGATTGCTAGTGCTGTGGGCATCTCGACCGAACGGGTACATAATATTTTGCATAAACATTTGGACATGAGAAAGCTATCCGCAAGATGGGTGCCGCGATTGCTCACGCTTGACCAAAAACGGAATCGTGTGAAGTGTTGCAAGGATGGTTTGCAGCTGTTCCAGAAGAATCCGGAGGACTTTAAGCGTCGTTTCGTCACTGTGGATGAAACATGGATACATTACTATACTCCTGAGACCAAACAACAAACTAATCAATGGGTTACCAAGGGGGAATCTGCACCAAAAAAGGCGAAGACCGTTCCTTCGGCCGGAAAGGTTATGGCGACTGTCTTTTGGGATTTGCAAGGGATAATCCTCATCGACTATCTGGAAAAGGGTAAAACTATTACAGGTGAATATGATTCATCGTTATTGGACCGTTTGAAAACCGAGCTGCAAGAAAAACGCCCGCGATTGGCCCACAAGAAAGTCCTTTTCCATCACGACAACGCACCAGCACACACCTCAGCAGTTGTGGTCGCAAAATTAATGGAAATAGGATTCCAACTCGTTTCACATCCCCCCTATTCTCCAGACTTGGCTCCCTCGGACTACTATTTGTTCCCCAATTTGAAGAAATGGCTGGCGGGACAAAGATTTTATTCAAACGAGGAGGTGATTGCAGACACTAATGGATATTTTGCAGACTTGTACAAATCCTATTATTTGGAAGGGATCAACAAACTAGAACATCGTTGGACGAAGTGTATAAGCCTAAAAGGAGACTATGTCG
This sequence comes from Pachyrhynchus sulphureomaculatus, assembly GCA_019049505.1. Taxonomy (NCBI): domain Eukaryota; kingdom Metazoa; phylum Arthropoda; class Insecta; order Coleoptera; family Curculionidae; genus Pachyrhynchus; species Pachyrhynchus sulphureomaculatus. The sequence goes on along the minus strand of CM032454.1, from coordinate 171,619,125 downwards.
AAAAATAAAAAAGGTTTACCCCAAACACATAAGTAGTTTTTATTTTTGCACGGACTTTTCAAACCAGCCTCGTATAACTTAGTTATACATATTATTTTAAAGTTTGTAAATTTATCGAACGTTTTTTTTTAAATTGAGGCATTATTAGTGTTCCATACCAAAATTGAAAAACTTCGGTGTCTGTCTGTCACAGCCGATTTTCTCCGAAACTATTTGACATAGGAAGTTGAAATCTGTCACAACTTTAGGAATTGATGGCCTAATCACCGCCGTGTAGTTTTGAAAGTTAAACTTTGACTTAAGGGGTTAGTTTTGGGGAGTGAAATCTAAACTGAAAAAGTGGGGTGTCAAATGAAAGCTTGTTCAAAAATATATACGATGTAATGCTCATTTATTAACGATAGTGTATCCACCTATTTAAATAGCATTGAGCTTACACAAATGATAAAAGATATAGATAGACAAAGAGGGCGCGGCGACCCGAAATTTTGACCTGTCGACTAACCGTCTGCCTAATCGTTCATTCTATCAGGCGAGTCGAATAAAAGCCTTTAATGATGATTTTGTGGCCCCCGTGTCCTTGAATGCCCAAAAATATTTTTGATACTAAAAAAATCGAGCGCCCCAAAGGGCAGACGTCGCCGAGACCGGACCCAACTTTAAGGTCCAAAAAAGGTCGATCCAAAAATTTCATTTAACCATAAAAAATCCATGAATTTGGTTTGTTCTTGATAAAATAAGAGGTAACCTGCAAAAGGACGCCGCCAATACCGGAGGACGAAGCTGGACCCGCTTTTTCCAGCCAAAAACGACCGTTAAGTAAAAATAAGAAAACCACGACTGTAATCGTTTTTGGCTAGAAAAAGCGGGTCCAGCTTCGTCCTCTGGTATTGGCGGCGCCCTTTTGCAGGTTCCCTTTTATTTTATCAAGAACAAACTAAATTTATTGATTTTATATGGTCAAATGATTTTTGGACCCACGTTTTTTGGGTCCCTAAAGCTGGGTCCGATCTCGGCGGCATCTGCTCTTTGGGGGAGCTCGACTTTTTTAGTGTCAATAAATGTTATGGTACTTGATTCAAGTGGTTAAACAGCAGTCCATTTTTGGATGTAGCTTTTTGGGCCTTCCAGGGCACGGGAGCTGCAAAATGAACGTTAAAGGCGTTTATTCGACTGGCTCGTAGAATGAACAACTAGGCAGACGGTTAGTCGACAGGTCAAAACTTCAGGTCGCCCTCTTGGTCGAATACTAGTTCTACTAGAGACAGAACCTTGACAGACAACGTGTTTTGCAATTTTCGTAATGATATAGAAGTTCACATTGTAGAAAGTTTTTTTTAGCCATCACAAACAAGTACATGTCCGAATCCTAGATTTTGTGGTTGGAAAACTCTTTTTTTTGTGAAGTCACTAATCATCTATATCTCCGTAACCAAAATTTTTATTCTAAAAGCAATCACGATACTCGTACTGAAGAAATAAAATCACTTTGCAATAGCCTATAGTTATCAAAACTGGTTTAAACATAACCGGTCAAGTGCAAGTTGAACTTGCATAATTAGTGCTCCGTAAGTTGATTGCTTTTAAAATAAAAAATGTTGTTACGGTGGTATAAAATGATCAGGGACTTCACAAAGCACACCCCAAATGAGTTTTCGACAAAGTTTGTTTCCAATCTTTACTGAAAACTGATGACCTTGAAATTTTTGGTTTTTTTTATACCAGATAAATTATTAAAGATAATGCACTCGTGATAATTTTCGTTCAATCTACACCCCGTAGAGAATATTCCAGAGTTTTTTTTCAAAATTTTTTGATCATTACTTTTCGAGATAAGGTGAGGGGACAACGATTTTTCGCGATTTTTTAAAAATAATACAAAGAAAAGTGTGCGCAAGTATTACATTACATATATATATATATATATATATATATATATATATATATATATATATATATATATATATATATATATATATATATATATATATATATATATATACAGTCCCTGGCCAAATTATTAGACGCACTGTATTTTTTTTTAGTAATTTTATGTTTCTTAAGAGTTTTTATGCAATAATGGTATATTTAAACTACAATATTATTGATTTTTATTTAAAAGAATTGTTGTAGACTACATATTTGTATTTATTTTTAACATATGGCAACACTGTGTTGACAAAGTGATACATGAACGTAAATAAGTACAAACCTGTATCAGTCGCGATCGGAATCGAGTCAGGTACGGACGTGTTTCTGTGGCTTTATGGACTGTGATTGTTTGTTTAACAATTTTATACTACTCAGTTATTAGTTTATTTTGTATGCAGTGTTTTAAAAAAGTAATTGGACTATTTTCATTATGGGTAGAAAAGGCGATCTTTCACCACGTAAAAAAGCTGAAGTGAAGGCCCTTGTGATTGCGAAAACATTTACAAACCGAGAAATATCACGAAGATTGGAGGTTTCTGAAGCTAGTGTACGACGCATAAAAAAGAAAATTGAGTCAGGGAAGGAATTAAGCCCGAAAAGAAAGAAAAGATGCGGTAGAAAACCAATTTTTCACTCCACGGTCAGAGAGATGTTTGAAGAAAATTTGTGTAGAAAACAGATTTGCTACCACAAAGGTAATAAAATCACAACTCCAGGATGCTAGCGTAAATGCTTCTGAGCGCACTGTTCGAAGAAAATTGAAAGAATTAGATTTTAAGGCCTGTCGCCCCGCCAGGAAGCCCAAGTTAACAGCTGCAATGAAAGCAAAGCGCCTGAAGTGAGCCAAACAATGGCAAGACAAAGATGTGGACTTCTGGAGATCGGTAAGATACAGCAATTTAATCAATAATTGATACATTATTATCATTTTCAGTTAAATAAAGCAAATAAACATGGAAGTTTATATATTTTTCCTATTTTTGACAGGTCTGCTTCAGTGACGAAAGCACATTCGAAATTTTGCAGAATAAAGCTCAGTATGTGCGTCGTCGTCATGGAGAAAAGTTTCATCCTGATTGTGTCGTCCCGACGGTTAAACATCCCACCAAAGTGATGATTTGGTCAGTCATCAGCGGCAAGGGCACTGGACGTCTGTACGTCGTCAAAGGAATAATGAGGCAAGATCAGTACAAAGAAGTATTACAAAATCGGTTGATTCCGCAGCTCAGAGAATGGTTTCCAAATGGGGAACCATTCACTTTCATGCAAGATGGAGCTCCCTGCCACACTGCTCGGTCTGTTAAAGCTTTTTTGGCAGAAAAAAATATCCCTCTGTTGGATTGGCCCTTATATGAACCCCATTGAAAATGTGTGGGAGCTGATGAAAAGAGAAGTGGCTAAAGATGTGATTACCAACAAAACCCAGCTCCTAGAAAAGATTATTCATGTGTGGAATCATCATCCTCAAATGCAGGAGACAGTACAATCTTGCATTGATAGCATGCCGCGCAGAATTAAAGCTTTGATAGCGGCTAAAGGTGGCTCAACTAAATATTGACTTTTACTAACATTAATTTCACTTTTCTTTAAAACTTAATAAACTTATGCTTTTTTAAATTAATGCTGTTTTATTTATGTCAAATAAATAGGTAATTGATTGGATAATATAAAAATAAAAAACAAATCAATTTAAAATAATAAAACGGTACAATATCACTCGGTAATTAATATTTTACATGAAATCTTGCAGTGCGTCTAATAATTTGGCCAGGGACTGTATATATATATATATATATATATATATATATATATATATATATATATATATATATATATATATATATAATTACTCGTGATTTTACAAGCTTTCATTTGACACCACACTCGATGCCCTACTAAAAAAATTTTTTTTCACTTCCAATTTCACCCCCCAAAACTAACCCCTTAAGTCAAAATTTAACGTTCAAAACTACACGGCTCTGATTCCTATATTCTTACCAAATTTCAACTTTCTATGACGAATAGTTTCAGAGAAAATCGGGTGTAACAGACAGACGGACAGACAGACATACACCGAAGTCGTCTTATATATGTTCCACACGGAACACTAAAAAGCAACCCCAAAATTACGTTAAATTGTATTTGGCCGGCCGAAAAAATTTGTATATCATTTCTTATTGAAAACCATGTGTGCCACGATATCATTGCCGTATTCGATTGTGGAAGTTGGTTCGATTTAAATAAATTTACGACTTTCAAGTATTATTTTATCTTGTTCTATTACATTCCTTATTATGTAATCCTCTGACAAAAGCCTAAAGTGATCGGGAATGGTGTCAATTGAATACCGCATTATTAGGAATTTTGATTCAAGAAGGAAATGTAAATAAAACTGAGAGGGACATATTAATTGTATCGAGAATTTTAGACTTCAATGAGCTTTTAAAAAAAATCAACAAATTTTTCAATATTTGAATGCGCAAAAAATTATGTTTTGTGCTCTACTACAGTAGAGAAGCTATTGCTTAATCTGCCTTCTTGGGTAGGGCATAGCCCTCTCACTAATATTTCAATCTGAGATTTGCATGTAATGAACGTTAGTCGGGCGATCACCTCTAGGCGAACTGTAATGGGGACTTTTTGGTCACTGATTTTTCCATTCCTCTCGCGAGAAGATGCGACACATTCGCAGATATTTAAAGCTTCGCAAAAGTGTCTTTTATACTTCTGTAGATCAGTGCCACCATGTGTGGCACTTTGGCTTCAAGGAGATGACTTATTTGTTGTCCACGCTCGTGAACAGTGGCATAAATATTGTGGCTAGCTGCTTCTGCATTTTCTTCGGATTGTTAAAGAATTGCTATATAGCAACGTTCATATCATTTAACCTCATGATTGCCACACCTCTATTTTTCTGATTGGCTGTATTAGCAGCCAGCCTGATTCCATTGGTCAGGGCATCTCTGATTTTAAAAAAAAACCTATGTAAATTTGAAGTTAGGTATCTCTTAAAATTGCTATATGATCTCACTGGGTCTGAGAGAACTTTGGCCGAGGCATAGAGAACTTCTGCATATTAAAAATGTTGATAAATTGACGAGGTGTTTTATTTTACTTTCTTTGCTAACGCGAAATATTGTATTCATGAAGGAATCACCCTCTGAAATTTCTTGTACTTCTTTGTGTAGTTAGGAATCTTATAATTTTTGAGTGATAGAGCGAAAAGAGGAGAAAGAGTAAAGAATCGATAAATTTTGCATACTTTCAATAGTATTATGAGAATTTTTCGGAGAATTAGATTGCGATAATAAATAGATTTTAAGTAAAACTTCCTATAGCCAAACATATAAGAGGTTAAATTGGTTGGGGGGGAGAGTTCTTTTATAGATAACACATGGACTGAAAAGTCCCGGGCCTAACAAAGAAAACACGGTTTTTTTTGGTTCAAAATTAGCTTTTATTCATCAACGTAATCTCCATCAAGAGCAACGCAATCATTCCAGCGCCGCTCTAACATTTCAATACCACTTTTGTAGAACGATTTATCTTTTGCCTCAAAATAGGCCTCAGTTTCAGCGATAACCTCTTCATTCGTGCGAAATTTCTTACCGGCGAGCATTTTTTTCAGGTCTGCGAACAGCCAGTAGTCGCTGGGAGCCAAATCTGGCGAATACGGTGGATGTGGGAGCAATTCGAACTTCAATTCGCGCAATTTTACCATCGTAACCATTGGCTTGTGACAGGGTGCATTGTCTTGATGAAACAAAATTTGTTTCTTTGCCATATGCGGTCGTTTCTTTGCAATTTCGGCCTTCAAACGCTCCAATAACGCTATATAATATTCACTGTTGATGGTATTTCCTTTCTCAAGATAGTCGATGAATATTACACCACGCACATCCCAAAATACCGAGGCCATAACCTTTCCAGCCGATTGTTGTGCTTTCGGGCGCTTTGGGAGGTTCACCAGTTGCTGTCCACTCAGATGACGATCGTTTTGATTCCGGAGTGAAGTGATGGATCCATGTTTCATCCATTGTCACATATCGACGCAAAAATTCCGGTTTGTTACGTTTAAACATGGCCAAACACTGCTCAGAATCATCAACACGTTCTTGTTTTTGATCAACAGTGAGCAAACGCGGCACCCACTTTGAACAGAGCTTTCTCATAGTCAAATGCTCATGCAATATAAAGCCAACACGTTCTTTTGATATCTTTACGATGTCAGCTAACTCACGCAACTTCACTTTTCGATCATTCAAAACGATTTTATGGATTTTTTTTGATGTTTTCTGGTGTTACCGCCTCATTTGGACGTCCACTGCGTTCTGCATCATCGGTGTCTCTACGACCACGTTTGAAGTCAGCAAACCAACGTTTTATTGTTGTTTCTGATGGAGCGGAGTCCCCATAACACTTTTCAAGCCATTGCTTCGCTTGAACGGTATTTTTTCCCATCAAGAAGCAGTGTAAAATTAAAACACGAAATTGTTTTTGATCCATTGTTTTGAAAATAACAAAAGTAGCGTCACTCTTAGCACAATAACTCACAAACTAATGAATAGAATATGAAATTTTAACAGCTGTCTTTTGAAGGTTAGTATTAACTGAAAAAAAGGTGACTGCAATAAAACTAGCGCCATCTATGTGTTAGGCCCGGGACTTTTCAGCCCATGTGTTATTATGTTCATCTTAGAGCCAAGGAACCTGAAAACCATGTTTAATTTCAACAGAAATCTAGAAAGAAATGTAAATTTTCAGTTTTAATCTCTATGAAAAATCTGGAAAATGATACGTTAAGAATCTTTTAGTTTATTTTATTTCATTCCGTTTGAAAATTTAATATAGCCATCGTCACTAAAGCACTGCGAGAGCTCATTCAATAAAATCGGTTTAGAGTTAGTTCAGGCTTATATGATGATCTTGTTCTTCTTCTTCTTCTTCTTCTTCAGCCCGGGTTCATCCAATGTCGGACATAGGCGTCTTCTAGCTCCTTCCATGATTGTCGGTCTCCAGCCTTTCTTGTCCACTGCCTGCCTGCTATCGTCTTCACGTCGTCAATCCATCGTCTTTGGGGACGTCCCACACTTCTTTTTGTCCCTCTTTGTCTCCAATACATAACTCTATGCGTCCATCTTTCCGCATCCTGCCTCGCCACGTGCCCAATCCACTGCCATTTAAGAGCCGCTATCCTCTCCATAACATCCATTATTTTGGTTTTATCCCGTATAATAGAGTTACGTATTTTATCTCTTATGCTGACGCCCAGCATTACTCTTTCCATAGATCTCTGAGTGACTCTCAAGCGTTCCGCGATTTTCCTCGTTATAGCCATGGTTTCCAAGCCGTATGTGATTACTGGTAACACACAGCTGTCAAATGTTTTCTTTTTCAAGTGTAATGGTATTTCCTTATCCTTAAACATGAAGCTCAGTTTCCCGAATGCTATCCATGCTAATTGAATTCTACGTTTAATTTCCGTGCTTTGGTTCTCTTTTCCTATTTTGATTTTATGACCGAGATATATGTAGTGTTCAACCTTCTCTATAACTGTGCTATCCACGATGACGTCCTGTTGGCTGCTACTTATGATTTTAGTTTTATTTAAGTTCATTTTAAGTCCTACTTTCCTAGATTGTTCATCCAGTTTGTTAATCATGGTGTTTAGTTCTTGGACATCGGTACTTATTAGGACTATATCATCGGCATATCTTAGATGGTTTAGATGTACTCCATCAATATTGAGACCTCTTTCTTTCCAATCCAAGTTTTTAAAGACGTTTTCTAAAGCCAGTGTGAATAGCTTGGGCGATATGGTGTCACCCTGTCTTATACCTTTGCCGAGTATTATTTTATCTGTCTTGAGGTCATCGTCGATTTTTACTTGAAAGGTTGCCCTATCGTATATATCTTTAATGATAGTAGAATATCTCGAATCGATTCGAGCATCTTCCATCGCCGCTAAGAACGCCCATTTTTCAACACTGTCGAATGCTTTATGATAATCTATGAACGCCAAATGTAAGGGAATATTGTATTCTGTTGTTTTTTCTATAATTGTCCTGAGTGTTTGTAGGTGATCGATAGTACTGAATCCCTTTCGAAAACCTGCCTGTTCCACTGGTTGATATGAATCCAGCTTTGTAGTCAGGCGATTAGTTATAATTCTAGTTAAGAGCTTATATAAATTTGACAATAGGCTTATAGGCCGATAGTTTTCTATGTTTGTGTGGTCTCCTTTTTTGTATATAAGAATGATCTCTGCGTTTTTCCAGGATTCAGGTATTTTTTTTTTTTCCTTTTTCAAGGCATTTATTCATCAGTATTCTGATAGTTTCTATTAGTGTTTCTCCCCCTAACTTTAGCATCTCGGCAGTTATTTTGTCTTCTCCGGGGCTCTTTTCCGTTTTTTCATTTTTTGGAGAGCGTACTCAATCTCTGAGTGTGATATTTCTGGTAGGTCTTCTGAGCCCACATTCAGAATGTTTCTGGAAAATCCTTTAGGGTTTGGTATAATTGTTCTGTAGAGTTTCTCGTAGAATTGTTGTATTTCTCTGGACATTTCTCTTTTGTCTGAGACTAATTTCCCGTCTGCATTTTTGATGTTTATGATTTTTTGTCTTCCTTTTGTGCTGTTCGATCTTAATACCCTCATGTTTTTATTGTTTTCTATGATATCCAGTATTTGTTTCGTTCTGTAAGCTCTGAAATCTGCTCTTATCTGTTTTTTAACTGTGTTATTTATAGTTTTATATGCGGGAGTATTTCTATCTATTTTTCTTCTTCCTTCAATCAATCCCATTGTCTCCGGTCTTAGCTTGTTATTGGATGGTTTTCCTGCCCTACTACATATCTTCTTCGTTACGGTGCGTATACTTTCCTCTATCTTCTCTGTTATTTCGTCTATGTTTTTGTCTTGAAGTGTCAGTGGGTCTAGCTTCTTTCCTATTTCCTTTTGATATGTTTCCCTGTTTAGGAGCAGAACATCACTTGTCGGTAATCTATGCTTAGTCACTAGTTTCTTCCTTTCCAATTTTGTATTAATCTGTATACTAGCGCGTACTAGTCTATGGTCGCTCCCGGTGTGGAATTGGTTTAGCACTGTTACATCTTGACATATGTTGTTCTTGTTAGTAAGGACATAGTCTATTTCGTTTTTTATTTGTCCATCCGGGCTGTGCCATGTCCACTTTCTTTGGGCTTGTTTCTTAAAGAAAGTGTTCAAGCAGAATAGTTTTTCGTTGTCTACAAGCATTTCTCCTCTATCATTCCGGTGTCCTAATCCAAAGTTTCCTATATATTTGGTGTCATTCGATTCCCTCTTTCCCACTTTGGCATTAAAGTCGCCTGTGATGATGACATAATGAGAATTTTCGGAGTTTTTGGCCCGAGTAATGTCTTCATAGAATTGTTGGATCGATTCATCACTGGCTGTGCTGGTAGGTGCATAGCAATGGATTATATGGATGCTGTATCTTCTGCTTAACCTTATTACAAGATATATAACTCTCTCGGATATCGCTTGATATTTAGTTATATTATGTTCTATTTTGCGGTTTATCATAAAGGCAACACCTCCTTGGCTGTGGTTGGTCTCCGAATTGTTTAGGTATAGTGTGTGTCCGGATCTTAGGGTTATCTTTTTCTCTCCCTGGAGTCGTGTCTCGCATATACCTACTACATCCCATTTGATGTTCTTCATTTCTTGCTCCAGCTCTTCCAAGTGGCTGTCGGTTCTCATTGTTCTGATATTGTAGGTTCCGATGAGGATCTTATGTGTGTATTTTCGTTTGGTCTTGTTATGGTTTGTCGATTCTCTGCCTCCCCCAGAATCCGTATATGATGATAACAAGTTGGAAATGACGTTAGGTATTGTCTGATATTAGTCTAACTGGCGTGAGAGGTTCTCATCGAATTTTGTACAATGTCAATAGGATCATCAGAATTTTGCCTGGTTTTTGGTTGATTAAGGAACAAATTTTATTCATAATTAGCTACAACAAAAAAGTGTTTAAAGAGGCATAGGAGAAATTAGACTGGTTGCTTCAAATATATCGTATTTTCGGGGGTTTTAAACTCCAGGAAACTGAAAATATTATTTTTCGCTTCTTTCTGATTATTTTCGATTTTAACAGAAATAGTAAATAAATAGCAGTATCAGGTGTCAGTTGCAAGTATTCCCGAAACTCTCTCTGCTCAAATTTATTTATGATCATCATAAACAATCTATCATTTAAATTATAGAGTTGTGATGTTTGGATTAAGTTATTTTTTAGTGCGTGAAAGACAAATTGAGTATTTATTTAAGAATGGTATGTTTAATAGGGTAGTACTGGCAAATCGATTTCTTTCTAAGGATATTTCCAATTTTAAACATGACAGTGTTTTATATATAACATAATCATTCAATAAATGATCTCTAACTAATTAAACGTATTAATTTTTAAAATGGATGGTGATGTTTTTTACCGAATTTCAAATCACAATTACAATCCTGTATAATTCAAATGACTACAAGTAAAAAATAAGCATTCCAGACATTTATCTGAAATAGTTGTCTTCGTGAAAAGTTTGGAAAGTGTAACTTTGCAAAACGAGTAAGCAAGTTTCAGGAGAATCCTGTTCCAACTCCACCACAACTTGCACGACAAATACAAATAGGTAATTTTTAAAACTGACTTTGTAACGTGTGCAATTATTATATTTATTTCAATTAGATTTTCTAACGGCATGGAGAAATCGTACGGAAAAAATCATTTTCCGCACTAATGTAAATAAATTGCAAACTGAAATTAGGTGGAAAAATCATCAAACATTTCAAAAGTAGAGAGGTATATTCTACGCTAAAATCACCAAAAAAAAAACACTAAACAGGATGATTCAAAACTCTCAAATCAGCCTAAATGAATGAATGATAGTGAACATTTTTAAATGACAAATGACAGAAACATTATACGCAAGTAAAACGTGTCACATTAGTTCAAATAAATTAGACAAAACAAGATGCCAGTTCACTAAAAAAAGTCCTTTTTCTAAAACGTTTTAACAATATTCGCTACTTAATGATTATTTAATAATCTAACCACTCATACGACGCAATCACTCATCAGTTGGCCAATTTTTTGAGATATCGCCCTGACCCTTTTAAAGTAAGTGGGCTTCAAATGATTACTTTAAATATCTTCTATTGAGGTTAACCTACAATTTGACTGCGGCGATTTTGGAACGGATTTTGATTTGATTCTACAAAAAAGTTATCGTTAAAAACTCTTTTGGTAAGATATAATGTCAATGTTAGGTGTTATTTGACGAAATACGAATGACAAGTATTTTTATATTGTTCTAGAATATTCTACGTGGGAATTATTCGAAAAACATGATTTTACAGAGTTCGAAAACATTCTACCGGATCTAGTAATACTTATTGTCGTTCTTGTATCGCCTGGCTGTGAAATTGATCCGTGATAATCCAAATAACAAAACCTAAAAACATTTCATATGTTGGATGTTACCTCTTCCCACTGTCATTTGTTTCGTTTGTTATAGAATTTCCATACTGGAAAAATATTTCTTCTTCTTCTTCCTACGTTAGGACCATGTCCTGTGTTCACTTCAAAGGTTTCCCAGAAACAATTGCGATGATGAAGACCAGCTCTCATACCATCTTATTGGTGGTCTTCCAAGCGGTCGAGGTGTGTTTGGTCGCTTCTCTTTTGCAACTTTAGCCAACCGGTCATTTGGCATTCTGTCCACATGGTCTCTCCATTCTCTTCTCCTATTCCTTGCCCCTCTCACCACATCCTGTATTTCGCACATTTCTTTTATTTCTTCACATCTCTTCCGGTCAAATAAGGTATGTCCTGTTATCGATCTAAGTGTTCGCATTTCTGTTGTTCTTAGTAGTCGTTTTGTTATTGTGTTCTCCGCTCTGGTTACTATCGCGTACGTCATGATCGGTCTTACGCATGTTTTGTATATTCTTACTTTGCTCCTGGTGCTCATATATTTGTTTCTCCAAATTATATCTCTTAAGTATCCTGATATTAATGATGCCTTTGTTGTTTGAGTTTTTACTTCCTCCTTAAGGTTCCTGGTACTTGTAATGTTTGCCCCTAGATATCTGAAGGACATCACTTGTTCTACACTCTCATCATAAATCGCGAGTTTGCATCTTTTGGGTTCTTTAGATATCGTAAGGGATTTGGTTTTCTTTACAGATATTTGCATATTAAACACTTTTGCTGTTTGTTGGAACTTATGTAGGAGTCTCTGTAAATTATCTTCTTCTTCTGATATGATTACTGCAACATCGGCGTAACATATTATTTTTATTTCTTTGTCTTCCAATCGATATCCTCTGCCAGTTTTCTTTACTTCATTATCAAAAGTATTTGATAATGAAATCATTAAAAATACTATTGTCTACTTTTTTCACTCACAACCTCAAGAGTTTTTAATATTGGAATTAAAACCCTACCAAAACGGAGAACAGAAGTAGTATAAAATAATGGAAATTACATTATAAATTAATATTTATTCATCTCTCTTTATAAATAGTTTTAAAAGGTATATCGAAAAAAACGTCATTAATCCTTATAGGCAAATTTAGGGGAATTTTTATAAAGTATATAAATATTATCTTTACAAATTAGACGAAATTAACATATTTTTACAAATAAAACGTTCCAAAGGGAAATAAACGATTTGCATGTAGTTCTGTGCAGTCTAGCCAAAAATCCTGTCAGCAAACATTGAAATGTTTGCTGACAGGTAAAAAATATTTATTTAAATTTATATTAAAAATATTTTAAAACCATAGATACAGCCTGTCAAGTCAGGACGTGTCCGCGAAAATTCATTTTTCGTAGATGCGATTCTAGAGATTCAACAAAAAATCGGTAGAGAGCACCTTTGTCTGCGACACATTTTAGTAAAAGTATCAGTCGATTCCGAACTTTTATCGAAATCACGTAAAATCCAAAATGAGTCACTTATTTGCGTGACGGTTCGAGGCATTCTTTCTTTGTTCCCATTCAAAGGGGCCTAAAATGACACATTCCGCGGCCGCTAAATATATTAAAAAGTCGATATCGTTTGTTAAGTGGGTAAATCATTTTAACGAGACGATAAATGTCGACGACTTGCCAAAACGTGGTTCGGTGGGCAAAGTCACTCCAAAAGTTGAAAAACGAATCTAGTCTTTGTTTTTACAGGACCCGAAATTGATGTTGTGTCAAGGAGCGACAAAATTAAGAAAATCGGGTTTGAATGTGTCCATGAGACCATTCGACAACATTTTCGTACTCATAATGTTAAATTTCGAAGCACGTTAAAGAAACCTTTTGCTGGGCGAAAATTCAGACGCGAAGCGGCTCGCTCGGGCCCACAATAAGATATTAGAGTGGCCCTCACAATCACCGGTCGCCAACCCTATTGAGAACGTTTGGTTCCTCAAAGGAAAGATTCTGAGGACTTTAACTCAGTTGTCTCGCGAGATTCGAAAAATTTGGAGATGATTGCAGAAAATCTCGTCAACAGCATGTCTCGAGGTTGCTAGGCGATGATGCAGGAGGCGACTGGACAAGTTATTAAGGTAATTGAGCCGTTGTTAGCACAATAAAGAATACAATGATGTCAAAAAATGTTCTCGAAATACATTTTTTCAACAATACGTGCGGTCACGTTCTTACTTGACACACTAGTTAGTTGAAATGTCTGCAATCGTTCTCGTAACAGAACTTTAAACGTTGAGGATATTCATTGGTGATCGAACACGTTTTTTGAATTCGAATGTCGACAATTGTGCGGACAATAAATTTTAGGACTCCAAATTTCGGTGTCTGATTAGCTAAGCCTCGTCTTCAAGAATATCTCAGGTCTATAGTCTAGTAGGTTCAAATCTGGGCTACAAAAATATCCGTTTTCAGGTTTAATAAATGATGGAACGAACATTGCTTTTTAGTTAGAGTTATGGGAGTTAGCCTTTTCTATGGTCTGTTAATAAATGGTTAGTAACTTTTTAATATGCCCTGATTCCTAAATCTTCTTAAATAACCAAGACATGATGTGTGACTTTGACAACTTCTTTTGATTGGGAAGAGCGAGCTGCGGTCTATCAACAATATTCGTACCTCGCAATAATACTATATATGAATAAAAAAAATCTCCCGTGCACTTTCCCCATTTTGAATAACGCGAAATCTATAAAATGTTTTTTTTTGTTTCCAAATTCTCCTTACTTGTCGGCTGTTTTAGTTGTTTGCCATTTTTCGTAGTGTTCAGTCAGTGATTGACGTCAGCGAGCAATTAACAGAATTTATGGCTTGTTTGTGTTCAATATTGATCGTGAGAAAAACAAAATCAGTATCTTGTTTTAAAGCCAGAAAAAAGATAGATGCAGCTTCTTAATTATTATAATTTACTTAATTTATTCCTAGAAATCAAATAAACTGTAAAACAATGCGCGCGTGGTAATTTTCTAACGCCAGGGTCCGACACTGACATGTCTCCGAAATCACCGCAGTCTACCAATCATATTATTTAACCAAATTACAAATGCCACACTTAAATCTTTAGACATGTTAGTGTAGGTTTAGGTACATAGTATTTTTATTATAATTAAAAATTCACTGCATAAAAGTGAATGAACACAATTGATTACAAGAAGACCTATTCAAATTACCTTTTTTAAAACTTTATTTAGGATTGAATTTGTATAACAGATATTCCTTTTACTTATTAAATACTGTAAAAAAGGTCTACAAAGTAGTTCAGGTTAGGTTGTAGTTATGTTTAACGAATAAATAAATAATTAATTAATTAAATAAATAAAATAATTTTCTGTGAAACTCAATACGAAAAACACTTAGTTCAAGAACCTATAAGATTGACAATATCCTGAATTATCTGGACAAAACATTTTTTCCACAATCCTATAACTTCTTGATACTGAATTTAGTTTGTGAATTAAGTCTACCTATTAGGGCATTTTTCAAAATTAACCGATAATTTACCGGTAAGACGTGATGGTTTTTGTATAAACCGCGTTAATGGGCATAATAAACTATTTTAGAAATCAATAATTAATTGAAGAAAATATACCAATAACACAAAAAAATATAAAGTTTATTGGACGAAGATTGTCCAGAAAGCAGTGTAAGGGCTAAAAGTATAGGAGGTCCAAGAATAATGGATAACCAGAGCATGTCGTCTCTCCATCCCCAAATCAAGACTTAACATATTTCACGCTATTTCGGAACTAGCCAGTATGAACTATATCTCAAAAGGTAGTCAACAAACCTCAGCGACATCTGATGTGAAAAACTCACTGTCGGGAAATGAAACATGCTTTACTGCTATCACCGTAGGCAAATACGGTACTAATATAAACACTAATACAACACCAGCCCGCAACCATCCTAGGTGGTTGTCGTTTTCTAAATCTCCTAACGTAGAACCGCTCCCACTTTATGGGGGCGCTTCTATATTTATGGGTTAATAACATATTATATATTAGGTAGTTGTATACGGCTTGCATTACGATTATCAGAAATTAAGTAAAGACCTTGAACATTAAAATGATCTTGGCTGATCTGGCACGAAATCAGACTTGCCCAGGTTTGATCACTTAGACGGCACGGAAGGTACTTCATTATTCTTACAATCCTAATGTTTTTAAAGCAAGGGCGAAACTTACTGACTTACCATGGAAGCTAGACAAATACTTCCTTAATATCGATACGAACCTTGAAAAACTGATTAAAGTTGAAAAACGCCGTTACTGTCATTCGTAACTAGGGTTCCGCATGTTATAGTGCGTGAATGATTTATTTCACTCACTAGTAAATGATTTCATGTACATTAGCGTATTTAGAAGTAAATTTTTCCAAGGAAAAGTATTATGAAAAACCGTTGTAGAAAAAAAAAAACACTGTATACAACTCATATGAGAAATATAATAAAGTTGATCAGATATTAATGTCGGTTATGATTCGATACGAAGGTTATTTGAAAAGTAAGGTAAATGAGGATGAAAATACGAACAAAATTGAAAAATTCACCGTTATTTTTCAACAGAATTCCTTTCGAACTCGATACATTTCGTCCAGCCTGTTCTCACGCCGTTGACCATTTTTATAAAATGATTTATCTTGCCGTGCAAAATAGTTTTTCACAGCGTAGATCACTTCGCCATTTGCGCCAAATCGTTGGCCTCCAAAAAATTTTTTGAGGTTCGGGAACAAAAAGAAGTCCGAAGTGGTCAATCGGGCTAAGCAATTCGAAGCGAAGTTTAGGAATTTTGGCCATGGCAACCAGTGACTTGTAAGCAGATACATTGTCGCGACGCGGCACCCATCGCGCACACAGTTTTCTGCATACCCAAATGTCTATGCAAAATGTTATGCACGCGTACACTTGAGATCCCCACAATGTTAGCAATCTCCCGAATCTTTAAACGACGGTCATTTAAAATCATTTTGTAGATTCTTGTCACAATATCCGGAGTTGTCCCATCGCTGGGGCGTCCCCTGCCATGCTGGTCATGTGTGCTTGTTCGGCCACGTTTAAACTCGAAAACCCAGTAGTTTACTGTCTTCAATGAAGAAGGAGAGTCATCAAGAACATTGTGAAGCTTTACTTTTATTTCGGTGGCCGTTTTCTTTTTCGAAAAGTAAAATTTTATCACAGTTCGAATCTCATTCTTTCCACGATGTCGGAAATCGCGTGCATACGTTTGTATTTCAACCGAACAAACAGTAACCGCACTGAGCATTGAACTGTACATCGGTATATCATCATCTAAGGAATGAAACTAAATAGGATAGGATTGCCATGTATATCATTTACCTTAAATTCATTTGACCTACTAACTGTTAATAACTGTTAAAATTTTAAAGACGAAACTAATTTGATAATATAGCATATAAACCAAATTTTAACAAATAAAATTCCATACTGGTTGCATAAATAGCACAATGAAAACTTTTTTAATAGCTTGATCCCAAATGGCAGCTTTAATTTTTGTGAATCGAAGGTGACAACATAGAAGTGCGTATCCCCGAAAATGAAAATTCACAGAAAATTTAAACAAAAAAATGTTTAAAAAACGGATGATTTATTATCTTAATTTCAGTAGTAATTCTGATTACTTCCATCGTGATAAGTGTTCACAGTAATTAATGGTGCTGAAATAGAAATAGTTAATATTATCACGGTGGATTAACGAACGAAAGAATAATCCGTTCTTATATAGTCATTACATTTATGTTAAATGGTATACTGTAGATGCGTCCTTATGTTAGCACACTGAGTCTATCAATTATTAACACACATATAAATTTGTCCATTTTTCTTGTTTATAACGAAAATAGCTTTATGGCGAAAAATATATAACGGCTTATAAGCAAAGACCGCAGTCCTCGTGCCCTACTGTTAAAAGTAAAGAAAAACGGTTGGCAACCCAGGCCTGTCGTCTACTTAACAAGTGGTCTGGTTTATGCAAGGATAATAATCTTCCGACACTCGCAATATAATCACGACAGCAGCAAAGGTTTAAGGACCATATCTAAAAAGGTATTAGTAATCAACAGACCTCATCTAACGTTTTCTAAATTGCTGAAACTTTTAATTCGAGCGCAAGATAATACATTATTACCGCTACGAACTATTTAGGGGCGACTATAAAAAAATAAAAACATTCACACATTTCAACTTTCGAGCTCAACTAAAGAGCCGTGATGCGGCGAAACGCGTCCTGAGATGGATTTGCAGACGAGCGAACAGTCAAAAACTGCTGAAAAATGGTCTTTGTCCAATTTTAGTAGTTTATATTGCTTTTTATATACTTTGGGAGAACTCTATGAAGCACTGACAAGCGATAATTGCTAACAACTTTTTGAACAATTCCTCTATCGGGCTGTAGCCTTGAACAGCCCCCGACAGAGGACAGGTAAGTCTTAAAAACTAAGCTTACATCAGCCAGGGGTGCCAATTATTTGTATCTTATTTTTTTTTACGCTAGTACTGCTCTGAGTAGTTAAAGTTTTGTTCTCTTTTTCGGGGCGATCCTAGCTCAGCTGAAGAGCCGTGATACGGCGAAACGCGTCCTGGGATGGACCGACGGATGAGAGAACATTCAAAAACTGCTGAAAAATGGACTTTGCCCAATTTTACTTTTTATATTAATCGATTTCGACATTGGTATAGACTAATTTTGTTATTTTTCCCTGCAATTTTGTAATATTGCGGATGCACCAAGAATCTTACTTTCGATTTTATCAGGAGGCGTGTTACTCGTAGCCAGCAGACATTATAAGCGACATATACTTTTAATCAAAAACCAAAACTGACTAACAATCCTTGTCCGATAAGCCACTACATACTTTTCTAGGTATTATTGGAGGACGCTAAATACATATTTATCCTATCGTTATAAGATTTTATCATACACACGGGTATGCCCTTCTATGATATCACCCAGACATATTAATTATTATTTTATAATAAAATA
This sequence comes from Pachyrhynchus sulphureomaculatus, assembly GCA_019049505.1. Taxonomy (NCBI): domain Eukaryota; kingdom Metazoa; phylum Arthropoda; class Insecta; order Coleoptera; family Curculionidae; genus Pachyrhynchus; species Pachyrhynchus sulphureomaculatus. The sequence goes on along the minus strand of CM032454.1, from coordinate 171,600,680 downwards.
ATTTAATAAAACTCACAATTTTACAACACTTGTATAGTTGCATAACACTGTCCTAACGTCACTGAATATCGATACAGTGGATAGTAAAATTTCGTAGTTGGTAGTGTGGCCGAAGTTGCAGCCAAAAAAAATGCAATTTTTTTTCAGTTTAAAACAATAAGGCGCAAATTAGAGCTAACCTAACTTTACTGAGTTTGTTTTTAATCGAAAATGACTTTAAAACAGTCTTTTTTAACAACAGTCAAATTTCTAAACAAGAATTATTTAGATTTATTTGTAAAAGCTGTAGGAAAAATTTGTTTACTTTATATTCATTAATATTTTTTTATTCAGCCCTGCTTTACAGTGGTTATAAAAAATAAAATTTTCTTCGTTCTCAAAAAGCCTCAATCTTCGATCTGTTCCCGGAACTGCTTCTTAACGATTGCAACAACTCACTACACAGAGCGCAAACATTTCTTTAGCAGTGATTGTCGTCTTAATAATAAAATCACGTAAACAATTACTCCAAAAATTATACCAGTTCCAAAATATTTATTATGCCTCTGCTATTAGCTGCTAGGACGACATTTGAATTTTGTTTCCAGCATACAGCCGAAACAAACTCGTTTGTATCATCCTCCCTTCTTTCAGGCTCCAATACGCCTTCTACAGTCTCAAATTTATATTGAAAAAGTTTTTTACTCAACCCTTTATAGTAAACGAATAAAGCGTTATTTTCAGAACCGCAGGCGATAAAGTCGCCATCGGTCGCTAAGCCGACAAAATTCTTTTCGTTAATGTGACCTACAAATGATCTTAAACAGTGGGGCGTTTGGATGTTCCACATTTTAAGTTGAGAATCAGTCGAAGCTGAAACAATTTCTTCACTATTTAAAAATTTTACGTAACTGACCGCTTTTTTGTGTCCCTTAAAAATATTCACAGCTTCTTTCATGTTTCGAAGATCGTAATAATGAACACAATGATCGGCGCTACCGAAGGCCAAATGTGAGGAGCTTTTTGGATTGAATTTGACGCAACATACGTTTGCTTTAGCTTCGAGAGTTGCCACCGAGTGCTCTTCATTCAGGGAGTAAAGTTTCACTCTGGCATCATCTGAACCTAAAATACAAAAAATATATTATATCTGGTACCTCCACCGTGAGTTAAATTAAAAGCCTTGTTAACGCGGTAATTTTACCGGTAGGATTGCCTTAAATTACCGATAAAATTCGAGTCAAATTACTGGAAAATTACTCAGATTCCCAAATTTAAAGAAAAAAATAAGTTTTTCACATTTTATGTTATTCTTAATAATGTTAAATACTATTCTGGTAAAAATTTAAAATTTTTACAGGATTACACTCTTGTCTCTACATCGCGCCGAACTTTAAAATTATATAAACGTGTGTCGATATAGGACTTTTAGGTTTATCATCATAAAGTTATTATAAAATCCTCTACCTTTTAAAGTTGACTACTGTTTTTCTCTAAGTAAAAATAACTTAAACGTAAACATATTCAGATATCAAATAATCAATACCCCATTAACTATACTTATTTATCGTATTGTGATATCCAAGTTATTAATATCAAGCTATTGAAACTCTATAGAATGCAAAAACATTCTACTAGTAGACATAGTATGTCATTCATAATATCGCTTCCCGCCAAGTCAGTCATCCATTAGAAACTTCAATGAGGGCGGTAACACTGGTCAGAATTGCAACCCCGTCTTATGAAAAATAAACCGGTTAAGTGCAAGTTGAACTTGCACAATTAGTGTTCCGTACGTCGATTGCTTTTAAAATAAAAAATGCTGTTATGGCAAGATGGGTGCCGCGATTGCTCACGCTTGACCAAAAACGGAATCGTTTGAAGTGTTGCAAGGATGGTTTGCAGCTGTTCCAGAAGAATCCGGAGGACTTTAAGCGTCGTTTCGTCACTGTGGATGAAACATGGATACATTACTATACTCCTGAGACCATACAACAATCTAAACAATGGGTTACCAAGGGGGAATCTGCACCAAAAAAGGCGAAGACCGTTCCTTCGGCCGGAAAGGTTATGGCGACTGTCTTTTGGGATTCGCAAGGGATAATCCTCATCGACTATCTGGAAAAGGGTATTTTTTTTAATTGTAAAACTATTACAGGTGAATATTATTTATCGTTATTGGACCGTTTGAAAACCGAGCTGCAAGAAAAATGCTCGCGATTGGCCCACAAGAAAGTCCTTTTCCATCACGACAACGCACCAGCACACACCCCAGCAGTTGTGGTCGCAAAATTAATGGAAATAGGATTCCAACTCGTTTCACATCCCCCCTATTCTCCAGACTTGGCTCCCTCGGACTACTATTTGTTCCCCAATTTGAAGAAATGGCTGGCGGGACAAAGATTTTATTCAAACGAGGAGGTGATTGCAGACACTAATGGATATTTTGCAGACTTGGACAAATCCTATTATTCGGAAGGGATCAACAAACTAGAACATCGTTGGACGAAGTGTATAAGCCTAAAAGGAGACTATGTCGAAAAATAAAAAAGGTTTACCCCAAACACATAAGTAGTTTTTATTTTTGCACGGACTTTTCAAACCAGCCTCGTATATACCAGATAAATTATTAAAGGTAATGCACTCGTTATAATTTTCGTTCAATCTACACCCCCTGGAGAATATTCCAGAATTTTTTCAAAATTTTTTGATCAGTACTTTCGAGATAATAAAAAAATAATACAAAGAAAAGTGTGGGCAAGTATTACTTTATATACGTGGGTAAATCAAATATAAACGGTAATTTTGCTATTCTTCTTAGAATGCAGTTCTTAGCTAGATGATGTTGTGTGGAGTAGATGTTTGGTTTGTGAAGAGTGGGGGAACCGGATGGGTGCGCGCGCCACCTCATCTTTGTCGTCAGTACGGCAATGACCGAGCAAGAGGTACCTTCGTCTGTTGCGCAACGTATTATCATCAAGGTTTTAACCAATGAAGGTGTTAAACCGTCAGAAATTTTAACCCGTTTGAAGGCACAGTTTGGGGACAGTACACTGTCTCAGAATCGTGTGTATACGTGGGCGAGAGAATTTAAGGGCGGACGAGAACGGGTTGAAAACGAAAGTTATGATCGACGCCCTAGGTCAAGCCTTACAGATGACAACATCCGTGACATTAGACACCTTATCGAAGGTGATCGCCGATTAACCGTTGAACAAATTTCCTCAGAAGTGGGTATCAGCTATGGAAGTGTTCAATCCATAATTACTGATCGACTCGGTTTCAGAAAAATTAGTGCTCGATGGGTTCCAAGGTTGTTGACTGGAAACCAAAAACAGGTCAGGTCGGAGATCGCTAAAAGGCTTCTGAATCGATTTCAGCAAAAAGGGGAGGCCTCGTCTCTTTGCTGGAAAAGTCCTTGCAACGATTTTTTTTGACTCTAGGGGAATTTTACTGATCGATTTCCTGCACGATCAACGTACGGTGAATGCGGCTTACTACCGTCAGTTGTTACGGTTGGCAAAAGCCGCCTATCGAAAGAAAAGACGGGACATGCCCATCGGAGATGTCATTATCCTCCAGGACAACGCCAGGCCTCACACTGCGGCTTTGACAAGGGATACACTGGAAGAAATGGGCTGGGAAACCCTCGAGCACCCTCCTTATAGCCCTGACTATTTTTTGTTTGCGCCTATGAAAGAATCACTGGGAGGACAGCGATTTGGAAGCAATGAAGAAGTCGAGGAACACGTGCGCAATTGGCTTACAACCCGCCTTCAAACCTTTTATGACCAGGGAATACGGAAACTTCCAAATCGGTGGCAAAAGTGTGTAGATCACGCAGAAGACTATATTGAAAAATGTTAAATCAATGATTTGTGTATAAGGTTATTCAATAAACGTATAAAAAAAATTACCGTTTATATTTGATTTACCCACGTATATATATATATATAAATATATATATATATATATATATATATATATATATATATATATATATATATATATATATATATATATATATATATATATATTTTACTCGTGTTTTCACAAGCTTTCATTTGACACCACACTCGATGACCTACTAAAATTTTTTTTTTCAGTTCCGATTTCACCCCCCAAAACTAACCCCTTAAGTCAAATTTTGACTTTCAAAACTACACGGTTTTGATGAGGCTACCAATTTCTATATTATTACCAAATTTCAACTTTCTATGACAAATAGTTTCGGAGAAAATCGAGTGTGACAGACAGACGGACAGACAGACACCGAAGTCATCTTATAAGTGTTTCGTACGAAACACTAAAAATTACCTTATTACGCTTTCGTGCAACACTGCTTAAAAACAGAATGATTGCACGGGGTCTTGTAGTAAAATCCGCTTGGATATGTACCGATGTTGTCACTTATATTTGTTCATTTTATTAGCAGTTTATATGTGGTTATTATGACGTATTAAAGTACAAATTTATAAAATATTCAACGTTTCTTATACGAATAATATTACTTTCTTCACTATTAGTTGAAATTATACACTTCTTTAGCCTGGACTCTTAATAACATTGAGAAAGCCAGCGGACTTTTTAAATTTTGGAAATATGACAACACTATGCAATTGACGGATTCGTTCGCACGCTAGCCCGTCAGCCAATTTTCAGGCGAGGTTAAATGAGTAATCGCGTTTTACTGTAAACATACGGTGTTGTGATAGAATGTCTTTTAAAATGGGATATTTTTTCAGTTTGCATCAAATCTGCTCATATTTACAACTGCTTGATTGCATCAGCGAGTAACGAATCGGTCAAATTTACACTGTTGTCAGACTTCCAAAATTTAAAAGATTCCTTGATTCACCGGTTTTTACAATATCAATAAAAGTCTAACCTAATGAAGTACATAGTTTTAGCTAATAGAGAAGAAAGAAAATCATTTTATAATTATCATTAACAGTTAAACATTTATACATAACCACAAATAACCAGCTATTCAAATTAGTAAATGTGAGCGGCCGTGTCCAAAGCAATTTGTACTACAAATCAGGTGATCATCATCCCATTCTCTTGGGTTGCAATATAACTAACTATCGTTAGGATCAGACTGAGGTACAATTTGGTCCAATATTTTGCTACCAATCCTCACCGCAGTAATTTTAAATGGATAATTATTTTAGCGGAAAGGATTGATTGAATGAAATACCTTGTACCAGTATGTATCCACCGTACAATTATTATGCAGAGTTTTTATTACGAGTTCTAGTTAATATTTAACTTTGGCATTAGTTTTATTTTCAAAAATGACGAGAAATGACCTAGTTCAAAGCAGACATGTGAACTGACAAAATTTGGCAGTTCAGTGTCTACCTTGGACTAAAAAATCGCCGAAAAGTTTGTTATTTGTTAAAATTTTCAAACGTTTTATAGAAAAAGATTATACAAAATTTTACATGCAAAATCTGTAACAAAATAAATTGTAAAAATTTATAACTAACCCACATACTCATCATAGATAGTACTGCCAATATAAAAGAATTATTTCCTATAAGACTATGAAAACATTAAGACAGCAACAGAGGCGCTCTCTTTTCAATAATACGTAGAATTCACCAGCTGTACTAATACGCATTTGTAATTCTTACATTCAAGCTTTTGTATTTCTTGTTGAGTAACGGTCATTTGAGTTTCAAGTCATATAATATAATATAATATAATATAATATATATATATATATATATATATATATATATATATATATATATATATATATATATATATATATATATATATATATATATATATATATATATATATATATATATATATATATATATATATATATATATATATATATATATATATATATATATATATATATATATATATATATATATATATATATATATATATATATATATATATATATATATATATATATATATATATATATATATATATATATATATATATATATATATATATATATATATATATATATATATATATATATATATATATATATATATATATATATATATATATATATATATATATATATATATATATATATATATATATATATATATATATATATATATATATATATATATATATATATATATATATATATATATATATATATATATATATATATATATATATATATATATATATATATATATATATATATATATATATATATATATATATATATATATATATATATATATATATATATATATATATATATATATATATATATATATATATATATATATATATATATATATATATATATATATATATATATATATATATATATATATATATATATATATATATATATATATATATATATATATATATATATATATATATATATATATATAATATATATATATATATATATATATATATATATATATATATATATATATATATATATATATATATATATATATATATATATATATATATATATATATATATATATATATATATATATATATATATATATATATATATATATATATATATATATATATATATATATATATATATATATATATATATATATATATATATATATTTCATTTGCCTGTGGTATTATATTCATCTTTTTTAAACTTAACATGAAATTGGAACTTTAAGTTTCTTTATCCTTTAATCACACAAGTACATAAAAATTCTATCTGAAATGACTGACTACCCTACCCCCAGTATTTTTGGTCGCTGAACACGATCCCGATGTTGGATTTGCCCCATCACATCAGGGTTTTTTTCTAACCTCTAAAAGAGGTAAAAAATCCACGAATTTCACTGGTCATGTTCCGCAATGTGGGTACGGGTTTACAGCGACTGAAAATGGTCACTCTGATAATTACCATCTATATTCCGATGTATTTCAAGCCACTGAACCCTGACTCAATAGAGAATATAACGTAATTAGGCGGTGAATTACCTCGAAACTGTCTCAGAAAACTGAAAAATTGCACATATTCTTTTCCACAATTCTGATATGGGATGTCAGTTATTAACATGGTATGATTCGACATATTTTCATTTCCATTTCGATGCAGTTCAAGTCGCTGAAGTAAATAGAGAAGTTCAGTTTCACCTGAAGGGCCACAGTTACCTAGTGACCTCCAGAATAGGGTAAGAAATCCAGAAATCGCCAATATCATTTTGCACCAAGCGAATATGGGTGAGCAGAAATTGGAAATTTACAATGAAATATGTTTTTATCTATATTCCCATGGACTCGAAGTTGCTGAACAGGAACTAAATGTTGGTTTTGATAGCGCGGATCTCTAATGTTCCCATATTTCAGCAGAAAAATAAAGATCCAATTGTTTCAGACGAGAACCATGCTGCGATACAAGCTATTAAAACTAACATTTCTCCATTTCCCATTCAGCAAATTCGAGTCTATAGGAATACTGATGAAAACAGATTTCAATATAGATATTCAATTTCTGCTCGCCCATATTCACTTGGTGCAAAATGATATGGGTGATTTCTGGATTTCTTACTCTATGTTTGAAGTGACCCTCAGGTCAAACTGAACTTTTCTATCTTCTCGTATCAGCGTTGTGGACAAGGATATGTGCAATTTTTTAGTTTTCTATTAGTTTCGGGATAATTCATAGCCTAATTCAACATATTCTCTATTGAGTCACGGGTCAGTGGCTCCAAATAAAAACGGTAATATATCAGAGTGACCATTTTCAGTCCCTGTAAATCCGTACCCACATTGCGGAACATGACCAGTGGGAATCGTGGATTTTTTACCTCTTTTTCAGGTTAAAAAAAAAAACGATGATGTGATGGGGCAAATCCAACATCGGGATCGTGTTCAGCGGCTAAAAATATAAGAAGGTTAGTCATCACGGACAGATTTTTTTTTTGCGTGCCTGTGTTATTACTAGATATGTAAATCAAACTAACGATATTTTTATTTTTGATATTTTACCCCAGAAAGAGTTAACTTGGTAGTTTATTTCAGAAATTGGTGACCCGTGACTTTCATGAAAAAAAAAACTTTATAAGTAACATTTAGGTTAAAATAAGAAATACTGTTATCTGACTACCAACAAAAAATAGTTTTTTTGGAGTCTGAACATTGTATTGAGAAATTTTGCTAAAATTTAAGTGATACTGATAAAAGAATAACTGTTTCATGTAAGGTTTTCGAAATTTTAAAAATAGGCCCTTTTTCTAACTTGGAACAGGTCATTTTCCATCTTTATTGAAGCAATATGTAATAAAAATTTCCTAATCTGATGCAAACTGTTTGGAAGACACGATGCAAGGTAATCTAAACACATTTTATTTCAAGTTTGATTTGTAGAAATAAGTAGTCATTTTAGTTTATAAATACGACTTCCATAACAAAAAACCGTTCAAGTGTAAGTTAGACTTTCGCAATTAGTGTACCGTCCCGTGATTGCTTTTAAAATAAAATAAAATCCTTACTTGGACTAAGTTAATTAGGTCCCTGACATCTTAAGATCCAATATATATTTTCACGTTTTTTCTTACTCAATAATGTATAATAGTTATAGTATCACAACATAGTTTTCGTAGTTTTTTTTATACCAGATCAATTATAAAACGTAATGCACTCGTGAAAATTTTCGCTCAATCTACACTCTATGGAAAATAATCCAGGATTTTTTCAAAAATTTTTGATCAGTACTCTTCGATTTTTGGCAATTTTTGTAAAATAATACAAAACGGAGTATGAGCAAGTATTACATTATATATATTTTTGAACTCGTGTTTTCAGAAGCTTTTATTTGACATCCCACTCAATGACCTGGTAAAAAAAAATTTTTCAGTTTCGATTTCACCCTCCAAAACTAACTCCTTAAGTCAAAATTTAACTTTCAAAACTACACGGCTCTGATTGGGCCATTAATTCCTATATTTGTGCCAAATTTCAACTTTCTATGTCAAGATTCGGAGAAAATCGAGTATGACAGACGGACACACACCGAAGTGATCCCATAAGTGTTCCGTACGGCAGACTAAAAATAACTTATTTTTTGTTTATATATAAAAAGGCACATATCTCCTTATTGAAATAGTCTTTGCTTTCTGTATAAATAATTTCCTTAAGCTTGCTTACTTACCTGAAGCAATTAACCGGGTATCAACACTATTAAAATCAACACTCCAACATCTTTTTTCATGTTCTTGATAAGTTTTAGTCCTCTGTGCAGTCGAAGCATCCCAGATCGTAACGGTGCCTTCATAATCACTAGATGCCAGAGTACTCTTGTGGTAATTGTGCCAACTAACACACGAAATCTTCGATCGAGAAAGCATTTCCAAGCACGGGTAGTGAATGCTGACAACGTCCTTCATTACTGCGCCATAATCGAAAAGCTTAATACGTTTTGTTACTCCTGCTATTGCGAAAAATTCATTATCCTTATCGAACTCTATACTAGAAACTATCGTGGAATTATTAAAGAGGTCGCTAGAATAGTTTAGTGACGTCAGCACCCTCAAAGAATTATATGCGGAGAATTTTATTAAACTTTCCCTAAATTGATCTAAGCCAGGGTTCGGTTCAGAGGCCGACTTTGTTTTATCGTGGCAGTCTTTGCCGAATATTAAGTCTTTGGATCTAGAAGTGAAATAACAGTCCACGAAATCGTCGAAGTAAGCATGCATCCGTCTACGGCGCATTGCTAGGGATGCGGAAGGGCGGGTGGGTGTCTCTGTACTCGGGTTTTCTTCTCTGCGACCTGAAATAAATATAGGATAAATGTTAAATAAATGGTTAATTTCTAGCTGCTGGCAGTTTAATTTACAATTTTTATTACATATACATATACATATATATATATATATATATATATATATATATATATATATATATATATATATATATATATATATATATATATATATATGTATATATCACCAATGGTTGACTACAAAAAAGCATTTGATTCGGCAAAGATATGGACAACCCTTAACACCTTAAGTAACACCAGAGTCGACAAAATATACACAACTCTTCTTGAATACATATAAAAAAATGCCATATCACAAATAATGCTTGAAGAAAAACAAATAAAATCGAAATTAATAGCAAAATTAGACAAGGCGAATCAAGGGCCTCAAGGCTGTTCATATTGGCTCTAAAAGTGGGAAAATAAAGGAATACTAATGGACGGTATACAGTTAAATCACTTGAGGTTCCCTGATGATATCACTCTGATCGCTAACACAAAAGAAGAATTACAAGAAATGCTGATGGAATTAAACAACAAGTCTAAAAATACACTTCAGCAAAACCATATATTTGAACAACGAAAATGAAGATAGCAACCACGAACTATTAATGGAAGGTGAAAGAATAGGAAAGATACACTCATATATTTAGGACAAAAAATCGAAATAAAAATAATTTAAAGGCTGACTTGGATAGAAGTGTCTCGTTAGCTGGTTTACATTCGGAAGGTTACAATCTACATTTAAATTGGACATCTCAAATACAATAAAAGCCAGAGTGTTCGATCAATATGTACTACCGGTATTAACATATGGCCCTGAAATGTGGGCCTTAAATAAAAGTATAATAAATAAACTTCAGGCAACCCAAAGAGTAATGGAGAGGAGATTGCTAAATAGTAGACTTCAAGATCACACTCCTAATATCGAAATACGAAGAAGATCAAAAGTGACAGATGTAATACAACGAATCTGTATATTAAGGTGGAATTGGGCGAGGCATATCGCAAGGATGAATAATAACAGATGAACATACCATATGGTTGAATGGAGGCCTAGAGAACATAAAAGATGAAGAGGCAGATCACAGAAAAGATGGACGGATGACATAAAAAGATTATCGGGACACGATTGGATACAAAAGGCAAACAAAAGAGCTTAGTGGAGACAGCTTGGGGGGGGCTTCTATCTGACTATCGATGGAATAAGTTAAGGATGATTATATATATATATATATATATATATATATATATATATATATATATATATATATATATATATATATATATATATATATATATATATATATATATATATCTATATATATCTATATATATCTATATATATCTATATATATCTATATATATCTATATATATCTATATATATCTATATATATCTATATATATCTATATATATCTATATATATCTATATATATCTATATATATCTATATATATCTATATATATCTATATATATCTATATATATCTATATATATCTATATATATCTATATATATATCTATATATATCTATATATATCTATATATATCTATATATATCTATATATATCTATATATATCTATATATATCTATATATATCTATATATATCTATATATATCTATATATATATCTATATATATATATATATATATATCTATATATATATATATATATATATATATATATCTATATATATCTATATATATATCTATATATATCTATATATATATATATATATATCTATATATATCTATATATATCTATATATATCTATATATATCTATATATATCTATATATATCTATATATCTCTATATATATCTATATATATCTATATATATCTATATATATCTATATCTATATCTATATATATATATATCTATATATATCTATATATATCTATATATATATATATATATATATATATATATATATATATATATATATATATATATATATATATATATATATATATGTATATATATATATATATATATATATATATATATATATATATATATATATATATATATATATATATATATATATATATATATATGTATATATATGTATATATATGTATATATGTATATATATATATATATATATATATATATATATATATATATATATATATATATATATATATGTATATATATATGTATATATATATATATATATATATATATATATATATATATATATATATATATATATATATATATATATATATATATATATGTATATATATATATATATATATATATATATATATATGTATATATATATATATATATATATATATATATATATATATATATATATGTATATGTATATATATATATATATATATATATATATATATATATATATGTATATGTATATATATATATATATATATATATATATATATATATATATATATATATATGTATATATATATATATATATATATATATATATATATATATATATATATATATATATATATATATATATATATATATATATATATATATATATATATATATATATATATATATATATATATATATATATATATATATATATATATATATATGTATATATGTATACATATTGCGTATACAAATTAATTTTCGGTTAGTACTTTTGATCGAGCATTATGAAAATGACTTAAGAACTGAGACAAGAGGGGCATCTTGATTAATGGAAAAAGACTGAATCATCTTCGGTACGCGGATGATATTGTCTTAACTGCAGAGAATCCCGCTGAACTGCAAGCAATGTTGACGGACTTGGAAAGAGAATTATCGACTGTCGGATTGAAGATGAATTTGCAAAAAACCAAAGTAATGTGTAAAGACCAGAATGTCATGGTTGAAAACACTACTCTGGAGAACGTTGATGAATACATCAACGTACAACATACATCATACCTTAACAAATAAAATAAAACTGGGCTATGAAAATCAAACAACCGAGATTTATTTATAGAAGAAAAAGATTAGCTTGAGTAGCATTTGGTAAAACCAGTAAAACACTGACAAACAAAAATATCCCTGTATCTGAGGACTCGGCTCTTCGACCAGTGCACCTTGCCAGTTCTATCTTACGAGGCCCATACATAAACACTTACCAAGCAATCTATGAATTAACTGAAGACAACACAATGTGCTATGGAACGACAAATGCTGGGTATATCTTTGAAAGATCGTAAAAGCCACATTTATATTAGGTCAATCACTAAGGTCAGAGATGTAGCAGAGATGGTGGCTGAACTCAAATGGAGTTATGCTGGCCATGTTGCTAGATATACAGATAATAGATGGTCCCAATCTATATCGAAATGGAGGTAAGCGATCGAGACGACGCTCTCCCAAACGTTGGACTGATGACATCAAACGAACGGCCGGGTTTGTATGGATGAGGCAGGCACAGGACCATCAAAGGTGGAAAGATATGATGGAGGCCTATCTCCAGTAATGGATCGATGAAGGTTGAAGAAGAAGAAACCTTAAAAAATATATTTTTTAACTTTTTTTTCCTATACAATATGTTACAGAAGAATGTTAAATAATTTTTTTAGTAATATTCTGGAATTAATATTAAATTTTTTAACAAAGACAATTAAATTGTTAAATTGTAAAAATTTCCAAATGCCATACATAACATCATCTATTAATTCACAAGTCTCAAACTCTCTCATAAGATTTTAAGTAAACAAAGTATGAATTCCAGAGTGGTGCAAGTGAACATTTATTTATTTTTCAATAGGTTGATGAAAATTTTACATGTAAATAAGAGGCATGGAAATTTTAAAGCTGTTAACGAAACTATATAGGATACGCCTTTATCTCGTTTTAAATTAATAAAATAGGCGAATGTAAGCAGTGCAGAAACATACAAATCTAAAATGAATTATATATTTTTTGGGACTGCAAGGTGATTGAAAGATGCGGTTGAGATAGGCACTCTTTGTGCATGCCTGACAGAGATAGCAGCATCTTACAGAGCACAGAGTTCGCATTGCTGCCGCTAGAGAAAAAGCAATTTCAATACATTTATCATGGGCTGAGTGAAATGGTTATGGGTGTAAAAGTGTGCGTTAGTGGGTACACCAATTCAAAAAATGTCGAAAAATGTGCGACAATGAACCCTAAAAGCCTCGGCCAGGGAGCATTGCAGGAAAAACGATTGAAAAAGGCTGCGTATGTGCTTTTCTATCAAGACGACGCTCCCCCTCTTCGGACGATTTTTTCCAGTGATAAAAGGCACCCCCATATCAGAAATTTTCCAGTGGGCAAAAATTACCCCTACAGAATCTTTCTTGTTATCCACGGAATTCTGGCGTTGACGTTGTGAAAAATGTGTACGTCTACAAGGGGATTATGGAGAGTGTCAACTTTTTTGTGTAGGTTATTTGTCAGAAAAAATTAGGAGACCTTAGAACGCATCTCGTATTTATAGACCATACTTAAATCTTACCTGTAGACGTTCCAATACTATCAATCATTTCAATCATCTCTTTCTTCATAGCATTAACAGTGGAAGCGTCAGTTTCGGAAGCCCCAGCGGCCGTCCTTTCCACATCTTCAAGGGTAGGGCATTTATTATGAACTTCCTTAAGTTTATTAGTAACCTAAAAATTAGCCAACTTAATAATACAATTGTAATCCCCTAAAAGCTACAACGAAAATCCTGTAATAATACTTACCTCTTCAATATCATGTTCAATTATTGTAATTTCTTTTGCAATTTGAGCTTGTCTTTCCTTTTTCTGCTTAAGCAAATGCTTCAAAAATTCTAATAGCAGACGATTCTGCGCTGCGCAAGACTCCGCTTCCAATAGTTGTTTCCTCTGCGTAAGAACTTCAAGCATAACATTGACGTCTGGCAGTGTCAAATTTTGCGATTCCGATGCCACAAAGTCCCGCAGTCCATCAGCACCAGTACTGAACTCACCCGAACTATCCCTGGTTATTCCCAAGGCTTCATAACCATTCGTCCTTAACTTATGCTTTCGTATAAGATCATTAAGAAGGAAATTAGGAAAAATTTCATCATTAGTTATAGCTGCATTGCATTTAGGGCATTTTTTCATAGTCTCTAAAGATTTCGTGATGCATCCGTAACAGTATGTATGACCACACTTAGTAATATGGGCTTCTTCAATTAAATTAAAGCATATAGGGCAAGAAAAGTCGGCGTTTTTCTCTTCGTAGCCACTCGATTGTGGGCGAGGACGTTTGGGAGTGCGGATCGAGCCACGATTTGGCGGTATATTGCTACCGCTGTGTGATGATGCGGAGCTGCTTCGACCGTCGCGACTTGATGCCATTATGGGGAAGGAGTTAGAAGGAAATAACCGACCTGAAACAATCATAGGAGATGTAGCAATAAGAATAATTTTAAATATAGAAGATGCAGTGTCATATTCATATTTATCTACTTCTGAGTATTAAGTATTTTATAACAAATTATTTGAATATACACAAAGTGGTCTATAAGTTAGGGCATTTTTTAACAGATTATTAGTACTTACTAAAATAAGTTATTTCGTGAAATGTGATCAATAGAAAAGCTTTCAACAAACTGATTTTAAAAAAGTCATCCTTAGTGCTTAGTCAAGCCGAGAGAATGTATTTAAAAAGATGCATGTGAATTAGCGTCCCGGTACCAGAATATCATTGCCGTATTCGACTGACAGTCTTATCGATTGATACAAGTCATTTAACGATTATTTTGTCTTTTTCTTTTACCTTCCTTCTTTCGGAGGCTCACGCCTGCACAAAATGATGGCGTATATGATATGAAATATTGCAGTGAAAAAAACCGGCCCAGTGCAAGTCCGACTTGTGCAATTAGTGTTCCGTAAATTGATTACTTTTAAAATAAAAATTTTTGTTACGGAGGTATAAAATGATCAATGACTTCACAAAACACACTCCAAATGAGCTTTCAACAAAGTTCTTTTCCGATCTTTACTAAAAAATGTACCTCGAAATTTTTGTTTTTTTTTTATATACCAGATAAATTATTAAAGGTAATGCACTCGTGATAATTTTCGTTCAATCTTCACCTTGTGGAGAATATTCCAGAATTTTTGCAAAATATTTTGATCAGTACTACTAAGGGGAGAGACAATTATTTTTCGCAATTTTTTAAAAATAATACAAAGAAAAGTGTGCGCAAGTATTATATTTATATTTATTATATTTTTGAACTCGTGTCTTTACATCGCTTTCATTTGACACCATACTGGATGACCTGGTAATTTTTTTTTTTTTTTTTCACTTCTGATTTCACCCCCCCCCCCTCAAAACTAACCCCTTAAATCAAAATTAACTTTCAAAACTACACGGCTCTGATAAGGCCATCAATTCCTATATTAATGACAAATTTCAACTCTCTATGTCAAATAATTTCAGAGAAAAACAGGTGTGACAGACGGACAGGCAGACACAGAAGTGATCTTATAAATTGTTCGCACGGAATACTAAAAATAATAATACTGTCCTAGAGATTCCTTAAGACTATATTATACTTAGTTTTATTATATAATTATTATAAATTCATATATATAATAAAACGCAACGTCTCTGTCTGTCTGTCCGTTAGTGCGCTTATCACTCGAGAACTAATTATCCGAGTTACGAGTTTTTTTTTAATTCATACATACGTTCTTTGACCAGGTTTTAGTATATATTTTGTTACGTTAGGTAACATAAGGAATAAGAAGTGACGATAATAGTAAATCAAGTCGGAAAAAAGTTTACCGCCAGCGCGCTCTCTTGCAAAAAAACCTAAACAATAATTCGGTATCCCGTGCAAGCGGAGCCGCGGGCACAGCTAGTAATATTACAAAAAATAAAAATAAATCGGACTACGGTTTTTAAGGCTATTTCCCTAAAGTAAAATAAATTTTTACTTATGTATTTTATTTCAGTTTTATTAAGGATATAATTCTCTAAATGATTTCCAGTTTAACCAATTTTCCTAGTGAAAATACTTACATTTTTAAAAAATTGTAGTATTTTTGTGACTAAAACCAGTTTTTAGATCTTTTCAATTTTAAAACACATTTAGCTAATATTTTAGGCAAAATGAAAACTACTTTAAAGAAAGAATTTTTAACCTGCATCTTCAGCTTCATATCTCAACCGCCTTATTTACACTACTGTCAGAAAGTATTTGCCCACCTAGAAATTTCAATGTACCTGCCAAAATTTAATATCTAATTAAACCTTTTTATTATATTAGGTAAATTTAATTGTTCTTAACAAATATCCATCATAAAATTGTTTAGATAAGCCTTTTTGATGAAATCACAAATTAAAAACCAATTAGAACAAATTTCCAAGTTTTGCATGATAATCGTTTTGAGGCGATTTCTGAGAATTCCAGTTGAAGTAAGAACTCATTTCAAGTTTCTAGGGTTTATGGAAATTCCTAGTGACATTTTATGATAAAAACTATATGCTTTTGGAAATTAACCATTCGCAAACAGTACTTTGTCATTGAGACAGGCTCAATTGTTTTGTGAAAATGCTAAAAACGAAAGAAGTGTCCGTTCACAATCGGGCTCTGATAATTGCGAGACATCAAAAGGTCACTCGAGTCAACAAATCGCGAGCGATATGCGGATGCCAAGAACGGTGGACTACATCGTAAAAAAAATTTCTGCGGGACATGGAATCCTCAACCAAAAACGTTCAGGAAGGCCTCAAAAAACGACTCCCGTTGAAGACAGAGCTATAACAATGTCCAGCAGATGTAATCGCCGCCTAACCGCATCAGAAATCACGCTCAAGTAAACCTGGAGCGGCCCATAAAGAACAGGTTAGCAGAAGGTGGACTACACGGGAGAGTTGCAGTGAGGAAACCACTTCTTAGGCAAGTGAATAAAAGTAAACGATTAGAATGGGCCCGAGAACATGAAAATTGGACATCAGAACAATGTAATCCGTCCTTTGGAGCGACCAATCTAAATTCGAAATTTTCGGTTCAAACGAGTTTACGTGCGGCGGTCAGCTGGAGAGAGGATGTTGGAAGTCTGTCAGTTGCCTACAGTAAAACATGGTGGAGATTCAGTAATGGGTTGGGGTTGTTTTGATAACGGTAAAGTTGAAAAAATCTTTAGGATAGAAGGAATCATGCGAAAAGAACAGTATCAAGAAATTTTGCTAACTCAAATTCTTCCTTCTGGAAGAGATATTTTTCAGGGGAAATTTATTTGTCAGCATGACATCGACCCTAAACATTCTGCTAACCAAATTAGAGAACTTTTGGACCAATGGAAATCCGATGACCTCCTGGAAGTGATGACTTGGCCTCCACAATCACCCGACTTGAACCCCATCGAATCACTGTGGGGCCATTTGAACAGGTGTGTTTGAAAACTCAATCCAACATCAGAAAATCACTTCTGGGGACTTCTACAAACAGAATGGGTTAAAATAGCCGAGGAAAGAAACTGCTGGACAGAATGCCAAAACTCTGTAAAGCAGTAATTAAAAACAAAGGTCACATAGATGAGAAAAATCCTGGAAAATCATTAATAATTTTCTAGACCGTAAATAATGGTAAAATATATAATTCATTAAAATTAAAAAAAAAAAAATATATTATCTGGGTTTTTGTTGTCTTGGGACTGAAATAACTAGGTGGGCAAATACTTTCTGACGGTAGTGTATATACGTTTAGAGTAACCGAAAAAAAATATCTTCAATATAGTAAAAATTTAAAAAGTTAGTACGTACTTTAATATAGTAAGTAAATAAGTAAATATTAGCCTTTGAAATAAAGTTTTAAGAAATTACAAATTAAAAATGTGTTTTCTGTGTTATCTGATATGTGCCTAATTTCAATGTGAATATGACAATGTTCAATTCTACAATATTCAGAACTACTATAGTAACTAACCAGTACAGAATTGCTAACAAGTAAAACAAAAATCACAGAAACATCTAAAATATTGGTGTAACAAAGTCATGTTAAATTATTTGTTAAATAGTTTTAACAACAACAAGAGCTATCAGTCTGTTTATTTAATTGAACTCTGATGTAGAATTTTGTCTTATAAAATGACTATCAAATTTAAAATGAAAAAAATAGTTTCAGGTCGGGGATTGGAGTATTATGGTCATCAAGTTAAATATATACATACATACATACATACATACATACATATACATACATATACATATATACATATACATACATATATATATATATATATATATATATATATATATATATATATATATATATATATATATATGTATATATACAGTGGCGAACAAAAGTATGAAAACATTTAAATTCTCATCTCTAGTCTTAACATTTAAACGGTTTACAATTACAATATTTATTTATTAATTGTGTTCATGCTAAGAAACATTTTGAAGACTAATACAGTTATTGTTTATTAGAAATGTACTTAGTTTTTAATGTAACAAAATTATGCACTAACAAAAGTATGGAAACATTTTTGTTATAAAATAAAAATTCCACTAAGACGACTAAGATGTCGAAAACATTTAATATTTAGTGGGATATCCTGTTGCGTCAATTACTGCTTGATATCTTCTGCCCATAGAGTCAATAAGCCTAGCACAAAAATCGGGGGGGATTTTTTCCCATTCTTGTTTTAATGCGATCCAAAGTTCGTCCCGGTTTTTTATATTTCTTTTCCTAATTTGTTTATCCAGACAGAGCCAAAGATTTTCTATCGCGTTCAAATCAGGTGATTGTGAAGGCCAGCGCATCACCAGAATCCTTTGTTCAGAAAACCAATTCTTGGCCAAGCGAGATGTGTGTTTGGGTCATTGTCTTGTCAAGAAAACTGCTGTTAATAAAGAACTAAAGCAAGAATATCAGGGTGTATTCACAACCACCTGATTTGAACCCGATAGAGAATCTCTGACACTATCTGAATAAACAAATTAGGAAAGGAAATATAAAAAACCGGGACAAACTTTGGATCGCATTAAAACAACAGTGGGAAAAAATACCATCCGATTTTTGTGCTAGGCTTATTGACTCTATGGGCAGAAGATGTCAAGCAGTGATTGACGCAAAAGGATATGCCACTAAATATTAAATATTTTCGACATCTTAGTTGTCTTAGTGGAATTTTTATTTTATAATAAAAATGTTTTCATAATTTTGCTTGTGTATAATTCTGTTACATTAAAAACTAAGCACATTTCTAATAAACAATAACTGTACTTTAAAATGTTTGTTAGCATGTACACAATTAATAAATAAATATTGTAATTGTAAACCATTTAAATGTTAAGACTAGAGATGGGAATTTAAATGTTTCTATACTTTTATTCGCCACTGTGTAGATATATACATATATATATATATATATATATATATATATATATATATATATATATATATATATATATATATATATATATATATATAGATGTAAAGAAAATAAATATTCTCTTTAGATACAATCGATGGTTTCAGCAACAATATTATGGAGCAATAATTTTTCTGTTAGTAATTGAGAAAAGTCATTATTTTATGATATTTTTTCGTTACACAAACATCAGAATGAGTGTAAGAATGATGATCAAAAAAAATTTCTTTAAAATATATTTTTTAAATTAAATAATTTTATGTTATAAATATTAATTTCATGTACAAATACACAAGTAAACTAACCTCAATCAAGCCAAATACTAATCTGGATGTTAAAGCTAAGAAGGCATTAAAAAAAATTTACCAAATTTTTAATTGCTTTAAAATATTATCTGGACTTCAAATTTGTATTACTGCTTTCTATCGCACGAATGTTTTTATCAAGCTGAAGACATATGAGAAAGCTTGAACATCACAATTCTACAACCTAAATTCACATTTTTTAAAATGAGAACCTCCTTCAGTAACAATTACCAAATTACTGCAACAATAATTTCTTAATGGAATTTATACTTATCACAATTTACATAGAGATCATTTCACTATGTTTTATCTTTTGAATTGAAAAAAAAACATGTAAATGTTTACCAAGATCAGACAAATTTCACATGGAATATAAAAAATGAACTACACTGGTGAGCAAAAAAATCTATTCAAATGATTCTGCTTGATTTAACACAAATCCTTGAATTTAATTTTCAAACAATTGTATTATTTTTGGTATCATTAGAATGCTGATTTTCTACTCTTTCCAATAATACCAAAAACATTTGGATTTCCAAAAAGTTTTACTGATTAAAACGATTTTACTTAATAGAACTGTTTTGCTTGCTCAGCAATGTACTTGTTGCGCGCTATTCGTCCCTATAAAAACACATACAACTGCAGTTTCCTATCATTCCTTTAACGGAACTTGAATTGTTAACATCTCTGCTACACTTGCTCACTAATTACGCCATCGGAAAATGGATACCACCCAGGAAAAAACGGCACAAGTCATTGCCCTAATTGCAAGAAGGGCATAGCCAATGTGTAAGAGCTGCGCAACTGTACCTGAGCCAGTCAGTGAAACCTGCATTGAGGTCCAGCAGGAGCTTTGACGAGTTCGTGGTCAAGCTGTCAGTCATTGGACAGTCAGAAGAAGACTTAAATAAGCTAACTTAACTGTGAAGAGACCAGCTAACGAACTCAAATTGATAGCAGCCCATCGACAAGCGCCACTCAGATTTGCCCAAAAACATGTAAACTGGACCTTAGAGCAACGGCGCTCCATTATATTCTCCCACAAGTCCCGAATGTGCCTACATGGCAATGATGGAAGAAGACGAGTTTATAGGAGGCCTAAGAAGCGCTATGCGCAGTGCTGACACAGTCGCCTATGGAGGAGGGTCTATCAGGTGTGAGAAGGCATCTCACTGGATACGAAAACCGATTTTGTGACTGATGAGAACGGTGGATTAACTGCTCGCCGGTACATTGAGTAGATCCAGTAGGAACACGTCGTTCCTTACACTGGGTTTGTTGGCGATAGCTTTGTGCTAATGCACAACAATGCAAAACAACATGCTGCTGCATCTGTGCGGAAATATCTGGTAGAAGTGGGAATACCCACATTAGACAGGTCTGCATGTAGTCCTGACATCAATCCAACCGAGCACATGTGGGATGACCACAAACGAAGAGTTTAAGGCAGAAATCCAGCCCCTCCATCGCTGAGGGATTTCAAGGTTGCGATGGGGGAAGAGTAGGGAAGAATCCCACAGACGGTGGTAAAAAAGTTCACTCGCTCCATGAAAAACTGGCTGGGAGCAGTAATAAGGGCCAGAGGGGTTAATACAAAATATTGATATTGGTTCTTATCAATGAAATTAATTGTTAAACTTAAAATTTGTTTAATTTTTCTTTCTCTTACACCTATTTTCAATCCTTGCTCTCCCCGTTTGCCCTTTCAATCATTATAATCAGTAAAAAGTATGAGGTATGCTATGGAATTTGGTATCATTAAAAAGAAAATAGAATGGGTTTTTAAATGATACTAAAATTCATAAAAGTATATGAACACTAAATTCTAGGATCTGTGTTAAATGAACATAAGCAACAGTGTACATAAACAAATGATAAACCCATTCGCTGTAAACTCAAATAAACTGATGTAGGTAATTATGCTGTTTCAACCTACGTACATGGGTATGGGAACCTTGACCATGTTTTAGAGGATTTCATGAAAAAAAATCACTAGTAATGAAATAAAATTCTCAGCAATTTTATTCTAATGCCTATCAAAAGTCATACGAATCAGAGATACTCTTAAGGCACTATACTCAACACTAAACGGCCATAGGTAAAAACCTGATTTATTGCATCTAGCAAGTTGTTATAACCTTTAATCAAATATGAAGAAAATAGCTGTCTAATTAAAATAATTAATAAGGTCCAAATTAGTGAAAAAAAAGTGGATTTGTAAAAATTAAGATACTAAAAAAACTATTGTTATGATTACTATGAAATTACTTACAATTGTATTTGCTCTAAAAGCTTGCCCTGGACTTTTTTGGTTGAATATTTCAGCAACTGGAGAAAGTTGAATACCCTTGTCTTTTTCACCACTGTACACACCCAAAACCAATCCTTTCTAAAAGGTAACAAATTATTATTAAAATTCCACCCTAAAATTAATATTTTCTCATTAGTTAACTTACCCTGTGAGAAGAACTAGAAGAAAATCTCAAAGAAGTCCTGGTAGCTGAATATAACCTAAGAAAATGTAGGCCCCTTAAAGAATGAGCCATTCTTTTAAATAAAAATTAACTAATAAAGAGCTTTGTTTAACACCGAAGTCACTAATGTATAAAAAGAATTGTTGTTAAATAACTGCTCCTAAAATGTGGTTTTTTTATTTTTCTTCAGGAAAACCGAAAAATTGGAGGTCACAACTGTCAAATATCACACTTGTCAAACAATTGCCGTTAGGTCTGGTCAATTACAATAATGCGGTTGATCTTGGTTACAACCAGTGTAATGTTAATTAGGGTATAGTTTGCGAAACCACTATCATCCCTGCTGTAACCAAATTCAACTGCAGAAAAATATGTTTTAATGGTCTGTTACCTGGTTTGTGGTACTAACAAAGATCTATATGGATCGCCGGTACTAGTAATTAGAAATTTTAGGTGTTTTTTAAAGGAAATAAAATTTATTTAGAGTGAACTACTAGAATTGTTTACAAAAAAGTTCTCACACTTAACTTTTAAAACTACAAATCTCTCGAATAAATTTTAATTTTTCAAAATTACTTCATACCTCAAACATCGAATTTCAGGGTCATATTGTTGTGGTGGATTCCATAGTAAAATGCAGTGATCCGACAAAATTTCCCTCCAAAATTACTTCTAACAGCTGATATGACATGACGTTTTGTTATGTTTTTCAAAAAAACAAAAAATTACAATGTGAGGAGTTTTTTAGATCTTTAAAATTTTTTCAAAAAATAACACCATGAGTACCATTGAATTAGCTAGGTAAATTCCTTTTATTATTTTTTAAATAGAGTTTTTAAAAATATAAGTTTTAACATGGGGAATTTATTTTCAATTACTCCTCTAATTCCATTATTAAAATATATATCTTTTATTTATATAGAACACTCAATTGCGTGGAAACAATACTAACAGAAAACAGGGCTCTAAAATCCAGCAAGCAACCTTATGATTTTCTTTTAGTACTGGATTTTGAGGCAACATGTTGGGAAAAGACAGCTTATGACAAAGGGCAGTCTGAAGTAATTGAATTTCCATGCATTCTGTATGATGTAAAGCAGAAAAGTATACTTGAAGAATTTCAGCAATATGTAATGCCATCTGAGAGGCCAAAATTAACTCCATTTTGCACTGAATTAACAGGTCAAGAATTTTTTATAAATAGGAAACAGTTACGAAAATTATACAACTCCTCATATTTCCTTAAATCATATTTTCCAAGAAAATGATCCGGTATTCACATAATGATCACTAATCATTGTGGTATATGGTATATTTATTTATTTTGTATGTTTCAATTTTATTTACCTTTTATATATGAATTTACCAAAAAAAACCTCATATGTTGACACCAATTACAATTTGAGTTTGAGGATTCTCTTCAATGTACTGTAATAATGATATTTGAAATCACTAGACTAGCAGTCTAAAGATTGACAAGTTCTGGGTACCATTAATTTTTCTGATTTTACCAGCTTTTATTCCAATTTTATCAGTAATTTGCTCAGAAACACTAATTTTGTCAGTGTGTGTGTCCGAAATAAAAACTTGTTTTTTTGGTCACCACTGCAGTTTAGATGAACTTTTCTGTCCACTACAATATGACATTTAAATTTTAGGTATCCAACAACATCAAGTAGATAATGGTGTACCGCTAAAAACATGTCTTTTTCTTTTTCGAAAGTGGTTAAATGAACTAATTCTTAAATACAACTTTTCTTTCGAAAAACTGCCATATGCTAGAACATGTATATTTGCAACATGGTCTGACTGGGACCTGGGTAAATGCTTAAAAAAAGAATGTAAAAGGAAACGGATTCATAAAGATGAAATTTTTAATAAATGGATTGATGTTAGAGCTCTTTATGTGGTAAGTCATACAAATAATAAGTGTTTTAAAAGCAATTAAAATGGTATCGTTTTGAAAGCTCAACAAATTTTGGATCTTAATATGAATATAGCTTTTTTTTTTTTTCATGACCAATGTAAATTGTTTTTATCCATACACGCGCAGTAGGTATAGTGCTTTTCCTGCAGCAAGTGTGCTATGCCCGTAAAAAAAAATAAAAAAAATTAACACAGTTGGGTTATGAAAGATCATTACAGTGGGTCATGGTTCGCTGATCTCTGGTCAGATATAAATAGTTCAGTTGCCTCATGCACTCGTAAGTCAAATGTCAGAGTTACGCCAAACTGACACGGTCTAATTTCAAAAACCACAATTTCTCAGCTGCACTTAATTTAGATTATTATAAGCGGAAATATTTTAATTATTAATAATTTTTTACAGGAACATTATGGAATAAGACCAAAAGGTTTACTAGGAGCATTACTAGACGTAGGTTTAAATTTTGAAGGACAGCAGCATTGTGGTTTACATGACGCAAGAAACACAGCCAAGTTAATACAGAAAATGATTTCTGATGGGTTACTTTTAAGAATGACAAAGGACATATCTTAATAAATAAATAAAATTCAATTAGGTCTATTAAATACTTATGTACAATTTATTTTTTTAAATTAAAATGTACAAATTGCCGACTTGATATTACTGTTACAGTTTATATACAATTAATTTTTATTATTTCTGGTCAAAAATGTTGAGTCAGAATGTAATTATATAATAAAAACAAGATAGTTTAAATATTGTTGCATAAAATAAATCTAAGTTCCGAGTACTTTTTTATTAAATGAATGTTATAATGCCCTCCATATGATTAATAAATTAATTTATGTTACAAAATGATTTTTATTAGGTAAATTGATTTCATCGGATCCTCTTCTCTCCTTCTTTTGAGGTAATAAGCTTCCATTTCTTCCTCAGTAGGTTTTTTAACTTCAAACATGCTATTATAAGGTCGCTTTCTTTCATCTATAGATAGTAAATGTTCAGCTTTCCTTTGACTTTCCTCTTCTTCTTTTAATGCTTCGGTCAGTTTATCTTTTTCAGACTTCTTCTCTTTCTTATTTTTCTTTTGTTTTTTCTTTTTCTTCTTTTTCTTTTTCTCAGATTTTGTTCTTATATCATCTTCACTTGAAGCGCTACTACTATCTGTATCTTCACTGGATTCCTTGTCCTTTGGAATGGGTTCTGTAGTTTCACTGCCTGATCTACTGGTACTTGGTTCTGGAAATTCTCTAGTTGTAGCTGCAGTTTCAATATTTTTACCAGCTTCTGATAAACAGTAGGAATTCTGTAAAAAAGAATCGAGTGAAAGCAATAGAAAATAGAATATAATAATTACATTAACTGAATTTACAAGATAGTGAAATATAAACAGGTTAGGTAGTAACAATTACATTGTTCGTGAAACTGTTTCATACTAGATTCTGAATAGTCAGTGCTTGAAGTAAGCTCTTATGATGTCGGCAAGATAATCAACGAAACGTCAGCTCTTTTAATTGACACAGGAGACAAGAAGAATTATACCTATAAACTTTATTATTGTTCATAAAAATGTGCCATGCAGCAAATCTATAATTGAACAGTAATATACAACAAATCGTACCCAGTACTGTGTACATCTTTCGTGACTTTCTCTGTTTTCAATAGTTTTACATTAAACGACATGCCTGAGGGGGTCCTTCGAAAACTGCGCTGCCTGCATTGATACGTTGACCTTGTCAACTTCTCTGTCGGCTTGTGGTTGCTGTGTCAACCTTCAATGAAGTGTTAGATATGCATTTTTCCTGGTACAATTCGTTGTATCTTATCAATATGTTCTGTTAATACCTGGGTGAGGACTAGTAAATTCTGTTCTCCTGTTTGTCCATCCTAGCCCGACCAACAAGCCGTGAATCAGCGAAAGGCGTCTCGGGACGGATTAACAAATAAGAGAACAGTGGGTAGACTTTGTGTGTTTTCAGTAGTTTTACACTAAACAACAGATGCTTGAGAGGGATCTCTCAAAAACTACGCTACCTGTGTTGAAATGTTGACTTTGTCAACCACTCTGTTGTCTGTGGAGTATTAAGTATGCATACTTGGTACAATTCTTTGTATCTGTATTATGAACAGTAATAGTTTACTTTGATAATTTGTAAATTTTGCATGTCTAAAGAGTAAAAAGTTATTGGCAGTTTATTTGAAGCTTATTTAGAAAGGACTAAAAAAACAAACTTAAAGCCCATCAAGCCTAAAACACCCCATAAAAGTCTAAAACAATTTTTGAATGGCAAACTGAATGCTGATGATACACATTAATATTACTTTTGCTATTACCGTAACAACATAATATTTTCTAGGTATTGTATAAGTACTAGAGGTTGCATTAATCAAGTAATTATAAATTAATAGATTAAATCATGGCTTATTTTAAATAATCTGTGAAGAAAAGCTTCTTTTTCCAAGGAATGCCTCTATTATGTAATCATGGAAAACATACCTTGATAAATGAATGACAACATTTATAACCCCACTGGCCACCTTTCCAGTAAGATCCCCAAACACTGGTATGGTTATTAATATAAACATCTTCTTCATACTTTGATCTAATCTCCCCTTTTTCTTGCCCTTTTATAATTTTGCCAGAGCGAGAATATTCAACATAATCTTCAGTTTGGGCAAGCAGTAATGATTTTGGTGGTGCTTCCAAATGTTCTGCTCCTCCATATTTTTCTAAAACATTTGACTGGACTTTAGTTTTAAATTGTTCTTTCTTTTTTTCGTATTCTTTTTTAAGCAGCTCTAATTTTGTTGGTTCAGCTAAAAGATGCACATCCACTCCTCTCTCATAGGCTTCCCAGGCAAATAATTGGGCCTTTGCATGGTTTTTCGTATCACCAGAAAATTTTACAAAATTCTCTCCTTCGTATCTAAAAAAAAGTTAATTTTATGTGTGCAAGTAGATTGCTAAGTGACCAATCCATCAGGAAAAGTTAGATATCCAAATGAGCCAGCCAGATATATTAAACTGCATAAGTTAGTCTGGCATATTTTAAAAATATTTGTTGAATTTCCTCTCAAGAAGTTGGCAATTAAGTAAAAATTACAAGTAAATTTACAGCGGAGAAATTTAAAATAAAGTTGCAATGAACATTTTTTTTGTATAATAGAGAATGTCAATAAGTCCCATATGATGGATTAGCCTCCAAGAAGTCCAGATTATTTATGTTAACAAAAAAAAAACTAGGTCACCTATAAATCACAACATTACCCATGATATTATATAAAAAAGCATACAAGTGCCTTGTTAATGTTTATTAATGTGTTTATAGGTAAACCAGTAGATACTGGTACTAACAGGGTTAAGACAGCATTTTTCTTAAGTTATTTACTTTTTAATAGATAGTTTATTTTTAAGTATTTTTTGGGAAAAGGATTTAAATACAAATAGATACTCACACATCATCTTTTCCTGGATTTGGAGCTTCTCTCATAGATCTAGTTTTTGGATCATAATAAGCAGAATTTGGATCTAAGTTTCTCAAGTATTTTGCAGTATCTTCTCTGATTCTTAGATTTCTA
Organism: Pachyrhynchus sulphureomaculatus; assembly: GCA_019049505.1. Lineage (NCBI taxonomy): Eukaryota > Metazoa > Arthropoda > Insecta > Coleoptera > Curculionidae > Pachyrhynchus > Pachyrhynchus sulphureomaculatus. Next base: position 171,572,312 of record CM032454.1, on the reverse strand, counting down.
ACAGTAATTCTTTGTTTGCTATCTACTTTTGTACCAGGCATATCAACCTCATCCACATATTTATCTTCATCTTTTTCATCATCTTCATCAGAATCTTCAGCATCCAATTTTTCAGCTTTAAGTTGCCGTTTAGCCTCTTCAACTTTCTGGAATTCTTCAATAACAGATTTATGTTCTTCAGGATTATAACCACTCCATCGATCTCTTTTTCCATCAAAACTTAATGACAAATTTTTTTGTGTAAATTCATCTGGTAAAATATTTGAATTTGAAAATTTTGCTCCTACTCTGCGAGGCCTATCCATGCAGTCTTTCTTTTTATGAGTCATTGCACCACAATTTTCACACGCTCCTTTTCTGTATTTTGTAACAATTTTTGACTAAAAGTAAAAAAATAAATAAATTTTTAGTACTTTATTTCTTATCAAGACAATGTTTGGCAAATAAAATACCTTCCTAATATATTAGGTCCTTGAATCACAAGTTTGAGAACACCTTTATGTAAGAAATTGTAAGATGAAACTTGTATCTAAAATTATGTGCAGTTTATCACTTATGTCAATAAAAAATTAGAAGCAGATATGCTAATACAACCTGAAACTTGTGAATTAAAACAACTAGTTTTACTAAGTACTAAGTGGACAACATTAAAATGGCAAATCAAGATACTAGTATCTTATAGTCTATAAAAAATAAATACAACTTTTGAACAAACCCATTTACCAAAATTGCATAAAAAATAAGTCGAGATAAATGCAATACCTACTGTATCAAGGCCTCGTTGATACCAATCATCAATGTCAGAAAATTTCTTCTGACGATCTTCTTGAGGTCTCTGATGTTTTAAAGTAGGACCAGTAGTTCCATAATACCAAGGAGCATTTGAAATGTATTGTGGAATGTGGGGATTAATATCTTTTCCTTCTTCATCTACGGCTGCTGGTGCTGTACCGGCTTTTCTAGCTTCTTCGAGTTCTTTAGCTTTTCGCCAGTCTTCTCTGGATTTCTTTTTCGGTTCATCATCTAAATCACTTTTAGTCTTTAAAATTTGCGATACTGGCAAACTTTGATTGTTGGTCGCCATGATCTAATGTTATAAAACTTAACCTATAACTGTGATCATTAGAACCAACGATTTTACAAAAAAATATAAAGCCTTTTTCATACAAAACTCTACACTTCTTTTATTTAATTTAGAGAATGAAAATAAATGCAATTTTTCATTGAATGTCACTGTCACGAATTTGCCAATATTCAGGGTTGACATTTTATGTAGTTGTACGAATACAAATTCAATTGCACTAAATTATTCTATAACTTCGAAATTTGTTTATCTCCAACCTAAACTTAATAATTCTCTAGGATATTGAACAATGTTATTAAAAGATAATACAAATGTAATCAAAACTCTTCTCTTACTTTTATGTTATAACGTTTTATTTTGATCAAATTGGTACGTCAGCAAGTATATTCTTCACACGTTGTAAAATTCACAGGTCGTAGTGCCCATGTGCTAAGTTGGCACTTGTCGAAAATTCAAAACAAAACGCGGGTAACCAATCAACAAGATCCTACAATCAATTTAAATTTTTTAGCTGTCCAAATTTCAACGTAAAATGCTAATTTAAAGAAGTTCAAAACCAGCAGACATGTCCGTCGTAGGCCTTTTTAAAGGAGTTAAATTATTTCGGACCGGACTACCTCGTGTATGCAGTGCCCGCGCTTATTGTTCTGATGAGTGCCCCGATGAAAAGGTAGCTTTAAGAAATTGATACTAATGCTGGCATGTGTTGCCTATTGAGCTCTAGTTCTTGTTTATCTTTATAAGAGAAGTTATTCTGTTTTAGAAAGGACTTATCCTCGGAGTATACGAGGGTGATAATGAAGAACCGGTATTTACGAAGGCTGCGGCCAAATTTAATGATCATTTAGGAGGAAAACTACTGGAATTAGTAAAAACGTAAGTTTGTGTATAAAAATATTTAGTAGTCATTGATTTATTAATGTCTTTACCAAAAAAATTCAAATGTGAAATTAGAGTGTGCTTGCTTCATTTGTGCGCACCTTTGCGAGTCAATAAGTAACTAACAAGTTTACCATATTTGATTATATCATTTGGTAATTACATATGTAATAATAAAAAGGTGGTAAAGGTGTACCTGATATATAGGTACAAAAATGACATTAAAACTCAAAAAATATTTTTTGTAATATAAACTTTGTCTAATCGACCTCAAGCACGAGAACCACCTTTCGTACGTCAGCACTAAACACTACCAAGACTGCATCAAGTAGTATTCACTCTCTCACTCACATCATTTTCTATCATAGAAACTTATTTTTAAAAGTAGTATAGAAAGAAAGAAAAGTAATATATAGAAAAATATTGTTATCCACATATGTACAACCAACGTATTGCTAATAGCAATGAAACGAAGAAACATCTTTCCGATACGCGATGTTGTTTAGCGATATTGAGTTTGCGTGGTAATGTGGACACCAATAATTTGCTAGCTTCTTTCCAGCGAGAGTGCTACAAGATGGCAGGTCCAGAATTTAAAGAGTAACCCCAAAAATCTCCCGTTTTGGCACCCTTGAATTCTGATATAAATTATATGCTAAATGATTGTTAATGTTGGTGACTTTCTCATGACAAAGTTTTAAGTTGAGTATACATTTGTTTTTTGAGGTAAAAGGGATGGAAGTTGCCAATTTTACCTTCAAACCTATTTGGATGTATGTTACACAAATGATGTTATAATAAACGATGTAGACCTAACAAAACAGCCCATTTACATTTTCACACATATGTACATACATAGCGATGCCAAAAGCGAGCCGTATTTTCTAGGGGTGAAAATCTAGCGAAACGGGGAATGAAAGCGGTGCAAAATCAGAATGGAAAAAATACGTCTTGTTTGTTCTGAAAGTTCGTATTGGGGGCCTTTTGGAAGTGCTTATATCTAGTGGGGTAAAAATCTAGCTATTTTTTTTGATCGTGCATTACTGTTTATATCACCCGCCTGTTATAACTTCAATCCCTCATACCTCAAAAACCAAAAGTATACTCAACTCAAAACTTCGCCATGAGTAAGTCCTCATCATTAACAATCTTTTGCCATACAATATGTATCAGAATTCGAGGGTGCCAAAACGGGCGACTTTTGGTCTGTTTTTGGGGTCTCTTTGGACAATTTTAGGTCAATTATTCTGATAATCAATTATTGCTCTTTGATTAAATATTACATCTTATAATGCAGTAAAAAGAGCATTTGAAATTACACAGTCTAGATACAGCAATATTATTATTTTATCCTTTCTGGAGTATTACCAGGAGTATTGTCCTGAGTTTTGGGACAATACTCCTGGTGATATCCCAGAGAGGATAAAATCATAAGATTGGTATATCCAAACTATGTCTGCCTCATTGTTATTTTGACCCTTTTTTTGCTGCACTATTAACATTAGGGAAAATGTAGTGTTTAAATGTAATATAAGGTTTAGACTTTTTTAAAAGCTCTGTTGTATTTTATTAAATTATTTATTGTTTTCATATAAATTTTTATGAATTTCATTTCAAATAAAAGGAACATGAAAAATCTTTTTTACATCATTTATCTTCATTACATTTTGTTTTGTGCGAGTTGACGCAATATGGACATTTGATTTTTTTACGTCAAAATACTTGAAAAGAGATATGGAAGATGATTTTTATTTTGTATTGCTGTGTAAAAGTAATAATTAATAATTTAATAATATATTTTAGAGGTCATTGCGAAATTAAAAAAGGACATGGCAGAATTTTCAATAATATAGACAAAGAATTCTGGGCAGTGGCCCTAGTAGGATTAGGTAAGGAGAAACAGGGCTATTGCGAAATGGAAGCAATGGATGAGGGCTTGGAGTCGGTACGAGAAGCAGCAGGTATAGGCGCACAACTTTTAAAAAGAGAATGCGTCAGCCGAATTTTAATCGAAGGTTTGGGACATCCCGAACAAGCAGCTGAAGGTAGCGCTTTGGCACTGTGGAGGTACCAGGAAAACAGGTAATGTTAACTTGGTTTTTAACTGGATAAGAAAAAAAGATTAGGTACAAGATTCTGCAGTCTTCAGGGCTACATACATCTAAGGGTAGGAAAAATACTAAGTTTATTAAATTTTTTTTATCATTTTTTTTTTGTTACATCTTAAGAGGCATACCCTAAAAGAATGAGTTCTGTAGCGGATTGTAGTAGCCATTTCCTTAAACGCAAACAAAGAAAGTTTTTATCTAGCTCAGAGGTGTCAAACTAAATTTTGCAGAGGGCCATATATTAAATTTAGAATGTGTAGGCGGGCCAGATTCAAATAAAAAAAATGTAATCTAGCTGATTATAAAAATATCGTCCTTTTCAGGGTTCTCGAACGCGAGGAATCTGAAAATTATTTGTTCATTATTTTCAATTTTAATAGAATCCCTTTTTTTGATCAGTTTTTATTTTGTGATTAATATCTCACGATAAAGTATGTGTTATTCAGAATATCGAGTTCTGATGCTTGCATTAAGTTAATCTTTCATGTAGGTATGCCAAATTCAGTGTTTATTTTAGAACTGTGATTGCAAGGAAAGCACTAAGTAAATCACTTTACCACTATTTTAAAAATATTTTAAATAATATTTATGTAAAAAAATCTTCTAATTTTGGATTTTACGTGATTTCGACGAAAGTTCGGAATTAACTGATCTTCTTCTTCTTAAAGAACCCACTCGGTTCGAATGTTGGCAAACATTCTGGCTATTATTACTTTATCCACTACAGCTCTGAAAAGACCGATAGTATTCGTTGAGAACAAATTTCGCAGATTGTTTGGCCAGGAGATACGTCTGCGTCTTGGTCCCTTTTTCTAAAAACCCTTCCTTGGAGTATTTGCTGTAGTAATCCATATCTGTGGGAATTTGTCATTATGTGTCTTAAATACTCCAATTTTCTTACTTTAACAGTTTCCATAATTTCCAGTTTCTTGTTCATGAGATGCAAGACATCCTAGTTGGTAATATGGTGAGTATAAGAAATTTTCAAGATTCTGCGATATAGCCATAATTCAAATGCCTCAAGTTTCTTAGAAATGGCTTCAGTCAGCGTCCAAGATTTCACACCATAAAGAAGGACACTAAAGACATTACATCTTAGGAGTCTTATTTTCGTGCTTAATTTTTTTGCTGAGCTTTTGAAAAGTGAGTCATTAGCTTTTTCGATACGGCAACGAATTTCCTGCGAATGATACCACTGTTCGTTTATCATGGTACCTAGATATGAATATTGTGGAGTTCTCTGTATTTGACGATTGTCAACCATCAACAAGGTGGCAGGAACCGGGGACTTGCTGATTACCATGTACTTTGTTTTGCTGATATTAAGTTCGAGGCCGTATCGATTACTAACTTCGTTTATTTTTGTCATAAGATATTGTAGACCCTTTGAGTTATCAGCCATAATCGCCGTATCGCCAGCTTAACGAATATTATTTATTCGCTCCCCATTAAGCAGTATTTCTTCATCAGCTTCTTCCAGTGCCTCTCGGGAGGTAGAGATTTGCTCAGCTAATACTTTTACTAAAATGCGTCATACACAAAGGTTCCGTTTGCCGATTTTTTGTTGAATCACTAGAATCGCATCTACCAAAAATGAATTATGGCGGACACGTTCTTATTTGACAGACTGTATATTTTCTTATACTGAACTCGACATAGTTATGACGGGGCACTCCATTCCTGTAGCATCGTCACTCAATTTGCTGCATGAACATGTTGCGAGCGTAGCAAAGAGAGCTTTTCAAAAGCTGGGAATATTATTGCGAGCTGCTTCCAAACATACACTGCGTGTATTGGGTTCTATTCAGAAGACAGCTGTTCGCCTGATTGGAAACCCAGAATTGATCAGCAACCTTGATCCCTCGGAACATCGAGAAGCGGTTGGCGACTTGAGTCTATTGCACAAATATTTTCATGGAAAGTGTTCGATTGATGTAGCCCGCTAAATTCATCCCAAAGCAGTGCATACTAGGAATACACGAGGCCCTAATACTTTACATTCGTATGAAGTTCAACTTGCCACTCCTCGTACAATCCTTTTTAAGCAGTCTTTTATGTGGAGAACCTCATCCCTTTGGAATGATTTATGCAGGACTGTTTCCCACCAAGTACAGCTTACAGCGATTCAAGACCAACGCAAATCGCTTTTTTCGCACACGCATCGCTCCTGTAGTGCTTTAAAGATTTCCCTGTCCTCCCAAAAAATTGCATCAATTTTAAAAACATTTTGACTACACGAAGTGCTCTGTAAAAGTGGGACAACATATTACTTATTGGTAGGTAACTATTGTAACACGTAGGCTGAAAAGTTCTTGGTCTGACACATAGATGTTGTCCTTTTCAAAAAATCCATATGGTTTGGAAGTACAAACCTTCAAACGATACGTGTCAAAATTTCATGACATTTCGACGATTAGTTTCCAAATTACAGTGATTTCAGTGACGCTACTTTTGATATTTTCAAAACAATGGAAAAAATCGAATTTCGTCTGTTGATTAAACACTGTTTTTTGATGGGAAAAAAATACCGTTCAAGCAAAGCAATGGCTTAATAAGTATTACGGGGACTCTGCCCATGGAAAATCACTCATCATTTATTGGTATGCTGAATTTAAACGCGGTCATACAGATATCAATGATGCTGAACGCTCTGGACGCCCAAATGAGGTGGTTACACGGAAAACATAATAAAATTGTTTTGGATGACCGTAAAGTGAAATTGTGTGAGGTAGCTGACACCCTAAAGATATCAAAAGAACGTGTTGGTCTTATTTTGCATGAACATTTGGGCATGAGAAAGCTCTGTACGAAATGGGTACCTTTTTTGCTCACGGTGGACCAAAAATAACAACGTGTTGATAATTCTGAACGCTGTTTGGACCTGTTTAAGCACAATAAAAAGGATTTTTTCATGCCATATGTAACAATGAACGAAACATGGATCCACCACTACACACCAGAATCAAATCGGCAGTCAGCTGAGTGGACAGCAGCCGGTGAAAGCCGCCCTAAGCGACCAAAGACACAACAGTCGGCTGGAAAGGTTTTGGCCTCTGTATTTTGGGATGCGCGTGGAATAATTTTCATCGACTATGCTGAGAAGGGAAAACCCATCAATAGCGAATATTATATAAAGTTATTGTTGCGTTTGAAGGCAGAAATCGCAAAGAAACGGCCCCAAATGAACAAGAAAAAAGTGCTCTTTCATCAAGACAAGGCACCGTTTCACAAGTCAATGGTTATGATGGCAAAATTGCATGAACTGAAGTTCGTATTGCTTCCTCAACCATCGAATTCTTCAGATTTGGCTCTCAGCGACTGTTATCTATTCGCAGACGTCAAAAAAATGCTCGCGGGAAAGAGATTTGGCTCCAGTAAAGCCGAAACTGAGGCCTATTGTGAAGGCAAAGACAAATCCTTCTACAAGAAAGGTACAGAAATGTTAGAAAAGCGTTGGACTGATTGTATCGCTCTTGAAGGAGACTGTATTGTTAAATAAAATCAAATTTTGCAAAAAAAATGTGTTTTAAGTAGCTAGATCAAAAACTTTTCAGCCTACGTGTTAATTTCATTTGTTTACTTAAAAATGACAACTTCTAATTCAACCAAAAAAGTTAATTTTCTTTCAATCATTTCCCATCAGCAAACTGGTTTTTTTCAGTTAAAAGACGAGAAAAAGCAACGGTTTGTGCCTGAATGCATAGTTCTTGTAATATTTAGTTCAAGTTATTTTTCGATTTTAATATTTATTTTAGGATTTGGGTTTGCGAGGGAAGTATTCGATAAAAAACTTTACCTGTTTTTGTCTACCGCTAAGGTAGTCGACAACATTTTTTCATACGATTATTTGGTCAAGTCTAATTACGAATTGTCTTTGAAACGTTTTTGAAGTGGAAACGGTACTATATGCAAATTTTTTACCTATGTGCACTAGTAAATTACTGGAAGTACCATTCGTTGCTATGATAAAATCGCTGTGGAGTGGTACTTTCATTATTTAGTGGGTGCGGAATTGTGGAAAAAGTTGCAGAATTACCATAAACTTTAACTCAAGTTAAGTTGGAAATGTGGAATCTTTGGCACAATTACACTACTCAGTATATATCACCACTACACCAAACAGTTTATTTTTGCACTCGACGCGCGTTTCGCTAACCATGTTAGCTTCATCAGGAGAGATGATTGATAGTCTATCATCGCTCCTGATGAAGCTAACATGGTTAGCGAAACGCACGTCGAATACAAAAATAAACTGTTTGGTATAGTGGTGATATATACTGAGTAGTTTAACTCAAGTTATTGTAACTATTCAAATGAATAATTTTCTAGGTTTAAATTTTTATCTATGCCTTCAAATAATTTTGAAAGAAAACAAAATCAATCAGGTTAGTTCAGAAAATGTATTTTTCTTGTTTAGATCTCGACAGTACTGGAAACCAATCCCAACTTTAGAATTATTTGACGACAGCGATGCTGAAAGTTTCCAACGAGGACTTTTTAAAGCCGAGTCTCAGAATTTAGCACGACGTTTATCGGATACACCCGCCAACCAAATGACACCGTTGCACTTTGCCCAAGAAACGGTCAACGAGTTGTGCCCTTGTGGCATTAAAGTTATGGTCCACGATAAAGACTGGGTCGAGAGTAAAAAAATGAATGCATTCTTGATGGTATATTTTACTACAAATTTTATAACGTTTTTTTCTTTTTTTTTAATCGTGCTCTAAACAACAATCTAAATATAACCCGCCAAATGCAAATCGGACTTGCTCAATTAGTGTTCCGTACGTTGATTGCTATTAAAATAAAAAATTTTGTTACGGCGGTATAAAATAATCAGCGCCTTCAAAAACACACCGCAAATGAGTTTTCAAAAAAGTTTTGTTTTCCGATCTTTACTGAAAACTGATGACCTTGAAATGTTTGTTTTTTTTTTATACACCAGATAAATTACACAGGTCAACATTTGATCTAAAAAAAAACACTCGGAGCGGTATGGTCCTTATGGGGTTTTTGGGGTCGCTGATTACGATGAGTGGGTTGGTTAACCTTCATCACATCAGATTCAAGATCATTTGAAGGTCAAATAGAGAAAAAATCGTAGGAAAAATCTGAAAAATTTCATGCGTATGTTTTTGAGGTCCCCGAGTCCGAATCCGTAGTTTGTTTGACCTTACGCTTTTTCCCAGAGGTCATTTGAAGGTCAAATAGAGAAAAAACCGTAGGAAAAATCTGAAAAAATTTATGCATATGTTTTTGAGGTCCCTGAGTCCGAATCCGCCTTTTCCCAGAGGTCATTTGAAGGTCAAATAGAGAAAAAATCGTGGAAAAATCTGAAAAAATTCATGCGTATGTTTTTGAGGTCCCTGAGTCCGAACCCGTAGTTTGCTTGACTCAAGCCGCCTTTCAGAGGTCATTATAGGTCATTTCATCATCAGTTTGTTTATTTGAAAAATATGTATGGTCATTTTGCGTTGTTAAATTTAATTTTGTTTTTATCGTACACTTGCGAAGCATACAGAGGTTAATTTACGGTACATTTTTATTCATTATATCTTATACATATCATTTTACATTTACGTTAATATATCACAATCAAAAATGTCTTTTATGCTGCTCGGTCATTACAAGGGAATTAATATGTGAAATATAAGCTAAATAATGGCAGGTAGACTGATGCAAGCAAATGTTTTAATACTGTTTAAAGGTACTTATTAGTAAAACTTAAAATATTGTTCATATCAAAAATAGACTATACAAATATTTTGATTAGTTTTGTGACTGTGAAATAGACTTTTAAAATCTAAAAAAAAATTTGACCTAATTTTTGTACTCTCGATGTTCGTTCCATATATCTAGTAAATTTAAAGTCCAGCCCGACTGTGTTTCTTGAGGTATAAATGAAACATTGTGCGCTATGTTATGTTTAAATTTCGTTTTATAACTCAATTCCCAATACATTTCAAATTAATAATTCTAATGTCGAACAACCTTGTTATCAAGTAACCCTTAATCTGTATACTTTAATACTTAATCCTTGTCGACAAAGAAACTCTAATACCCAATACCTTTGAACCCAATAACTTACTTGTACAGTAATCCTTATATCTACTTATACTCTCATATTGTCTTATATAATACCTCAATGCGTAAGTTAACTACTAAAAATGATTCGGCTCATACTTCGTAAAGAGTCTCGAGTGTCCAAGTAGATTTTCGCGCAGTCAGAATTTAATATGAATTAAGCATAAGAGTTTGCTTCTTTTAGTATTTATCAAAGCATGTTTGAAGTACTACTCTAAACGAGAACGCTTTCGTTTCTCGTGAAATGATCTTCGACCTGCTTTTCTTTCATGAGATTTATTTGATTCTCGCTTCAGGCTCCAGCAATAATCTGCCAACATGTTTATCCCCCCTTTTTTCAAATTCACTCGTCTTGGTGCATCCTTTCTCCATGTTCTTCGCTAAAATCTCCGAGATTTTCAGGGAACCAATCAAGGTGTGAATGGAGAAAATGCGGTTTCAGACTCATTAAACACCCCATTTCTTTATAATTTTGTACTAAATTTCCAACAATATTTTTGTAATTAGGGTCTTTATGATTTCCAAGAAATTTAGTCGTCACCTCTCTAAAACTTTGCCATGCTGCTTTTTCTTTGGCATTCATTTTCCTCTCAAATGCAGGAGGTCTCTTATTTGTGGTCCAGTAAATATGCCCTCTTTTATTTTAGCTTCAGAAACATTAGGTAGCACTTTAAAAATATGCATGAAAGCAGGACTTTCGTTTCGGCTCATGGCCTTGACAAGTTGCTTTGCAATACCTAGTTTGATATGCAAAGGTGGAAGTAGGACCTTATTGGTTGATATCAAACTTGGACCTATGATGTTTTTTTTCACCTGGAATTAATTCTTGTCTCAACGGCCAGTCTTTCCTCACATAATGCTCATCTCGAGCCCGACTATTCCACTCGCAAATAAAGCACGGATAAGAAGTGTTTCCAGATTGCTGTCCCGGTAATATTGTAAATATCTTTAAGTCCCCACAAAGTTCCCACTGGTTTTGATCGTAATTCAATTTTTGCAATAGCAACTCAAAATTATGGTATTCTTCATCTAATACAACATAATGAGCGACTGGTAAAGGGGCATAAATATTTCCATTATGTAACAAGATAGCTTTCAAGCTTCTTTTTGAAGAATCTATAAACAGTCGCCAATCACTTGCTGTGTATTCTATACCGTATTCTTGCACTAACCCTTCAATATTATGGCAATAGACTAGATTATTCATTTTAGTAAAATATTTTCTGAATGGACGTTCTCTCGAACGATAGACAGAAATTTTTGTTTCTGTGGATAGACAATTTTTTTCTTTTAGCCTAGATGCTAAAAGCTCTGATCTATCTTTTGAGAGTCCCAAGTCTCTGCACAGATCACTTAATTCGTTTTGATTAAATGTTTCGGCTTCCGATATATAATTTTCCTCAACATCTGATTCTTCTGTGCTGAAATTTTCTCTTTCTTCGTGTTCGAATGTTTCATCTGGCATATCTTCATCAGTTACCACTTCTTGTCCCAATTCATTAATTTCCATGATATGATCAGAATTTGTTTCAATAAGAACTGGTAAAGTCACAGATGTTACACGTGCATATGAAATAGAATCCTTATTCTTTCGGTTGTACCCTTTCAAGTTTGTTAAGCAGAAGTAACAGTCGGTGGTATGGTCTGTTGGGGGTCTCTATATCATTGGCCGAGAAAATACCTGGTTGTTAATTCTATATAGAACATTGCGGCATTTATGACATATAGATTTTGGTGTGTAAGAGTTATCCAATGAGCTCATATCAATATGATAAATTTGGTGATATTTTACTTTTAACGGATCTGAAAACATGAATTTCTTTTGTGGAATATACTCCCCACAAACAACACAAAAATTGTCGAGTTTAATGGAACACAACGAATTTCTTGTAGCATTTGACTCTACAGAGGCCAAGTTTCCCACCAATGTAGAGCTACGGTCGCATGATGACGACGCCTGCGGACCCGCTTTCCCACCAGCCGCCGATTCTGGGTTTCCGGGACCCTGTCTCGTAATTTTTTTAGGAGTAGTTGCCATGACGGCATAAACGCCGTAACTCAGGGACTTCGCCGGATAGTGAGACAACTCCGTTGCCCACCGTCACCACGTGGAGGTGCCCTGGGTGCAACTACACCTTAATACTGGAGTTTAAAGCGAGACTGAGCTAAATTTATAAAAAAGAAGAGAATAAATAATTTCGCGAGGAATGAAAAAGCATTTTATTGTCAAAGTAAAACTCCAAATATATATACAAAGATACTTAAAATGACCACCGTATATCTTTTGAGCCTAAGATCATGCAGGATTTGAACTGAATGATCTGAAAAAATAATAGATGAATTTTTTCAGATTTTTTTTCACGATTTTTTCTCTATTTGACCTTCAAATGACCTCTGGGAAAAGGCGTAAGGTCAAACAAACTACGGATTCGGACTCAGGGACCTCAAAAACATACGCATGAAATTTTTTAGATTTTTCCTACGGTTTTTTCTCTATTTGACCTTTAAATGACCTCTGGGAAAAGGCATAAGGTCAAACAAACTACGGATTCGGACTCAGGGACCTCAAAAACATACGCATGAATTTTTTCAGATTTTTCCTACGGTTTTTTCTTTATTTGACCTTCAAATGACCTTGAATCTGATGTGATGATGGTTAACCAACCCACTCATCGTAATCAGCGACCCCAAAAACCCCATAAGGACCATACCGTTCCGAGTGTTTTTTTTTTTAGATCAAATGTTGACCTGTGTTATTAAAGGTAATGCACTCGTGATAATTTTCGTTCAATCTATACCCTGTTCCAGAATTTTTTCAAAATTTTTTGATCAGTACTTTTCGAGATAGGGTGGGGGAACAAAAATAATACAAAGAAAAGTGTGCGCAAGTATTACATTAGCTATATTTTTGCACTCGTGTTTTCACAAGCTTTTATTTGACACCTCCCTCGATGACCTGTTAATTTTTTTTCACTTCCGATTTTAACCCCCAAAACTAAACCCTTAAGTCAAAATTTAACTTTCAAAACTACACGGCTCTGGTGAGGCATCAATTCCTAAATTAGTGCCAAATTTCAACTTTGTATGTCAAATAGTTTCGGAGAAAATCGGGTGTGACAGACACCGGAGTGACCTTCCGTACGGAACACTAATTACAATAGCATTTCTGTTCAGCGTTTCAATAGTAGCGTTTCTCTTTGAGAATTTATCCATTTAAAAATATTGCTTTGAATAATTCTGTTTTTCTGTATTTCGTTTTCGAAAATTTGAACTGGAACATTTTTTTTGGAAAATTTTTCTACGACCCACTTCTTTGCTCAGTTGTAAAATATTTTTAACCTTCCTAAGTTTATTCTCCTATTTTAGGTTGCTCGAGGCTCCTGTGAACCTCCAGTAGTGGTAGAAATATCTTACTGTGGTGCCCACCAAGATCAGAAACCGGTGCTTATGGTTGGCAAGGGCATCACTTTCGATAGTGGTGGGTTGTGTCTGAAGAAATGTGACGGCATGGACAAATATCGCGCCGATATGGTGGGTGCCGCTGCAATAATCTCTGCTATACGAGCCGCTTCAGCGTTAAGTTTGCCCATCAACATAGAGGCTGTCATTCCGTTGTGTGAAAATATGCCCAGCGGTATGTGATAACTATTTTCATCCACGTACTGAATTAGAATAGTTCAATTGGTTGGTTATATATATATATATATATATATATATATATATATATATATATATATATATATATATATATATATATATATATATATATATATATATATATATATATAGAATAAAATATAAACTCGACACAACATACAAACCAGAGCATGGAGATATGCGAAACGAGCCTAGGTGAGTGCGTATCCTAAGTTTGATAGAATGACTAATATATCGGTGATTTTGAATGATTTTGTTGGTTCCAAACTTCAAATGAATATGTAAGTCAACGTAATCCACATTAGTATGATCTTATCCTTGAATATTCGTCGGATGTTAAGCGGTATTCATCTTTCCTCGTCTCGATACTAAAGAGAAACAAGAATGGGATATTGCCGACAATACCAAACGTTTAATCCGAAGTAAATTCCCGTTCATGATAATGACCTTTTATGTTTGTCGGTACGTTTCCTAGCATTCCTGTATGTTTTTTTCCAATATTTGAGAATTATACAGAATTTCTTAGTTGGCCCGTTTGCGTATATTTAAGTTTAAAACTTTAATTTCGTTAATAGAAAATTAAGATTTTGTTCTTCGTCGTCATGCAGGCATATCCTGTTCACTTAAAAATTGCAAATTTAGCAGGCGAATAAACCCGGGAGAAATAAATTGTCAAATCAACAAAGTCTACTGTACCGTTGTTTTGGTAAAAATAGATACTCATCATTTAATATCACTAACCTCCATGTTGCAGTATAGTCGGCCTCGGTAGCGTAGTTGGTTAAGAGCCTGCATATGAAACCGATGGTGGCTGGTTAGATTCCGGTAATCTGCTGGGTGTGTATTTTTAGGTAGTAGTTAATGCAGAATTGCAATAACGCCCGTGATCGCACTATCGCGTACAGTCAGCAAAAAGGTAAAAAATCCCTATAGGGCCGGGGAGATGGACTATAAAAAAATCATTGCACGATGAAAATTAAAACAACACATTAAAATGTCTCCTCGCTAAAACCGTTTAGAGTGAAAAAAAATTGTTGCGTTGTTTTGATTGTGCTTTGCTCCGATAACGTAAGATAATAAAATCTTATAGACTTTGGCAAATTTGAGGTAAGAAGGCACAATTTAAATAATCTTGAGATTTGGGAACTTTCATGTTGAATTTTTTCGGTTTTCGTCCGGATTGTGGTAATTCTATTTAATACGAGTAACTGTTAAAAGTAGTTGTAGTTTTGTTTGAAATTTTAAGAAATAATAGATTTTAGCGTCATGCATTCACTGCTTCAATATAAATATGGTTTATCACGCCGTATTGCCATAATTAATTGTAAAAGTTTCAGATATTTAACACGTAAAAGATATTAATCCATACTTTTTCTTCGATCAAAAGGATGCGTTTTTATAATTTTTGTTGTATGTGCATTAAAACGTAAAGTCACAAAAAAATATATACATAAAGAATTATTTCGCTTTCGCTTGTTAAAATATGAAGGCCGTTTACCTCCAAAAAAGAAACATGATTCTTTCATATATTTTATGAAGTGAATTTTTGCTGTAGCAACGTAGCTTGAAGAAGACTGCGCGCGTGGACGCGGGTGTTCTTTCAAATTTTGGATCACATATGTGCATTGCACTGATCGGACTTTCTTTTAAAAGATAACGCGTGCCTCGCACACGCATTTATTTAGTTATCAATATTTAATGCTTGAAATATTTTTAATAAATAATCCAAAATATCCTTTTAATTAATTATACATAATTTTTATTGTATATCATGTAAAAGTATCAATGTTATTATGAATAACACGTGATCGGCGGAAAGCAAGCGAGAAGCTACGTTGCCACATTCATTATATCTTGAAAAAAATTATTTCGCGTCTTTCTTTAACATAATGCTCTCTCTGTCTTCTCGTAAGAAATACCTTAAGTGACGACAGAACGACACAATAAGACAAGTTGAAAAAGCTAAAAATTACTCGATTTCTCCAAAATTACTCCAAAATAACTCGAGGCTGCAGAAATATTTTTTCCCAGAATTTGACGAAATGGACGCAGACGACTTGTATTTCCAACAAGATGGCGCACCGCCGCATATTTCCGGCTCAAACATGGCTTTATTGCGCGCCAAGTTCGGTAAGTCGTTAATTTCACGAAATGGCCGTACCGCTTGACCGCCAAGATCGTACGATTTAACCCCTTTAGACTATTTTCTTTGGGGCCACGTTAAATCACAAGTTTACAGCAACAAACCAGCAACTCTTGATGTACTTGAAACCAACATTCGTCGTGCCATAGCCGGCGCAAGGCCGGAAATGCTTACCCGAGTCATGGAAAATTGGTGTAAGCAGATGCAAAAAGAGCCGCAGCGGCCCTTTGAGCGATCTTGCAGACCTTGAAAAAAAACAGAAAAGGAAAAATGAAGATGGCAATATTTTTTTTACTAGATACTAGTAATTTTTTTTGCGAATAATTTTCTGATTGTTGTTATTATAACCTTCCAACGATTTGTTTTAAAAGTTTCTCAAATTCTAACAAATACTTATTGCGATTACTTATATAATATATTAAGGAGGAGGAGGACCTTTAATTTTTAATTTAATTTTATTGATATTTAGAGGTCATAACCTGGAGGTTATGACCTCTAATTGTCAATATTTTTTTTTTATATTTCAGGTATGGCAATGAAATGCGGCGATGTCGTTATGGGACTAAATGGAAAGTCTATTATGATCACCGATACTGACAACGAAGGTCGACTCATATTAGCTGACGCATTGGTTTACGGACAAATTGCATACAGCCCAAGGCTTGTAATCGACGTTGCTAGTTTGACACCTGGAGTATCCGCGGCTTTAGGATCAGCAGCTAGTGGAGTGTATTGTAATTCACAGACGATGTGGTCTCAGGTGAGAATCTGTGGGTTATGAAATTTTTTTTTCAATATTTTGTTCGGGATCGTATGTGAAGTTAGTCCATAAGCACTTTCGCGAACCGCTATCTTTTAAATTATAAAACTTTTGAACTCACATAACACAGGGATAAGTACCAGTAAATTCTGTTCTCTTGTTTGTCAATCCTAACCTGACTGACGAGCCGTGTTACGGCGAAACGCGTCTTAGGATGGATTTGACGAATAACAGCGGGTAAACTGCTGAAATATAGACTTCCTCCGTTTTTAGTTATTATTATTTATTTATTTGTTAAGGTAGTTCACTCGTGACAATCGGAGTATTTTATTTTTGTCGGGGACTATGTTCGATACATGGAAACTTTCATATGCAGACACACACTATTAATGAAAATAAATGTGGCAACGATGCCAATGCGTATACCAAATGCTCTATAGAATGGCATTTATATAGGTTATTTATTATACTTTGTGTATGTTTACTATTTAGACCGTATTACTTCTATTTAAAACATAAAAAAATATAATTAACTATTGCTTTTGATTATAATCAATTGCGATATAAAGGCAAATTTGCAAAAGGAAAGCTCTTCAATAAACGCAAAAACAGTATTTCGGCAATGAATGACGCGAAAAAAATAAAAATTGAAGAGCCTACCCTGTGTAGTAACAGGGCCGGCTCTAGCTTTTTTGCCGCCGTAGGCAAACTCAAAAAATTCCGCCGCACCCAAGCTTAAAGTAAACTATGTTAACCAGGAAAATGACATATAATTGAATTAAGACAATAATACTAATACAGATTTACGAAAAATTGTTTTATTAACAGGCTTCTGGCAGAAGCCTGTCTATTCCTGTTATATCTGATTTTACTACTCATTTATTTTCTAGATTCAAGTAATCGAAATATATGTTTGTGGGTTGTGTTTATTTTTTTTGCGCTCTAGTAGTTCAGGCGGTTTTGCCGCCCCTAAATCTTGCCGCCGTAAGCAATTGCCTACCTTCCCTACCGCATAGAGCCGGTCCTGGAAATAGTCGACGGATCGTTGAGTTAGGCGAGTTAGGAAAAAATTTAAAGTGTTGTCTGTGTAAAAAAGTCTTTTCACTAGAGAAGATAACTCATAAGAAAAGTTTAGGTCGTAATTACAAATTACGTATCGCATAGAGCGCGTCATGAAAAAAGTAATATTGCCATCATTAATGTCTTTAAAAAGTGTTATTTCAGATTTTATGATTAAAAGAATTGCATCTGAATGCATAAACATGGAAGATCTAAAAAGTTCTTATGATAAATTGGGTTCTACGGAAATAGTGCAATTATTATCTGGTCGAAAAGACAATGGCAAACCACGTATAACCAAAGATACGCGAGTAATACATAAAATAATTAATTAGTTTACAAATAGTTTATAATATTTTATTTATTTATCATTAGTATCATTAATTATTTATTTAGTTTTACGGAGAAGATTTATAAAACCGTTTTTTAATATATATTCAATATTGTTATCAATTGATATGTAATGATGAATAAACATAATATTAACTTTCAATATTGAAAAATTATTGAACCTACAAACATATTTTTGTTAAATATAAATCTTTTAAATATTAAAAGTATCAAGATACAAATTCAAATTCTTAATGACTTAATATTTTTATTTGATGATTATAGATAAAGCTGATAAATATATTGTGTTTATTCAATAAAGTATTTAACCTACAAATGAATTTCTGTTTAAAAGTTAACCACTTTGAATATTGGCGCGTAAAATATGACGACATACAACGTTGTCAAATTGTGATATTTGTCCCTCACTATACGGTTATTCTTTTAAGCAAATATCAACTTTAAATATTTATATCTTTTTAACAAATTGTTAAAAAATATATTTTTATTTCGAAATTTTTCTAATTTTTTTTTTGCCCAATATTAGTTTTTAAAAAAATTCGTAAGAAAAGTTCTTAAGATATACACGAAACTATGCATTTTTTATACTTCATCGGCCTATTACATGTTAATTATGTGCACTTATGTGCTGAGTGTGAGTGGGGCATAATTATGCACTCGGATGACCCACTAGCATACTTTCACGAATTACTATATTATACTTTCAACCGATCCTTTCCTGTTAAAACATTGAAAATAAGAAAGAAAAAAACCATGGCTTACTAAGGGAATTATAATATCCTCGCGAAACATGCGTTCTATGCATTGGCTAAGAAAATACTTTGCCGACAACTCTGATTTTGTTCGTTGTTTTAACAAATATCGTGGCATTTATAGAAGGACAATTAAATCCGCAAAGCAACTATACTATAATGACCGACTACATGACTCTAATAACAGACAGAAGGAGAGTTGGAAAATTGTGAACGAGCTTAATAGTAATAAGCACAGCACTCTGTCCAATAGTTCTGGTTTAACGTCTGATATCTTAAACTCCTTTTATTGCACGATAGCGGCGGACTTAACCTCTGACTTAAATCCTAAATCGGATGCTTTGCGCTATCTCGATGATCTACGGGTGGATGACACGTTTTATTTTTATCCTACGGATATTTGCGAAATGAAGAGCATATTTGCTGAAGTGAAAAATAGGAATGCCTCAGGTTGGGATAATATTTCAATGACGGTTATTTCTGCTTTGCCTGACGCAGCATTGCATATGCTTGTTGAGGCAATCAATCAATCATTTCTTGCAGGACATTTCCCTCCATCTTTGAAGCGGGCATGAGTTATTCCACTCTTTAAAGGGGGGCGAAACTAGCTTACCCTCTAACTACAGACCAATATCATTGCTTCCTACGTTGGCTAAGGTGGTCGAGAGGCTCGTGAGTGGTCGTATTCTCAATTTCGTCCTTAAGTATAACTTGTTGAGCACCTCTCAGTTTGGCTTTCGGGCTGGCAGAAACACTAATGACGCGATTTTTTCGTTTCTAGAAAACCTATATGGCAAGTTAAATGATGGAGAGGTTGCTGCGGCGGTGTTCTGTGACCTCGCAAAAGCTTTTGATTGTGTGAATCATAGGATATTGCTGAGTAAGCTTGAAATCTACGGATTCAGAGGTGTGGCGTTGGCCTGGTTGGCATCTTACTTATCATCGCGCTGTCAATCTGTCTTTTTTATCGGTAATGAGTCGCGTGAATTGAGTGTCACTTGTGGAGTTCCACAAGGCTCTGTTTTGGGGCCTCTGTTATTTCTGCTTTATATTAATGACCTTTCAAAACTTAATGTCAAAGGGGTATTTACGATGTTTGCCGATGACACAACTGTGATGTGGCACAATAGAGACGTGGTACAGTTGGAATGTGACATCAGTGGGGATATAGTGAAAATCGTAGATTGGTGTCATTCAAATTATCTAACCCTGAATATTTCTAAAACTAACATTGTTTCATTTAAATGTCAATTGAACGATATCTCACTTGATTCGCAAATTATTGAAGGCTTGACTTGTAACAAATTTTTGGGTTTGTTTATAGACACTAAATCGAGATTCTCTACTCACATTTTGCAGCTTTGTAAGAGGATTGCCAAGGGATGTTTTGCCTTAAGAGTAGTGTCTCGGGAATTAGATGTTTTTATCGCGAGAAATGTATACTTTGCTCTGATTGAATCGCACCTCCATTATGGGGTATGTTTCTGGGGTTCCTGTTCTAACCAATTATTGAATAAGGTCTTTATGCTACAAAAGCGAGCACTGCGTTATATGTTCCAATTGAGTTCTCGGCAATCCTGCAGGAGTGTGTTTATTACTAAGAGAATTCTAACATTGCCTTGTATATTTATTATTGAAACAGCCTGCCTTATACATAGTAAGTTTGAGGAAAAGATAGGGGCTTCTTGTGCGTCCACGACGCGTTCATCTTATGTGGCCTCACTACCCATTCCCTCTTCAGCTTTAATAAGGGACTCTATAATATTTATGAGTAAGAAAATATTCAACCACTTGCCTTTGAACGTCAGGAAAATTTTAAATAATAACCGATTTATGCGGGAG
This sequence comes from Pachyrhynchus sulphureomaculatus, assembly GCA_019049505.1. NCBI lineage: Eukaryota > Metazoa > Arthropoda > Insecta > Coleoptera > Curculionidae > Pachyrhynchus > Pachyrhynchus sulphureomaculatus. Next base: position 171,551,593 of record CM032454.1, on the reverse strand, counting down.
GTTCGGAAGCTCTTAATTGGGAGGGCCTACTATTCAGTTAAGGAGTTTTTTGATGACACTCTTTGATTACCATGTGTGTATATGGCGTGTAGGTGTATGTCTTTTTCTTTTTTTCTTTTATTTATTAAGCAAATGTGAACTTTTGTACATGTCACTGTTCATGAATAAATTTTAACCTTAGAAATAATGTATATACATATAATATAGATAGCTTTGTAGACAAAAGAACAATCTTTTTTTACAATAAAGCTTTATTTGATTTGATTAAATTATGAATATCTCGCTTCACAATCAGTTAATTTTTTTTTTTAATTCAATGAAAAACATTTAGAGTAACATCATATTTCAATTTCATCAAATTCTTAAGAAAAGTGAATTTACGAGTGAACTACCTTAAAGCAAGTTTATTTATTTATCAAATTTATTTGATAGACAAGTGTTAATTCCTTGATATTTTTTAATCAATAATAAAATGTTTTTTTCAGTTAGTTACCAACACCAGTCTCACCATTTTACAATACTATAAAATATTGCTTTTTAGTATTCCGTACGGAACACTTATAGGATCACTTCGGTGTCCGTCTGTCTGTCTGTCAAACCCGATTTTCTCCGGAATTATTTGACATATAAAGTTGAAATTTGGCACAAATCTAGCCTATGGCCTAATCGAAGCCGTGTAGTTTTACCAGGTGTATGCGGGTGTTTTACCAGATGAAATGCGGATTTCAGACAACAGATGGTGCACCAATGCAGTTTGTGCTATAAAGATTTGACACTGCGCCATTTTGTTGTGTCATCAACAAGTGTCAGACGCGCACAAGTGATAAATTGGAAAAGTGTGTGCATAGTGTTGTAAGAAAAATTTAACAGGTCATGGAGTCGGCTGTCAAATAAAAGCTTGTGAAAACACGAGTGCAAAAATTTATCTGATGTAATACTTGCGCTCTATCTCGAAAAGTACTGACCAAAAAATTTTGAAAAAATTCTGAAATATTCTTTATAAAATGTAGATTGAGCGAAAATTATCACGAGTGTATTACATTTGATACTTTATCTAGTATATTGGGGGGGGGGGGGGGGGGGGGGGGGGGGGGGTGAAATCGGAAGTGAAGAAAAATTTTTTTTTACCAGGACATCGAGTGGGGTGTCAAATGAAAATTTCTGAAAACTCGAGTTCAAAAACATATATTGTAATACTTGCGCACACTTTTTTTTGAATTATTTTTAAAAAATCTGTCCGCCACCCTATCTTCAAAACTACTGATCAAAATATTTTGAAAAAATCCTGGAATATTCTTCATAAAGTGTAGATTAGAAGCCAAAATTATCACGAGTGCATTACGTTTGATAATTTATCTGGTATAAAAAAACTATGTGCCTTGACAATATCGAGGTCTCTCGATAGTATGGAGATAAAAATATCTACAGTATCGCCCGTCGCGCTTCTAGAGACAAAATAATTTTATTTTATTTGTTTATAATTAACCAAATATTTAGGTAACAAATATTTGTTTTACATTTATTATTAAACTCTAGATTGAGCTAGATTGATTTATTGGCTATTAGGTAGCTAAGATGCTATAACTGTTAAATATTATTGACTAAGAATAAAAAACGTGAAAATACATATTGAATCTTATGTCAGGAACTTTTTGCCTGATTCTGATTGGTCTGATTAGCCTGCCGAGTCAGTATCTGAGTAGACATGTTTGTAATCTGGGCTCTTAGTTATTTTATTGAAAACTCATTTGGGGTGTGTATTGTGAAGTCACTGATCATTTTATACTTCCGTAACAAAAATTTTTATTTGAAAGGCAGTCACAGTACGGAACACTAATTGCGCAAGTCTAACTTGAACTTGACCAGGTTTTTTTTTTATTCTATAGCTGCCCAGTCTCGTTCGTCTAAGGAATCCTTATATACATACATATATTTAGGGTAAACCTTTCAAAACTGCGAAATTTTAAGGTGTTCTAAACAGATTTTTAAAGTCAATTTAACTTTTTGCGTTTGGCTGTTTAAATTTTGCTACTTTCTCGTCACCTGGGTTAGTTTTATAGGTCTAGTTGAAAAATCATTTAATGTATAGTCGCCGTATGTAAAATGATCGTACAGCTAACAGTCCAAGCGCTATGCCGCATTAAAGTCTATAAAAATGTGGTTCGATCTGTTTGAAACATTCCCGATTTAGCTGTCTGTTTACATGTAAAAGTAAATTATACGCCAAGAAATATCAGTAATTAGATTCCACACTTTTATTTAGTCCCCTTGTGTCATTTCAAGTGGTGAATTAAAGTCCACGATAATAGATGGCGTCACGTTCTTGACTAATAACGGTATATAATTTAAGTCTTCAGGGGTTAACTCCCGTTTAAGCACACTTCAGGCGATAAAACGAAATAAAGTAACCAAAAGTTCATCCATCTATGATGCGCGATTTTTGAAATTAATCTTTTAATCAAATTATAATTAAAGATCCTAACCTGAACCAAGTTACTAAACTATAGTAACCTACTAATCTCCATACTAATAAAAAATTTACCAGTTGTAAAAGTATGAAATGCGGATTTTTTTTCTAAAAAAACATGTTAATTTCCCCATCTTTCGGGCAATTTGTGAATACCACGCCAGTAAAAATCTTCCCCTTTTGCTGCGAACCATTCATCGAGCCATTTTTTCACATCTTCGTACGAACCAAAGCGCTGCTCAGCAAGTGCGTGACCCATCGATGCAAACAAGTGGTAATCGGAAAGAGCCAAGTCTGGTGAGTAAGCCGCATGGGGTAGAACTTCTCTGCTGAGTGCTTCCAACGTGTCGCGAACTGGTTTTGCCGTATGTGATGGAGCATTGTCATGAAGAAAAATGACTTTGTGCTGCCTCTTTCGGTACTCTGGCCTTTTTCATGCAGCGAACGGTTCAAATCGGTCAATTGTTGTTGGTAACGTTTAGTATTAACCGTTTCCCCAGGTTTTAACAGCTCATAATATACCACGCCCCTCTGGTCCCACCAAACACAGAGCATCGTCTTTCTGCCAAAGCGATTCGGTCTTGCGGTCGATGTGGATGGTGCGCCTCCGTCTACCCATGATTTTTTGCGCTTGGGATTCTCAAAATAAATCCACTATACGATGCAAAAACGACTTCTTTTTGTACCGAGCGAGCAAAATGTCACACGCGTTTTTGCGCTTTTCCATTTGCCTGTCGTTCAACTCATGTGGTACCCATCTACCGGCTTCTGAATCTTTCCGATCTCTCGTAGTCGATTGTAAACAGCTTGTTGACTAACGCCCAATTGCTCGGTGAGTTGTTTTTGTGTTTGCGAATCATCTTCGTCCAACAATGCTTGCAATTCCACATCTTCGTATTTTTTTGGCGGTTTTCCACGTTCCTTGTCTGCAACATCGAAGTCACCACTTTTGAAACGTCGAAACCATGGTTCACACGTATCTTGCGATGGAGTATGTTCATCATAAGCTTCTCGATGTAATCGGTATGATTCAACAGCAGTTTTCTTCAAATGAAAACAAAAAATTAATGCTGTCCGCGAATGCTCTTTGTTCGGTATAAATTTCGACATATTGAACACAACACTATGCACACACTTTTCCAATTTATCACTCGTGCGCGTCTGACACTTGTTGATGACACAACAAAATGGCGCAATGTCAAATCTTTATAGCACAAACTGCATTGGTGCACCATCTGTTGTCTGAAATCCGCATTTCATACTTGTACACCTCGTAGATTAGGGCTCTTAAAAGTGTTCAGGTCGAACATAATAGATGGCGTCACACGAAGGAGAGGTACAGTTTTTAAGCTGTTGAGGAATTTGTGTATGTTTAAATCTATCTTATATGTCATTATGTGACTGCATAAAAATGTATTTCCAAAAAAAATTTGAATCATTATTTTTTAGGTCAGAAAAGCTGGAGTCATAACTGGCGACCGAGTATGGCGATTACCCTTATGGAAATATTTCACTAAAAAGGTCACGCACTTCAGATCTCACGACGTAAACAATAAAGGTCTCGGTCACGGATCTTCGTGTATTGGAGCAGCGTTCTTAAACGAATTTATCGATTGCGTGGATTGGATTCACTTTGACGTGACCGGGGTAGGATTTTGTAGCCAACATAAGAATTACTCGTACCTCACGAAAGGCAGAATGACCGGAAGACCAACACGAACCCTGATCCAACTTCTGTATCAACTGTCCTGTCCTTCTGAAGGCCATAGAAAACTCGAATAATTAACCTCCAAAGTTAACCTCCCGTACCTGTGTGCACAATTTTTTTGTCTCACGAAATAGCGCATTTCATCGTTTTGTTGAAATTCGCCTTCATCTCTGCCTAAAATTTAATCGTGAAAATAGGGAAAACTGCGCATAGTTTTCACTATGGAGTTTTCCGTTCACAAACTTTCCCGGCCGGGTTTTGGTAAATGGGTTTTACTGACTAATACTTAAAAATGCAGACTGGTCACCTGCAGCAGTCCGATTTAAAGTTTGTTCAAAAAGCCGTCCATTGGTTTCGACAGATACAGGAAAAAAATTATATAAAAATAAACTAAAATTTTGCGGTAAACGTGAGGTTCTCTTAAAAGCTCTTATAGAGGTTAAGAATTTGTGTTGTAAAGTCAAGTAGAAGTGAAATGTTGGTAATGAGTCTAAGTAACGCAGTCGACTAATTAATTATTCTAGATTTGCGATAAACAAGTCTGGAAGGTGATGTAATACGGTTCTGTAATAACATCAGCATCAGGAAATTTGGGGTCACTGTCTTGTTTCTTGTATAATTTTATTTACTAGATATCTTTTTTAAAATTTACGAAAAAATATATATTTTAACAAGTAAGTTTAATATTTTTTATTTAAAGTAAATTTGAAGTTAGTTAGTTACTAAAATGTGAACACAGATATGCATTTTCTGTGTTAATTTTAAGAAGCACTCTGTAACTCGAAGGCGTGAAGAAGAGAAACAAATGAACAAGTTGCAATAGGGTCATTCAATAAGTAAAGAGACAATTGGTCTCAGCTTAAACCTATTCAACGAAACCTCTCCATACTTCTAGGAGTGCAAGTTGGCAACCTTGTGATGAGTTTTAATCAGCTGTTCGATCATGTAATGTAAACATAACCTCAAAATATCCAGTTTACCATGGCGCGTCCATTGGAAGACTGCACTTTAGAAGAGCAGCGTTCTGTCATCAGATTTTTAGTAGCAGAAGATATTAAGCCAAGTGAAATACATTCTAGAATGTTATTACAGTATGGACAAAGTTGTATGAACCGTGCGAACGTTTACAAGGTTCAAAAGTGGCCGAACAAGAATGTGTGACGAGCAGCGAAATTGATGTCCAGTCGAAGTTTCCGATCCCTCATTGGAATCGAGGATTGATGGACTTATTCGTGGTAACAGAAGAGTTACTGTTGAAATGATAGCTTAGGAGGTTGGGGTAAGCATTGGAACTGTTCACAATATTATTCCGAACCATTTACAATGCCTGCCCTCATATTTTTCCTAAAAAACGCTTCAAAAACTGGGTTCGGAGATCTTGCCTCATTCCGCACACAGCCCAGACCTGACTCCGTCTGATTTTTACCTGTTCGGACCTCTCAAAGATGCCTTACGTGGAAAGAGGTTCGCTGACAATGAAGAAGTGAAGGAAAAAGTGCAAGAGTAGCTTGGACGTCAACCGAAAGAATCAAGAAGTTAGCAGAAAGGTGGGACAAGTGTATTAACGTCGGGGGGGGGTATGTCGAAAAGTAGGCCAAATTTTACAGCAATCCAATAAATCGTTCTTAAGCTAGAGCTATTGGTCTCTTTACTTATTGAATGACCCTCATATATGCGCAATTTTTTGTTTTAACTTTGTAATGCTATAACATCTTTATTTCACATTTTTGTCTAACTCTCTTAATAGACGAGTTAGAGGTGTGGTCTATTTATAAACAGTAACTCTGTGTGGTACATACACTGTCTATCCAAAAAGTTCCCGAATTGATTTTTTTCCTCGGCCTTTAAGTAGCGCCATCTGGTAAACAAGAATAAAAGCTTGAATTCACATCTGCAAACAACATATTTGGGTTCAACCAGCTAGTTGTGATCGATCAGTGCTGAGTAGTAGACGTGCGAACTGTATTTGTCGTAGTCATTGTGTCACATAAGTATGATGGAGCAGCGCCCTGTATTCGAATTTCATGTGGTTCTGTTTGTGGTTCTCATGTTTCCTCAGAGAGCGTTCTTTACGAGTCGCAGTCGACGGATTTCTTTCTAACACCCTTACTGTTAACGCCGATGTGCCCCAAGGCTCCATACTGTCTCCTACTCTCTTTCTCATTTACATTAACGATCTGCTGGGAAAGACTGGGAATCCAATCTACAGCTTTGCAGATAACAGTACGCTTATCTCTTCATTCACTTTGAACGCTCGGACATCGGCTGCTCAGGCGAATATCCGTAGACAGCAGGAAGTCATTCAACTTAACAAAGACCTGGAAGAAATTCTATCTTGGGGTGACAGTAACCAAGTGGAATTTAACGCTACAAAAACCCAGGCGGCAGTTTTTTCTAAAAATGTTAACGTTGCTGAACCCGACATAGTTATGTCGGGGCACTCCATTCCCCTAGCATCGTCACTCAATTTATTGGGCGTTAATTTGGGAGCAAATATGTCCTGGCATGAACATGTTGCAGGCATAGCAAGGAGAGCTTCTCAAAAGTTGGTAATATTATTTCGAACCAGAAATTTGTTGGATTCTGTTCAGAGAAGGGCTGTTCGTCTGATTGGAGACCCAGAACTGACCGGCGGGCTTGATTCGCTGGAACATCGAAGAACGGTTGGCGACTTGAGTCTATTCTACAAGTACTTTCATGGAGACTGTTCGAAGGATGTAGCCCTCTTAATTCCTCCCAGAGCGGTGCATGTTAGAAGTACACGTCGCGCTGATACTTCACATCCGTATGAGGTTCAGCTTGTTACTCCGCGTACAACGCTTTTCAAGCAGTCTTCTATATGGAGACATCATCCCTTTGGAATGGACTGTTTCCCACCGAGTACAATTTACAGAGATTCAAGAACAACGTGAATCGTTTATTTTTTTTTTTTTTTTTTTTTTTTTTTTTTTTTTTTTTTTTTTTTTTTTTCCGCACACGTGTCGCTCCTGTAGTGCTTTAGGGAGTTCCCTGCAGCACGTGTGCTAGACCCATAAAAAAAAACTGGGTAAAATAGCTACGGAGTTATTTAAATCTTTGAAGAAGCTTACGGTGGTGATTGTTTATCGTGTTCACAAGTAAGCGGTTTAAACGCTTTAAGGACATTCCCAAGAAAATAAATGTTTATACAATTATCTAGAAAATTTGAATATACATATTTATTAGTATCCTTTATACGTAGAAAAAATTTCAATACTCCTTACGGCACTAAATTTGTAAATATTGGCTGTTAAAATTTGCTTTTTTAACAACGAACTCTACCCTGACCTATGGTTAAACGGATGTTTTATTATATAACAGTGGTAATTTTCTTACGATTGTTTTGAAATATAACAAATATTTTTCTGTAATAAAAATTATAACAAGCGGTATTCGTTTTTTTTTTTAAATATTGAAAGTGAGCTATTTTTTCTTCGCATAACTTGATAAATTCGCGACTTGGCAACGTTGCACTGCGCGGGAAGTTTGAAATACTGTCGACGCACAGCTGATTTTAATGCGTGCAGCTCAGATAGGGAAAAATATGGGTTATCGTAAATTAAAAGTTAATTTTTATAACAAATCAAATATTTATTAGTATTCAACACAAATAAGAAGCATATTAATTAATATCAGACACTTGGTTTCGTACCACTCCAGTATTTACTAAATTACATTTAGTACAGTTGTCACATTTTATTTTGAACTTCGAAACTTCCCTTTTGAAATCATTCAATTTTTCCATATCTAGAAGACTTCTGCAGTTGGTGCATTTCAGATATCTAGCTAACTCTCTTAATGAAACTATGTTATTCTCATCAGGAATTTTAGATTGAACTATTTCATTGATTGTTGTTTGAATTTCCCGTTTTTTTTGCATCAGACATACTTTCTAATGCTATATTTTTTTTAACAGTTTTTTTTAACAAATCAGCCATTTTTTATGCACCATTAAAACACTTCAATATAATTCTACCCCCATCAACATCAATGATTTTAACACCAACCAATCTCTTCCATACAATTCCCCTTTCTCTTTTCAAGAACTCCAGGAAGCCTTAAACAACATGAAACGTTCTGCCCCAGGACCAGACAACATTCATCCGGACATGATCAAACATCTCCCTTATGATATGCTTCTCTCTCTACTCACATTTTACAATCACATATGGTTACAGGCTGAATTCCCTTCTTCCTGGTTACTCTCAACAATAATCCCCATCCATAAACCAGGCAAACCCAGAACATCTTTGAGTAGCTACCGCCCTATATCACTAACGAACCATCTTTGTAAACTGTTCGAACGCATGGTATTAGCTCGCCTGACCTGGATAATCGAAACTAAAGAACTTTTGTCCCCACTTCAATATGGCTTTCGGAAACACCGTTCCGCAATGGACCACCTCGCATCATTAGAAACTGACATCAGACGTTCCTTTTCTAACAATAATCACACCCTTTTAATCTCCTTGGATCTCTCTTCAGCATTCGACATAACCAATAAAAATATTATCATTGCTCAGTTGTTTTCAGCGGGTCTCAGAGGGGTCCTACCTAAATTTTTAATCAACTTTCTTCAATCCAGAACATTCAGAGTCAAAGCCAACGGTATTATTTCCATTCCATTCACTACCTCTCTGGGAGTCCCACAAGGCTCTGTACTCAGCCCCACCCTTTTTAACATCGCCCTTAGTACACTCTCAGAACACATTGCCCCCAACATAAAATGCAAAATATTCGCTGATGATATCCTCATGTACACCTCCTCTCCTTCCTCTTCAGATTGCACCAGATTGTTGCAACGCTCCGTTAACTCACTATCCACCTGGGCAACCAAACACGGCTATATTTTCTCCCCTCATAAATCGTCATTCGTTCATTTCTGCAAGAAGAAATGCTGTCCTAGAATGAATCCGCTAACCATTGCAAACATCTCCATCCCCTCAGCAGACCAACTGAAAATCCTAGGCCTAATATTCGATTATAGACTCACCTGGAAACCTTACATACAATCCCTTAAAACCAAATCTTTCTCCGACATCAATCTCATTCGAATGCTCTCTGGCGCGACCTGGGGCGCAAACTTTCATTCTCTCTCTCATCTATACAAGTCTCTTATCCTTTCCAGAATCAACTACGGCAACTTCATCTATGACTCCGCAAGCCCTCATGTCAAGAAACCTCTTGAAACTATACAAAATTGCTATCTCCGACTGACCACAGGCGCATTCCGAACCACCCCAATCACTAGCTTACAGTGCATCGCATCCACTCAGTCACTCCAACTATCTCGCCAACTCTCACTGTTAAAATTTTACTCAACTTCCCTACATCGACCTCATACCAGATCCTCACTCAACCTGGTCAATGTCCACAGACCAAACATTACATTCCCCACTGATTCTATTCCCCACAGAATCAACAAATTACTCATCCAGCACAATATCTCCCCCCCTTATTACAACTACCCCCTCCAAACCACCTTTCCTCCCTGGCTCTCCCCTCTCCCCAACATTGACCTAACTTTGCACTCCTATAAAAAATCAGAACATTCAAACATATTCTTTAACAAGCTCTTTCTTGACAGACTATCCAATATCTATCCCAATCATTTACTTTTCTTCACAGATGGATCAAAGACAGAAAAGGGAGTTGGGGCTGCCTTCTTTTTTGATAATATCGTCCAAATGTTTAAATTACCTAAACATATCTCTATTTTCTCCGCAGAATTGTTGGCAATAAAGGAGGCTATCAGATATTCCCTCCAAGCAAACATCCAACAACCAACTCTCATAATTTCTGATTCCCTAAGCGCTCTCAAAGCCATCAATTCTAGAAATCTCAATTTCAACTATATCAGGCAAATTCTGGATCTGATGTACACGGCCACCTTGAAGAAACGTATCATATCCTTGCTTTGGTTGCCCAGTCACATAGGCAACCCTCATAACGACAGAGCGGATTATCTTGCTAAACTTGCCATAGAAAGGGGCAGTATGAACATGGGAGAGAATCACTACTCTGATTTTAACATCTTGTTGTATTTCCTCCCCTTAACTCCACAGAATTGAACCGAAGACATAATGTAATAATGAGAAGACTGGCATTAGGACACACCTACTCCACGCATGTACACCTATTAAAGAGAGATCCCCCTCCACTCTGTCCTAAATGTGACTCCCCCTTATCAGTGTTACATCTAATCGAATCCATTCAACATCAAAACTTGAGAGACACCCACGGCATCCCATCCAACATCACCATCCTCATAAAATCTTTTGTCCCACTTAAAGAAAAGATAACCAATTACTTAAAAGAATTCAACTTCATAGTCTAATCTATTTATACCAAACTAACTCTAGTGGGCGCTAAATGATCTTAGCTGTCGATGCGCCCTGCCCAACAGAAACAAACAAACAAACAAACTTCAATATAAACATAACCTCAAAAAATACTCTAAAACATTAAAACCCAACATAAACAACCCGTGTCTCGACCAGAGTAAGAATGTAACGTTGCCAGATCCGAAAAACGACGCAGTGGGACTATTTTTTTTGTATTTCTGCGCATATAGGACGGAGCGAAAAAGCGCGCTGCGCCTCAACTATTTTTTATTGTAAGCATGGTAGTTTACATAGTTGGGATCTTTCTGTAAGTTGAACACGACTGCACTTGGGAAGGTCCTTAAGGAAGGACGGGAGTCGCTTGAGGATGATGCAAGGTCAGAGCGTCCTAGTACTGCAAACTGACCGTTCTTTCACGCAGATTGTTAGTAAAAAAGCTTAACATCTCTAAATCAAATGTCCAAGATATTGTCCGGAATGTTTTGAACAAAAGGAAAGTGTGTGCGAAGTTTATTCTCCCCAACAGCAAAATTCGGACAGTTCTTTTCTGCAAAAAATAATTATGGGCGATGAGACGTGGTGTTACGAATACGAGCCTACCACAAAGTGCGCATTGGCCCGGTAGTGGTTCACCGAGACCGAAGAAATGCGACTGACACAATTAAGAAGAAAGACAATGTTCGTCGCATTCTTTAACTCGAGGAATTTTCCACAAAGAATTTGTTCCCTAGGGCACTACAGCGAACACCAGTTGCAAGCGACTTGCCAAGAGGATTTAGTCTGTCTGACTGGAACGATGGAACGCAAAGGATTTTTTTCTTCCTTCATGATAACACGCCCACTCACATGGCTGGTATTGTGACGCATTTTTTGCCACGAAAACAAGTGTCCATACTCCATCACCATCCTGATTTGCCCGATTTAGCCCTTAATGACTTTATTTTATTCCCACAAAATAAGCTCCACATGAAGGGTCAACGCTATTTGGAGACACTGTGACGCGCGAGTTATCATGATCTCAAAAGAAGATTACAGTTTCACAAGGTTGTATGAACGTTCTAAACGTTATATTGAGGTCGGAGGGGACTATTTAGAATATCTGGGGTAATAAAATATTCACTTTTAATTTTGCTGTTTTTTTTATTAACGCAGTCCGGGAACTTTTTGGACAAACGTTGTATATACATTAGTAACTAAAGTAATTTCGCCATATATAAAACTTTCCAAAAAATGTTTTAGGAAAAACTTTAGAGCAGTTTTTCTGGCTATTTTGGCTAATACCTCAGTGTTTTTTTGTTTTCTATTTTCTCCCTTCTTTCATCTAAACAACAATGATTAGACTCTTTATTGAATAAAGAAATGTTGACAAACCATAAAAGAAAATGTTTTAATGGTAAATACGATTTTATGGTTCAATGACGTTACACTAGAACTTATTTTCAGAGCTGTATTTAAAATTTTAGATAATTTCAAAAAACCATCCAAATCTCGCTTCAGAATCCAAAACTGGTTCAGTTATTTATCTCGGACAGAAGACCCAGAGTAATGGCTAATGGGGTAACCTCACAAGAGAAGATTATGGAAGTCAAAGTTCCACAGGGTTCTCCATTTTTGCCACTGTTGTTTATATTTTACGGCTGACACGCACGACAAAATACACCAACTTATCTTTATATGCCGGCGACACTGCCATTACTGCATATTCAAAAAGCACCAAGATAACACGCCTTAATAAGTTGTCAGATTGGTTGTATGACTGGAGAATTAAAATCAATCCGACATATACTCAAATAATTCTCTTCATCCAGCCTAGTAAGACTCCCTCTCTAGAATATATTACGCTCGAAAAAAGAGATCACAATGACGTAATTGTGTACACCTACAGTACAGGAAGCTGTTATTCTTCAAGTTGTTTGTTCAGTGAGGCTCTCCATAGAAATATTAACAGGTTATTATTCTGATGGTTAATAATAAGGAAATTGAACTATGTCCCCGTCACCTAAATGATTCTTTCGGTGACACCATATTGACATTTTTAAATGTAGTATCACACCGACCACTCTGTCGCGCCGCTAAGTGGCGTTACGTCGTCACTGAGAATCGTCTTATTTTAAAACATTTTGCAGCCAAAAGACTTTCAGACGGGCAACCGGCTCGCGCTTCTAAGGAAGTGTGTAAGAACACTTACAACTGTTTAGTAAATCTGGGTATAAATTCGTATGGCATGTGATTTGACTTTTTTATGACGGAAAATTTAGAATATGTTCCGAAATTACAGTTTGTTGAGTAAGAACGTGTCCGCGATAATTTACCTTTGTCTACGACGCATTTTAGTAAAAGTATCAGTGTCTTCCGAACTTTCGTCGGAATCACGTAAAATCAAAAATGAGGCACTTGTTTGCGAGTCTTTCTTTGTTCCCATCCAAAGAGGCCCAAAATGACACATTCCGCGGCCCGCTAAATATATTACAAAGTCGATGTCGTTTGTGAAGAAGTGGATAAATTATTTCAACGAGACGAAAAATGTCGACGACTTGCCAAAATGTGGCTCGGTAAGCAAAGTCACTTCGAAAGTCTAAAAACGAATCGTGTTTTTATTTTTACGAGACCCAAAATTGACGCTGGGTCAAGGAGCGGCAAAATTAAGTTTGAGTGTGTCTAATGAGACCATTCGACAACATCTTCGTGCACATCATGTCAAATTCCGAAGCACGTTGAAGAAACTTTTGCACATCGCGAAGCAACTCGCTTGGGCCCTCACAATCGCCAGACGCCAACCCTATTGAAAACGTTTGGTCCCTTGTAAAGAGCAAGCTGAGAGGAAAGACTGAGGACTTTGACTCGGTTGTCTCGCGAGATTCGAAAAATTTGCAAACTGTATAATCGAGGTGATTCCAAACGCTCTGAACCGCAAAAAAATTACCTTCTTTATTCAAATTCAGCTAATGATGTAATACTCTTTGCGATTGCTTTATGCGCTTTACGTCACATGGCTAAAATAAATTTCGACGACGTAAATAGACATTTATAAAAAAGAAACGCACTCTATTAATTCATAATTCATGTGACGCTAAATAGCTAAACAAATCTATAATAAATAATGAAGCTATAGACTACAGAATTATTCCCTAAAAGAGTATGCAACTTCAAGTAACTTTAAAGAATCAAAATAGTGGATAGCAAGAACATCTCATGGTGGATAGAACCTACAGAAGTGGCACGGAAATGATATAATCTGTGGCGTAGCCAACGGGGGGGGGAGGGCAGGGAGAACTTATGCCCCCTGGTTCTAGAAAATATGTTCCATTGGAAGAAGACTTTTTCTTATATCAGGGGTTCTTTTTTGTGAAAAATATTCATCCCTGGGTCAACGATTTTTAAATTGAATGTAGGTGTTTAGAGTCCACTGTAGGGAAGGAAATTTCTCCTCCCTGTTTATTGATTTAGGCCTCTTGTTTGTCGATTGACCCACGGTTCCTCCATAAGTAGTTCTGCCTTTAGTGTTTTATTTATTTTTGGTTTATCTATTGGACGCCCTGTCCACCAGTACCTCTGCCTTTAATGTTCTCTTTTTTTTCTTTAAATGGACGCTCTTGGTATCCATATGCCCTCTCGTCTGGTTACAATATAATATATAATATGTAAAATTCGCCAGAAGAGGTGCTAATAAAATAGGCACGTTTGAATTTCTTACACTTTCAAGGTATTTTTATTTCCTGATGAGTGATGGCCATTTGAGTGAATAATGTATATCAATTCATTAGTTTTTGATTGCGCACTTGGCTAAGAATTTTGTAACATCATTCAATAATACTTCTAATATAAGAACAAATCACGGTATTATTTTGTTTATATCCTCATTTGTGTTCTGTCAAAAATACAATATTGATGTATTATTTGACATTGTCAACCGCCGTTTTTTCAAAAAATGTCACAGTATGGGACATGATACATGTTTTAGGATTAGTTTTTTCGGCAAAATTAAAAAATGATATAATATACAAAATGTTCTATAAGAAATAACAAAGTTGATTCAGCTGCCGGGTATGTCCGAAGTAACAGTCACTTGTCTATACAGTTGAACTCTGCATTTATTTTAACCATATAAAACCGTAAAATTTAAACTTAATATTTTTTTATGTTAAAATATAAGCTTGTTTAGTAGTTAATTTTACGGTAACTCAGTATATATATATATATATATATATATATATATATATATATATATATATATATATATATATATATATATATATATATATATATATATATATATATATATATATATATATATATATATATATATATATATATATATATATATATATATATATATATATATATATATATATATATATATATATATATATATATATATGTATATATATATATATATATATATATATATATATATTTATGTATATATATATATATATATATATATATATATATATATATATATATATATATATATATATATATGTATATTCACGGATGGAGAAATGTGTTTCCTTGTAGGTGCAAGAGTATATTCGTTGATTAAATTCAAATTCACAACACGCTTTATTGTTTCCAAATTATTATTTTACATGATATGTTCTTACATCAACTAGCTTAGTATAGGGGATACAATGAATTATAAAGGTACATTCACGCCCAATTGGACACCTTTGGGTGTGACTCGTTGTTAGAGTCAGGGTAAGGCAACTAGCATGTTGTAGTTAAGTTATTAATTGGGCCTTTTCCGTGGAATTTAAAGGACGTTTTTTATTTTGTTGGCTTAACTAAAACATGTGTTGTTCTTTTGTTTGTTTATATGTACGGTGCATTTTGTTTCTAGCTATGCTGGAAAAACTTATTTGTCTAAAAAAAAACAGCTTTATATTCGTTGATCAGTGTTATTTTGACCTGATGTACCTTATTATTGAATAAATATTTAAAATACCGAGTTCTATTTTAAAAAAATAATACCAACTGATAAAAATAAAATGTCAATAATTAGTCAAGTCTTACAGATGTATCGCACTTTAAACTGATACTACCTACACATAGATATATTATATTTTATAGAATTTCTACTTAAATTTAAATATTGTACAGAGAAATAGTGGTAAGAAAAAGCATATCGACATTTACGTCATTTTAATTATGTAACCGTGAGGAGTCTTATCTTTTTAGAGTATATATATATATATATATATATATATATATATATATATATATATATATATATATATAATACATTAAAATTCCGGGTTTCAATCCGTTCGTCTAACAATGAATTTGCACGACGTTTCGCCAAAATCTCATTTGGTATTTTCAAGTGCTCCCGTTGCTGGACCATCCGTGAAAACCTTTATCGTAACATATATATACATATATATATATATATATATATATATATATATATATATATATATATATATATATATATATATATATATATATATATATATATATATATATATATATATATATATATATACTAACATGATGTTATAGACATTCAATGTTCTTTGTCTTTGAGCTCTCATTTAATGTTAACAGGCTGCATTTGGCAGAATACGATAAAGAAAAATTTTGCTAAAGTTTGACGTATGCTAAGCCTACAAAATCCAAAATAAAATCAAAAATTCGGTTTTTCGGTAATATCTCGAAAAATAAAAAAGATATTGAAAAACTAATAGCACCACGTCAAAGAGCGGGAAATTTTACAAAAAAATAAAGTTTTAAAATATGAAATCTTGCCTTCTGTAGTGCGATGCCGGCAATTTTACGTTCAAAGCATTATAAAATGGTCAAAACAAGTCGTTTTGGTTACAGTTAAAAGGATACTTGATATTAGAAGATCATTAAAAACTAAAAAAAAATTTTCGTAATTTTGCTCTTAAACAAGTGTTCATGATAAACGTATTTTTTACTTATTATTAATCATACAACTTAAACTTAAAATAAAAAAAAATATATTTAAATGTGAGAAATGGAAGATAAAAATCTAAGCTTTAAGTATAAAGTATTTATATTTCATTAGGCATCCAGGTACAAAGAAAACAGTCATTGAAAACACAAAAGTTCTAAATTACTCAAAGGAATTTTATTAATGGCGATCAGAGAAGAAACGCGCGCAGCGCCACCAGCCCGATCTGTTTTCTGTCATCTGCGCGACACTCGCGTAGTTTGTATACTGTATATTGTTTAATAAACTTTTAAATGAAAAACAATTAATTTTAAGTGTACATTAAGTGTTGGTTGTTTTTTTTTGTATTTATACAATTAGTATTAAATATATTCGTTTTTTATGTAAATATATATTTTTTAATTTTTTTTTTATATACACTGACTGCCATTTTGGATCACCCATTTTGAATTTTTTAAACCGGTCCTTAGATTCTTAATCGGCACCCCAAAAAACCCCTTAGTAGACACTTTAAAAAGAAAATTGCAAAAATTAAATGAATTACGTACTCTCTGGCCGCTATATTGAATTTTTCATATCTGTCATCGGATTCTTAATCAGCACCCCGAGAAACCCCTTAAAAAAATAATCTGAATACTATTTATTTGTAAAATATTTGCGAAAAACCGAATTTTCATTTTATTTTCGATTTTGCAAGTTTAGCGTACACTTTAGAGCAACAAACTGTTGACATTTAATGAAAGCTTTTCGTCCAAATTTGCCTCTGACGACTGGGCTAATATGCAGACGTCAGGATTCGAAAATGAGCTCTATAGTACGTCATTATGATGTACTCTTACGTCTTGTCCCTGCCTGGATAGTTTTAATTAATTGTAGATTTATCATTATTTCTAATGAATACACTATTAAATTTTAATTTTTTCCATAAACAATGATTTTATCAAAAATTTATCTTGACATTCCAGTATATATTATTGATTTTTTTTGCAGAAGATCATCACTTCCTGATCAGTTTGTTGTCCAGAAATTGATCTTTACAGTCCTAGGACTGAAAAGAAATTTTACCTTGTATTTTCTAATACCTATATCAAAAAATAAGTATTAATAATAGTATCATTAATAAGAATACTGTGCCTCTAATATGCTTTCCACGTCATCAAGGTGGAAGAAATTCTTACGGTTGGAGTGTGTGATGGCCTGTGTCAATGAATAAAGAGGTGTAGGAGCCTTTGTGTTCCAAGCAGTAGAAGGCGCAGTTGAAAAAATTTATTCACTTATGCGTTGGCGTTCTGTCTATTCAATTTAGGGGTTACCTGGAATTTTCAAAAATTCTATTTTTTACGGATTTTTATTCTCTATACTTCTAAGAATTATTTTTAAAAATTTTTTTAAAAAAATTCCATTTCATAGCGGTTGGGACCGCTACCTCTTTTCAGTCATTGTCTGCAATATTTAATATTTTTTTACTTTTTTTTTTAAATCTCAATTATTACTTTTTCTACACAATGTCGAGAGTTTTTTTTAAATTTTTCTAATAGATAATTTTTTATAAATAATTAAACCTAAATTTTTTGGTCGAAAATTGCATACTAAAGTTTAAAACACCGTAATTTTTTTATTTTTGAAAAAATACCCTTCGACAATTGTTAACTACTACATTATTTTACTAGACTAATTTTTATTTTTGCAGATTGGATTATTTTTTGCGAAGTTATCCTGCAGACAAACAAGCGCCATAGTTTTCAGCAGTTTCATACTTTTAACCTGATAAAAAATGATTTTTAAAACATATTTTAAAAAAATCTAACAATAATACTTTTTGCAGCGCCCAGGTGCACGTAACCCCTTTATGAAATCAATGCGATGCCTAAAAGAGCACTAATAAAAAAAAGTAGTGGGTTAGTTTTCAATTGTAAATTTAATCTTTACATGACAGATACTTGTATAATTATGAATGTGCTGCAAATTTGAAAAATGATTTCTCAAAATTTGACATGAATATTTCGCTAGAAGTAGACTGCAGGGAGAACTTATTTCTAGGTTATCCGTATGTTTATAAATTGTGATATTATTTTAAAAATAATAATCAAAATTCAAATGGCAAATAAGAACAGAAAACAAAATCAACAACACCAGGAGAGATCTAAGACACCGTGTTACACAGGGTGTAGATAAGATCAAATCCAAGTCTCCCAACAGAACACTGCCAGAAATCCTTGATACTTTGAAATAAAAACTATCCATATATGCCACAAGACTCCATAGATACAAAGAATCAAACGAGAGGAAAGGCACCAACAACCTCTTCCGAAGACGCGAAAAACAGACACAACAAACCCGTCAAACTACCGACCTAGTACCTGTCTTCCAACCCTATACAAGATCATCACAGCCACAATTTCCAAGAAAATAGAACTACACCTAATAGATAACAATATTCTCAGAGAAGAGCAGAAGAGGTGCAGGAAAAATAGCCGAGGATGCAAAGAGCTGATCATAGATAGCGTGATCATGGGACAAATCAGAAAAGAACACAGAAAACTTTACTTCTGTTACATAGACTATAAAAAAGCCTTCGACTTCATACCCCACAGCTGGTTAATCAGAGCCCTAGAAATCTATAAAATCAACCAAAATCTTAGGCAATTTCTCGCACTAATTATGAAAACATGGAAAACTAAAATCCACCTAAAAACACAAACCGAACGCATCTAAACAGAAGAGCTGTACATCAGACGGGGTATATTTCAGGGAGACTCGTTCAGCGCTCTATGGTTTTGCCTCTGTCTCAATTCACTCTCAAATACACTAAACAGAACAGACCAAAGCTTCAACATTAGACACCAAAAAGTGAACCAACATAAAATAAACCACCTCCTATATATGGATGACATAAAACTCTGCCCTAAAAACAGAGCTGAAAGAACTCCTCAAAATCACAGAAACCTTAGATATCAATATGGTATTTGGTATAAGTAAATGCAAAGTGCTCCACATCAACAAAGGCCAATGGAAAGGCCACCATGAGACAGAAACCATCAACAATGAAACACTCGATAACATGCTTGACAAAGAAACATACAAATATCTAGGCTTCCAACAAAGCACCCAACTGAACCACACTCACATCAAAACAGAGCTCAGAACCAAATTCAAAAACAGACTCATGAAACTTTTACAAACAAAACTCAACTCCAAGTATCTTACTAAAGCCATCAACACGTTCGCTATACCTATACTCACATATTCATTTGGTATTATCAAATGGTTACACACAGACATAGAAAACATTCACATGCTTATACGTTCGCAATTCGCTAAATACAGGAAATTACACCCCATGCATGCAAAGAAAGACTTACCATCGAGAGGAAGGCAGGAGGAAGAGGAATCATAGACATCAGATCACTACACACAGAACAAATACAAGCACTTAGGAACTTCTTTCACACCAGGCAAACCAGCCTCCACACAACAACAGTGAAAGCAGACAAAAACTATACACCTCTCGACTTATCCCGAGCAGACCACCCAGCAGACACACACAGTCACACCCAATTACAACTGGAAAAGATGAAAACGTGGTCAGAAAAAACACTCCACGGAAAACACCGATACCACATAGCACAAGACCACGTAAATAAAAAACAATCATACACCTGGTTACAGGAAGGGCAGCTATTCCCTTAAACAGAAGGTTTCTTCCTTGCCAGCTAGGATAAAGTCATATTAACCGGAAACTACCAAAAGCATATCATTAAAGACTCAACTATTACAGAAAAAAGATGCAGAAAATGTCACCAGCAGAAAGAAACGCTCGAACACATAACAAGCGGATGTAAAATATTAGCCGGAACGGAATACACACCCAGACATGACTCAGCGGCAAAAGAAGTTCACCAAGCACTAGCCACAACATACAAACTTATAGAAAACACAGATCCCTACTACAAATACACACCAACATCCATACTTGAAAATAAAGATTAAAAGCTCTACTGGGATATCAGCATCCATACAGATAAAACAGTCTCCGCCAATAGAGCCGATATTACCATTCAGGGCAAAAAAGAAAAGGTCACCTATCTCACTGACATAGCTGTCTTCAACGACACAAACATCCAAACGAAATACACAGAAAAAATCTCCAAATACACAGACCTTTCATCAGAAATAAAAAGGCTATGGAAACAAAAAAAAAAGTCATTATTGTCCCCCTCATTATATCAGCCACAGGCCTTAAGCGGCCCGCACACGGTCAATAATATTGTCAATAATTCACATGTCAATACTATTGTCAATATGCAAGTCAATAACGACAGATCGCACACTGATCAATATTATTGTCAATAATTTCATTTTGCCTCTAGTCGTTGCATCAGGCGGATCACACTGATTTATTTGTTTTTTTACAATGAATAAAGAAAAAGCGTGTATTTCTCTTTTAGTGTTTTGTGCAAGCAAACGTACAATCATTCGTAAACGGTGGGTGAAAGACTGGATCAAAAGAAGGGAACATTATTCTCATGTAACATTACTAAGAGAAATTTCTCTTAGTGATTCCACAGACTATTGCAATTATTTTCGAATGGACATCCATACGTTCCACACTCTCAAAGATATGCTTGAACCTCTACTAAGACGCCAAGATACGAATATGAGAGCTGCTATTAGTATAGAAGATAAATTGGCAGTTACTCTAAGGTACTTAGCAACCGGTAGAAACTTTGAAGATCTAAAATTTTCTGCACTAATGGGACCAAGAACAATAAGTTACGCAGTGATGGAGACTTGTGAAGCATTAATTTACATTTTAAAGGATTACATGAAAGTAAGTGTACCCATAATTTTTTACATTTTTTTATTTTTATACATAAGTAAAATTAAAACGTAAGTTAAAGTATAATTAAATGTTGGTAAAGTTGGAAATGTACAAAGCTGCCGTATCTTCTAATTGTTGTGAACGAAACATATACGAGTTTTGTTCGGATGATATACTTTCATGGATTGTTGCAGCCTGTGGCGGTGGTGGCGATGTTATCTGGGAGTTACTGCTTGACTCTGGCGAATAAATATTAGTATTTCTCGCAGAGTATGAGGGCGATGTTATTTGGGAATGGATGCTTGACCCTGGTGAATATATATTATTTGGCATTTGCAATGTATTCATGCTTGCCTGAAAGAGTATGTCATTAATTGCCTTTTCCGCAAGCAACATTTGTGTTTTCTTCAATTCCCTCAATTTATTCGCCCACATTTTAGCAAGGCAATCAAATTTGTCATTACTTTCAGTAGGGTTTGGTTTTTCAAAATATTCACATGCAAGTGATAGTAGCTCGTTTTGCCTTGCCATGGGACCTTTCATTTTTTTTCTTGGTATAAATGTTTGTGGTGTTATTGAGGAAACAGACGCATTTCCACTGGTCTGAATTGTACGGGGTGCTGGTTCTCCTGGCGAGTTCTGCGTTTCTTGAACATCCTGAAAAACAATTACCAATAAAATGTTGAATAACATTAAAATAAAATGAACTAAAAACATATTCCTATAGGGTTTACATTAATGTTCTTTTAAATGTATTTGTTTTAGTTGCCATTCTACCCAGAGGAATGGTTAAGCATTGCTCACCAATTTGGAGAAAGGAATCAATTCTGGAACTGCCTGGGGTCAATAGATGGGAAGCATATAGCTGTTAAAAAACCAGCACAGTCTGGGTCTCAGTACTATAACTATAAAGGGTTTTATAGTATAGTTTTACTGGCACTTGCGGATGCAAATAGAAAGTTTATAATGATTGATGTTGGAACTAACGGTAAAGTATCAGATGGCGGGGTGTTGTTCTACTCAAAATTTGGGAATCTTCTACTTCATAACAAGCTCAACTTGCCAAAACCCACTGTTCTGTCTAACACATCACAAACTCATAATTTTGTATTTTTCGGTGACGAAGCTTTTGCACTGAGACCCGACCTAATGAAGCCCTACTCTCAAACGAAAGTTGATTCAGCAAGTCAGGAATTTAATCTGAGGTTATCCTCTGCTAGAGTATCCGTAGAGAACTGTTTTGGAATACTTGCCGCTAGATTTGGTGTATTCAATAAAGCCATCTACTTGGAACCTAAAAAAGCCAGGGTAATAACTATGGCATCCTGCTACTTACACAATTATTTAGCAGCAAGAGTTACTGCTTACTTGCAACGTGATACTCAAGATGATGTGGCTAATTCCCATATGACACCACTACAGTGTACCATGTCCAAAAACAGCAATAACTGTTCCAAGGTGGTCAGAGATAAACTTCGTGATTATTTTAATAATGAAGGTAAACGAATTTAACCCAAACATTTTATAACAACGTTATTATGAAAAATATAATATATAATTAATGATATACCTATTTGTAAATTATGTAATAAATTTTTTTGCTATCTTACCACTGATTCATTGAAATCCACCTCGAAATCCACAGGAACTTCACTGTCGCCCAGAAATTGAAGGGCATGGAAAACCCACGAAGTTGGTGTATATACTTCATCTTCGCAACAACCAGAACGCCTAGATGTTATTATCTTCTTTACTTCTTTTCGGTAGTTGGTTCTCAGAGCGTTAATTTTTTTTCGTACTTCCGCCTCATCTGCGTTGGGTTTAAGTTTTTGATAGATTGGAATTAGTTTTTGTATTGCTTTTTTGCGACTGTTTCTGTTCTTGTAAGCTGGTAAGCGTGGATTCCATAATTCTGGAAGAGTCTCATAAACTTCAATAAAATGTTTTAAATATTCAGTATCCGTTTCACTTAAATTTTCACCAACTTCAGAATTATCACCAATTTCTTCTGTCCCATTACTCATTTTTTAAAAAGATAAATAATAATTAATATAAAAACACTAAAGTTACCACTGTTTATAAACATTGCACAAGGCACTCAAGAGACAGAGAACTCAGAGAAGGTTATTTAAAATCAGGTTCTACTTTGGCTTGTAAAAGAATCGACTTCTTTTTTAAAAATTAAGTTTATAAAACAAATATAACGATTAAAAACTAGTTCCTACCTCGACGAAATTTTTTTTTGAACTAAGTATTGAAGAAAGTATTGATAAGCCACCGCACATTATCAATAGTATTGTCAATATCCCTACCACTTTGCAGTATTGATGTTTGAATATCAAAAAATTTAGATTTTCGTCAATACAAAATTATTTCATCAATACCAACTTCAATACCTACCGTACACGATCAATAGTATTGACAATACTTTTCTATATTGACAATATTATTGACCGTGTGCGGGCCGCTTTACACCAATAACATTCACACCACATTTAGTACAATTAGGACTCGACACAAACATACACAGAAACATTCAGAAGTCAGTGATTTTGAAAACATGTAACACTGTCAGGTCATTCCTTAATACACAATGGTAATAGTGTGCCAGCCAAACATGGAACCACATTGACCAAATGTGAGAAAGAAGAACTTTTTTGTATAATATATATATATATATATATATATATATATATATATATATATATATATATATATATATATATATATATATATATATATATATATATATATATATATATATATATATATATATATATATATATATATATATATATATATATATATATATATATATATTATATATATATATATATATATATATATATAAAATATATATATATATACGTATATATATATATATATATATATATATATATATATATATATATATATATATATATATATATATATATATATACGAGGCTGGTTTGAAAAGTCCGTGCAAAGTCCGAGAGATGGCACCACCGGCGCGTATCGAGGTCATGTTTAGTTAGTAGCATCTCTTGAATGAACGCACACCAAGTTTCAGCCATATTGGTCTATTTCTTTGTGTTTGGCATTCGTGTGAATCAAGGAAGTCGAGTGATTTTCAAGAAATGGACGAAAAAGAATTTCGTGTGGTGATTAAACATTACTTTATGAAAGGCAAAACGCCTCAGGAGACTAAAGAGAAGCTTGATAAACATTATGGTGACTCTGCACCTTCGATTAGAACAGTTTATAAGTGGTTTCAAAATTTTTGGACTGGCCATATGGGCACAAGTGACGCTGAACGTTCTGGACGGCCTGTGGAGGTTACGACTCCAGAAATCATTGATCAAATCCATGATATGGTGATGGATGACAGAAGAGTTAAGGTGCGTGAGATTGCTAATGCTGTGGGCATCTCGACTGAACGGGTACATAATATTTTGCATAAACATTTGGACATGAGAAAGCTATCCGCAAGATGGGTGCCGCGATTGCTCACGCTTGACCAAAAACGGAAGTGTTGCAAGGATGGTTTGCAGCTGTTCCAGAAGAATCCGGAGGACTTTAAGCGTCGTTTCGTCACTGTGGATGAAACATGGATACATTACTATACTCGAGACCAAACAACAATCTAAACAATGAGTTACCAAGGGGGAATCTGCACCAAAAAAGGCGAAGACCGTTCCTTCGGCCGGAAAGGTTATGGCGACTGTCTTTTGGATTCGCAAGGGATAATCCTCATCGACTATCTGGAAAAGGGTAAAACTATTACAGGTGAATATTATTCAGTGTTATTGGACCGTTTAAAAAACCGAGCTGTAAGAAAAACGCCCGCGATTGGCCCACAAGAAAGTCCTTTTCCATCACGACAACGCACCAGCACACACCTCAGCAGTTGTGGTCGCAAAATTAATGGAAATAGGATTCCAACTCGTTTCATATCCCCCCTATTCTCCAGACTTGGCTCCCTCGGACTACTATTTGTTCCCCAATTTGAAGAAATGGCTGGCGGGACAAAGATTTTATTCAAACGAGGAGGTGATTGCAGACACTAATGGATATTTTGCAGACTTGGGCAAATCCTATTATTCGGAAGGGATCAACAAACTAGAACATCGTTGGACGAAGTGTATAAGCCTAAAAGGAGACTATGTCGAAAAATAAAAAAGGTTTACCCCAAACACATAAGTAGTTTTTATTTTTGCACGGACTTTTCAAACCAGCCTCGTATATATATATATATATATATATATATATATATATATATATATATATATATATATATATATATATATATATATATATATATATATATATATATATATATATATATATATATATATATATATATATAGACACACACACACACACTTTTAAGTTTTTATAAACGACCACTAGATGGCGATATTGAGATGTGACATTACCACTGTAAAATTTGAGATTTGTTATTGTTAAAACAGTGGCAGCTCAGAGATTTAAAGTTTAAAAAAAAAAAAACAGCTTTGTGAACAAATGGAAATGTACGTGAAGGTTCTCGTTGAATAAATTCTTAAGATTTAAGGAAAGGCCTAACTCAACCTCGAACAGCTTCGTTCAACTTTGAGTAAGGAATCACTTTCAGCAAAAACTATTTACACTTGGTTTTGCAGAATTTCGCCATGGCTCTGCGTCCGTCAACGATGAATTTCGTGAAGATCGACCAAAATGGGTTGTTCCAAAAAACATCGATGCTATACGCAATATGATTGAAGAGGATCAGCATGTGACTTACTGTGAGATAGAGACATTCTTAGGCATATGGAAGACATTCGATTTTGTATGAATATTTAGCTATGAAAAAGATCTGTTTCTGATGGATTACGTATAATTTGGTGTAAGTAAATGCTCAAAAAATTCGACCGAGGACATGCAAAATCTGTATACATCATCGTAACAAGAGATGAAACTTGTATATATTCGTAGGAGCCGGAAACTAAGCAATAATCAACTGTTTGGGTGTTCCACGTGAACCGAATCCAACAAAAGTGGTTCGTTCGTGAAGCATTTCCAAGAAAATGATCACCTTTGTCTTTGGTTGGACATGCTGCAACCATTGCTTTAGAGAATTGAAGAACAGTTAATGCTGAATAGTATACAATTTGTTTGCCAGAAGTCATCAATGAAAACAGGAGAAACATCATAACAATGTCAGCTCTCACATTGATTATTTGACGGAGAAAAACATCGAATTAATGTCTCCTGGCCTGTATTTACTTGATTTATCGCCTAACGACTTCTTTTTGTTCCCGAATGTCAAAAAAAAAAATGCGTGGACATTTTTCATCACCTGAAGAAGTTGTTGAATCCTTCCAAAATCATGTTTTTGAGGTACCAACTTCAGAGTGGAAAAAATGTTTCGAGAATTGGTTCGAACGCATGCAAAAGTGTATAAATCTTAAAGGCGAATATTTTGAAAAACAATAAAACGATTAGTACCAAACAATTTTTGTTCTTCCATTGTTCTTATAAAAACTTAAAAGGTAAACCTCGTATGAGTGAGTACATATTGAGCTCTTGTGGAAGAATTTTTTTTCGGTCAACTCAGTTGAATTAAATTTTTGACCTAAATTGAATAATTTCTTTAAAAAGTGAATTTCGTTGAACTGATAATTCTCATGTTGGACTATTGCCGTATGAATATACTGATCTGATAGGGTTGTCTTCTCTATGTTCTTTTATTAATCCATATACTTTCTCGGGTAGGATTGAAGTTAATTATTCTTTTTTTAAGAATCCTCTGTATATCTTTAAGGATTTGACGTAAGTTTAGTTGTGGCTTATTCGCTAGATATGTTTTATAAGGGGGTTTTCCTTTCTTCTTCTTATTTCCTATAAACAATAAATTTTAGACAAATAAAATAGTGCGCAGCGTGGACAGCAACAGCAACATTGGGTGGAAAGCAACTATAATATATGGTATGAAGAATTCGCCAGAAGATGAGCTAATTAAATAGGCAGTTGTTACGCTTTCTAGGGATTTTTAGTCCCTGTTTCGTGAATAATCAATATCAATTCGTGTGGCGGCCCGTGGCTCCGTGGCGTAGTATTCGCTTGCGATGTAGAAGATCTCGGGTTCCAATTCCGGCAGGTCGGTATACTTTTATTTAAGTATATATGACTTGGACACGTACATAGGTAGTAGTTGTTTGCAGAAATGCAGTAACGTCCGAGGCACCACTACTGCGTTGTCTAAAAGGTGCCGTGAAATACAAAAATGTATGTTTCAGCACTTGGAGAACGTTGACGGGTATTACGACATCCCTGCTGTTATCCTCAGGATATGAAAAAAAGTAAAATTCCTACTTGGGCTGGGAGGTGAACGATACATAAAAAAAAGTTCATTAGTATATGATTGAGCGTTTAATCTCACAAGGGGGAGGGCAATAACTCTAATTGACTGTCTTCGTCCGATAAACCACTATATAATTTTTTTGCTTCTGATTTTGCCCAGTTGTAAAATAATCCTAAACGTATTATACCACCACGACACCACGAATTCTATATATAACTTTCCATAAATATAAATAAATAATTTATGAAATGAATGAAATTAAAGAACTGGTTACGACCAACTACTAAACAACTAGCAGGTTTAAAATAAAGTAGCATTGAACAGAAAATCCCAGTTTAGTTTTATCCGCTGTTGAATGCTGAGAAAGGAGTTTAAATTTATTGTTTTTTTGATGTTTTTAACTCTTGTGTGTCAATGAAAGTCTTAGACTTGTTGGTAACTTCTAGATTCCAGATAGTAGCAAGGTATGTAAAAAATGAATTTAAGAATAAAGTGAAGCACAGGGAAATTGATATCCACACCATATTTGAACTAATTAATATTGGATTGAAATGTATAAAAAAAATTACACATTTCCTTAAAAAATGCATTTGCGAAAGGTAAAAATTATGCCAAGTAGGTAGTAGGTAGAAAGTTGGAATTTTCTCTTCAATTTTACTGCACAAATACATAAAAATAGAAATCCTTGTATTATCGCAGATATTCGTAAAAGAAAATCAAATTTAGCGATTTCGTTTTGATTAATATCGGAAAATAATTGATAACTACATTCTTTTTCCGACACATATAGAATCAGTTATTTATTGCCCTTACTATCGTTCATGCTAAGAAAAAAGGAAAATCAATATGATCACTTTTATAATACCTTCTTACATATTTTTATTATATCTCATTGTAGTAAATATTAAAATTATTTTTATTTTCTCTTCAGCTTAGAGAAAAATCTCCAAACCAGAAAAGGTAGTCGTCGAGGTAACTCGGGAAACAGAAAAGAACTTGAAGTATTAACTCAAATACACCACGTACCTTAGATCGCCTAATTTAAAAGTTACTGCGCTTCAAGTTGGGATCGTCCCATTAACCTTCCATCAAGATGGTGCAAAGCGCGATGCTCACTTCGGTTTCATGTCACCAAACATCCAAGGATTGGCACACGTCAAAGTAAGTACAAATATAAAATAAAAGTTTACTGCGCAGTCAAAACTATAGGCGTTTTCGAACTTGCATGCATGTTGTGTCGATCATCCATTTTTCATTTTCGAACTCTTTATTTAAGTTGTAATAATTATAATGCCTTACTAAACCATGCCCAATATATTATGATACAATTATCCTACTGATCTACAAGGCCCCTACGAACCCCTAGATTAAGAAAAAACTACCAGTGATGGTAAGGACTGATGTTGACCCTAGGCAGAGCAGAGCTTATATAATTTCTCATTTCTCGTCAAGTGAGTCATGTTTAGGAGTGAAATTTCATGGATTTATTTAGGCTTTTAACGGCACACACACACCCATCCACACAGATATATATATATATATATATATATATATATATATATATATATATATATATACATATATATATATATATATATATATATATATATATAAATATGTATATACTGATAGGTAGAAAATGTGCGACATGGGATTTTTCTTTATTATTAAATTTAGAAGAAAAGTGTGTTTATAGGTTGATTTTGCAGCACTTGAAGCCCAAAAAATTTGAATTTTCTAAAGTTTAAAGTCCTAAAGTGTGATGTTTTGCAACAAATTATGATGCTAGAATGTCCTTAAAAAACAAAAACCTCAAATTGCATGCTAAGAAGTTAAAATATTCTGTAATTATCCATCTGACAGTTGTGGTTTTACGAAAATCTTAATTTTTTAATGTTAATATTTTTATTGATCAAAAATTGACAAAATACGATTTTTGTCCAATTGATCTAAAATTTTGCGCGCTAACATAAAATGCAATTCTAAACACTTTTTCCTAATAATTATTTTTGATATTTTAACAAACAGATCTACTTTTGGACATATATACATACATATATATATATATATATATATATATATATATATATATATATATATATATATATATATATATATATATATATATATATATGTAGTAGTGGTTTTTTGGGGTATCCCGTGTTAGCTTGAAGTCCCTTGATGGACGGTTTCGCTGACGTTTCGATGGAATCTCATCCATCTTTTTCAAAGCGTTGATCACTGGTCGGTGTCTTGGTGTTGAATGTCGAGACTGGCTTCGAGTGCGCCGGTTTTATGTGCTCGGGGATGGCTCTATTGGTCGGACGGATCTGGCCGATAGAGGCTTGGCTTTGGTTGCGCGTTGTCGGTCCTGTGGTTCTTTGTAATGTTTGTGTTGGTGAAGTAACATATGGTTGAATTATTGTTTCTCTTGGTTGGACTTGGTACTGGGATAGAATATTTTTCCAAGAGTTCGGTAAACGTTGGCTATCATCCCGATTATTTAAGTTGTTGGGCCTCTTTTTTATTTCTATTTGATTACCCTAGTGGATAGGTTATTACTTTTTTGTATGGTTCTGGTTTTGTCAAAATCGATTTTGTGGCCGGTATTGTGTGCATGTTGTGCTAGAGAAGAAGTAGTGGATTTTTGTTTTACGGCGTTTTTGTGCTCGTCTCTTCTGGCGCTAATTTTCCTGTTTGTTTGGCCTATGTATGAGAGACCGCAGTCCTGACACGGAATTTCATGTACACCTTGGTCTTCTAAGGCTATAATGTCTTTTGGTGTAGGTAGAATATCTTTAATTTGATTCGTTGTGTAAACATATACATATATATATATATATATATATATATATATATATATATATATATATATATATATATATATATATATATATAGGGTATTATGAAATTCACTGCATATATTGAAACGAATGACTCGTGACTGTCAACCAACCCGCACCTAAAAGCTCTGTTGCTAAACATGCGATTTTCTTCAACAATTACAAATTTCACGTAAAATTAATCTAATAACAAATGAAAATAATAATAGAAAACGTCTAGTAAAAATAATGTAATTAAAAACATTTTTTATCTATTATTTGAAAAAAATAATTTCTTGGTAATTCGCGAGAACAACTAGATCATTGCCCCTTAACAGCTGATTTTGACTTTTATGTTAACAGCTGTTTTGATTTGGGTTGAGGCAAAGTAACAACAGAATTTCAAATAGGTTTTTCTCTTAACTTTTCCAAGATTAATACCAAAATGGTAAACGATTTTCTTTCTTGTCAGGATTATAAGATGGTTTAGTGCTAAAGTGAAAAACAGTGTAGGTGTAAAATCGTATTTATTTATTATTTTTATGTACCTTAAATGTGCAGTTGATCTTCATATAAAATATCCTAGGTTACTAACTGTACTGAACGACACGTGCTATTATAGTTGCTGATATATTCTACACGACAAAGTCACCGACGCGAATCCTTTGTCGGTTTTAGAATAAACTAAAACACAATATTGTGGAGTTGTATGGTTCATCAGTGGCGGCGTGAAAAAAATATTCACATCAAGATTTCCATAACATCATATATATATATATATATATATATATATATATATATATATATATATATATATATATATATATATAATATAAATATTTTTTCTGTTAAGGGGCTAAATTTTTCAAGTAACCGTCAGGCTATTCGTTAATTTAAGATGTAACCTATGAAAATATATACGATGTAGGTCAGTTGCTATTAAATAATGAGTTTTATTATTTTAAATCCTTTGGCTAGCCCTACATAAATTTAAAAATTTGAAAATTAAAAGCCAGAAAATTGCCAATGAAATTTACGCTTATTTTTCATTTCACCATACAAGGTAGCAGTACTAGCCTAAACTAAAAAATTGTGTCATATAGACAATTCTCTCAAATAGCAGCTACTCAACAGGAAATAAAAATCCCTAGAAGAGCGAAAGGCGCCTATTTTATTAGCACATCTTGTGTCAAGTTCTGTCTATTATATATTATGTTGTGTTCCCACCATCTTTGTTGTTCACCCAGGTATGATTATGCTGCCCCCCCTTAAATTTACATTAAATTACATGGTCTTATAGCAAATAATAACATAATTCTTTAGTCTGTAGTACTAGTACTAGCATAGGTATAGTCTTTATCTGGTTTAAAAGCTTTGGCATAACAAAATATTTTAACTTGAAAAACACAAATTCATATCTACTAATTTCTTTAGTTTCTGTAGTACTAATAATTTTTTTTTAAATATTTTTAGGCCGTCTGAGTCGACAAAATTTCAAGAAAAGAAGAAAGAAGAACCTCCAAAGAAAAATATAGATTCAAAATATGGTGCATGGGGCCCGACATTCAAAAATAAGAATCATTTTGCCAGTTTGCATCATTGTTGAAATATTTTTATGTTATATACTTTATTTTTATTTGCATAACTGAATTTAATGAAATTCGTTAGAATTACAAATTTGTATAATTCTGCAACAAAAACTTTATTCAGTGGAATATTGCAGAAATTTCGTGAAGACTCTTTCTAATAAAATGATTTTATTGGGCTCTCTACAGATTATATTTCGACAATGTTGCCGTTACTGATTAAAAATAATTTCAAAAATAATTTTTATAGATCTTGGTATAAGAAATATAATCTTTGAGCTTGTTAACATTTCGGTTTCAATATATTTAATAAAACAACATATAATATATGATTTGGAATATATTTATTGGAAGGTGCTGTTACACACAGTAGCTAGTTTTCACACATGTATATTATAAAGTTTATAATATTGTTATCACAAAACAATAAACTCCTCAATTTCTATGACACAAATGGATGAACTACTTTTTTAGCTCGCTTACCTTTAATCTGTCTGAACCAGAAAAATTCAATACCGATAACCAGCAAAGCCAATATGAAGCCTAAAATAAAAAATATCCGTGTGGTGAAAAACAATCCTATAAGGCGGTCATATCTTTACGCATTTGTGTGGATTTATAACAACAAAATAAAAAATAATAAATAAATAAATTATAATAGATGTCCCTGTCAATTTTATTTCATGAATTTCAATTACATTTAAAATTTGATCGATATCGGTCCAAAAATAGGTGCCAAATTTTTTTTAAATTGGTAACATTATTTTGACATTTTTCAACTTGGGAGAAATGTCTTTAAATTTAGAGGGTAACTAGAAAATTATGTCAGACAAAAAGTAGACAAAATAGGAATAAAAATAAGCGACAGGTAATACGTACAACCTGAAAAAGGCACCAGTAATAGTATATTTTACTTACTCTTTTAAGTGTTTACTTAAAGAAAGTATTTGCTTCGAGTTTATGATATACTTTGATTTTAAATGGCTTCTAGTTTCACAATATGTTGTATTTTGGTCTTTGATTTACAATATAATCTGTTTTTTGCAATATCTTTCAGATTTTTTGAAGTTAAGTTATTTGAATGCTTTTTTTGATAATATAATGGCTTTGAGAGAATGACATTAATTGACAAATTAAAATTTTAATATGTGCCAGAATAAAATTTTTAGCAAGTTTTGATGGACTTAAGGTGTTTCTTACAAGAAGACAGAAGAAGCAGTATGTTAGAGAAAGACGCGAAATAATTTGGTTTTCAGAGTATAATGAATATGGCAACGTCGCTTCTCGCTTGCTTTTCGCCGCACGCAATCACGTGTTATTTATAATAACCTTGATACTTTTACTAGATATACAATAAAAATTATGTATAATTAATTAAAACGATACTTTAGATTATTTAGTAAAAGTATATCAGTTATTAAGTATTGATAACTGAATAAATGCGCGTGCAAGACACGCGCTAATTTTACTATCTTATGAAAGAAGTGCAACGCAAATATGTGATCCAAAATTTGAATGAAAATCCGCGTCCACGCGCGCAGTCTTCTTCAAGCTCCGTTGCCACAGCGAAAATTCATTTCATAAAATATATGAAAAAGTAATATTTCATTATTTTTGCAAAAACTAGAAAGTAAACTACCTTTATATTTTAACAAAGAAGTCAGAGTAATTTATATATATATATATATATATATATATATATATATATATATATATATATATATATATATTGTGACTTTTACTTTTTAATGCACATATGACAACAAAACTTGTTTAAAAGCTCATGCTTTTAATTGAAGAAAGAGTATAGATTCCTATCTTTTACGTGTTAAATATCTAAAACTTTTACAAATAATTATGGCAATACATCTTTGTATTGAAGCAGTGAATGCATGATGCTAAAATCTATTATTTCTCAAAATTTCAAACACTACTTTTAACAGTTACTCCAAAGAAATACCTTAACAGGGTAAGAATTTATTCCTTCAAAAATGTACTGTTATAACATTAATTGACGTTGACATGAGAAAAACACAAGACAAAGAAAATTTATTTATTTACGTGCCTGATAATTAAGATGACAGCTGAAACGGTTTCTTACGTCGACATGCCCTGTTATCTAATTTACTTGATGGTATGACTAGAATTGAAATAGATAGAAAACTCCGCAACGGAATTGTAGATCAGAAAAATCATCTAAGGATTTTAATTTTGTCTCCCTCAATGTTATAACAAATTTTCTGTTTAAATTTGATCGAAATCGGTTAATAACTAATGAAAATATACGCATTTTAATTTTGACCTTTTTAAATATTTTTACGATCATCGCTAGAGGGGAAATATTTTAGTATTTCATATTTTAGGTTTTTTAGATCACAATAAAGATTGTTTCCAGTTTCTGTCGAGCTGTCTGTCCGTCTATCCGTCCGTCGGTCTGTGTCTCTGAATGTTGGTACGATAACATTTAATCGAAATGAGACATAGATTTTAAATTGTGGTACACATATAATACTCGACATGGAAAAGGAAGCTGTAATTTTTGAGCGATGCGCTTGAGGGAAGGGGTAGCAGTAGGTAGATATTGTATACTTTTAGTAGTATTATGAGATTTTTTCTTGGTTCTTGATCAAGGTATTCAACAAATTTTAAGCATAATTATTTGTAGTCAGACATATATGTTTGAGGATTTCGGGATCCTTGGAGTCGTGGAATTCAAAAAGTCTGTAATTTATTCCACTATTTCCGATTTTAATAGAAATAGTATGTACAGGTAACTGTCAGGTGAGCAACTGCACCCAGAATTTTCAGATCCCAAATTAAAAATTATTGAAATACTTACATGTGTTCAATGAAAAAATTGTTCAGTAAGTTTTTTGCGATTTAGTCACACTTAAACGTAAAGAAAAGAAAAATGTAAGTTTCTCTAAAAAAATAATTTCCTTATACTCGTATATGGAAGCAAAATGCCATTTTTTTCTAGTTTAACCGACGTTGTATGTTATGACTTACCGAAAAGTAATACGAAAAAACTTCCTTGCATGTCGTTCATATTTACAGTATGATTATTGACTTCTATACTGCGTTTCTTCTTCCAACATTTATCTCTCTTGGGTATATAGTCCTCAAGCCATTTTTGTATCAGTCCTACTTGATGTAATTTTTTTATTCTGAAAAGATTAAAGTTACAGAAAAGAAGATGTAACCCGAGCTGAAATTTCGACTTTTTCGGATATTTTCTACATTTTTAGCCCAATTAAAAGTTCAAAATTTTTGGGTTGTTGCAAAAGCCTTCTTAAAAAAACCTAATATTTTTATATATAATTGGCAACATTGTATTATTTAAAGCAGTCACAGATAATTTTGTCCTGTTGGTGATAAGCGTTAATTTAGACAATTAAACAGCGGCGTCTCAATTCTGCGGCAACGTATTAAAGTCAAGTGCAAGTTGAACTTGCGCAATTAGTGTTCCGTACGTTGATTGCTTTTAAAATAAAAAATTTTGTTACGGAGGTATAAAATGATCAGTGACTTCCCAAAACACACCCCAAATGAGTCTTCAACAATGTTTGTTTCCAATCTTTA
Source organism: Pachyrhynchus sulphureomaculatus (assembly GCA_019049505.1). Lineage (NCBI taxonomy): Eukaryota > Metazoa > Arthropoda > Insecta > Coleoptera > Curculionidae > Pachyrhynchus > Pachyrhynchus sulphureomaculatus. The sequence continues at coordinate 171,516,002 of CM032454.1, read as the reverse complement.
CTGAAAACTGATGACCTTGAAATTTATATATATATATATATATATATATATATATATATATATATATATATATTTATATATTACTCGTGTCCTCACAAGCTTTCATTTGACACCACACTATATATATATATATATATATATATATATATATATATATATATATATATATATATTACTCGTGTCCTCACAAGCTTTCATTTGACACCACACTCGATGACCTAGAAAAAACAATTTTTTTTTTTCACTTCCGATTTTACCCCCCAAAACTAACACCTTAAGTCAAAATTTAACTTTCAAAACTATATGGCTCTGATGAGGCCATCAATTCCTATATTATTACCAAATTTCAACTTTCTATGAGAAATAGTTTCGGAGAAAATCGGGTGACGGTCAGACAGACGGACAACGAGACAAACGGACATACACCGAAATCATCTTATAAGTGTTCCGTAGGGAACACTAAAAAGCGATAGTGCGGGTTATTTATTGATTTATATGGGCGACGAATTGTGATAAATACACTATGGAAAAAAACAAGAAAGACGTAAATTGCGCAATTAGTGTTCCGTACTGTGATTGCTTTTAAAATAAAAAAATCCGACCTTTGTTTTTATATACCAGATACATTATCCAGGAATGAAAATTATCACTTGTGATACTTTTCCTTCAATGTACACCTTATCGAGAATATTCCATTTTTCGAAATTTTTTGTTAAGGGGTTACATACATCTGGAATTTTCAAGAATTTTTGTTACGGATTTTTATTCTCTATACTTTTAAGAATTATTCAAAAAAATATATAAGGAAAGTCCATTCCATTACAAAGTTATAGCATTAAATGTGACCTGGCGCCAGATTGGGACTGCTACCTGTTTTCAAACACTGTCTGCAATATTACTCAGTCAATTTTTAATATTTCTTAACTTTTTTTTTAAATCTTAATACAATGCCACCTCGATAATCCGGATCTCCATTAAACCGGATTCTTTAATAATCCGGACAAATATTTCTATTGCATTGTGTACTTTATAATCCGGATTTTATAGTACTAGGTAATCCGGACCTGCGTTTTTAAACATCTACTTAATTTAAACTACATGAGAAAACTGAAATCGTTAGTGAGGGGATTCCCCTAACTTCCAGTCTAATACATCTGGGATTCACACAAACTGTAGGTGTCTTTGATTTGCCTACAACGCATCGCATATCGCGTCTAAAGGTTAAGGACTTTGTAGTTGTTTGTTTATTGTCACAAGTACAACATACCTACGTTCTATTTAACTTTATGTGGTTCATAAAAGTATATAACCGTTTTTTTTACGTATATGTACCTACATATTAAAATGCCTTCTAAAAGAAAACATATTACACTAACAATAAAACAAAAGTCCAATATATTAGAAAGACTAGTTCTTGGTGAAAGCGGAAAAGTGTTGGCAAATGAATACGGAGTAGGAACATCCACAATTTCGGATATAAAAAAGAAACAAGGGAAAATCAAAAGGTATGTATATATGATTTATTTTAAAGATAATGTTAGATATATTTCTAAATGTGATTCCGGTCCTGGCGTCAGAAAACCCTTACGAAAAGTCGAATATCCAGAAATGGAAACTGGTTTGTATACATGGTTTTGTACGCAACGATCAAGGCACGTCCCAATTTCCTACGAAATTTTATCAGGCAAAGCAAAACAGTTTTACACTGAAATCTACGGGAATGATAATTTTAGAGCTAGCAGAGGCTGGATTTCTAACTTCAGAAAAAGACATGGTCTGCGTGCTTTAAAAGTTTGTGGCGAAAAACTATCCAATGGTGAAAGTGCCGTCGATCCTTTCATAACTTTATTCGCAGACTTAAACCTTGGACCTTTATGTCAAATTAGTATAGTCAGATTTCGTGATAAGGTACGATAAATAATTTCGGATGTTTGTTTTAGTAAGTAAAAGCACCTGTTTTGACGAACTATGTGAGAAAAAAGTCTACAGCCTGTATTTTCGTAACAAAAAATAAAACTATTATAATAAAAAGTAATGGTAAATAATGATTTTTTAAATTTTCCAATTAACACGTCCGTACAATTTCAAATAAATATTTATTTAAATCATTTGTGCCATCATTAGTATAAAGATTATACAATGCATTATATACTAGACCACAATATTGCCATATCTTAAAATTTATACTTAGCACATCCGCCAAAATTCGTGCCAGCCGATTGACTTTTTATTGCTCCTAAGTGTAATAGGATAAGATCTTGACATTCTTCCAGTCCATAGCAACACTCAATCTCTAAAAATATTTTTAAAGAATACCAGGCCAAAATTATGTTAAGATAATGTTTTCTAGATATGTACGTATGAGGGTTTGATATCTAATAAACAATTCGTTCTTTTCTACTATCTTGTCAGTCGTTTTCAAATAATATGAAATGAGTTCACTTGCGCTACTACCTCACCTGATGATAAATTTTATGAGGGTCATTTTTGTGAAAGAAAATTGTATAACGTTACTCATATCTCCAAAATTATCGCATTGATCTTAACTTATTTAAAATTACTTAGATGCAACTATTATAAAGTGTACTTACTCTGCGTTAATTTTATTTAAGTAAGGGGTATCCGGGGCCACAATTAAACCTATTTGTTCATCAAAAAATTCATCGTTACCTAAAAATATATTTTTAATTTTATCAAAAGCTAAGTTTTGGAGTCTCTGGCACTGCAGTGACACTGCATGATAGTTGTCATCCCTACGACAAACACTTTATTTCTGCACTCCATGCGCTTCTCGCTCACTATCGGTCCTGATGATGCTAACATGTTTAGGGAAACGTGAGTCGAATGCAAGAACAAAGTGTTCGGCATTGACTGTAGTAGCGACAGTATATATATATATATATATATATATATATATATATATATATATATATATATATATATATATATATATATATATATATATACATACATATATATATATATATATATATATATATATATATATATATATATATATATACATACATATATATATATATATATATATATATATATATATATATATATATATATATATATATATATATATATATATATATAGAAGAAAGGAGAGTTTTGAGGTTGCAGTCGCGGAGGATTGGCCAAAAAATTAACTACTTTTGTTTAATATCAAGCTTTCGAATATGGATTTTATTCTTCCTCAAGATATCTAAAATCACATTGTCCCTATAAGTATAATTTTACAATCAAAAAAGTAAACAAAACTTACAAAACGATGAGTTCAATCGTGTAATACATGTCGCATAACATATATATATATATATATATATATATATATATATATATATATATACATATATATATATACATATATATATATATATATATATATATATATATATATATATATATATATATATATATATATATATATATATATATATATATATATATATATATATATATATATATATATATATATATATATATATATATATATATATATATATATATATATATATATATATATATATATATATATATATATATATATATATATATATATATATATATATATACATATATATATATATATATATATATATATATATATATATATATATATATATATATACATATATATATATATATATATATATATATATATATATATATATATATATATATATATATATATATATATATATATATATATATATATATATATATATATATATATATATATATATATATATATATATATATAAAGGGTGATTCATTTAGAGGTACTTTTTGTGATGGGGATTTAATTGCAGATTGCGCATGCGTCGTGTCAACTGAAGTGGCATTCCTGTTCAGTAGTGTTTGACAATTCATAATAGAAAGACTTAGCCTGGCACAGCGTCTACAAATTGTTCAACTTTATTACGAAAATGGGCGTTCTACGAGGAATGTGTATCGGGCGCTTAGAGCAACTTATGGTCCACATAATCGGCCTACCGAACGCACAATTCGCTCTACCATCAATAAGTTTGAGACCCAATTTTCATTATTGGATAATGCTCGACCGAATAGACCACATCCAGCACGTAGTGAAGAAAATATAGGGGCGGTAGCGGAGAGTGTACGCGAAGACCGTGAAGTGTCGATTCGTCGCCGTTCTCAACAGCTTGGCCTGTCATATTCAACAACTTGGCGTATTTTACGTAAGGATCTTTCTTTAAAAGCATACAAAATTCAACTAGTGCAACAACTGAAGCCGACCGACCTTCCGAATCGTTTCCGTTTTAGTCGTTGGGCTCTTGACAAGCTTGCAGAAGATCCACTGTTTTCGAGAAAAATTGACTTGACTTTTTCCTTTGGGGCTATGTAAAGTCCAAAGTCTACATGGATAAGCCAGCTACAATTGAGGCATTGGAGTTCAATATTACTCGAGTCATTGACCAAATACCACTCGAAATACTCACACGCGTCATTGAAAATTGGAACTTCAGAATGGACGTTGTTAACCGTAGTCGCGGACAACATTTGAAAGAAATTATCTTTAAGAAATAATTGTAAAGAATGGTTCTTTTATATGATAATAAAGATTATAAAATAAAATTGTTTTTATTCATTTTTTTTTTATTTAAAAAAAAAGTACCTCTAAATGAATCACCCTTTATATATATATAGGGTGCAGCGCTGAAATCCGAACAAATTTAAATTTGAATTTTCCGCCATATAGTAGTTCCGCTATAGGTCGTTGTTGACGTTCATGAAAGCCACATACCTCTAGTAAACAAGCATAACTTCGAAATGACCGAGCTGTTGCGAGCAAATGTTTAATTTGTCCGGATTTAAGCACCGCATATATATATATATATATATATATATATATATATATATATATATATATATATATATATATATATATATATATATATATATATATATATATATATGTATATATATATATATATATATATATATATATATATATATATATATATATATATCTTATATGTTTGTGTTACCTCCAGTATTCTCACGTCCTAATAGTAGTTTATAATAAGACAATCCTCTATTGAGAAATCATGAATTTAGACCGATTTAATAAATATACAGGGTATCTCATAAATAGGTTCAAATTCGTTTAGCGAAATGTGCAACCACAACAGGTGAACAGGAAAGGTAAGGGATTTTGTGGTATGGTTGAGTGATATCAGTTTTAAAGCCAATAATGTCTAATGCAGTCTAGCACTGTACATAATAAACAAAATATTACCTAAAGCTAAATCACATTTATCAGATTCCTCAAACGCTTGTTTCATAATGTATTGTAATTTTATTTTCCAGTCGAAATAGATATGTTTGCCTCCCCTTATTTTTTCTATCATGTGTCTTATATTCGGTATTTCGTATTTTCGTTCGTTGATTATTCTGTATGTGTTATCGTTGGAAGCCTACAAGATAAAGTAACTTATTAACAAAATCAGTTTTAATGAGAGTGTCATACTCCCTGCGGAACATCTAAGTACCTAATGATACCTAGAAACCACATTCATTAACTCTCATTATACCAATGTAAATGATGATTTCGCATCCTCCCCTCCTTGACTAATCAATCAATTAAATCAGTCTTTAGAGCGTCAATCCCTCGTCAAGCACACTTCACGCGAAAAAATCAAATAAACTCACCAAAAATTCATTGAGCTATGATGTGCGACTTGTCGAACTAAATTTTAAGTTATAGTGTAATTAAAATTAAGTTCTAACCAAGTTTCTAAACTACCTACTAGATATTTTTACTTATAAAAGTTATCGATTAATAGTGTCCAGCCCTTTTGTAATAGATGGTGTCCCGTGAAAATAGGTGTGTTTCATTATATTAATGAAAAAATCGACCCCAAGATTTTTTAGCATGTACGTCAATGGTTGTAACAAACAAATACATTAAAAACAATTGACCATAATTTAGATAATAATCTGGATTGTTGCAATATTATCATAACTAAAATGAACAATTTATTATTTTATTTTATAACAAATTAAAGGAATTTTATCTAATGTGGAAGAAACAAAGTCTATTTCAAGTTCAGTGTTTAAACGAACCCGATTCACGAAAATCACATACATTTTTTTATATGAAGCTCAAATTTAGATTAATAATGACTATATTTACGTCAAAAATATTGTTTCACTTCTATAATATATGTAAAATACAAAGTCGCTCTGTCTGTCTGTCTGGCTGTCCGTTAGTGCCCTTATCAATGGAGAACCACTTATCCGATTTACATACTTTTTTTTTAACATACATATGTTCTCTGGCCAGGTTATAGGCTATATTTTATTACGATAGGTAGCATAAAGAATGAGCAGTGACGATAATAGTGAATGAAGTCGGAAAAAAGTTTGCCGCTAGCGTGTTCCCTTTCAATACACAGCCCAAACCATTAAATATGGAACAATATTATGTAGCAGAGAATATCTATAATCTATAAACTATAATATATATAAAATGCAATGTCTCTCTGTCTGTCTGTCTGTCCATTAGTGCGTTTATCACGCGGGAACCACTTATCCGATTTACGTGTCTTTTTTTAAATTTAGACATATATTCTTTGGCCAGGTTATATAATAATAATAATAATAATAATCTATATCTATAATATATATAAAATGCAACGTCTCTCTGTCTGTCTGTCTGTCCATTAGTGCGCTTATCACTGGAGAACCTCTTATCCGATTTACGTGCTTTTTTTTTAAAAAAACATATATGTTCTCCGGCCAGGTTATAGGCTATATTTTATTACGTTAGGTAACATGAGCACTGATGACAATAGTGAATCAAATCGGAAAAAAGTTTGCCGCTAGCGCGTTCTCTTGGAATACACCACCTAAACCACTAAATATGGAACAATATCACGTAGCAAAGAATAACTAAAATATATATAAAATGCAACGTCTCTCTGTCTGTCTGTCCGTTAGTGCGCTTATCACTGGAGAACCATTCATCCGATTTATGTGCTTTTTTTTTAAACATACATATGTTCTCTGTCCATGTTATAGAATATATTTTATTACGTTAGGTGACATAAGGAATAAGCAATGACAATAATAGTGAATCAAGTTGGAGAAAAGTTTGCCGCTAGCGTGTTCTCTTGCAATACACTGCCTAAAGCATTAAATATGGAACAATATCATGTTGCAAAGAATATAATATATATATAAAATGCAACGTCTCTCTGTCTATCTGTCTGTCCGTTAGTGCGCTTATCACTTGAGAACCACTTATTCGATTTACGTGTTTTTATAAATTTAAACGTATGTTCTATATAATTCGATATAAGCCTAGATAATGGGAGATAAGGTGAGATAATGGGAGATAAGGAGAAATAATGGAAGATAAGCAGAGATAAGTCTAGATAATGGGAGTTATGGTGAGATAATGGGAGATAAGGGGAAATAATAGGAGATAAGGAGAAATATTGCGAGATAACCCTAGATAATGGGAGATAAGGTGAGATAATGGCAGATAAGGAGAAATAATGGGAGATGAGCAGAGATAAGCCTAGATAATGGAAATTATATAGAGATAATGGGAGATAAGGAGAAATAATAGGAGATAAGGGGAAATAATGGCAGATATTTTATTACGTTAGGTAACATAAGGAATAAGTAGTGACGATAGTAGTGAATCAAGTCCACTCGAGCGGAGCCGCGGGCACGGCTAGTTTATTATAAGTCCATTAATGACACCATGTAGAACGATTTAAAATATATATGATTTATCACTACAGTACAAAATGGGTCGGTTTTACATACTTTCCTTATTGCAATATGTGCGCTCTCATTGGTAAACCGTTGCTATTCATTTCATGCGCGATGCTCTGTGCGATAATTCATATGTTGCCCACAGTTTAAAACTAATCAGCATCAATTTCGCCATGTCTAGTTAGTCACTCTTTCTAGTACGTATTTTAGGTCTCAAAAATACAATTGTGCTTGAACATTCTTTTAGGTAGTATATTGCCTTAATAATTTAATTAAGAAGGTATGACTGAATTCCAAGAAATATATCTCATTTCATTTGAACAGTTTTTATTATAGTTTCAGTTTTAATAAAAGGCCAATATTTGATACCCACTAGGGTTCTGAAAAACAACGTTTTTTTTTTAATTTGAGAAGTATACCAGTATATTATTCAATGTGGCAGCAACCAAGCAGAATTTAACACTACGAAAACCCAAGCAGAATTCTGTTCTAAGAGATGATCAGTCTGTACATTTCTTATTTTGTACTATTATTTACACATAGTATGAATGAAACAGTTTTATTTACAAATAGTATGAATGAAACCGTTTTATAATGTTTAAACATTTATTAGAAAAAAAAAAGTTATATAATGAAACATTATTAATTAAAAAATATACAAATGAGGAAGTCCAACAACAACAACCTTCTATCTCCGACATCTTGAAAATCTATCATTGCCCGACTCATTGGAATTTACATGTACGAGGCTGGTTTGAAAAGTCCGTGCAAAAATAAAAACTGCTTATGTGTTTGGGGTAAACCTTTTTTATTTTTCGACATAGTCTCCTTTAGGCTTATACACTTCGTCCAACGATGTTCTAATTTGTTGATCGATCAATGATTTCTGGAGTCGTAACCTCCACAGGCCGTCCAGAACGTTCAGCGTCACTTGTGCCCATATGGCCAGTCCGAAAATTTTGAAACCACTTATAAACTGTTCTAATCGAAGGTGTAGAGTCACCATAATGTTTATCAAGCTTCTCTTTAGTCTCCTGAGGCGTTTTGCCTTTCATAAAGTAATGTTTAATCACCACACGAAATTCTTTTTCGTCCATTCTTGAAAATCACTCGACTTCCTTTATTCACACGAATGCCAAACACAAAGAAATAGACCAATATGGCTGAAACTTGGTGTGCGTTCATTCAAGAGATGCTACTAACTAAACATGACCTCGATACGCGCCGGTGGTGCCATCTCTCGGACTTTGCACGGACTTTTCGAACCAGCCTCGTATAATTAAAGGTTCAACAATGGCATCTGCTGCCATGTCCACGAAGCATTTTCGCCAATTTTCTGTGAAAACATTAGATATGGCATTCTGAAAAAGGTTCTGTACATCCGCTAATTTATAGGTCGTATTGTTCCTGACGACTTCATCTTTAACCTGTACCCATATAAGTTCTATCGGTTTGAGCTCGCAATGATATGGTGGCAAGCGATAAACATAATATTATGTTTTTTTGCTATTTCGTCGATAACCCAACTTGTGTACTTGTGTTTATTTCTAATAATTCTCTCTTAACGCTGTCTTTTGGAAATGAAATGTTTTTCTTGGTCATCCAAGATTGGATGCCCTTTTTTAGCCAACCCAAGGTAGGAACTAATTTTTTAGAATGATAGCTTGCGTTATCTATTACAATAACAGAACTGTCTGTATTAAGTCTATCATCTGCGAAAACCAATCTTCAAATAGATCGGAATTCATATCTTCGTGATAATCTCCTGTTTTCTTGGATACGAATGTTAAAAGATCTCTACAAAACCACTTTCGCTTCTAACATGCGTAATAATTAATCTACGTCCCTTACGAGATGGCGGTTTAAGACCAGTAGAGAGACTTACATTGAATGCTTAGCGAGTATTCTTGATATTCCCATCTTGCCAAAATTTCTTGACTGCGTACCCTTCATTTATCCACGTTTCATCTAAGTAATATAGCCTTATTCCTTCCGAGCGAACTTTTCTAACTTTCCTTAAATAGTCTCTTCTTCGGTATGCAATTTTTCCACTTTTTATCAATAAAGATTTTCTTTCAATTCCAATGAATATTTATACCTTTTAAAACATTCCATAGTTTTACTTTACTCATTTTCGGTATTTTTGCTTAAATCTACTTCAAAATATAAGGGTTTTAAAATGCACATTTTGTGAAGTAGGCTTTGGACGGAGCGGCAATATCAATTGTTTACCGATAACAGTCAAATCGTAAAAAAAATTCCCAGAAGTAAGAGTCATAACTACAATGAAATTTACTAAATGCTATAGTACCTATGTAGAAAATAAAACAAAACAATAATAAAACAATTTATTTCGGGTAGAGCAAACTAAAACAAAACATTTTTCTATAAGAGATGTTCAAAATGTCGACCAGTTTCATTTACACATAGGCGGCGCCTTTTCTGGAGACTTCTTACTGAGTTGATTAGTTCAAAAGGAGTGAGAGCTGCAAAACTTTGTATCAGTACGACTTCTAACTCTTGCCTGGTGTTTGTCGGCAATTTAAAAATTAGGTCTTTCAATCTGTGTTAAAGCCAGTGAGCTTGCCTGCCAAAGGTTCGAACCTTGGTTGGCTATCCAGTTATTGTCGAAATTGGTCGATAAAAAATTACTGATAACTGTAGCGTTATGAGAGGGCGCCCCGTCGTGTTGAAAAAATATATTTCTAAGGTCCATTAACGGCAGTTCATCAACAAGAGGTTCTATTTGCTGCCTTAAAATTTCTAAATATCTCTGAGAGGTGAGTGTTTCTTCGTAAATAAATCGACCTATAACTCTGCCTCTAAAAATTCCTGCCTACATATTAAACCCAAATCTGCCTTGATTTCTTTGCTCCACAACTAAATGAGGATTTTCTTGTGCCCACGTATAAGAATTGTAACGGTTAAAAATACGTCCATTCCCTACATAAGCTTCGTCTGTCCAAATGTAATTTAATGAAAAATTCGGAACATGGTTACAATTCTCCAAAAACCATTGGCAAAAATCCATACGCCGTTGAAAATCTTCATCACTAAAGTGATGAACTTTTCTTGTCGTATATAGCCTGAATTTGTGCTTCATCAAAGTACGACTTACGTTAGTTCTTGGTAGTCCAGTGGAACTGTCGGGTTGAAGTGTTGGGATTATTTCCCATAGTTCCTAAAACTACTATTTCTTCTAACTCCTTATCCCTGTTTGATGCATAATTTTTAGGTCGTTTCTTTTCAAACTGGCCACTATTAACTCAGTTATGTCGCATTCGAGCGAATATATCCTTGAAGGCTTGACGCCTCTCTGGATACCGTTCGTGGTATAAATTACTTGCCGCTTCCGAATTTTCTCCGGTTTGTATGAAACACACTATCATCCCATTTTTCGTAATTTTCAAACTTCATTGCGATTTATTTGACAATTCAATAATTGATTCTGAAGTAAAATTTGACAACTACGAGTAAACAATTGAATTAAACCATATGGCCGCTCCGTCCAAAGCCTACTTCACAAAATGTGCATTTAAAACTCGCGTAAAAACTGAAACCTTTTATATTTTTAAGTAGATTTAAGCAAAATATAAAGTGTGCTATATTTTTAGAATGGTAATTTAAAGCTCTATTCGGATAAGGAAAAATATGCAGGGTATCCCATTTAAAAATATATTTTTGCGTTAATAACTATTAAAATATTAGTTGTAAAAAAATGTAACTTACACTGTTGAAATCCACGTGAAAAAGTGCTTTAAGAATGCTTTTACAGAAATCAAAAATTTTCAATAGGAAAAGAATTACAAACATTTTTCCAAAATGCAGATTTTTGAAAACACCCTGTATATCTGAAACGGTACTACATATCGATATGCGGTTTTCACCATTGAGTTTATCATAAAAATTGAGCCTCAGACACCGACATCAGTTTTCGTCTATCTCCTTTAGATAAAGGGGTTTACATTTAAAAGTGTCCAATTTGGACCACCCTGTATATAAAATGATTTGATCGGCAATAACATTTCGTTACAAAAGAGCATTGTTACATCAAAAATACCTGATAATAGATAGCACGACTCTATTATAGGACCGCCGGTCAGTCCACTGGCATTTTTATTACTGTCAGTTTCAAATAAATAAAGTATAGTATACACCTTACGCTACTCATCCTACTACTCGTACTACCCTCTTGATGAACTCTTTTACTTGGAAAACCTCAACCCTTTGAAATGAACTACCCAGAGCATTCGCCGCACTAATAAAAAAACTTACCATTGTGATGTAATTATAGATTACCGTTAAAAAAAAATATAGTTTACTCACTTCGATCTGTGCTTCCATAAAAGTATTCTTTGCATAACTCCATGTGATCGTTTCTTTACGGGCAAGCATTTCATCGATGGTCGTTATGGGAATATCAATTTTTGGAAAAGTAAGAAAGGCTACTAGGTTCCCGCAATAAGTAGTTCCTATAACTAAGACCACCAGCCACCAGGAACCTACAATTATTCTTGCGCTGTCTGCATGAGGTAGGTGCATACCACCTAAAAAATTATTTTTAATTAACATTGGGTGAATTGAAGCTTTAATGAATTTCTTATTCCTGGAATCATTTGAAGATAAACACGTATGAGGGGAAAATAATATTTGAATTAATCGAATTGAAATATATATATTTTTTCCACATGTTTTCAAGTAAGTTTAAAATATGCAAATACTAATGTGCAATGCAAATTATAACACGTATTTTTATAACTTGTAAGCTTAGCAACAAATGAAATATTAATTACAAATGATATAACCAGTTTAGAAAAATTAAAATTCCTAAACAACCTTGTTAATAATTGATTTGAAAGAATAGGAAACGTGACCTGATGCAGGTTATCCTTCACGGCTACTATTTTACGTAGGTCAATAGTCAAGACCGGATAGTCGCATTGTGTAGGAAGAGTAGCAAATTTCAGACTGATATTACTAATGTCATTATGCCAACATATGTTAATAAAGTGGAAATTTACAGTTAATTATTCTGCAATATCTGGGATATAATAAACAGAGTTACTTCCTTGTCGGATATTGATATTTTGCAGTACGAGTAAGAATGTTACAAGAACATGAAAAAACTGATATGTGACCGATACTTTTATCAGTTTTTAAGTCTATTTTGACACGCTTAAAAGCAGGTAGCGATTTTCGAGGGATCCTGCCTCAGGCATTGACTGTGTCAACCACTCTGTCGGCTCGAAAGCTGCTGTGTCAGCTTTCGATGGAGAAATAGGTATGCGTATTTAATACAATTCGTTGTATCCTACTATCGTACTCCGTAACTTCTGGGATACCATAAGTACCAGTTGATTCCGTTCTCCTGTTTGTCAATCCTAGCCTGACTAACGAGCCGTGATAAGGCGAAACGCGTCTCAGGATGGATTTGACGGACAAGAGAACAGCTAGTAAACTGCTGAAATATTGCACTTCTGTGTATTTTCAAATGCTTTACAATAAATATTATTTATATCTCAAAAAAAGAAAGTGCACAATGTAAAGTAACCATTAAATATACAATTTGGCCTATTTGTGCATTTCATACGTCTTTAACTGCTCATAACTAAAGTTTACGTGGTCGAGATTGTTCAAAATCCTGAACCTGAATATTTATGCAATGTATTCGTCCAAAAATAAGGTGCACAACCAAAAGTAACCATTAAATACAAAATTTTTCCTATTTTTGAATCGTATATGACTTGGTAATCCATGGTTGCACGTGGTCTAAATTTGTTCATAATTGTCAGTCCAGAATATCTATGCAATTTATACCTGAAATAAATAACACTTGCAACGTAAAGTAACCATTCAGTTTGTGTGCATTTAATTGCTCATAACTTCAGTTCATTTGGTCTCCCGTGGTCGTACTAGTATAAGTTTGTACGTAATTGTCCATGCAATTGAAACCTTTAAAAAACCGGTCAAGTGCAAGTTGAACTTGCGCAATTAGTGTTCCGTACGTCGATTGCCTTTAAAATAAAAAATTTTGTTACAGAGGTATAAAATGATCAGTGACTTCACAAAACACACCCCAAATGAGTTTTCAACAAAGTTTGTCTCCAATCTTTACTAAAATCTGATGACCTTGAAATTTTTGTTTTTTTCATATACCAGATAAATTATTAAAGGTAATGCATTCGTGATAATTTTCGTTCAATCTATACCCCGTGGGGAATATTCCCGAATTTTTTCAAAATTTTTTGATAAGTACTTTTCAAGATAAGGCGGGGGACAGCGATTTTTCGCGATTTTTTAAAAATAATACAAAGAAAAGTGCGCGCAAGTATTACATTATATATATATATATATATATATATATATATATATATATATATATATATATATATATATATATATATATATATATATATATATATTACTCGTGTCTTCACAAGCTTTCATTTGACACCACACTCGATGACCTAGTAAAAAAATTTTTTTTTCACTTCCGATTTCACCCCCCAAAACTAACCCCTTAAGTCAAAATTGAACTCTCAAAATTACATGACTCTGATGAGGCCATCAATTCCTATATTACTACCAAATTTCAACTTTTTATGTCAAATAGTTTCGGAGAAAATCGGGTGTGGCAGACAGACAGATAGACACACCGAAGTGATCTTATAAGTGTTCCGTACGGAACACTAAAAAGTAATGTTTTCAACGTACAATTGTGTTTTTATCTTGTAAAATATACAACACACTGATGTTACCGATAAAATCGACTTTAGCACTCTCTAAACCTTAATATTTTTGGACCAAAATTCCAGAGATCTCTATTTACACCTAATAGAAAGTTTTTAGCTGGTAGCACCGCCAAATATAAAAACTTTTTTTTTGTGGTCCGTTTACTAGGTATAATATACATACCTTGTTGCAAAAGAGCCCCATACATGTACCAAATACAGTTCTGAACTGTAGCCAATCCGCCTTTGCCTCTTATTCCTTTGTATTCATACACTGGGCTATTTTTATGAATAAAATATAAAATTGGGCCCATGGAAATTATTGTAGCGGATAGACATAGCCAAGTCTACAAGCAACAAAATTTTACGTTAACTATTTATAATGTAATAATATAATTCGCAAAAAACAAATAGCAAATGCGTCATTAAGTGTGAGCCTCAATCACTTAAGTAATTAATATCGTTTAGAACTAATGATAAACGAGGGGCTAACAGAGTGGTTCCCCTAAGGTCCGGCCTTTCTAGGACGGGGCCAGTACCTGAGGTGATCGGGTTTTCTATGAATTGAGGGTAACATTTTTTTATACTAATGCTTCTTTTTTTGTGAAAATCTTCCCCTGTCCGTTCTTCACTTTGAGAAGATGTTACAATTTTAGTGTAAGAGAAGGTTCCATTTTTGTGCCATAGCTCTTGTTTGTGGAAACCTCTTCTTATGTTAATTACTTTGAGAAGATAGTAAAATTGTAATAAAAAAGGTTTTTCCTTTCGCAAGACAAAATTTTTTTTTTGAAAAATCCGCTCCACTCCGTTATCGATTTTTGAAATTGGAAAAATTCAATTTTTTTAAGAATATCTTGGGAAATTTCTTCCTCCACTCATCTTTGAAAAGTTCCTCTGTAAGAGAGTGTTTATTGCAACCGGTTTCTTTTCCCGGTTACTAGCATCTACTTGTTTTAGCACTAGAAATCGAACTTGTATATAGTAGAAATTGAGAGAAATGGTTTATTTCAGTGAATATTACAACCCGTAAAATACCCAAAATTACCAAACACCTTCAATTTTCCTTTTTTAATAAACCTTTTTAAAATTTACAAAATTCCACTACACAGAAAGGACTTTTTCGAAATAAACTCAATTCACGACGTTATGGGATGCAACAAAATATTTATTCCTGGTACGCGAGAGCTGAATCTTTAGACTACATTTCCATTTATAAAAATAACCATTGTACAAAAATTCATGTAAATTCGTCTAGAAAATTGTTATTTTCTGGGCAATTTTTTGGTTCATAAAATATGATTCTTCGCCAAAGCAATAACCGTTGATAAGATTAACAAAGCGAGATTTTTCTTAGTCAATACTGTATATTGCTTTGTTAGGATTAAACGTAATACTTTTTATGAAGACTAAGATGTGGGACTAATATAAACAACCATGACTGTTACACAGAGCTTCACTTACATCGGTTGTAAACGGTGACATAAAAAGGAACGCTCTACCAAGTTCTCTTGGTCTAGCAACTAAAAAAGTATAAAGCTGAATACTTATTGGGTCGGTAAAATTAATCAGCTTTTTATTGGTTTCGGTGATTGTAAAAGCGCAAGCACCCATTGCTACTGATTTGTTGTGAACCATCTCTAGAATTTCTTGAGGAACCCTACAAGAAAAAATTTAAAAAGTTATCATTATTAGGTATTTACGAGGTGTGACAATCAAATACCGAGACTCTTGTTTAATGAGTGTTGTGATAACGACGCGGTAATAACAATGATATTCCGGTGCAATCATTCTGCAGTATGTTAAACAATCGTTTAAATTTTGAAGAAATACGAAGAATATTGATTTTCTAAAACACATCTACACAAATAGCCTTAATATTTAAGAAGGGAAGGTCAATCTTTTACCTGATTAACAGGAATATTCATACCATCAAATTAGTCAGTAAACAAGGAATTTAATCTTGAAGTCCGGTACCTGTGGGATGCAAATATGTTGCGAAAATAGAAATGGTTACGAGGTGTGGCTAGAAAATAACCAAATTGACTTTATGGAACTTTTAATTTTTGAATTTTGACATTAGAGTCCTAATCCCCTTCAATATATATTCCTTCTCGATCCCTACACAGCTCCATATGAGCTTTGCATTGTTAGAAATAGTGCTACAGATTGCCTTCTGACAAGTTCATCATATCCTCCGTCGCTTTTTTCTTCACTGCATCAACGGACTCAAAACAGGTTCCTTTCAACGCACTCTTCACTTTGAGAAATTAAGAAAAATCGCATGGTCAGGTGAGTAGGGTAAATTCCATGTTTCGACAAAAACTCCTGGATTAAAAGAGTATTGTGCGCTGGTGTGTTGTCTTGATGAAGAATCTAAAAGCAATTCTTCAACTTTTCAGGTCTTTTCCTTCTCACACGTTCACGAAGGGTGATTAAAGCCTGTTTGTAGTAAACTTGATTTACAGTTTGATCTTCAGGCATCCAATCAACGTGAACAATCCCACGGACGTCGCGCTTTCTTTTACCTTGGTAAGAGTGGACTTTTCCATGCATGGAATGGCGCTTGGTTTCAGAATCTTACGTGGAAAACCATGATTCATCACATGCCCACACACACCCTTTCTAAAAAGTTAGGATTAGATTCAATGTTTTTCAGGGTGTCAAAGATTTCGGGTACCAACTTTGAACAGACTTTGATCAAGTTAAAATTGTCATGTAAAATTGGCTAAACACTTTCCTTGTCAATATTTGTTAAGATAATGACGGTTCTAATTCTCAGACATCGATTTTCGTCATTCGTGAATGCCCAACGCGCGGATCATCTGTGGTGTCTTCTTTGCCATTTTTGAATGGTTTGACCCATTCGAAAATTTTTTGTAGTAAACTTAATATTTTTGAACCTAACTCTCCAAGTTGAGCGAGAAATTTCACGTTAATTTGTTGCTCAACATTGACACTAAGCCTTTTTCCGACGCAGATGAAATACACAATCCAATTTAAGCTAGCCCTGCAGCGAATTGAAAACTGCACGATCATCAAAATGGCGGAATAGGTATAGGGGGTATTCGAGCTCAACGCCCCTCCATTGCTAACCGCGCGGCACCAATATTATCGGAGTACAAAATCAGTCCGGTTATTTTCTAGCCACACCTCGTATATGTGTAAGTTATTCTTACTCATGAAAATGTAATTACGGAAAACATGTTTAAAGATACGAGGGTTGTGCGATAAGTACCTGGCCTTGACAAGAAAAAAATATTTTTATGTGTAAAATTTATTTTATTTTTCAACATCTCTCATCTCCTTTTAGCTCGATACACTTAGTCCAAATTTTTCTATCTTTTTTATCCCAACCCAAAAAATACGATTTCTTCAACCCCTTCAACTTCTTTCAGCTCATCGCTTGAGCTAAATTTGTTTCCACCGAGCCATTTGTTCATATTCGGAAAGAAAATAATCTCTGGGGGCTAAATCTGGCGAACATGGAGGATGCGGAAGCAATTCGTATCTTAACTCATGGAATTTTGTCATGGCGATGACACAAGTGTGTACGCGTATATTGCCTTGATGAAGGAGAATATTTTTCTTCACCAAATGTGGACGTTTCTTTTACAGCATGCTTGAAACGATCTAATAAGTTGACATATTACTCTCCATTAATCGTTTTACCCTTTTCAAGGTAATCGATTATACCGCGTGCATTCCAAAATGGTCACAGTGCCATGACTTTATTGGCCGATAAAGTCGCCTTGGCTTTCTTCGGTGCCGGTTCGCTACGGAAAACCCATTGTTTGGACTGTTCTTTGGAATCTGGTGTGCTGTGATAAATCCATGTTTCGTCAACAGTTATGATTCGATAACAAAAATCATTCCGATTGTGGTTTAACATCACCAAACATTCTTTTGAAGTTGACACACGTGAGTGTTTATCGTCAATTGTGGGAAATCGCGACACCCATCTTACGGAATCATATTCAAATGAGTTGTTAAAATGTTCTGCTCCTGTTCATCTGAGATGCCCCCAGTCTCAGCAATCTCAGGCACTTCACTCTCCGATCTTTTATCACTAATTATTTCTGATGTGGTGACCTCTTTTGGTCGATCTTTTTTTTTTATGAGTCTAGAACACATGTTGCAGGGAAATCCCTAAAGCGCTTCAGGAGCGGCATCTGTACGGAAAAAGCGATTCACGTTGTTCTTGAATCGCTGTAAATTATACTCGGTGGGAAACACAGCGCTGCGCAAATTATTCCAAAGGGATGACGTTCTCCGACTGCTTGAAAAGCGTTCTACGCGGAGTAACAAGCTGAACCTCATACGGATGTGAAGCACCAGCGCGACGTGAATTTCTAACATGCACCGCTTTGGGAGGAATTAAGCGGGCTACATCCTTCGAACACTTTCCATAAAAATACTTGTAGAACAGACTCAAGTCTCCAACCATTCTTCGATGTTCCAGCGAATCAAGACCGCCGGTCAATTCCGGGTCTCCAATCAGACGGAGCGCTCTTCTCTGAACAGAATCCAACAAATGCAGTGTATGTTTGGGAGCAGAGCCCCAAACGTGGGAGCAGACATAGTTGATCGAATTTGAGTTTTGTAAAGAATTAACAGTTGTTGTGGGGTGTAAAGGTTTCTGGTTCGAAATAATATTCCCAACTTTTGAGAAGCTCTCCTTGGTATGCCTGCAACATGTTCATGCCAGGACATATTTGCTCCCAAACTAACGCCCAACAAATTGAGCGACGATGCTAGGGGAATGGAGTGCCCCGACTTAACTATGTCGGGTTCAGCAACGTTAACTTTTTTAAAAAAAACTGCCGCCTGGGTTTTTGTAGCGTTAAATTCCACTTGGTTACTGTCGCCCCAAGATAGAATTTCTTCCAGGTCTTTGTTAAGTTGAACGACCTCCTGCTGACTGCGGATATTCGCCTGAGTAGCCGATGTCCGAGCCTTCAAGGTGAATGAAGAGACAAGCGTACTGTCATCTGCAAAGGTGTAGATTGGATTCCCGGTCTTTTCCAGCAGATCGTTAATGTAAATGAGAAAGAGAGTAGGAGACAGTATGGAGTCCTGGGACACACCGGCGTTGATAGTGAAGGTGTTAGAAAGAAATCCGTCGACCGCCACTCGTAAAGAACGCTCTCTGATGAAACATGAGAGCCACAAACAGAACCTTTCAGACATACCATAAGAGCGTAACTTAGCCAACAGTCCATCGTGCCAAACACGGTCGAATGCCTTGGATATGTCAAGAGCAACCGCTCGAGATTCTCCAAAGTGTTCAATTGTGTTGTTCCAAACATGTGTTACATAAGTCAGAAGATCTCCTGTTGATCTATGTTTACGAAAATCGATAATAATATTGAATCGTTCAAGATATTTTACAAGATGCTCATTGATAACCTTTTCCATGACTTTCGATATTATTGAAAGCCGTGCGACTGGTCGGTAGTTATTTGGCAAGGTCTTCTTGCCTTTTTTAGGTATCGGCTGAACCGTGGCACATTTCCAGCAGGACGGAAATATTCCCTTTCTGTAGGATAGGTTAAAAAGTCTACAGAAAACTGGTGTTAGTTCCCTTGCACAGTTTTTGAGAACTATGGCAGGTATTCCGTCAGCGCCAGAAGCCTTCTTGGTGTTTAGCTTCATTAAAATACGCTTTATGATGCGCTGTCTGAAGACAACATCGGGCATCCTTGACTGTAACATAGGAATAGTAGGTGGTGTTTTTCCTTGGAATCTGGATGTTCTTCATCAAAAATGCTTTTACGGCCGCGTTTGAATTCAGCTGTCTAATATTTTATGGTCGGTAACAAGGCTGCAGAGTCCCCGTAAACTTCGGTGAGTTCTACTTTTATCTCATCATTCGTTTTTTTTCCAAAAACAAATATATTATCCCTGCTCGATATTCAATTTCCATTTGTCGTAAAATCACAAAAGTTGTTCTATTTAAATGGCTATCACTCACAAATTAAATCACACTACTATTTATAAAATATAATTTTATAAATAGTAGTAGCGCCATTTCTGGCCATGGCCAGGTACTTATCATAAAACTCTCGTAGTAACGGCATTAGAAGTCATGAAACGGTGGTGATGAAAGGGATAATTTAAGAAGACACTTGTAACTGTTTTAATATATAGAAAAATCATTGACATAAGTGTTGGGCGTGAGTTGTAACACGACTATTGTGAATGAGTTTTTAGTCTGGTAAATAAGAATTTTAATTTTCTCATTCATGGTTGAAGCCTGAATTTTTGAACAAAAATAAGTTTCAATAGTCAAAAATTGGAAATTGAATGGAAAACATAAAAATTACAAAAAATGTTTGGAACAAAAACGATAGATAATACAATTATCTACAAAATCGTCGGGAGTCACTTTTCACATATTTGTGATAAAAAACGAAATATTTGCAATTGAAAATTGTTATTTGAAATGGTTTCTAATTTGTCGCAAACTTTTTTGATCACCCTGTATAGTGATTATATACCTACTTATAAGTTGTTATTTCCGAATTTTCAATGATGTCGAAATGAGCACTATTTTTATTTGTAGAATTAGAATTATACGATGACATATTTCTCGGTAAATTGGTTTTCACTACTTCGACGGTATATGTGAAATTAAGATTATTTGCCAGTTCTTCTATAATTGCGAAAACTATGCCACTAAATTCCACTACGTCTCCAGTTTCATTTGTTTTAAGAATTTGCCAAGGTGGATTCTAGAAAAAAATAATTTACATTAAAATTTAATGCGGCCAAACACAACACGGAGTGTTTTGGAAAATGACAATTTAATATTAACAATTCTGCGCTAATATGAAAATAAATTGATAAGGACGTTTCATTGTTTAGGTACTTTTGTCCCGTAAACAAGTAATTTTAAAATAATTATAGTAAAACAACCGGCCAAGTGCAAGTCGGACTTGCGCAATTAGTGTTCCGTACGGTGATTGCTTTTAAAATAAAAATTTTTGCTACGGAGGTATAAAATGATCAATGACTTCACAAAACACAGCCCAAATGGGTTTTCCACAAAGTATGGAGAATATCCCAGAATTTTTTCAAAATTTTTTGATCAGCACTTTTCGAGATAGGTTGCGTGGACAGGGCTTTTTAGCTATTTTTTTTTAATAATATAAAGAAACGTGTGCGCAAGCATTACATCATATATATTTTTGAACTCGTGTCTTCACAAGTTTTCATTTGATTCGATGACCTGATAAAAAAAAATCACTTCCGATTTCACCCCTCAAAACTAATCCCTTAAGTCAAAATTTAAATTCCAAAACAATACAGCTCTGATTGGGCCATTAATTCCTTTGTGCCAACTTTCTATATCAAATAGTTTCTGAGAAAATCGGGTGTAACAGACGGACGGACAGACGGATACCGAAGTGATCCCATAAGTGTTCCGGACGGAACACTAAAAAGTTTTTTTATATTGCAACGATATAAGCCAATTAGAGGAGACGAAATTACTTTCCCTCTCTCCCCCTCGAAGATATTCCAAGATGGCACTTGACGTTTGCGTATTAGGAAGTTCTGATATTCGAAGGCATTCTACGTTCGCATTGCTTTTTAATAACCTTGAATACCAAGGTTAACGGAAAATCGAGCTACTTGAGAAGTATGGATTTGAAGATAAGTAGACTGGAAAAAGACAACGTAAGGAACAATATTGTAATATCGGGAATGAGATTTGAAGCGAATAGCCAACCAGATCTGAAAATAGGTGTAGAACATCTTATGGAGAGGAGTATGGACACAAAAGTACAGATTAAAGATGTAATAAAAATAGGAGCGACTATATATAAGATAGAACTTAGAAATACGGGAGATAAAGATGCTGTAATGAAAAACAAAAACAAACTGAGAAACCTAAGAGAAAGAGTTTACATAAAAAACGATTTAACAAAACATGTACGAGAAATTCAAAAGAAATTGAAGCATATAGAAGAGAACGAGAGAAAGAATGGAAAAAGGATATCAAAAAATCGTAATCGAAGGAAGAGAATATAAATGGGACATTGGGGAAGAAAAACTGAAAGAACAAACAAAGAATACTACGACTATCAAGTAAAAAAACTGAGAAAAAGGAGAGAGATAGGTAGATTGACAACGACCCTGGCAAAGATAAAGGATACGGAAGAGAAGACTAGTAAAATGAATACAAATAAGAAGACAATCAAAGAAATAGATAGGAAGAAAGAAATGAGAAATAATTATCGAGTTATTAGATTGAGAACACAATAGGGGTATAAACGGAAAAGAGGATGAGCTGACAGAAGAACAACAAATGCACTATGTAGGAATCACTGAAACAGAAAGGAAAAGAAATGGATGCAAAAAATTAGAAGGAAAAGCATACAAAAATCAACATAGAGACATAATACCGGAACAAAATACGGAACTCACACAAACAGAAGAAACTAATACAGAAGAAACAAAAGAGGCAATCGGCAATTTGAACAGGATGGACGGATATAGAAGGAAATATGGAAAAGACAGACATAGAATAACTCAACTCCACCTGCCTTACATTCCTAACAAAAGGGGTAGAAAGGCATAACTATTAAGCTAAGCTAAGCATTAATTTTTCTTAATGCAAATTTACGATTTCTTTTTAAAAAATATATATTTTTTTTAAATTTAATTTTTAAATTTAATTAATTTTTTTATAATATTTTCAGTAATCAAAATTATTTTTGGTTATTATGCACAGGTTTCTGTTGAGTGGCTTAGTTAAATTGTTAAACTGGTGATCCAAATCCTCATTTCACTCCTTGTTAGCATAAGTCTCAGCAAGTAATTTGAACCTTTACGAGGAATTAAACCATAATTTATTACCGATTTATGAACTTAGACTCATTTTTAATTACCATTAAATAATTTCTTGTACAATTTGTGAATATTTTATTAACGTTTTTATTTAATTTCTATTATTTAATAATTACTACATTTAAACACATAATTATTTCCCCGTTTTATTTTGATTAATTTTGTTTTTATAACTAGTATAATATGGCTTTATAACTAGATTTTTTAATGCTATTGCTCCTATTTTACTTGTACGTCTAGTTACTTAGCAACATTCATCAATCTGAAACGGTGGCCTTAGATATATAACGAAATAGTTCTAGAGCTTTTAAGACCATACTGACTACATAATACATACTAATAGTATACTATAGTATAGTAGTGACGTTTTGCAAAAAATCGAGCAAAAAATAGTTCTTTTGTAACGGTCCGATTTGTATGGAGCAAATGACTTCCCCAGCCACTCAACATGCACACTAATCTGTGTATAATAATTAAAAACAACTTTGGTTACTAAAAAATTATAAAACTTAAGAAAAAATTTTTTTTAAGAGAAATCGTAAAAATGGCCAATTTCTCGGGCCTTAATTGTTTAAATGAGTTCTTAATTAAGTACCTCAAATAAAAGCTTAGGGACTAAGGAAAATTTTCTGATATTTTAGGTAAGGTACTGAAAAAAGGTGTTTAAAAATTCGTCAGAAGAAAAAAACGTGAATCGGTAAAATTTATCAGTATTATGAGGCGTGAAAAATATATCCAATAAGTAAAAAATAACCGGTCAAGTGCAAGTTGAACTTGCGCAATTAGTGTTCCGTACGTTGATTGCTTTTCAAATAAAAAATTTTGCTACAGAAGTATAAAATGATCAGTG
Organism: Pachyrhynchus sulphureomaculatus; assembly: GCA_019049505.1. Lineage (NCBI taxonomy): Eukaryota > Metazoa > Arthropoda > Insecta > Coleoptera > Curculionidae > Pachyrhynchus > Pachyrhynchus sulphureomaculatus. The sequence goes on along the minus strand of CM032454.1, from coordinate 171,491,813 downwards.
ACTTCACAAAACACACCCCAAATGAGTTTTCAACAAAGTTTGTTTCCAATCATAACTGAAATCTAATGACTTTGAAATTTTTGTTTTTTTATATACCAAATAAATTATTAGAGGTAATGCACTCGTGATAATTTTCGTTCAATCTACACCCCGTGGAGAATATTCCAGAATTTTTTCAAAATTTTTTGATAAGTACTTTTCGAGATAAGGCGGTGGGACAGCAATTTTTCGCGATTTTTTAAAAATAATACAAAGAAAAGTGCGCGCAAGTATTACATTATATATATATATATAGATATATATATATATATATATATATATATATATATATATATATATATATATATATATATATATATATATATATACAGTCCCTGGCCAAATTATTAGACGCACTGCAAGATTTCATGTAAAATATTAATTACCGAGTGATATTGTACCGTTTTATTATTTTAAATTGATTTGTTTTTTTATTTTTATATTATCCAATCAATTACCTATTTATTTGACATAAATAAAACAGCATTAATTTAGAAAAGCATAAGTTTATTAAGTTTTAAAGAAAAGTGAAATTAATGTTAGTAAAAGTCAATATTTAGTTGAGCCACTTTTAGCCGCTATCAAAGCTTTAATTCTGCGCGGCATGCTATCAATGCAAGATTGTACTGTCTCCTGCATTTGAGGATGATGATTCCACACATGAATAATCTTTTCTAGGAGCTGGGTTTTGTTGGTAATCACATCTTTAGCCACTTCTCTTTTCATTAGCTCCCACACATTTTCAATGGGGTTCATATCAGGGCCAATCCAACAGAGGGATATTTTTTTCTGCCAAAAGCAGTGTGGCAGGGAGCTCCATCTTGCATGAAAGTGAATGGTTCCCCATTTGGAAACCATTCTCTGAGCTGCGGAATCAACCGATTTTGTAATACTTCTTTGTACTGATCTCGCCTCATTATTCCTTTGACGACGTACAGACGTCCAGTGCCCTTGCCGCTGATGACTGACCAAATCATCACTTTGGTGGGATGTTTAACCGTCGGGACGACACAATCAGGATGAAACTTTTCTCCATGACGACAACGCACATATTGAGCTTTATTCTGCAAAATTTCGAATGTGCTTTCGTCACTGAAGCAGACCTGTCAAAAATAGGAAAAATATATAAACTTCCATGTTTATTTGCTTTATTTAACTGAAAATGATAATAATGTATCAATTATTGATTAAGTTGCTGTATATTACCGATCTCCAGAAGTCCACATCTTTGTCTTGCCATTGTTTGGCCCACTTCACGCGCTTTGCTTTCATTGCAGCTGTTAACTTGGGCTTCCTGGCGGGGCGACAGGCCTTAAAATCTAATTCTTTCAATTTTCTTCGAACAGTGCGCTCAGAAGCATTTACGCTAGCATCCTGGAGTTGTGATTTTATTACCTTTGTGGTAGCAAATCTGTTTTCTACACAAATTTTCTTCAAACATCTCTCTGACCGTGGAGTGAAAATTGGTGTTCTACCGCATCTTTTTTTCTTTCTTTTCGGGCTTAATTCCTTCCCTGGCTCAATTTTCTTTTTTATGCGTCGTACACTAGCTTCAGAAACCTCCAATCTTCGTGATATTTCTCGGTTTGTAAATGTTTTCGCAATCACAAGGGCCTTCACTTCAGCTTTTTTACGTGGTGAAAGATCGCCTTTTCTACCCATAATGAAAATAGTCCAATTACTTTTTTAAAACACTGCATACAAAATAAACTAATAACTGAGTAGTATAAAACTGTTAAACAAACAATCACAGTCCATAAAGCCACAGAAACACGTCCGTACCTGACTCGATTCCGATCGCGACTGATACAGGTTTGTACTTATTTACGTTCATGTATCACTTTGTCAACACATTGTTGCCATATGTTAAAAATAAATACAAATATGTAGTCTACAACAATTCTTTTAAATAAAAATCAATAATATTGTAGTTTAAATATACCATTATTGCATAAAAACTCTTAAGAAACATAAAATTACTAAAAAAAATACAGTGCGTCTAATAATTTGGCCAGGGACTGTATATATATATATATATATATATATATATATATATATATATATATATATATATATATATATATATATATATATATATATATATATATATATATATATATATATATATATATATATATATATATATATATATATATATATATTTTACTCGTGTTTTCACAAGCTTTCATTTGACACCACACTCGATGATCTAGAAAAAAAATTTTTTTTTCACTTCCAATTTCACCCCCCAAAACTAATCCCTTAAGTCAAAATTTAACTCTCAAAATGGCTCTGATGAGGCCATCAATTCCTATATTATTATCAAATTTCAACTTTCTATGTCAAATAGTTTCGGAGAAAATCGAGTGTAACAGACAGATATCGAAGTGATCTTATAAGTGTTCCGTACGGAACACTAAAAATTAGCTTACAGTTTGCAAGTACACCTATTTAATTATAAAAAAACAACAAAAACGGTCAATTTCTCCCGACCAGAAGGTTCAAAAAACATCCATAGACCCTTAAATTTTTCGTTTTTTTTTATCTAAAATCAAAATCTGTCATAAATTTTAGTTTATCTTCCATAAATTCATAAAATTGCAAAAATACGCTAAAAAACCCAAAAACGGGCCAATTCTACCATTTTTGAGGGTGATGTCCCAATTTTTCAGCGGTCGCAATATTTTTTTCCTTAATCCACTCATCGAGATGAGTATTTTTTTTTTAAATCGTTTTCTGACTGGAGTATACGCTCTGCTGATTCTTAGTCCTCCAGCGAGTAACAATCGTGCAATAAACTGGAATTTATAGGGCGAAATACTTTGCATCTAAATTTCGTCCATTTGTTCCAAATTGCACGTATCGAAATTTCAGCTAAATCAATTCAGTAGTTTTTTGAGTGATTTTCAAGGCAGACGGACAAATAGAAGGAAAAAACGCGTGTTTCTACAAGAATTTCTATTTTAACGGAACCCTAAAAACTTACATGAAAAGAAACAAGTGGTAATGTCTTCCCTCTGAACCCATGTGCTATATGAGGAAACAATTCATCTGTCATGGAAGGTCCGTCGCTAGGACGCCACGAACCAACTGACATAAATTTAGCAACTGACATATCTGATTTGTAGGAATCGACTTGGTATTCTCTACCCCAAGTCTCTCCAGTTTCTAACTTCCATTTCGTGCAATTATCGCAGGTGCTGAATGCAGTTAAATATCTCTGAAAGGCAAAAATTTAATTTAAAATTCTAAATGTATTTTCTATAGATGTCTATAATCGAATTCACGCACTCTAAAATTTAATCAATTTTTAAACTCCTTTAAGCTCCTATCTATCTGTCTATCTAATAAGCCTTCATCTAACCAGTGTCGAACACAGGCCTCCCCTTCCTTCTCCATTCCTCTCGATTCTGCATCTTTCTGATTCATTCTAAACCAGCCGCTCTTTTCGGGTCATCTTTCAATCTTTTTTGGGGTCTTCCTCTGGATCTTTATCCCAACCATAGCCTCCATACTCGTATTCTTTTATTCCATCTCTCATCTCGTTGTCTCATAGTGTGACCTGCCCAGCTCCATTTCAAACCTGCAACCTGTTCTCTTACGTCTATCACTTTGGTCTTTTGTCTTATACTTTCGTTTGTGATTCTGTCTTGTAATCTTATATTCAGCATCTGGTGTTCCATTGCTCTCTGTGTTTTACTAAGTTGGTCCACCTTCTTCTTAGTCGATGTCTATGTCTGGGCCGCGTAAGTGAGAACCGGTAGAATACATTGACAGTTACAGAGGAATTCTTTTATTGGTTAGTGTTTTTCTGTTTGTCAAATGCTGCCCATGTCAGTCTGATTCTTCTCTGTACTTCTGTTATTTGATTTGCTTTTCCAAATTTTATTATTTGGCTTAGGTAGATGTATTCTTCTGTATTCAAGTGTTCTGTCCCCTATTTTCAAGCCTCGCAGACTGTCTTTTCTTGTCATAGCCTTTGTCTTATCTCTATTCAGCAGTAGCTGAATAGAGATTAAGCTTCTGTAAACACATAATTAAAAAAAAAATAGTACTCTCAGTATTCCGCTCGCAAATGCAACTTTTAAACTAAAAACATAATTTCACTTTGGTACATTAAAGAGTAACTTAATTCAAACATTACAATCGTAGATATAAAGTCATTATCAGTAATTTATGATGAGAAAACCTCGAAAAAATTAACAAATAAAAGCTTCATATATATTTACACGTGAAAACTGACATTTTTATAATGTCCAAAATGATGCATTTTGGAGAAAGACAGCTTAATACGTTTAGGCGGCGAAGAAGGCCCAATGTTGACATTCAGAGAAGATGAATGACTTTTATTATGGGGTACACTTGATGTAATCAACTGACTATCACGTTCATTTCTCTTTTAATTAGTACATTAAACAAACCTAAATACGAGGGTTGTACGATAATGACCTGGCCTTGACAAGAAAAAAAAAACATTTTTATGTATAAAATATATTTTATTTTTCAACATAGTCCCTTTTTAGCTCCAATTCGTATTCTAACTCATGAGATTTTGTTATTGCGATGAGACAAGTGTGCATGCGTGCATTGTCTTGATGAAAGAGAATTTTTTTCTTCGCCAAATGCGGACGTTTTACTTATTTTAAGGTAATCGACGTGGATTATGCCGCGTGCATTCCAAAACACTGTGGCCATGACTTTGTTGGTCGATAAAGTCGCCTTGGTCGGTTCACTACGGAAAACCCACTGTTTGGATTGTTCTTTGGTCTCTGGTGTACTGTGATGAATCCATGTTACGTTAACAGTTATGAATCGATACCAAAAATCATTCCGATTACGCTTTAAAATTGCCAAACATTCTTTTGAAGTTGACACACGTGCGTGTTTATTGTCAGATATAAGCAATCGCGGCACCCATCTTGCGGAAAGCTTTCTGATATCCAAATAAGTTGTTAAAATGTTCTACACCAGTTCAGTTAAGATGCCCATCGTCTCAGCAATCTCATGTACTTTTACTCCCCGATCACTTATGACTATATCGTGGGTTTTTTCAATCATTTCTGATGTGGTGATCTCATTTATACGTGCTCGTACGGTCGCGTTTGAATTCAGCTGTCTAATATTTTATGGTCGACAACGAAAGTGCAAAGTCCCCATAAGCTTCGCTGAATTCCTCTTTTATCCCATCCCATCCCAAAAATAAATATTTTATCACTACTCGATATTCATTTTTTCCATTGTTGTAAAATCACAAAAATTGTTCTATTTAAATGGCTGCCATTCACAAACTAAATCATGCAGTAACATAAAATCTTGACAGGATTTTTGTGAAAGGTTATATTTACGAAAAATATAATTTTTTAAATAGTAGTATCGCCATCTCTGGCAGAGGCCAGGTACTTATCATTCAACCCTCGTATCTTAAAGCATGTTAACGAAATAAGGTGAAATACAAAAATTCATTTTTCTCAACAAGGAATTTTTAAGGATAGGGCGTTACCATATTTTCATAATATATCAACTTCTAAACTCTTAAAACAGTTAATATTTCAATGATCTACACGTTCCTATAACAGTGTACTCATGGAGTAAGTTTATTAAAAATAAAATTTTTATTTAAAAACGAAATATTTTTACCTTAATTTTATCAAGTAAATATCTCGTTCTTTCAATCTTTGTTGGTCTTATAGCTTCCCATTCCTCTTCTGAAACTTGGGCAGCCATTTCATATTCGTCAACAATGGCTTCATCTACAGATTTTGCAAAACCAGTTAAAGTTTCTTGAACGTGGCATATCATACCGCCCTAAGAGAGAAAATTTATCAAATAACACTTGTCGGTCCCTCCGTCTGTCAGTCTGTCGGTCTGTCGGTTTGTCGGTATGTCAATCTGTCGGCATTTCGCTCTGTTGATATGTCCGCTTGTCGGTCTGTCCGCCTGTTAATCTGTCGGTCTCTCGGTCTACCAGCCTCTCGATCGGTCGGTCTGTCGGTCTCTCGGTCTGTCATTCTGTCGGTCTGTCATTTTGTCGGTCTGTCGATACGTCGGTCTATCGGTCTGCCCGTCTGTCGGTCTATCGGTCTGTCCGTATGCCAATCTGTCGATCCGTCAGTCTATCTGTCTGTAGGTCTGTCGGTCTGTTGGACTGTGGGTTTATCTACCAACTGGCACGATAACTCTCGAACGAAATGAGATACGTGCCTATAGTTTTCGAGCAGTGGGGATGAAAGGAGTGAGGGTCGATGAATTTTGTATGGGTTTGATAAATATATGGTAATTTTTCTCGTTTTTTTTTGTTGAAAAAATAAACAAATATTTTGCATAAATATTTATAGAAAAACATAAGGGGGTGAAAGTGGTGAGGGAAGAGATTAGAAGGGTTGTTTAGTATATATAACGTTATACGTTGTTTTTAAAGGTTTTGGAGTGGAGCAATTGAAAAATTAAATTATTTTTTGATTATTTTCAATTCTAACCCAATAAGGGGGTAAAAAAGGTGGAAGCCGTTGGATATTATACAGTTGCAATAATATTTTAAGAATTTTTGCTGATGTAATTGACAATGACAAAATTTAACCTTTTTTTCGTGTATTCCAGAACAAAGTAACTTCAAAAAAAATGTAGCACTCAACGTTTTTTGTGACAGGAATTAAATTTTATCCAACAAAAGCATTAAAAAAATTGATTTAAGCTGAACAATTAGGGAATAAAATGCAAATACTTAATATTTTACGATTTTTGTGAGTACTTGATTAGGTACACGTAGATCTCTTAAGTATCCAACATAGCCAGCCAACAATCTAAGGCTCCATTTCTCTTGTTATCGTTTCTCCATGCTCAAAATATCTTGGTAAAATGTTTCATCATGTACTTGGTGCTCATCGAGGAAGAGTATTTTTAACGACAAGTACTATAACAAAGTTTTGTAAGACTTTGAAGGTTAGTTCAAGTTACCCAAAAAACTTTAGACGACATTTGCGATCGAGGAGATTTAGATTTTGCTCAAAGATGTTAGCCTTCAAAAGTTCCCGTATTTGAGAAGATATTCACAAGTTGGAGATCCATTTCATGGTCTAGACTTGGGATGACAAACAATTCTTCGACTTCTACAGGTTAAAAAGACGTTTGTCTAAGTGGCACAGGTAATTTAGCACTACGATGGATTGGCCTTTTTGCAGATAGAAGGCCTGAATATTTAATTCTCTGTTTCGGCTTATTATTTATACCCCTTGTGATAATTGCGCAAAAGTAACAATCACGTGATCTTTATGTTCCGTCCAAATGACTGGCGTATCAATGGCCATATGTCAAGATCCTTTAACCCATCATGTAAGAAATCTTAACACACGTTATATAGGAGAGATGTGGAATCCTAGATTTGTCCTGATGTCGACCAGAAAAACTCAAATAGTAAATATACACTTATTCATTAAAGGTGTAAAATTTCGACGTTAATAAAAAGTTAGTTCTTTGTATACATAACAGGAACTATCTGGGTAATTTAAACACTTTTTTGATACAATTACAGAAATAGCAGATAAAGTTTAATTAGAATTTTTCAGGTCAATAGTCATTCAGTTACAACATTAAACAAAAAATCTCGAGTGAATATGCTACTGATACAAAATAACCGGTTAAGTGCAAGTTTGACTTGTGCAATTAGTGTTCCGTAAGTTGATTGCTTTAAAAATAAAAGTTTTGGTTACGGAAGTATAAAATGATCAGTTACTTCACAACACACACCCCAAATGAGTTTCCAACAAAGTTTTTTTTTCAATCTTTAATGAAAACTGATGACCTTGAAATTTTTATCTTTTTTATATACCAGATAAATTATTAAAGGTAATGCACTCGTGATAATTTTCGTCTAATCTACAGCCTGGAGAGTAATCCAGAATTTTTTTAAAATTTTTTGAACAGTACTTTTCGAGATAAGGGAGGAGGACAGCGATTTTTCGCGATTTTTTAAAAATAATGCAAAGAAAAGTGTGTGGAGGTATTAGATTATATTTATGAACTCGTGTTTTTACAATCTTTTATTTGACACCCTACTTGATGATCTGGTAAACATTTTTTTTTCACTTCCGATTTCACCCCCAAAAACCAACCCCTTAAGTCAAAATTTAACTTTCAAAACTACACGGCTCTGATGAAGCCATCAATTCCTATATTAGTACCAAATTTCAGCTTTCTAAGTCAAATAGTTTCGGAGAAAATCGGGTGTGACAGACAGACGGAGAGACAGACGGACGGACATACACCGAAGTGATCTTATAAGTGATCCGTACGGAACACTAAAAACTAAAGGTTGACCAAATAAAAATTATTGCAGTTTTGTAACTGGGGTATCTAAATATGGTTTAATATCAGGGTGAATTTCATGTTACAAAAACAGTGTTGATCAGTGTTATTTTATATACATGGGAAAATCTGGTAGTCCTAGTCCCTCACTTAAATAAAAACTAAAATATTTTAGTGTTACAGATCAGGAATAAAAAAAAAATGGCCAAGTGCAAGTCGGACTTGCGCAATTAGTGTACCGTACGGTGATTTGCTTTTAAATTAAAAAAATTTTTACCCTAAATCAGTTTGCAACAAAGTTTGTGTCCGATTTTTGTTGAAAATTTATGACCTTGAAATTTTTTTTTTTATATACCAGTTAAATTATCAAAGGTAATGCACTCGTGATAAGTTTCGTTTAATCTACACCTCGTGGAGAATATTCCAGAGTTTTTTCAACATTTTTTGATCAGTACTTTTCGAGATAAAGGGGGACAGCGATTTTCGGCAATTTTTTAAAAATAATACAAAGAAAAGTGTGCGCAAGTATTACTTCATATATATTTTTGAACTTGTGTTTTTACAAGCTTTCATTTGAAACCCGACTAGATGACCTGTTAAAAAATTTTTTTTCACATTAGTTCACTTTCGAAAACTAAACTCTTAAGTCAAAATTTAACTTTCAAAACTATACGGCTGTGATTGGGCAATCAATTCCCATATTTGTTCCAAATTTCAACTTTCTATATCATATAGCTTCGCAGAAAATCGGGTTTGACAGACGGACAGACGGACAAACACCGTACGGAATACAAAAAAGTGTTGATTTAAGTTACTATTATAATTTATTTATGGACATAATGTATTATATAAGTATGCAAATATTAATATATAGAGAACTCTAGGCGGGAATCATTTCAAGGAGGCAGCGTAAGTAGAAGTGGCGATTTTATCGGTCTTGAATCGGCTGAAGTTGTACTCAATGAAAAATATAGTCTGGGGAGGTTCTTTCCAAATGAATAAGGTTCTCCAAATAAAATAGGTCTTGAACGTCATATGGATGTGATATATTAGCACGTAGTGTATAGCCAGCATACACAGCTCTGGGATAAATTCAACATGCTGTAGACTTCAAATTAAATGGCTTAGACAAATGAAAATGAAAGAATAGAACAGTAACGATTAATTCATCTTAGATTTTCCAATCTGAAATAAATGGAAATTGGTCGACATCCATTGTACTGACTTAAATTTCCCCTTGCAACAAGGTTCCTTGTAAAAATACACCAGTAGCACATCTTCTGCTGATTACACATTTAACAGCAACAATAAAAACCAGGGTTTGGCGACTTCTTTAAAAATTTTTGCGCCGAGTAAGACCATATTTAATAGAATAGGAGGGCTACCTTTTAAGTTTTTACAAAAACGATGAAAGAAAAAAAATTTCTGGTACAAATCATTTTATTGTTTCACAAAATATTCGCCTTTAAGATTTGTACAATTTTGTGCTTGAGGTGATGAAAATCGCTGCCCACGCATTTTTTTTGACATTCGGGAACAAAAAGAAGTGGTTAGGCGATAAATAGGTGAATATGGGCAATGAGACATTAATTCGATGTTTTTCTCCGTCAAATAATCAACTGTTTGACGTGCTGTACGAGAGCTGGCATTGTCATGATAAAGAATCATGTGACGTTTTCGGTTGTTTTTCCTGATTTCATCGATGACTTCTGGCAAACAAATTGTTGTATACCATTCAGCATTAACTATTCTTCGATCCTCTAAAGCAATGGTTGCAACATGTCCAGTATAACTAAAGAAATAAGCTTTTTCTTGGAAGAGCTTCGCGAATGAACCGTTGTGTTGGATTCAGTTCATCTTGGAACATCCAAACAGTTAATTGTTGCTTAGTTTCAGGCTAGTATGAATATATCCAAGTTTCGTCTCCTGATACAATGTTGTATACGGATTTTATATGTTTTTAGTCAAATTTTTTACGCATTTCCTTACACCAATTAACACGAGCCTGTTTTTGAGTTTCGGTCAAATTATGCGAAATCAATCGAGAACAGATTTTTTCATCCATGCAAAATTGAATGTACCGCAATCTTCGATATGCCTAAGGATGCCTGCCTCTATCTAACGGTAAGTCGCAAGCCAATCATCTTCAATCATGTTGCGCATAGCATCGATGTTTTTTGGAACAACAACCGATTTTGGTCGACCTTCAGGAAATTCATCGCTGACCGAAGCACGATCATGACGAAATTCTGCAAATCAATTGTAAACAGTCTTTCCTGATGGTGGTGCATTATCAAAAGTTGAACAAAGCGATTGGAGGCATTGTTGTTGAATTAGGGCTTTGCTAAAATCGTGTTCACAAAACTGTCTTTTTTAAACGCTCATTGTAAACAAACTACTCGGCCAACATCTGAGCAAAAACAAATGTCAAATTTTACAACAATGGTTAATGTCACGTCTCAATAGCGCCATCTAGTGGTCGTTTATAAAAAAACTTAAAAGGCGACCGTCGTATTGAAAATTTCTATAACTCCAAGCTACGCTTCTTCCGCTATTTTTCAATTGTCTTTTAAATTTATAAACTAAACAGGTAGAAAATCCACTTGTTAATTTTATACATGACTGCAAATATTTTGAAGATAAATATGAAGACAAAACAAAAAAAAAACATGCACCTATGCAAAATGATTTTTTTAAAATTAAATATTTATATTCAACTACAGTTTCATGCATATTCAGTGCCAGTTCTCGTCTAACCGGATATAAATAACCGGTCAAGTGCAAGTTGAACTTGCACAATTAGTGTTCCGTACGTTGATAGTTTTTAAAATAAAAAAATTTATTAGGGTGGTATAAAATAATCAGTGACTTCACAAAACACACCCCAAATGAGTTTTCAACAAAGTTTGTTTCCAATCTTTACTGAAAACTGGTGACCTTGAAATTTTGTTTTTTTTTTTTCTATAAAAGATAAATTATTAAAGGTAATGATAATTTCCGTTCAATCTATACCCCGTGGAGAATATTCCAGGATTTTTTCAAAATTTTTTGGTCAGTACTTTTCGAGATAAGATAGGGGACAGCGATTTTTCACGATACGAAGAAAAGTGTGCGCAAGTATTACATTATATATATATTTTTTATTCGTGTTTTCACAAGCTTTCATTTGACACCACACTCGTTGACCTAGTAAAAAATTTTTTTTTCACTTCCGATTTCACCCCTCAAAACGAATCCCTTAAGTCTAAATTTATGTTACGGTAATATAAAATGATCAGTGACTTCACAAAACACACCCCAATAAGTTTTCAACAAAGTTTATTTCCAATCTTTACTGAAAACTGGTGACCTTGAAATTTTGGTTTTTTTCTATACTAGATAAATTATTAAAGGTAATGATAATTTTTGTTCAATCTATATTCCGTGGAGAATATTTCAGGATTTTTTCAAAATTTTTTGATCAGTACTTTTCGAGATACGGTAGGCGACAGCGATTTTTCACGATTTTTTAAAAGTAATATGAAGAAAAGTGTGCGCAAGTATTACATTATATATATATTTTTTACTCGTGTTTTCACAAGCTTTCATTTGACACCACACTCGATGATCTAGTAAAAAAATTTTTTTTTCACTTCCGATTTCACCCCTCAAAACGAATCCCTTAAGTCAAAATTTATCTTACGGTGATATAAAATAATCAGTGACTTCACAAAATACACCCCAAATAAGTTTCAACAAAGTTTATTTCCAATCTTTACTGAAAATTGATGACCTTGAAATTTTTGTTTTTTTATATACCAGATAAATTATTACAGGTAATGCACTCGTGATAATTTTCGTTCAATCTACACCCCGTGGAGAATATTCCAGAATTTTTTCAAAATTTTTTGATAAGTACTTTACGAGATAAGGCGGGTGGACAGCGATTTTTCGCGATTTTTTAAAAATAATACAAAGAAAAGTGCGCGCAAGTATTACATTATATATATATTTTTTACTCGTGTTTTCACAAGCTTTCATTTGACACCACACTCGATTGCCTAGTAAAAAAATTTTTTTTTCACTTCCGATTTCTTCCCCCAAAACTAACCCCTTAAGTCAAAATTGAACTTTCAAAACTACATGGCTCTGATGAGGCCATCAATTCCTATATTACTACCAAATTTCAACTTTCTATGACAAATAGTTTCGGAGAAAATCGGGTGTGACAGACGGACAGACGGACAGACGGACAGACAGACGGACAGACACCGAAGTGATCTTATAAGTGTTCCGTACGGAACACTAAAAATAGAAAATACAATGTAGACAAAAAAAAAACTAAAACGAAATATAAAATCAATAACGAGCATAAATAGTATGAACGACATCTTTCGAAGAAATGCTGATCCGTGTTTATCCAATATATTTCTATTTTTTACAAACAAAACAATATTTTAATAATTAAATATATTTTAGAAACTATTTAGTTGCTTAAAAAAGAAACCCTACTATATAAAGTAAAGTACATTTTTAAAAGTTTCGTTACCATAATAGGAGCAAATAAAATCTGACGCGGTCATTATAAGTCAGTCAATAAGTTTTAAAAGCGGCAATGAAACAAGATGAATTAATCAGTCGGAATACATTTATTCTTCACTATAATCTCCTTTAAGCTCAATTCATTTTTTCTAGCGATTTTCCAATTCATTTACCCCATCTCTGCAGTGCTTTTCCGGAAGATGTTCAAAATACCGATCTACGGATGCTATCACATCTTTTGTCGAAAAACACTCTTTTGAAGTTTGAGAACAGACGGAGCCAGATCTGGCGAATAGGGTGGATGTTCCATAAATTCGTACCTTAATCCCACCCAACTTTGCCGTTGTCAAAGCACCTCTGTGAGCAGGTGCATTGTCATGACGAAAGATGATTTTTTTCTTCTGAAAACCGGGCCTTTTCTCACGAATTTTCTCATCGAGGTGTTCCAAAAGGTTGCAACAATACTCTCTTGTGATTGTTTTACAGGTTTGAAGGTAATTAATTAACAAAATTCCTTTTGCGTCCTAGAAAATTGATGCCATAATTTTTTGGCACTACTTTGACCACTTTCTTTGGAGCTGAACCACCGGGCTCAATCCACTATGCAGTTTGTTGTCGCAGGATACTGGTAAACCTAAGTCTCATCCGTAGTTACAAATCGAGGCGTAAAATCAGTTTTATTCTTTATGAAACGAGTTACATGTTGTTTAGAAAGTTTCTCTCGAGTGTGTTTTTGTTCCGATTTTAGCAAATAGGGCATCCCTCTTGTGAATAGCTTTCTCATACCCAAAACATTAGTTAAGATCTCATATACCTTATCCATGTGAGATGCCTATAGCTTTAGCTAAATCATCCACGGTTAATTGATGGTCTTCCATTACTATATCTTGTACTTGCACAACAGTTTCTTCAGTTGTACCAGTTTTTGGACGTCCAGAACGTGAATCAACATTAACGCTTGTACGACCACATTTACACTCTAGAATCCATCTATACACAGTTGGAAATGAAGGAGCAGACTCCTTTGACATTTTAACTAACTTTGCATGGATTTCAGTTACCGATAAACCTTCCAAAGAATTTTATCACTGCACGACAATCGATTTTTTCCATTTTTAAAAAATACTCAAACACGTCTACTTTAACTAGCTGATAAACAATGAATGACGACAGATTGACTTGAAATTTAGGGTGTCTTCATATGACAGATGGAGCTTCAAATTGATGTTCGATATTTGGTTCAAATAATGCTCCATAGGTGTCGTTTTCAAAACTTATTGACTGACCTGATAATTCTGCAATGTATAAGAAAGTAATCAATGATTGTTGAATTATAAACAATCCCTACAAATACCCCCTCCTGTTTGAATATTTGGATGAAGGCAGGTTAGAGAGCATCACAAAGTGAAGATCGAAATTTTAAAGTCGATTTTCGGAACATCAACAAGGTCATTATCACCTGTAATCAAATAAATCGTATGTATCCGCTGTATGTGCATCTGTACCCCGCAGAAACAACTGCTCCTTTTTGAAATCTATCCTTTTTTCAGATACGATTTCTCTTAACGCGAGAAGGCTCTAAAATCCAGAGCTAAATAAAAACTGAACAAACAACAAGGCACATGTGCTGCCTATAGACCAGGGGTCGGCAACCTATGGCACGCGTGCCATCTTTGGCATGCCAAGCAATTTTGAATGGCACGCGTACCAATTCAAAATTTACACATTAATTCTGTAATCTGTGACATGTTTCGAAATTAAGTAAATAATCAAAGACAGTATTACTTTAACGATACAAACAAAAACGATATATTATATAGGTCACTAGATATTATTACCAAAAACTGCAAAATATATATTTTGTAATTTATAATTTTACTGAATGCATTAGTTTGGCTTTAATTTCGGCAAGTATTAAAGACGGCAAGCCTCAAAATATAAGCCTAGGCAAAAACACAAATAAACGTCCTCAATTCAGATGAAAAGAGCCGCTATAAGGTGGTTTTTGTTTGACTTGACTTCAATCGTTCCGACGCGCGCCGCAACTCTTTTTATATTGCCGAACTTTAGTTTTTGTTAGATTTAACTTCTAGGCGGCCGTTTGATTGCAATGGGCGCGTTGTAAATAATAATTTTTGTTCTAAGAAATTTAATAAACGTAATTATTGGAATTTTCTGGAAACATTATTTTTCTATATATAGCAAGCGGCTACACGTTTGGATCATTTAGTATAGAAGTAACATCCGTTCCAGTCAATAGTCGTCGAAAAGTTTAAAAATTAAAATTACGTTGCGTTATGGCCGCGAAGAAACAGAAGGTAGACGTTCGATCATTTCAAACTTCATGCACAACAGATTACGGTTTTGTACAGCAAAACGATCGGGCCATTTGTGTCCTATGTCGGGAAAGCGTAGTTTTCCGGACATCTAGTGTTCAACGACATTTGCAGATAAAACATGAATCGTCATTTAAAGATAACGCTGATAAAAGGGAGGCAATACAAAGAGCAAGTAAACAATACGAGAAACAGTCAACATTCTTTAGCAAAGTTTTCCAAGGAAAAAATCAGGTAACTGAATGCAGTTTCAAAATTGCACAATCGTTGGCACAAAAGGGTAGGCCGTTCACTGACGGAGAATTTATGAAGCAAACGTTTTTGAGTACTGGCGAGATTTTATTCGACGACTCGCCCAATAAGGATACAATATTGGCGAGGATTAGGGATATACCGGCATCAGCGCGGACCATCGAGAGACGAATTACCGAAATGACACAAAATGTCCAAAAACAGCAGAGAGACGCTATCAAACGGAGTTTTGTATTTAGTGCAGCATTGGATGAAAGTGTCGATATTAATCACATTGCTCGTCTGGCAATCGTTGCGCGATACTTCGATGATGGCAGTGTGTATGAAGCTGATTTGTCTGCTCCCATTGCAGGGAACTACAAGAGGAGAGGATATATTTTCAGAATTTGTTAAACATTTTGAAAAGCGGAACATTGATATGAATAAAATTTTTTGCGTAACGACAGATGGCGCTCCTGCTATGATTGGGAGACATAAAGGATTTGTTTCCCTTCTTATTGAACGCATGGGTCGATCAGTTTTGAATTTTCATTGTATAATTCACCAAGAGAGTTTGTGCGCTAAAATCTCCGCTGGAAGTTTAAAATCCGTGATGGATAGGGTGTTTAAAATAATTAACTACATTGTCGGTCGTTCTTCACTGATCCATAGACAATTTAAGGCGTTTCTGCAGGAATTAGAAAGTGCATATTCAGATATACCATTGCACAATAATGTGCGCTGGCTCAGCCGTGGTAAAGTGCTCTCTAGATTTGTGCAATGTCTGGGCGAAATTAAATCGTTCTTGTTGGAAAAAAATCAAGTGAATGCTTATCCTGAACTAGAAGATAAGAACTGGATCTGTATGTTAATGTTTCTTACTGATATTACAAACCATCTCAGTGAACTTAACTTAAAGTTACAAGGTTTAGGCAAAACAGTTCTGGATTTATACGAATCCTGGAAATCATTCAAATTAAAAATAGATTTATTTATCAGCGATATTACTACAAACACATATAAATATTTTCCAAATTTAAAAACTTATATATCCAGTGTCGACGATGGTGCACTAATAGACGAAATTCTTAAATATATGACTAATTTAAAAGAGGAGTTTATCGAGAGGGGTCAGGATTTTGATAAACATGGTCCTACGTTCGCTTTTTTAATCAAACCAGATTTAATGAATTTTTTCAGCAGTTGCTTTGACATATCTCTTTTCTCATGGATGGACATTAATGATTTTGATCTTCAATACATTGAATTTAAAAGCTCCGAGTTATGGAACACGAAATTTGTAGCATTAAGAAGGATATTAGAAGGTAACTGCCAGAACCATTCAAACGAGATACTCAGTTGTTGGATGAGTTTACCAGATAAATTTATTTGTCTTAAGAAAGTAGCGTTTGCCATGCTTACAGCTTTCGGATCATCCTATATCTGTGAACAACTTTTTTCCCATATGAGAGATTTTAAACCCGTACCGAAGCAGGACAACAGACAACTCGGAAGCATATGTGACACGGAAAATAACCAGACATGAACCGGATATAAGAAAACTCTGTAAGGAACTTCAAGCACAGGGTTCACACTAGGTCCTAGGACTAGTATAATAAAATTATTTGTTAAAGGTTAAAATTTTTTTTTGTAATTAAACCTTCTAAAAGCAATATTTTAAGTTAATTTAAGTTAATTTTTGTTAATTTTAGTTGTAGTAAGTACCTATGTCGGCACGCAAAATGTTGTATGGATGAAAACTGACACCCCTTAGTTAAAAAGTTGCCTACCCCTGCTATAGACCATCAACTGTCACTAGCTTAGTATTTTTATGTCTCACCATCGATTTAATACAGATTAATTATCCAGGTGAACTTGCTATCCTAGAAGACTCTAATGTCTATGTCAGTGTAACTATTCAAATATCACCGATGAACAAGACCGTGAAGATAAATCCTGTGAAATTAGTTCAGGTTCATAGTCCTAAACAACTGATCGATAAGCCAATCACAATATCTGAAAGTGATGGGGAGTTCGATAGTATTCTTGGTACTTTTTTGACCGCCAATTCGAAGATTTACATTATTACCGTAAATTATTCGCTCGGGTTTTTTTTTTCACTTACCACACATGCTTTGTCTACAACAGTTGTATTGTAAATAAAAGCTACATTATCTCCCTCTTTTAATAGCCTTCTCAATCTCTTTAAGTTCTCCACTTTATTGTCGGTGTCAGAAATTACATATAACCATTGATTTAAAGTGTCTACTAAACGCAGTTCTTTTGCATGTTCCATGATTGGTGCCACCAGTTCATAACTAACAATAACTAAAAAAAATAATATAGAAAGATTTTGCAACGCTTATTTTTCACATGACTTTGTCCTTATCGTTATCTCAAGCATGCGCAGTATTAACGCCAAGGAATTGCTAGATTAGGTAAGTATTCATCTTCTATATAAAAAAAATTAATTCATTTCATGGGTAAGCACACCGCTTATTAATATTTGATGGGTCAACACAAGTTTCTAAATTAAACTTATGGCTAACAGGTTTCTATCTCTTCCTGTCATCATATATTACCATTTCAATTTTACTGTATTCTTTAGTGGTTTGTATACCTCAGTAGGAACAAAAAACAGGCCTTACCATACTAGCGACAGAAATAACGAACTTCAAATAACCTCTCTTATAAGTTCCTAAATAAGGGAAATCGTTATCCTTAATAAAGGATTCTCTTATTAGGTTTCAGTACTACGCAAGCTCTAAAAGGTTGACGCATGCTTCAAATAACGATAACAGCTGCCCTTATATTTAATTTCTTCCCCTTACTATTACGCAAGCTCCAAACGGTGGGCGCATATTTCAAATAAAGATAAGACCTGCCAAAATTTCTCTAATAATAAAAAACTAATATTTCTTGTAAAGAAGTTAGTTATTGAGTTATATTAAAATTTTATAGAAGGCGTATTTAAATTAAAAAATATAAGATAACTTAAAACTCCACGAGTATTTAAAATTGATTTACTACAAGGTGTCCCATAAACAAATTTAAGTTTAAAATATGTTTAGTAAAAAATAAATTGATAAAAAAAATGGCATCTTAATATGAACCAGTACGTTCTTGATACTTCTAAACGACCGATAGATTTACTAACCACAGCTCGCACGTCGTTTTCGTGATTGCTGCCATTTTTTCGTATATTGTCTTTTAATTATTTCGTATCGAAGATTATTTATTACTGTAAAGTTCCCAAAAAAATATTTTGGAAATCAATTAATTCCGGAAAATAACTCGCATAGCTAGCAAAGATGAGTTTCAAGGGTATGATATTGTCTCATCCTGTTCGAATCAAGTTCTACCACCAAAAATGTGAACACTTCCTCAATTAGTTTTCGCACTTTAGGGTTATATAAAGGCCGTAGTTTTGAATTGGTCGGATTCGTAACGATAACTCTGATAATGAATGTGGTCGTTAAGTAAGTGATGACCGAGATTAAGATGTTAGTAAATGTTGCAAAGCGTGTCAAAAGTTGATTAACCAAGTTGAAACTTTGAGAAGTACCACTTCGCTTTAATTTTTACATCAGTTGTATCTTTTAGGGATGTAAACATAAATCTTTCGGGGACTACAGTGCAACGATTTCCTGGGCATATTTACGCACCTTGATTATTTGCTTATTGAGAGCTAGGCGCTATTGCGAGCTGACACTTCTAGGCACTCCTCGCTTGTATCACTGCCTGATGTTTTGGTCGCCCTGTCCGAGGTTTACTTAATCGACCCTCCTTCCTGGACGAAAGCTGAAATAGTGATCCGCATTGGGTAAATTGGCGGAGAAAGTTATCCTCGAGATAATCAGAGCTCAGAACTCAACATCATCTCTGATGAAGAATTCGGCTTTCAACCAAAACACAGTACAGCATACACCGTTCTGTGAAATTAGCTCAACTAACTTCCAACAGCTTCAACTAGAGAAAAAAGGTTGGAGCTGTATTCCTGGACATATCCAAAGCGTTCGCAAGGTCTCGCACGAAGGCTTAATCCTCAAATTTATAAGATCCGGCTGCCCTCATCACTTAACTGCTCTAGTCTAATCATTCCTCCCTGAAAGGATCTTCCAAGTCCGTATAAAGTAATCCCTTTCTGAGATTAAAAGAATAAGAGCAGTCCCCCAGAGCTCCGCTCTATCTCCGCACCTATTCAACATTTATGTATCTGTTATTCCAAAAGATCCATTTACTACCCTTTAACTTTACGCTGATGATACAGCCATCTCCACTACCTCTAACAGGATCGAACATATCACAACCCGACTTCTACGTTACCTAGTGCGCCTTTCAGACTGATTTGACTGATAGAGGATTAAGGTCAATCTAGGAACGACCTAGGCCATCATCTTCGAAAAAACACCCGTACCAGAGACCCTTCGCAACTCTCACTCAATGGAACTAAGCTCAGATGGACGAAGGCCATTCCTGGTACCTGGGCCTTCTACATGACAAACGGCTCGTATGGAAGGACCAAGTGACAGCGATCGTGCGTAAGGCAAATTAGCTCCTAGGGAAGCTGTATCCGCTTCTGAACCATCGAGGTAAATTATCAACTCATAACAAGTTGCTAATTTATAAAACGGGCCGAGCTTACGTACGGCATCCAGACATGGTGCCAGTTCAAAACAAAACCCTACGTATCATAGTAGGAGCTTCCTGGTTTGTCCGCAACAACCACTTGCACAGGGAGTTTCAACTCGACAACAATAAAAGAATTCACCCGAAATACCCAGCTTCTTGAGAAAGCGACAGCTCACCCTAATCCTAAGATAGCTAACGCCTTGAGACACAATGCAAATATCAGTAATTGCTATTTACGACCTTCAGACATACTACAAATCGCGTCTCCCTCCCCTCTCATGCCATAACAATGCATGCAATAATAATGTATTTTCAGTATTTTGATGCTAAAGCTACACTATGACTTTAATTACAAACCTTACAAACTACCAAGAATAAGTAAATTTATTCATATTTGGCAACACATATCTGCTGCGTTGACAAAACTAGAATCGATGCCTCTCTATTGCTTTCTGTCACGTCCACTATATCGGTAGTGACTTCGCGAGAAGTTCCGAGTTGTCTCGAACATTCGGAAAGTCTGCCCAAAAGTGTATAAATGCTGCACCTCGTTCAATTACACCCCGTCTCAGTCAAGTTAAACCTTCTACTGCTATCGGATTTATCGGGAATGTGTATGTTGTAATTTACGTGTTAACTGAAATTCAAGGTATTAAGTATTCACGGTAATAAATTTATATAGAATCATGGATAAATTTATAAGCGGTCGTAAGCGAGCATTAGACGATAGTGAAGCATCAACAAGTGCACAGACGAGCGTGGTTCCGAAAATAAAATCAAGAAAATATTCTCAAGAATACTTAAATTTAGGGTTTACCAGTACTGAAGTAAATGAAGAAGAAAGGCCCCTGTGTGTTATTTGCTCAAAAATCTTGGCAGCAAACAACATGAAACCAAATAAACTTAAACGACATTTGGAAACGCTTCATAGTGAGTACCTTAACAAACCACGAGAATTCTTCGAATTAAAATTAAAATCATATATAAAGCAGAAATCATTTTTTAAAAAAAACTTTGTCTGTGAATGAAAAAGGTTTACTTGCCTCTAACAAAGTTTCATATAAAATAGCCAGATGTAAATAGCCTCACACCATTGGTTAAGAGCTTGTTTTGCCAGCAGCAATTGAGATTGTAGAAATTATGTTTGGAGATAATTTTGCCAAACAATTGCTATCCATACCTATATCAAATGGTACTGTTGCCCGACGAATTGGTGATATAGCTGAAGATGTTCGGCATCAGCTTTTTGGGAAGTTGCGTGACAAATTGGCAACAGATAGCAATAAAGATGCTCATTTCATTGTCTATGTTTGATTTTATGATGGTATGTCAGCAGTAGAAGAACTATTTTTCTGCAAACCAATAGAACTCAAAGCAACATCACTAGCATTATTTGCTATCTCAAATGATTTCATAAACGAGGCAAATATGGAGTGGAAAAATTGCGTTGGAATATGTACCGATGGTGCTCGTTCAATGTCTGGAAGATTTCAAAGTGTACAAGCACTTGTGAAACAAAAATCTCCACTGTGTGTATGGACACATTGTATGATCCACAGAGCAGCTCTGGCTTCCATAGAGATGAGTCCTGCTCTGAATATTGGGTTATCACGTGGGAAATGTTTGCAATTGTTGTTTGAATTAAGAATTGAAATCGCCATTTTTCTAGAAGAGGAAAACCGACCGGAAGCCGAGATGTTTCGAGATAGTTTATTTGTGATGAAATTGAGCTACTTGGTTGATATATTCCAGAAACTAACTACCTTAAATCTTCAACTCCAAGGAACAAATACACATATATTCGATACAAGTGATAAAATTAATGCTTTTTGTAGAATATTGGAATTGTGGGGCAGAAATTTAAAGGAAAAAAATCTAGAAATGTTTGCAAATGTGTTAAAACATACAAGGCTGAAGAACAACATGTGAAAGTTGTTTTAGTAACCATTGAAAATTATTTAACCATGTTGATAAAGAATTTTAAAAAGTGTTTTCTTACTGACGACAACTTGGTAGCAAGTTACGAGTGGGTTAGGGATCCATTTCAAAATACCCCCGAAGGGCTCTCTACTTCCGAAGAAGAAATCTTCATAGACTTCACGGCAAGTGGCGAAAGCAAAAGACAATTTAATAATACATCAGTCTTTGAATTTTGGGCAGGGGTGAATGATGAGTTTTCTGCACTGAAAACAAGATCATTTCATATACTATTACCATTTTCAACATCCTACCTACATTTTCTGAGGTGGCTGCTTTGAAAACAAAATATAGATCTCAACTAAATATAGAAAAAGAACTCAGAGTGTCTATTTCTAATATTAAACCATCCTTCGAAAATGTTTGCTCTGCAAAACAGGCCCAAGGGAGTCACTAATAATTATTAAACTTGTTTTTAATTTAGTATTGATATGTTAATTATTAGGTAAATACATTGTGCAGTACTAATACACTCCTATTCATAGGTGTATTTCAATAAATTATATTAAATATTTTTAATGAATGTTTTTAATAATAATTTCTTTTCGATAAGCTCGCGCCCCTCCAATAGTGTAATCACGCCCCCCTAGTGGAGCGCGCCTCACAGGTTGAGAAACGCTGAACTAACCCCAAGTTTTTAAAATTCACACCCCCTATATAAAGAATAATCGTCACATTTAAGAGAAGTAAAGGGTCGCAGACCCAGCTCACAAGAAGGTTCAGTGGGTATGTCAGCCACTCCGGCTGGAGAACCGCCACATTCCCGCCGGAGCATTCTGGGGCACCCTTAAGGTAATGCAGACTGATTCCTCCCTGTATATAAAAAAAAATAAATAAAGTCGATTCAGATTCTTTGAACTTCAGCTCTCATTTGAATACTGGGCTTCATTTACGCTGTGTAAACGATATTGAATGATGATTGTTTTGTTAAAATTCTCGTACATAAATACGTTCCGCTCTGATGAAACGCTCTATGGCAGCTAAATTTCCCTTCGGCTCGTTGCACTCGCGCAATAAGCTAAACAAACTCTTGAAAAGACACCATAATATTGATGTTTTGTTGATTTATTTCCCTATTCTCGATAAAAAAAAATCAAAAATATGGGAATCAAGCACAAGATTTTCTCAGTACCGCTGTAACTATTACTTACGATAAAAAGATTTAAATTTTGTTGCTAATTGTAACACAACAATTGGGGGATATTACCAGATTAAGCTGCTGTTTTTCACTAGAATTTAGGTTAATAATTTGACTCGCATATGAATTATTAAAAAATAAAAAAAATACCTAAAAAATTACCACCAACAACTTTAGAATCAATCGTTGCTAGTCTGGACTTCAGGTTTGCTTTTACATCATCAATAGTTGCAGAAGTATTAGTAAAAAGTTGCAATAATGATATTCCCGATGCGTCAATGCGATTGGCTCGTTTCGTAATTGATTTTACCACTCTTGTTAATAGATCATTAGCTAAAAAAGTCAAAATTAACAGACTACTATTCTAACCAATAACTATACTTACAGATAGTTTGATCATATATAATAATCATGTGTTTCCATTTATAAATTCCAATAGTTCTAAGGTCAAGCAACAATTGAGGTGTTTCCTGACCCCTTTCTATTATGGGAATTGTTACAGCATCAGTTTGTGGTAGTCTTGCACAATCTTGTTCTAAAGAAAAATAGCAATTTAATATATTTGTTTCGGTTCATAATATACTTTGGAGAATATTTTCAGTTATTTAAAGAAGGACAAGGGTAATTTTTATGAAACAGAATAAGGTTTAACTTATAGAAATTCGGTAAGGGAGAGAAGGAAATGGACACAGATCTATTAGAATATGGAGCGAGTAAGTAATGAACTGGACCAAGGTTTTCAATCTTGGGGTGAAAAGCGTTATATAAAAAACGAAGATACAACGATTGAACACATTGAGATATGGAGGGTAGGAGATATTCTGATCTAGCGAATTAAAAAAATGGATTTTTTGCATATTTTGCAACTATTTAGTATAGAGGATATATTTGCAAAACCATTTCGCTCGATTCGGAATATTGATAAAGTTATAACACTATATACGAAGCGGCATCCAGCGCACTTAATGCTCTGGCCGCGCGTACATGTGCGCTCGTCTCATTCGGTCTGATAGGCGTTCATCCGTCTACGCTCGAGAAGAAGGAGCACAACATAGGGAAGAATTATAGGCTCTGCATGATTTTTTGAGCAACAAGAAGGTTTACTCTCTGGATCTGGAATAGGTGATTGGTCGTAAATAAAAGTGTCTCTGTATGATCAGTACACAACTCTTTAAACGCGTTATGTCCAAATCTCTTTTTTCAAACTGGCGACTATGATATCTCAAAAACCAGTTGAGCAATTGAGTTGTGCTTGTCCACAAATCTTCAGCATATATGTGGCTAGAGCCCCTACAACAATGAAGTCAAAATCTTCTGTTTTATTTTTTTTACAGCCCTTCAAAGGTGAAAAAAAAATGGTCAACAATCGATATTCAATTTTCTACATGGCGCCATTTTTTATATTTTCACAATTTTTTTTTGTTTCATTCTGGTATAGGCTATAGCAACATTCTTACTATTTAAAAATCTCTATGGTTTCTTTATTTAAGATGAATAAAACTGCTGAAATCATGGTCGCCATCGAGCATCGTTTTTTTCTTCACACTCTTTTCATATATTTTTAACATTGAATATTTGTAGTTGTTCAGTTTATAGAAATTTGCAAACACATTTCAAACATTGTAATATTTTTAAACCATTTTGTAATAACCCTTATATTTTTCTTCCAAAAAATCGCAAAAATAACATAAAATCTCGATCACTAGACCAGAATACCCCTTAAGGGGTTACATACATCTGAGCGCTGCAAAAAGTAGGTATATTTAACAAAAAAATGTTTTAAAGCTTATAAAAGAATGGCGATTATATATATATATATATATATATATATATATATATATATATATATATATATATATATATATATATATATATATTATGGGTCTAGCACACATGCTACAGGGAAGTCCCTAAAGCGCTCCAGGAGAGGCATGTGTGCGGAAAAACGATTCACGTTATTCTTGAATCGCTGTAAACTGTGCTCGGTAGCAAACACAGTCCTGGGCAAATTATTCCAAAGGGATGATGTTCTCCATATAAAAGACTGCTTGAAAAGCGTTGTACGCAGAGTAACCAGCTGAACCTTATACGGATGTGAAGTATTAGCGAGACGTGTATTTCTAACATGCACCGCTCTGGGAGGAATTAAGCGGGCCACATCTTTTGAACACTTTACATGAAAATACTTGTAGAACAGACTCAAGTCGCCAACCTTTCTTCGATGTTCCAGCGAATTAAGGGCGCCGGTCAGTTCCGGGCCTCCAATCAGACGAACATCTCTTCTCTGAATAGAATCCAACAAATGCAGTGTATGTTTGGGAGCGGAGCCCCAAACATGGGAGCAGTATTCCATAGTTGGTCGAATTTGATCTTTGTAAAGAATTAACAGTCGTTGTGGTGTGTAAAGCTTTCTGGTTCGAAATAATATTTCCAACTTTTGAGAAGCTCTTCTTGCTATACCTGCAACATGTTCATGCTAGGACATATTTGCTCCCAAATTAACGCCCAACAAATTGAGTGACTATGTCGGGTTCAGCAACGTGAATTAGACAGTTTAGATGTACAATATAATTTGGGAATTTTAGTTGCTACTGATCTAAGGAAAAACACATTTTATTTAATTTATTATAATTTACAAAAAAATGTATTTAGACATGTTATTTTCAACAAACTAATATTACTAATTATTAACGAGTATGATATTTTTGTTGTGGAATTATGTACTTTCATAAAAAAAACTAGATGTTTACTATTTTACTTTCATCTGATTTCTGTACCCATACAGTCTGTCAAGTAAGAACGTGACCGCTCGTATTCTTGAAAAAATGTGTTTCGAGAACTTCTTTGCCATCAATGTATTTTTTAGTGTGCTAACAACGGCATCAATAATCGCCCGACATCTTCGAGGCATGCTGTCGACGAGATGTTCTGCATTCTATGGAAATGATTTCCAAATTTTTTGAATCTCGCAAGACTCGTCAAAGTCCCCAGAGTCCTTCCTCTGAGCTTTCTCTTTACAAGGGACCAAACGTTTTCAATAGGGCACAAACGTGCCATTTTGCGACGTGATTTTAGCCCAACAAAAGTTTCTTCAACGTGCTTCGGAATTTGACTTCATAAACACTACGATGTTGTCGAATGGTTCATGGGATGTTCAAACCCGATTTTCTACCAAAAATGAATTATCGCGGACACGTTCTTACTTGACAGTCGGTATATTTCCGGAAAGTTATTTTCAATTTTAATTTTTGATGGGATAAAGAAACAACTAAAAGCTAAAAAGCAGTTTTAGTGTTTTTTCCTTAGAGCAGTTGATTTACTAACAACTACTCGATATTGATTTAAATTTTTACCAGATATAGCCATGAGTAACAAATTTTCACTCTCGCATGCTCTAAACAACTTCCAGGTCTCAGCGCATGATGTTATACTTAAAATAGCGGTCAAATCTAGAAGAAATAATTATAATAAAGTACTGGTCATCCTACTTTATTATCAAGATCACCCCACCATAATCAACTGATTATGAGAGATCAAAAAAGTTATTAATTCGAAACCACAAAAGAGTGTGGGTTGATAAATCTGGTAAATTTTTACGAAATGGCGGGAAATTTTTTTAAGTGGCATGACCGTTTATAAGCGTGAGTCTTATAACGGCTGTGTTCAAAGCGTATATGTAATACTCCTGTATAGCTAGCGCCCTATCTTCGCCTGTAAGCAAAGGGAGTGCCATTAAAGAAAGAAGCAAGAAGAGAGCAGATTGCCAACGCGCATGAGCAGATTGAGCAGTACTTATGGTAAGTGATCAGGGTTACACGTTTCGTAGAAATAATTAAAGTCAAGTATCGTGCATGGATAGACCATATTTATTTAAAAAAGTGGACTGCGGTACCACATAGAACATGAACTGAAGGAAGTTCATGGGGATTCGGCACCAGTACTCAAGACTAATTATTACTGGATAAGTAAATTGAAACGTGGCTTTTCGAGCACTGCAGAAGCTGCACATTCGGGAAGCTCGATTGAGGTTTTCCCTGAAAAAATAGAAAATCCTGGTATCGTGATAGAACATCATCGCGATCAGCTTTCTGAGAGTGCTAAGATGGAAGACATCTCATATAAAGGGGTACATAATATCCTTCAAAAAGTTTTAAAAATGAAAAAGCTGAGTGCGTGAGGGGTGCAGCGTTTATTGACTCCAGGCCAAAAATGCGCTAGGAAAGATATTTCAAAATCATTTATGGAAAAATTGCAGTGTAACCCAAAAGATTTTTCACTTCGTTTTGTGACTGTAGACGACACGATTCAAAATTATACCCGGCGACAAAACGACAGTCAAAATAGTGGGTTGGCGAAGGTGAAAGTGCACCGAAAAAGTGAAAACAGTTTTATCGACGGGAAAAGTGATGGCAACTGTTTTTTGGGACTCGCAGGATATCATTATGATTCACTATTTGGAAAAGGGCAAAACAGTTACTCGCTCTTATTACCCAACGTAATGGACTGATTACATAGTGAGTTGAAGCAGAAGCGACCAAGATTAGTACGCAAAAAAATGCTCCTTCACCAGTATAATGCATCCAGTCACACATCGGCCATAGCAATGGCGAAAGTGCACAAGCGGGACTTCGAAATAGTTCCCACCCACCCTACTCTCCAGATTTGACGTCGAATGACTTTTTTGTTTCCTAACCTCAAAAATTGGTTTGGGGGGGGGGGGGGAATTTTCATCGAATGAAGAAGTTTTCCGTGCTGTAAACGAGTATTATGCACAATTCGAAACAAACTTTTTTTCTGAGGGATTAAACAAAATGAAATCTCACTGGACCAAATGTATTGAGTTAAATGGAGATTATGTTGAGAAATAATTTTTTTGTTTTTCTAAAATAATGTTATTTACCTTTTTTAGAAGACTTTTCAAAAACCACCCTCGTACATAGCCTTTTAATTAAGCCAAAAGTATCAAAGTATAATTTTTTATTTACCTCTTTTTACGTTAATAGCCGGCCATGAATAAAATTGGACGTTGATACCACCATGTTTTAAAATTTCTCTTTTAGCGTAAACCAGATACTGTTCAACTTCCGTTTTAATATTCTCGTATTCTTCAGCTAAATATTCTTTGTCAACAATGACAGCTAAAACATATATTATATAGGATGAAATAGAAATATTCTCTCTCTTTCTATCTCTTTAGTCTCTTGGACCCATTCTTGGGTATAAGCCTCCCTTAATTATCTCCATCGGTTCCTATCGTGAGCTATCCGCATATATGCTAGTGGCTTAAAAGTATTAACCGATACAAACTACAGGGGGCTTTTAAATAAATGAACAAACCCTAATCACATATTCCCAAGATCAAACTTACTTAAAATTGAGAGTGCTAATCTACAACAAATAATACACAATCACAGCCATAATATTTATACTTTAAACATATATTCACATAACTAGTATCACGCTCCAAAACTAACTTCGGCTTTGAAGCCCATTTTCAAATATTAAAAAGAATTGTTGAGAAAGTTCTTAAATTTATTTAGGCAAAAATCTAATCTCACGTCAAACCTTGTTTCTTGTTACAATGCACGTACTTTTTAATACATATCTTGTCCAGCTTACGTCATTAAGTTGGATTCAAACAACAATTTATTTTATAAGATTTGATATTTTATTTTGAAAAGGATATGTACATGGTAAATATTCAAAGCTGAGTCAATTGGTACCTCAATTATCAAAACACTCAACGTGTAAGAGAAACTTGATAGTCCATCTGACAGCTCCCCCACACAAATCTTCCAGTCAAACTTCTATTGCTGCTAATTTATGTTCTGTCAACATTACAAAGCAAATATCACCCGTATACAATACCACACAACCCTGGACTATTGAGACTAGTTAGTTTACAGAGAAGATCTTGGCTGTTAGGTTACCTTTTCTCGGACAAGGTCCAAATCTGATCTGTCTCACATCTGTCATTCCTTTTAATTATACATCGCGCCCTGTCATACCTTTGAGCTACACCTCAAATTCTATATTTTTCAAGCCTCTCAATGTGTCTGCAATGATCAACATTGTCAAATGCTTTTGAGATATTTACGAAAAATGGCAATAAAAATTTTGTTAGGATTCATTTAGTCCAGTACCTGAATTAAAGCCGAATGGATAGCTGTTATTATTGAATCCACAATAACACTATAGTTTTCTTATCCAGAACTCTAGTCAGCTAATCAACTACTTTTCGACATTGTGGCTCTTTAAGATAAGTTAAGACGTCAACACTTTTGAGGGGTTATCGGGTAAAAAACACATTTTTTAAATAAATTAGGATTGCGTTTAACTAGCAAGATTTGGAGATAGTATGTACAGTCTCTCAAATAAGAACATGATACGTATTCTTGAAAAAAAATTTTGCCAACAATGTATTTTTTGCTGTGCTAACAAGGGCGCAATTATCTTAGTAAGTTGTCCAATCACCTCCTGGCATTTTCGAGGCATGCTGACGACGAGATTTTCTGCAAACTGGCGCGACAATGATTCGACAATTTTTCGAATTTCGCGAGACAACTAAGTCAAAGTCCTCAGAGACTTTCCTCTGAGCTTTCTCTTTACAAGGGATCAAACGTTTTCAATAGGGTTGACATCCAGAGATTATGAGGGCCACTCTAGTATATGAGCTCAAGCGAGCTGCATCGCGACGTCCTTATTGTCCAGCGAAGGTTTCTTCAACGTGATGATCACGAAGATGTGACACCTTCAAACCCGATTTTCTTAATTTTGCCGCTCCTTGACGCAGCGTCAATTTCGGGTCCCGTTCTTCACAAACAATACCGGCTTTTTAATATATTTAGCTGCCATGGAATATGTCATTTTAGACCGCTTTGGATGGGGACAAAGAAAGACTGCCTCGAACCGATTCGCAAAGAAGTGACAGATTTTGGTTGAATCGCTAGCATCGCATCTACCAAAAATGAATTATAGCGGACACGTTCTTACTTGACAGACTGTAATTAGATTAATAATAAAAAACCGCGACTTATTTGGCGTAAATCACCTTAATCGTTCAATATCACAGAAAGCACGAAAATAGTAAGTTTTAAGTGTTGGATATATTTTTTGTCTAATAAATTAGTTATTTAAAACAGAATTAATAATTACTTACCAAGAGTAGCATTTGTAGTTAATAACGAAGGAAAAATATCACTATTTGCAAATTTGCATAACAAAACACATCCGAAAAATACCACCCTGTAAAACATGTTACGAAAAACTCAGCCATACTTTTTCAAATGTTTCTTTTTATATGGCGCATTAATTATTCGAACTTTATTTTTCCACGTTCTGAAAATATGAAATTGATATATAAAACTTATATGTTGCCCAGGTGTTCGCTAAATTGAATTTAAGAACCGAATTTATTTGATAATAGAAGGGAGATCTATACTTACCTATTTAGATTTGTAGGGTAAAGTCAGGTAAGGCAGCTCAAAAACTTAAATAATTACTCAGCAGTAGTAGTGAAATAACTATTCATAGAGACACTACACCACAAAATCCATCTAAATTGAATTTGAAAAGCTCTTGATTATTCATAATTAAGATGGTTATAAGGTTTATTTTACAGAATACAATCTTATAAATACAGTATACTAGTAACAGCATGCTCATTTATAATTTGCTTTTCCGCTGGTAGTCGCGTCCTGTTAGATATTTGTTGGGTACTTTTGGAGCATTGGACCAATTGACCTAATTTTTTTTGCAGATTGTTCCTTAAGGCTTAAGGGTCATTATTAAAAAAAGGACGCTTGGACCTCCTTCAACCCCCACTCATCCCCGTGGGGGTTAACCATCGGTTATTCAAATGAAGTGACGATTGTTTCAATTATTCGGGTAAATCACTAAAAATTTTCTACTCGGGGGTTTTTGAGGGTCCTGATAACGATTATGAAGTCAGAATTCAAAATTTCACCCCCCTTCAGTCTTCAATTGGGGTTGAATCTTACTTAATTCACCCCTCTTTTTAATTATTCGCGTAAATCGCGAAATACTGTATACTCAGGGGTTTTCGAGGTTCCTTATAACGATTATGAAGTCATAATCCAAAATTTCACCCTCTTTCACCACTTAATTGGGGGTGAATCTTACTTAATTCACTGCTCTTTTCGATTATTCACGTAAATCGCTCATAATTTTCCACTCGGACGATTTCGAGGTTACTGATGAAGATTTGGAAGGTAAAATCGGGAAATTCAAGATGAATGACTGTACAAACAGGGCTTGAAGTGTAAAAAAGTCTACTGGCAGATGCTTCTATAGTATAACACATGGGCTGAAAAGTCCCGGGCCTAACACATAGATGGCGCTAGTTTTATTGCAGTCACCTTTTTTTCAGTTAATACTAACCTTCAAAAGACAGCTGTTAAAATTTCATGATATTCTATTCATTAGTTTGTGAGTTATTGTGCTAAGAGTGACGCTACTTTTGTTATTTTCAAAACAATGGATCAAAAACAATTTCGTGTTTTAATTTTACACTGCTTCTTGATGGGAAAAAATACCGTTCAAGCGAAGCAATGGCTTGAAAAGTGTTATGGGGACTCCGCTCCATCAGAAACAACAATAAAACGTTGGTTTGCTGACTTCAAACGTGGTCGTAGAGACACCGATGATGCAAAACGCAGTGGACGTCCAAATGAGGCGGTAACACCAGAAAACATCAAAAAAAATCCATAAAATCGTTTTGAATGATCGAAAAGTGAAGTTGCGTGAGTTAGCTGACATCGTAAAGATATCAAAAGAACGTGTTGGCTTTATATTGCATGAGCATTTGACTATGAGAAAGCTCTGTTCAAAGTGGGTGCCGCGTTTGCTCACTGTTGATCAAAAACAAGAACGTGTTGATGATTCTGAGCAGTGTTTGTCCATGTTTAAACGTAACAAACCGGAATTTTTGCGTCGATATGTGACAATGGATGAAACATGGATCAATCACTTCACTCCGGAATCAAAACGATCGTCATCTGAGTGGACAGCAACTGGTGAACCTCGTCCAAAGCGCCCGAAAGCACAACAATCGGCTGGAAAGGTTATGGCCTCGGTATTTTGGGATGTGCGTGGTGTAATATTCATCGACTATCTTGAGAAAGGAAATCCCATCAACAGTGAATATTATATAGCGTTATTGGAGCGTTTGAAGGCCGAAATTGCAAAGAAACGACCGCATATGGCAAAGAAAAAAATTTTGTTTCATCAAGACAACGCACCGTGTCACAAGTCAATCAAAACAATGGCAAAACTACATGAATTGAACTTCGAATTGCTCCCACATCCACCGTATTCGCCAGATTTGGCTCCCAGCGACTACTGGCTGTTCGCAGACCTGAAAAAAATGCTCGCCGGTAAGAAATTTCGCACGAATGAAGAGGTTATCGCTGAAACTGAGGCCTATTTTGAGGCAAAAGATAAATCGTTCTACAAAAGTGGTATTGAAATGTTAGAGCGGCGCTGGAATGATTGCGTTGCTCTTGATGGAGATTACGTTGATGAATAAAGCTAATTTTGAACCAAAAAAACCGTGTTTTCTTTGTTAGGCCCGGGACTTTTCAGCCCATGTGTTAGTGAAGCACAGAGAAAGAGAAGGAGAGTGTCTTGACCGAATGTAAATCCCGCGATCAAGAAAGCGCGCGTTATTTAAAATTGTCATGCACTTTGAAGTACTTTACAGAAAATAAATTTCTGAACGGAAAATTAAATTCAATTAAATATTGTATAATTAAATAATATAATTTAAAATATAGCGCATTTTTTTAATGCAAAGTCGTTATTTTTGGTCAGCTATTTTAAATTTTCCAATTCTCACTTCAAAGTTTTCATCAGGACCCTCGAAAAACCCCCGAGTAGAAATTATTTAGCAATTTACACGAATAATTAAAAAGAGGTGAATTAAGTGAGATTCACCACCAATTAACGGGTGAAAGAGGGTGAAATTTTGGATTATAACTTCATAATCGTTATGAGCAACCTCGAAAATCCCCAAGTATAGAATATTTAGCGATTCACGCTAACAATTAAAAAGATGGTTAAATTGAGTATAATTCACCCCCAATAAAGGGTGAAGGGGGTGAAATTTTAATTTCTAACTTCATAATCGTTATCAGGATCCTCGAAAACCACAGAGTAGAAAATTTTGAGTGATTTACCTGAATAATTCAATAAATCCCGACCTCATTTGGATAACCGATGGTTAAGCCTCCACGGGGGTGAATGGAGGGTTGAAGGAAGTTCGAGCGTTCTTTTTTTTAATAATGATCTATAGGCCTTAAGGAACAATTTGCAAAACAAATGAGGTTAATTGGTCCAATGCTCCAAAAGTACCCAGTTCTTAACTTTTTACGTTTAACATAATGAGACTATGGCTGATGTTCTGCCAAGAGTAATTTAAACTTCGTGAACTTGAGTGTTTCTTTGCCATTTCCGATTTTTTATTTTTATGACAATTCTGGATTTTGTTTGTTTTGTAAAAGATAGTAGATTTTTATGTTTAGTTTTCTGGGAAAAATAGTAACAAAATCCATCTACTTTGTTCAACTTAAGGTACTGTGTTTTTTTCTCTCGTTTATTAAAAGCAGAATACTAAAATTGACTAGCAACAGTAATATTGAAAATTACCACAAATAAATAACTATTGGTCTTTTATGAGCACAGCACGTAAACTATGAGAGAGGGAGAATTACTACAAGAGCGGTATATGTGCCGAAGTTGCGATTCACGTTGGTTTTTAATCGCTGTAGGTTCTACTTGGTGGCAAATATAGTCATGGGCAATTTATCCCAGAGATGAGGTTTAACATAAATTCTTGAGGGTGATATGTGGAGTAACAAAATGTCATGTATCGCTTGTATAATGTTTGCAGATATTTGCCAAAGCTGGTGTACGAGCTTTGATACAGGGGGTCGAAAATTAATCCATCAACTGTCACTTGCAAAAAACCATTTTCGAGGAAACTAGAGAGCATAAGCAAAGCCACTCAAATGCGTCGTTCTAAAGATGTGTAATACAGACGAGGAAATCTTCTGTTGATTTTTACTTACGACAGCCCTATTGGCGATTGCTACAAATATTAAATCCTCCTAGACATTTTAAAAGTATGTTGATTGTGTAAGGGTTGATTTAATTTATTGGAGAAATATATTCTTAATAACTCATCCTTCTGGATATAAACTGACGACTAACCTTTGTTAGAAACTGTAAGGGAATTAAACATTCTGGAAGACACGTGGTGCTAAAAACATAGTAATGAATACCTTATTTCTCTTTGTTAATAATATTTTGAAATTCAGAAAAAACGTATAAAAAAGTCATAAAAATTAAAATGCTTATAAGCTGCAAAGTTTCCGAGTTCAATAATTATCGGAAATTATACTTTCATAAATTTTTAATAAATATACAATGAAACTTTATCCTTAAACGGGCATTTTTACGACCTACCACATGCTCACG
This sequence comes from Pachyrhynchus sulphureomaculatus, assembly GCA_019049505.1. Lineage (NCBI taxonomy): Eukaryota > Metazoa > Arthropoda > Insecta > Coleoptera > Curculionidae > Pachyrhynchus > Pachyrhynchus sulphureomaculatus. Next base: position 171,457,142 of record CM032454.1, on the reverse strand, counting down.
ACCACCTCAAAACGTGAGAAATAATCAAAATACGTTTTCGAGTCATTTTCTCGTATAGTACAGAAACATTAGAGGAAAAGAAGAAAATTGTCCATGCGCAGTCTGTCAAGTAAGAAGGTGTCCGAGATAATTCATTTTTGGTATATGCGATTCTAGCGATTCAACAAAAAATTGGTAGAGGAAACCTTTGTCTACGACGCATTTTAGTAAAAGTATCGGTCGATTCCGAACTTTCGTCGAAATCACATGAAAACCAAAATGAATCACTTGTTTGTGCGTCGGTTCGAGGTAGTCTTTTTTTGTTACCATCCAAAGGGGCCTAAAATGACACATTCCGCGACCGCTAAATATAATAAAGAGATGGTGTCAGTAGGTAAATCATTTTAAGGAGACGAAAAATGTCGAGGACTTGTCGAAAAACGAATCGTGTCTTTATTTTCACGGGACCCGAAATTGACGCTGCGTCAAGGAGCAGCAAAATTAGGACAATCGGGTTTGAATGTGTCCTATGAGACCATTCGACAAAATCTTCGTGCTCATGATGTCAAATTCTGGAACACGTTGAAGAAACTTTTGCTGTGTAAAAATCACGTTGCGAAGCGGCTCGCTTGGACCCACGATAAGATACTAGAGTGGAACTCACAAACGCCGGTCGCCAGCCCTATTGAAAATGTTTGATCCTTTGTAAAGGGAAAGCTCCGAGCAAGGACTCTGAGGACTTTGACTCAGTTGCCTCGTGAGATTCGAAAAATTTACAGAGTATGCAGAAAATCTCGTCGACAACATCCCTCGAAGATGCCAGGCGATTATTGATGCAGGAGGCGATTGAACAACTTACTAAGGTAATTGGGCCGTTTTTAGCACAGCAAAGAATACATTGATGGCAAAAAATTTTCTCGAAACACATTTTTTTAAGAATACGAGGGGTCACGTTCTTATTTGACAAACTGCATCGCTGTGATGTATCCGTTACCTTTGCCATAGTTGTAGAAAGAAGATCGAGGGTGTTTTTCCTTTTATCTGTCTAGAAGATTGAGAAAAGAACAGAAAAAGAAAATAATGGATTTTTTTCACACTCTTCGGATTTTCCTAGTATAAGGTCTGAGGCTTTTCATCAAATATTATATAAATTTTGAACTAAATTTGGTATAAACGGTAAATATCTCTGTAAAATAAAAATACTCCTAATTTAATACTTATGGCGACACCTAGATTCTGAAGGAAAAACTTTAGGAAGTACGAGGAAATAACCAAATAAGAGGAGTTGCTTTAAGAACGAAACGTATCGCTATTGACTAAAGGGTAATTTGGTATACGGTTAACCACTAAGAAAGGGAAAAATGGGTGGTACTGAAGGAGACTTTAGCCATTTGAAAATGAAGAATTCAGTCACGTTTTAGATCTGTTTCAGTTCAGTCTATTTTAGACCAAGAGGGCGACCCGAAATTTTGACCTGTCGACTAACCGTCTCTTCAATTGTTTATTAATTCGGGCGAGTCGAATAAAAGCCTTTAACGTTACTTTTGCGGCCTCCGTGCTATGGAATGCCCAGATAAGGCCCAAAATGCTACATCCAAAAATGGACTGTTGTTTAACCACTTGAATCAAGTGCTATAATACCAAAAAAGTCGAGCACCCCAAAGGGCAGACGCCGCCGACACCGAACCCAGCTTTAGGGCGCAAAAAACGTCGATCCAAAAATGCACTGTAACTTAACCATATAAAAAAAAATTTAGTTTGCTCTTGATAAAATAAGAGGAAACCTGCAAAAGGTAGACGTCGCCAATACCGGAGGGCGAAACTGGACCCGCTTTTCCAGCCAAAAACGGTAGTTTTTCAAGTTTTTGAATAAATAAGACCGTAAGTTTGCGAAAGTTATTTTTGGAAAATCTAGGTCTTAATTAATAAAATATCACGAGGGCAGATGCCTCGCTTGCACAGGAACAAGCCAAAACATTTTCAAAGGTCAAAAAAAAATATATTTATATACTTTACTTAAAGTAATCTTACCTTAAAATGAAATAAAATTTACAGAGTAAATGACGAATTACAAAATTTTTATATATCTAATTTTGAAAGCCCAAAATTTCTAGCCTTACTTACTCTATTTTACCCTAATTGTGGGTATTTAAAGGAAAGGTTACCATAAACAATTCATGGATATTTTATGGCATACGGTGATTTTATGTCTCGTGCTTGCATGTGGGATGTAGGCTGCTCATTGACTGTAGTTGGTCAAGGACGAAGTTTTGGTATCTAGGACTGTTCTAAACAAAATATTCCTTATACAGTGTAATTACGTCTGATTTATTCAAGACTTGCTCATTTTACTTTAAATATTCACATTAAAAATATGTGTTATTTTACAGGTTCTGTCTCTGTTAAGTAGCTCCTCCTGTACATTTTATGTAACATATCATATTCTATATCTCACTTAGGTTGCTTAGTTCTGAAAGTAAGTTTAAGTTTAAAATATTTAGATAATTATTACCAAAGTCTAGAGAAGTTCGTATTTGAAAAAATTGATTAGGTATCATTAAAGCACCTTAAACCAATTACCCTTATACCATGTATCACAATCTGGTAACAGAAATCTTCAGGTGAAATCGCCATTTAAATAAACTCCTTACTCGTGCCGATGCCATCGATCATCCATGTTGCTGCTGAGACTTAGAAAAAGAAGAACTACTACGTTCTACATACATCCAACTATATATAATACGCAATTGCGCAAAATAAAATCCTTACTTAGGCTAACTTAATTAGGTCCCTGACATGTATATTTTTTAAGATCCAATATGTTTTTTCTTAGTCAATAATATATAATGGTTATAGCATCATAGCTACCTAATAGCTAATAAATCAATCGGACTCAATCTAGAATCAAGTAATAAAAGTGTAAAGTAGATATTTAATTACATAAATAATTCTTTAATTATAAACAAATTAAACAAAATTATACAGTAGCGATGCGCGACTCAGTATTAGTAATGTACTGAAAAGTATATTAAAAAAAACCTCCACCATATTGTCAGTGCACATACATTTTTTATACCAACTAAATTATCAAACGTAATGCATTGGTGATAATTTTTTGTTGAATCTACACTTTATAACGAATATTCCAGAGTTTTTTCAAAATTTTTTAATCAGTATTTTTCGAGATAGGATGGGGGGACGGCGATTTTTGACCAATTTTTTAAAATAATACAAAGATAAGCGTGCGCAAGTATTACATCATATATATTTTTGAATTTGAGTTTTCACAAGCGTTCATTTGACACCCCACTCGATAACCTGGTAAGAAAATTTTTTTCACTTCCAATTTCACTCCCGAGAACTAACCCCTTAAGTCAAAATTTAACTTTTAAAACTACACGATTCCAACTGGGCCATTTATTTGTGTCAAATTTGAACTTTACATGTCAAATAGTTTAGAAGAAAATCGGGTGTGACAGACAGACAGACAGATAGATGGACATCGAAGTGATTTCATAAGTGTTCCATACGGAACACTAAAAAGCTTTCTGCTACCCAAAATTTTGTTTTAACCAAAAAATGGCATTTTTTGAAAGACGATAAATAATGTGCAGGTCATTAAATTTTAAGATGTATCGTTATGTTATAGCTTGAGAAAGTCTCCTTACTAGGCCGGCAGAGTTGCTACGCCACTAACTTGTACTTCTGTGAATTGAGAAGAACAAACAAATTAATGAGAAATATTCTTATTAAATAAAACTGTTCAGTTAAAATTTTGAATTAATAAGATCTTTCGAGTCAAAAGGGTTAGTTAGCCAATGAGAATTATGTTTGTTCATATATTCTACTTGTTATTTTGCTCAATTTACTTTGATATTTCTTATGATCTTCGGATGTTTTCACCTCGAAACATCCAGGTTTAAAGGAAAAATTGTGGACAATGGATTTTTAGCTGGTGTGCAACCATATTACTTTTGATTTTACTCTAGCAAAGCAACGGCAATTAATTCGTAAATATTTTATGTGTGGGTGTAAGTGAAAAGCTAACACTTAGTTGCGGGTGCGATTAGTTGCATCAATGTCCGAAGACCTTATAGGTGTAGGTTTGATATATAATAATGGCCATAAAATAATCTTTTTAAGTCAACGTTTAAACGTGTTTAGTATAACAGTACCATTATTTAACTTTATGACGAAATTTGTAGTAAAAGCAATAAATATGACTTCATACCAACACAAAAATGTACAATAATTAAAATCATATCATTAGTTATTGGTCATACAGTGGCAGTTTAAGAAGTATAAGAAATTTTTAAATAAGCATTTAACCTTCTAAGCTTGTTAAAACGTTTCTAATAGATATTTTGGTTCTTTTACTTTAATTAATTTATTCCTCAGCGAAATGCTTCTCAATCTTCTGCGGAAAAGAGAATTTTATTTTATTAAAATGTAGTTTATATGTTAACCCACGACGTTAGTCTTTGTGGCTTAATTCATTATAAATGTCAATAAGAATCATTAAACATGGAAAAAAACACATCAACTGATTAAGAAAATTATGAATTTTTTGACTAAATATGTAAATTAACTATTTATTCCGAAGGACTGAAAAATATCGTAGAATAGCTCTTTATACAAAAATGTGAGCGAAAGTATACTATTAATTAACGTCGTAAGTTAAGTGTAAATTAACTTTGGGGCAATGTTATTTGATACATATGGAAAATAGATTTTAAAGAAATGGAAGTGTCTCTATGGTAAAATAAGTATTTAAATTCATAATCATCATTTGTTTAGCTTTAATTTTGCTGATGATCAGGTAGATGCTGTTGACTAAGAACTTATGTTGAGAAGATTGTATAAGGAATACAAGTCATGGAGTTCTTAAGTTAGCACGCGGAAAACCCAGTATCTGTTAGTAACAGACATTAAATTTGGGGTTCTTTTGGGCCAACATTGTCATGTAAAACAGGTAGATAAATTTAAGTATTTGTAACACATTATTGACGGAAACGATATAGGGCCAGAAATAAAACTAAGGATTTCACATGCAATAGATATTGTTGATACACTAAATCTCGTCTGATGATATGAAAATATATTGTTGACGACCGAAAAAAAATATTGAGAAAGCGATGGTGGAAAAGGTACGTATGAAAGTGAGATATGAAAAATACAGTAGCGTGAAACGCTAAATTAATGACAATTGAAATGGAAAACCCTCGGAGAAGTGCCGGCATATCAAGAATGGAAAGAATACGAAATGTAGAAATTAAGAATAGAATGTTGACGGCAGAATAGTCATAGATAGAATATAATTAAAATACCTGAAGTGATTTGGTCACCTATTAAGGACGATCACGCTAGTCATGGAATGAAGTTATTCGAATAGGAACGACGAGAAGAAACCTTGAGAAAATGACTGATTAGGACAGGTAGGCTTGGAGAAGAGGATTAAGTAGACAATATTTTGTTGTATAAATTATGGTATTGTATATCATGTATACTCTCTCATAATTTACCCAAATATATATGTATGCGCAGCCGACCCTAGATAGGAGCCTGTTACGGTAACTTCGAACCATATTTTCTTCCTGTTCAACATTTTTCTTTAATTATATCCTATCATGTTACAGTAGTGATATGTGTGCAATTCGTGTCTTCTATCGCTGTTCGCTAGGTTCATATAAAAGATTTACTTGCATTAGATAGTAAGAAGAATCACAATTTAGACGTTATACAGATGTGATGTATTAGAGCGTAGTGTATTCTCAACAAGAACCTTTCTTTTGTTCCAAAGAATGAGGGTTTCTGGTAAGTTCCGGATCCTGATCAGGTGAATAGTCCTCTTCTAGATACAATCTAATAATAAATAATATTCTGAGCTTTTGAGAAGTTTTCTTTGCTAGGATAGTAGCAACAGGGTTACGCCAAGACATATTTGCCTTGAAGTAAACACGTAGAAGAAAAGATGTGAAATGTCGAAGGCTGTGATGAAGAGATTGAATAAAATATGGAAAGATAAACAAGTATCGAAGCACTTGAAAAAGACACTAGTTAATTACCTTTTACTCCCAATCCTAATATATGGCTGAGTCTAAGACCTTAAGACAAAGCACAAGGAACAAAATAGACGCAACAGAAATGTACTATTGGCGTAGGATGTTCATCGAATGAATTTATCAGTTTTGCTAAGTTAATTTTTTCAAAAAAAAACCTACTACTATTTTGTTAAATTTGACTTGGTTACTGTCGCCTCAAAAGAGAATTTCTTCCAGGTCTTTTTTAAGTCGTCCAATTTTTAACAAAATAACTTCATATTGAGCGTGATTTATGGTAACGAAGTTAAGGTGTAGATGTCGAGTGTTGTGTGCCGTGAGAGGCCATACCTGGTATAGCCTGTCCCAAAATATAAGATCCTGATTTTTGCCGTTTTAAGTGGGCAATATAAAAATTCTGACCTTTTGTTTATGATAGGTTGCAGAGATGGATTTAAGAATTTTATTCCTTAATAAAAATAAATAAAATTATAAGTGTTCTTGGAGATGTTTATTTATAGATGCATGTAAAAACAAATGGATAAGAAGTACAAGCCGCAAAACAGTGTGTCCCATTTTCTCAGCCGTACTATCACAAACCTATTCCTTTTCAATTTATAGTCTTTCAAAATTTCCAAAAGATCACTTTTTATAACTAAAGTCAAAATAAATGTCATTTTCTAACATATATTCCTGTATTTCCAATTTGGTGTTGGCTGCATTAGGAACCTTATTTAGCAGGCGACTTGCATTGTCCATAACTATAACACTCTGTTCGGGAACATTTGGCAAGAGGGAATTTTCAAACCAATTTTTAAAAAGTCCTGCGGTCGTGTCTTCGTGATAGTCCAAACTAGAATCTTTTATGTTTTTTTGTAGATAATAGCAGACAATTTGAAACCCAGTCCAGCATGCAAAATGGTTATTCGTTTACCTTTATTTGAAGGTGCGTTAGTATGTCATTTTGTACTGTTGTCAACCCACCCTTTTTGCACAGTGTCATGGGTATCGAACCATGTTTCGTCAAGGTAAATTATTTGCCAATTCTCTGATCGACACTTTTTAATTTCTTGTAAATAAGTATGTCGCAAGATTCGTAATCTTTATGACTCCATCACTACTTGCCTTTTGTTGATTTTTTAGAACGGGAATCCCATTCTTAAGAAAATTTTGTGACGGGTTGATCGGCCACAATGTATATTGGTCCCGTCCTGCACCAGTCTTAATTTTATTTTGTCTAGTGTCGGCACCAAATGCTCTTCATACATAGAATATATTTTTCTCCTGATGACGTCTTTTTCACAATCGTCTACATGATGCATTTGAAAATCTCTCCGTTTTTTCCTGTTCCTGTGTGATGGTTTTCCTACAATACCCTTAATCGTAGAACTTGGGGTTTTTGTTAGTTCACTGGTTTCTTGCAAAGCACTTTGTTTATTCAAATTCTTTTTACCAAACTGTTGTAAACATTTTTCACTATTTGTTTAGCGTCAAGTGATAAATGTTTTCTCTTGCGATAGCCACTATTGCAATTTTCCCACGGACGCCACATAATTAAAATAGAATCGTTACGTTGTAAGTTGTAAGTAAAACTAAAAATAAAAATAATAAAAAGTATCTTTCGAATATTAATGGGGACCTGTGGTCATTAGGCCTATATTATCATATACTTAAAGGGCTCTAAACAGGGTTGCCAGGTAGTAGATATATAGGTAAAAATAGATCCAATATGATTGCAGGTACAAGTAAGGGCGGTATACAAAGCAGGTAAAATAAAAATAGGTTTATCGTAATACCTGGCAACTATGCACAAAATCTTAATAGGGTCGTTTATTGCCCCACTGAAAAAACAAATAGGCAGGATCTCATATTTTGGGATTTACTATACAGTAACATGTACCTAGTTCTTACTTATTAGTTCAAAAGATTAAACCTTTGGAAACAATTTAAAAGATCACATATACCCGTCTCTCCTAAACCTTGTGTCAGATAAGGTGTAGAAGTTTCTGAACAGCCCATGTATTTAGGTCAAACAACAATTACATAAAAAATAATACATTATCAGTGTTATCATATCTTGGCGTTCACAATAAGCAACGACATTAAGCTGATTTAAAATGTTGATGAAATTCATACTAAATTTAAATTTTCCAAATAATTAATTCATATTAAAATATTTCAATTCATTAACATGGCTTTAATTAAACGTGTTGTTGGTTGTGTTTTTAGTGTTTCAAGACAGTTTTTAAATAAATGGCATCAAACAAATGTAAGTGTATTGAAAACGATAATCTAGAATTATATATATTACTTACATAGTACGTGTATATGTTTGTTATTGTAAATAAATATTTTTATAAATAAGGTGTTTAGCTGGTTTTAGGTTAATAAAAATATAAAACTACATTTATATGTATAATTAAAACTGTTTATAAAACTTTCTAATATTAAGTCTCTATAAAATAGTAAGATCGTGTAGAATGTTTACAAAAATATAACTAAAAAGATAAGAAAAATTGCTCAAGATAATGGATGGTAGTAAATAAGGGATTTAATTTAACTAGGCAACAAATCAAATTTAATGTTGTTTGAGTCGTGATAGTAATATTACGAGGCTGGTTTGAAAAGTCCGTGCAAAGTCCGAGAGATGGCACCACCGGCGCGTATCGAGCTCATGTTTAGTTAGTATCATCTCTTGAATGAACGCACACCAAGTTTCAGCCATATTGGTCTATTTCTTTGTGTTTGGCATTCGTGTGAATCAAGGAAGTCGAGTGATTTTCAAGAAATGGACGAAAAAGAATTTCGTGTGGTGATTAAACATTACTTTATGAAAGGCAAAACGCCTCAGGAGACTAAAGAGAAGCTTGATAAACATTATGGTGACTCTGCACCTTCGATTAGAACAATTTATAAGTGGTTTCAAAATTTTCGGACTGGCCATATGGGCACAAGTGACGCTGAACGTTCTGGACGGCCTGTGGAGGTTACGACTCCAGAAATCATTGATCAAATCCATGATATGGAGATGGATGACAGAAGAGTTAAAGTGCGTGAGATTGCTAGTGCTGTAGGCATCTCGACTGAACGGGTATATAATATTTTGCATAAACATTTGGACATGAGAAAGCTATCCGCAAGATGGGTGCCGCGATTGCTCACGCTTGACCAAAAACGGAATCGTGTGAAGTGTTGCAAGGATGGTTTGCAGCTGTTCCAGAAGAATCCGGAGGACTTTAAGCGTCGTTTCGTCACTGTGGATGAAACATGGATACATTACTATACTCCTGAGACCAAACAACAATCTAAACAATGGGTTACCAAGGGGGAATCTGCACCAAAAAAGGCGAAGACCGTTCCTTCGGCCGGAAAGGTTATGGCGACTGTCTTTTGGGATTCGCAAGGGATAATCCTCATCGACTATCTGGAAAAGGGTAAAACTATTACAGGTGAATATTATTCATCGTTATTGGACCGTTTGAAAACCGAGCTGCAAGAAAAACGCCCGCGATTGGCCCACAAGAAAGTCCTTTTCCATCACGACAACGCACCAGCACACACCTCAGCAGTTGTGGTCGCAAAATTAATGGAAATAGGATTCCAACTCGTTTCACATCCCCCCTATTCTCAGACTTGGCTCCCTCGGACTACTGTTTGTTCCCCAATTTGAAGAAATGGCTGGCGGGACAAAGATTTTATTCAAACGAGGAGGTGATTGCAGACACTAATGGATATTTTGCAAACTTGGACAAATCCTATTATTCGGAAGGGATCAACAAACTAGAACATCGTTGGACGAAGTGTATATGTCGAAAAATAAAAAAGGTTTACCCCAAACACATAAGTAGTTTTTATTTTTGCACGGACTTTTCAAACCAGCCTCGTGTATGGACAAAGCTACTGACTGGAAACAATCGATAAAAACCGATAGTTTTGTGCGAGATAGCCTATGTTGCGGAAATACTTCTAGAAAATACTACATGGGGTGAAAAGTCCCGAGACTTGAAGAAAAACAATGTTTTTGCCAAAAATTGATTTTATTCTTCAACATAGTTTCCGTCAAGTGCGATCTAAAATAAGCTTATTTCCCATTCGACTTCTTCATTTGAGTCAAATCTGTTCCCCCTTTTCAAATTTGGAAAGAAGTAATAATCGCTAGGGGTCAGATCTGGAGGATACGGTGGATGTGGAAGCAATTCATAGTCTAATTGGTCCAATTTTACCATTGTTTGTCAGCTGGTGCATTCTCTTGGTGAAACGACACTTCACTTCAACTAAATGCTGCCTTTTTTTCTTGATTTCACTATTCACGGGGACCAATCAACCCACGTAATAGTCTCCGGTGATTGTTTGTCCAATTCTCAAGATAGTTGATCAACATTATTCCATGCGCCTCCCAAAAAATACTTACCAAAACCTTTCCAGCTGATCCTTGTGTTTCTGGACGCTTCTGTCAGCTTTCACGTGGTTCCAGCTACTCTGCAGACTGAATGTTGAGCTCACGCGTGTAGTGGCGGATTCATATTTCGTCCATTGTTATGAATCGACGCAGAAACTCCTTTGGATTAGGCAGAAACCGTGCCAACCAGCGTTCTGAATCTTCGACTCATTGCAGTTTTTGATAAATCATGAGAGTGCGCGGCACCCGTCCAGCACATACGCCTTTCATATGTAGATATTTATGCAAAATATGCCTCAGGCGTTCTATTGAAATCTTTACGATGTCATCTATTTCGTTCACTTTCACTTTGCGGTCAGTCAGAACAATATAGTTGATATTTTGTGTTTTTTTGAAATGACCCCCTCATTTGGACGTCCAGAATGTGGTGTATCATCAGTGCTTGTACGGCCGCATTTAAGTTTACTAAACCATAACATTTCTCAAGCCATTCTTGGGTTCTAGTTGTATTTTTTTCCATTAAACAGCAATATTTAATCAACACATGAAATTCTTTTTCTTCCATCGTTTTACAAAAATCAGAAGTAACAGCACTCAAACATCTGTAACTTGCAAACTAATAGTTAAAATGTCATAAGAATTTTATACGAATCTTCTGAGAGTTAACACTACTTGAAAATCATGAGTTTTTTGTCTATGCTGCCATCTCTCGGAAAGTCTCAGAACTTTTCACCCCATGTTAGTAGAGACCTAAACAAAGATTTTGTTTTTAAGGAAGTTGTTTCATAGGATTCAATAAAAATATATAATTAATGTTGTTATATGTTAACTGCTACGTTAGCTACAGTAGAAGATTTTGTATGACTTATTCTAGTTGCAGTTAGATATAGATAACTACTTCGGTTGTATTTTATATCAGTTTTATTATGTCATAATTTGTCTTTTTTTTCGAATTTATAAACTGATTATTAATATTCATATCTAGCTGATTCTAACGAAGTAAGTCATAAAATAAGATGAATTAAGATAAACAAAATGTTTTCAAAACAAACATACGTATCTATTTATATATACCTACAATACCAGTTTCTCTCTGATAAAAAAATATACATGTTTATGGAAAAAAAAAATGTTTACTAGTTAATTAATTCTATTACTTTTGTGACGCTTGCAACAAGCTATTGTGAAAATTATTACGCTGGCAATAAGCAGATGGGAAAATCAATAACGGCGAGTTTATGTATCTTCCCACTAAAATAAAAAAATCGGTGCAAGTTGAACTTGTATAATTAGTGTTTCGTTAAGTTGAATGCTTTTAAAATAAAAAATTTTGTTACGGAGGTATAGAATGATCAGTGCCTTCACAAAACACACACAACAAAGTTTGTTTCTGATTTTTACTGAAAACTGACGACCTTGAAATTTTTGTTTTTTTATATACCAGATAGATTATTAAAGGTAATGCACTCGTGATAATTTTCGTTCAATCTACACCCCGTGGAGAGTAATCGAGAATTTTTTCAAAATTTTTTGATCAGTATTTTTCGAGATAAAGGTTAGGGCAGCGATTTTTCACGATTTTTTAAAAATAATACAAAGAAAAGTGTGCACAAGTACGATATTATATACATTTTTGAACTCGTGTTTTTACAAGCTTTCATTTGACATCTCACTCGACGACCTAGTAAAAAAAAATTTTTTCACTTCCTATTTCACCCTCCAAAGTCCTTAAGTCAAAATTTAACTTTCAAAACTACGGCTCTGATGAGGCTATCAATTCATATATTAGTACTAAATTTCAACTTTCTATGTCCAGTAGTTTCAGAAAAAATCAGGTGTGACAGGCAGACAGACGGACAGACATCGAAGTGATCTCCGTACGGAACACTAATAATCTAGATAACTAGAAGTTCTAAATTTTACATATGTCTATACTAGATCGGGTCTAAGTTTTAGATTCTTGTAGTAAATCTGGCTGTTAATTTACTTCTTTACTAAGGAAAATAATGTATTTATTAAAAAATTAGCTTACCATAATAATGAAAAAACATTTTTGTATCAATTTTTTAAATAAAATAACCGGCCAAGTGCAAGTCGGACTTTCGCAAGTACGGCTATGTTGATTGATTTTAAAATAAAAATTTTTGTTACGGACGCGGAGGTATACAGTGACTTCACAAAACACACCCCAAATGAGTTTTTAACAAAGTTTGTTTCCAATCTTTGTTAAAAACTGAAGATCTTGAAATTTTTGGTTTTTTTTTTATATCAAATAAATTATTAAAGGTAATGCACTCGTGATAATTTTAGTTCAATCTACGTCCTGTGGAGAATATTCCAGAATTTTGTCAACATTTTTTTCGATCAGTTCTTTTCGAGAGGAGAGGGACAGCGATTTTTGTCAATTTTTTAAAAATAATACAAAGAAAAGTGTGCGCATTATATATATTTTTGAACTTGTGTTTTCACAAACTTTCACTTGATACCCTACCCTGATCTGGTGATTTTTTTTTCCGATTTCGCCCCACAAAACTAACCCTTTAAGTCAAAATTTAACTTTCAAAACTACACAGCTCTGATGAGGCCATCAGTTCCTATATTAGTGATGATAGTAATAGGGACCCACCAGTAGATAGTTTTACATTACATACACCGTACTACAGACAAAATAAGCCTAATTGCTTGAGATTACTAAAAGATACAATTCTATTACAAACAAAATGGTGGCTATAAAATCTTCTGTTCGTATAGTACTATGTTTTGAAAAAACTGGAAGATCGATATCAACTAGAAGAAATATAAAAGACGTCAAAAAGAAAAGAAACCAAATGTAGAGTAGTGGAATATCGTTATTTTACAGGTCATATCATCAATGTAAGAGGAACTAAAATTTCTGTCTTCAATTTGTATAAATGAAAGTTTAGAGAATCAATACAAAATTGCAAACACCTAGCCGTGGAAAACGACCATTTGAAGATTTTCGTCAGTCGATAACATTGCATTAAAGTTTGCTTCTTGGTTAGTAACAGGCCTGTGATGACGGACTTTGTATCAGCTATCTACAGAACAATGTTCATTAAATATATTTAAGAGCCTGGCCACCGTCGCATGATGAACATTTTTACCAGAATGCCTTTCGTTAAATATCATAGCACCATTTCGTGAATTTTGATAATTATCGCCACATATTATACATGATTTCATTTCTTTCTTGAAGAGAGTTTTTCAATAGTCATCGTACACACATAAATTTGACAGAAACTAAAATTAAATCACGTCATTACTAAAGAGATAATACAAACATAATTCTTGTGTTTCATCCATAGCCAATTTTATGAAAAGCTAAAGTAAAATTGCATTATGTTATTTAGGGCAAGTATGTAATAAGTTATTAGGAAAAAAATGCACTATTTTGCGTTCATTTGTTTCTCTGGTTTTCGAGACCTAAATAGATTTTTGGGGTAAAATACTTACTTAAAGATTGTGAATGGGTTGTATGTTTGTAATTGTATACATAGCATGTCAATATAAGTGAATACAAATTTGTACTGTAAGGATAATCTTAAAAACATACAAATTATTGAAATGGATTTATCCTTCATTAATAAATAATAATATATTTTTCCTTCATGTGTTGCAATAAATTATAATGCTAGAGGTTTCTCTAAAAAACAAAAACCTCAAACTGCAAGTAATATGGTAAAAATATTCGATAATTATCAGTGCGAAAGTTGTGGCTTTACGAAAATCAGAATTTTTTAATTATTGATTGCAAAACAAGTAAAACTTCACTTGAAATCAAAAAATAAATGTTTAAATTCTTGTACCAATCTAACACATATATTTCCGATTCCAAAAATTAAAATTTCCTTTTATTGATCAAAAACTGACAAAATACGATTTTTGTCTAATCTATCTAAAATTTTGCATACTATCATAAAATAAAATTCTAAAGCCTTTTCCGAATATATAAATTTTTTCGATATTTTAACAAATAGAAATAAACTTTAAACTTTAGAAAATTGAAATTTCCCGTCAAACGACAATCGGCACAGCAAAATCATTTTTTTGGTTTCAGGTGATACAAAATTCACTTTTTAAATTTAATAATAAAGAAAAATCCCATAACTCACACACCGAGTCGCGATTATCCGAGCTCCGGATTAACCGAACCAATTTAAGAACCTGATTATCCGAGGTACGCACGTCTATGCTGCGTATTAACCGAGCCTCTAAAATATATATGTACATATTTTCATTTAAAATCGTCGGGGCCTTCGAGGAATCCTCCTGGCCCGTGTGAGGAGTTCCCCTATTTATGTTTTTGGACTCTTTCAGCATGTAAATTTGCGTGAATGGAGTGCGTTATAGCGTTTACTACGGAAAAGTACGAGTATACTCACATAATTTATTTGGTTGGAGTTCTGGTAGTTAAGTGTAATTAATACGGACTGCTTTGTTTGAATTTTTGTTTGTCGTATTATAATGGAGCAAAACAAGCGTAAAAGAATCGTCGTTCCTATTGAAGAAAAATTAAAAGCCATCAGAAGACCTGAAGCAGGAGAGACAATTAAAGTTGTTGCACGAGATTATGGAGTAGGTGAGGTAACAGTTGGAGATTGGAAAAGAAACCGCACTAAAATAGAAGAGTGGTGTATAAATCAAGCCTCCTCATCCTCAGGAAGAAAATCAATGAAAACCGGCGACTATGAAAAGGTTAACGAAGCTTTATTCATGTGGTTTAACCAACAGAGATCAAAAGGTGTGCCTCTGTCAGGTAAATTTTACAACAGAAAGCAATAATGAATAGTAGGCAATTCCCAGAGATCAGTTTGCCGCCAGTTCTGGATCGCTTGACCGCTGGAAAAAACGGTACGGTGTACGACAACTGACCGTATGTGGTGAAAAACTTTCTGCTGATGTGTCATCAATTGAGAAGTTTAAGCAGAACTTTAAAAAGCAAATCGAAGATTGTGGATACACATGTGATCAAATTTACAACTGTGACAAAACTGGTCTGAATTATAAAATGCTCCAATCAAAAACATTGGCATCTCGACAGGAAAAATCAGCTCCTGGGCACAAACAAAGTAAGAAAAGATTAACTATAATGGTATGTTCCAATGCATCTGGCAAGCACAAAATCCCACTGATGGTGGTTGGCAAGTCTGCACGTCCAACAGCTTTAAAAGACATCTCACCCAAAGCCCTACCAGTCTATTACAAAAGTCAGAAGAGCGCATGGATGGATGTGACCTTATTTACTAACTAGTTTGAAGAAGAGTTCGTGCCATCTATGACTAAATTTTTGAAAAGAAGATGCAACATGAAACAGAAGCGCATAGATATATATTTCACTGTTTTATAATGTATGTACCTATTTATATGTTAAAAACGTTAATACATCGTTTTAAAGTATTGGTGTTTATTTTTTGAATGAATAAAAAACAAATCCGGATTATCCGAGTTTTCAGTTATCCGAGGGAGGATGCCCCCCCACGTTATCTCGGATAACCGGGGTTCTACTGTATGTATATATATATATATATATATATATATATATATATATATATATATATATATATATATATATATATATATGAAGAGAGAGAGAGAGAGAGAGTGAGTGAGTTCTCTTCGAGATTAAGATATTAAATGAGCTAGTATTTTAATTTCGATGAATACGACTCGCCGGCAAGTTACTTCAATTTGCCACTGTCTAATCCCAGAAACAATTATTTTTAATTTTATAGCGATTTTATTCTCCAAAACCAAACTTTCCCGGCGCAAAAACATCATGGACCGAGAAACTTCAGTTTACCGAACCATCAGGCTATACACCTATTCCAGTGTACAGAGTCATGGACAGAAAAGGCAACATTTTGGATTCCTCTGAGGAACCTCAAATTCCTGAGGAAACCTTATTGAAAATGTATACAGATATGAGTGTTTTGAATGTAATGGATAAGATTTTGTATGAGTCACAAAGGTAAGAAGTTTTCATGTATCAGTAAATTGCATCTAGAAAAAATTAAAGGTGTAAACATAAAGTTGCAAAAGTAATTCCTTAGCTCCTATTACAAGAACTATCTACTCCAAGGAGTCGCTGCACATAAAAAATTAGAGCTATTGAAATTTTTTATTTTTAATTTTTACTTTCAAAGAAATTATTTGGTAATATCGAGCAAGGAAAAAAAATAAAGATATCGACCAAACATAAGGGTGAATTTTAGCTGTCTCTAGTAATCTGGTTAATACATCAGATGAATATGTTACTGTTTATAAAATTTAGTGAACGGATTATCTGACAGTTTACATCAACTATTTCCCAAACAAATTACGTAAGATTCTCCGAGCAACGTCTTGTGGGTTCCATCGCTTTTATATTATTATTAAAATAGATAAGTTGATATTTTTCTCCAACTGATCACACATATATTCCCGCAATTTCGAGCAATACAGCGTCCAGTCCCAATACAAAACTATTCACCATACCACTGGCTTAGCTCAGTGGATAGTAACTTAAACAAGAAATACAGTCTGCCAAGTAAGAACGTGGCCACCATAATGTTGGTAGATGCGATTCTAACGATTCAAAAAAAAATCGGTAGAGGGACCCTTTGTGTACGACGCATTTTGGTAAAAGTATCGATCGATTCCCAATTGTCGTCGAAATCACGTAAAATCCAAAATGAGTTGTTTCGAGGTAATCTTTCTTTGTTCTCATCCAAAGGGGCCTAAAATGACATATTCCGCAGCCGCTAAATTTATTAAAAAGTCGGTATCGTTTGTAAAGAAGTGGATGAATCGTTTTAACGAGACAAAAAATGTCGACGACTTACCAAAACGTGGTTCGGTAGGCAAAGTCACTCGGAAAGTTGAAAAACGAATCGTGTCTTGGTTTTCACGGGACCCGAAATTGAAAAATCGGGTTTGAATGTGTTTCATGAGACCATTCGACAACATCTTCGTACTTATGATGTCAAATTCCGAAACACGTGCCGGGAGAAAATCACGTAGCAAAACGACTCGCTTGGAATCACGATAAGATATTAGAATGGTCCTCACAATCACCGAACGCCAACCCTATTGAAAACGTTTGGACCGGTGAGAAAGCTCAGAGGAAAGACTCTGAAGACTTTGACTCAGTTGTCTCGCGAGATTCGAAAAATTTGCAGAGTATGCAGAAAATATCGTCGAGAGCATGCCTCGAAGATGTCAAGCGATTCAAGCGATTATTGAAGCAGGAGGCGATTGGACAACTTACCAGGGTACCGGATTTTTTTTTCTAAAAGAACATGTTAAATTCGGAAGAATGATAAAAAGTGCTTTATTCAAAGTATGCTCCATCGCTTGTTACACATTTTTCCCATCTTTCGGGCAATTTGTGAATACCACCCAGTAAAAAGCTTCCCCTTTTGCTGCGAACCATTCATCGAGCCATTTTTTGACATTTTCGTACGAACCAAAGCGCTGCTCAGCATGTGCGTGACCCATCGATGCAAACAAGTGGTAATCGGAAGGAGCCAAATCTGGTGAGTAAGCTGCATGGGGTAGAACTTCCCAGCTGAGTGCTTCCAACGTGTCGCGAACTAGTTTCGCCGTATGTGATGGAGCATCGTCATGAAGAAAAATGACTTTGTGTTGCCTCTTTCGGTATTCTGGCCTTTTTTCAAGCAGCGAACGGTTAAAATTGGTCAATTGTTGTTGGTAACGTTTAATATTAACCATTTCCCCAGATTTTAACAGCTCATAACAGACCACGCCCCTCTGGTCCCACCAAACACAGGGCATCGTCTTTCTGCCAAAGATTCGGTCTTGCGCCTGGGTCTACCCATGATTTTTTGCGCTTGGGATTCTCAAAATAAATCCACTTTTCATCACCTGTAACTATACGATGCAAAAACGACTTCCTTTTGTACCGAGCGAGCAAAATGTCACACGTGTTTTTGCGCTTTTCCATTTGCCTGTCGTTCAACTCATGTGCTACCCATCTACCGGTCTTCTGAATCTTTCCCATCTCTCGTAGCCGATTGGAAACAGCTTGTTGACTAACGCCCAATTGCTCGGCGAGTCGTTTTTTTTGTGTTTGCGAATCACCTTAGACCAACAATGCTTGCAATTCCACATCTTCGTATTTTTGTGGTGATTTTCCACGTTCCTTCTCTGCAACATCGAAGTCACCACTTTCGAAACGTCGAAACCATCGTTCACACGTATCTTGCGATGGAGCATGTTCACCATAAGTTTCTCGAAGTAATCAACATAATTTAACAGCAGTTTTCTTCAAATGAAAACAAAAAATTAATGCTGTCCGCGAATGCTCTTTGTTCGGTATAAATTTCGACATATTGAACACAATAACACAACACTATGCACACACTTTTCCAATTTATCACTCGTGCGCGTCTGACACTTGTTGATGACCCAACAAAATGGCGCAGTGTCAAATCTTTATAGCACAAACTGCATTGGTGCACCATCTGTTGTCTAAAATCCGCATTTCATACTTGTACACCTGGTAATTGCGTTAGTACACCAAAAAAAACGTGGATGGCAAAAAATGTTTTCGGAACACATTTTCTCAAGAATATGAGCGGTCACGTTCTTACTTGACAGATTGTACCACCTGTGAGCAGGCTTGCTGGATGGCTGAAAGGCCTTGGTCACCGGCTAGCATTATGCCTCATCCTAAAACTCATAAGCCACAGTTACTCAACTAATATTACGAAATTAGTAATGTTGCTCATCATCAATGGGACATTCTTGGCTGTAAATATGGCGAGCTCGCAGAATGTTGCTGTAGGAGGTTATTTTTTTGCAAATCAGATGTATTTCTAAATCAGTCAGTTTGTAGATCTGCTAAATTGTAGTAGTTAAGTAAATCACTACTCAAATATATTTTTTTTGCATTTATATAGTGAGATAGAATAAAATATTTAACTTTTTTAGACAAGGAAGAATATCATTTTATATGACTAGTTATGGCGAGGAGGCTACACATATAGGGAGCGCGGCAGCTCTAGATTTACAAGACGTGGTTTACGCACAGTACCGAGAATCTGGGGTTCTATTGTATAGAGGATTTACTCTTCAACAATTCGTAGGTGGGTGACGATTTTAATCGTTAAATGTTATTATTTTGCGAATTTGTGTTTCTCCGTCCTCATTTTGTCGCACTTGGTGTCGGTATCGATACCTCTCCAAGAGAAACCCCGTCCTGTATTTCTTCACATTTCAAACCGTTGTTTCGAAGATTCTTAATCCTAACTGTTATTCTATTTAGCCATTCTTTACCTACATATATATGGCCAACCATTTCTAGTGTCACCACTTTTCGGTTAACACAATTATAATTTTTTCTCGCCAGGAGTTCATGTCAGTGTGCAGTATTCTTTTTGGATTCTCTTCGATATATCTATTATCTAGATAAGTAATTTTTAGATCCGGTAGACTCAATTAATAGAAGAACTTTAGATTTAAGTGACTAATCACAATGCTCTGTCTTTCGTCTATAGTTAGAAATTACAAATGTTTCTTAGAGCATTGAAATTAATTACACAGGTATACAAAAAAAAATGTCTGTCTTTTAAGTGATACTCGTGTTTTCTTGAGAATTTTTTAAGCTGAATCCAAAAAAATCACAAAAGAGACATCCACCGTGAGCCTTTTTCAGAAAACACACTTAATGTTACCAAAAATCCATTTTAATAAATAAAATGTAAAAAAAATTATTCAAATTATGGAATAAAACTATTATTTCGGACATCTTTAAATATTCTGAATCTACATTTAACATAAAAACTTAAAAATATTAGGTTTTAGTGTTCACGTTTAACAAAAAACACGCATACACCACTTTAGCTAAGCTACGTAGCAAAATGCTGTTTAAAATAAATTTGTGCAACTGTTAAATTAAAAAATTGTTTTTAATTTTTATTAATATTGAACAAAACACTCGCTCGCTCAGTCACTCACTTACTCACCAACTCAACTCACTTCACTCACTCACTATCTCACTCACCTACTCACATTCCTCTATATTCACTCGATCAATCTATCCACAAAATTGACTTCTAAAACTGTCAAGGGATATACATTAGACTGTATTTTGCAACCTTTTGTTCCTAAATAGTAAAGGGATATTTTTTTTCAACACTAAACACTATTCCTTATGTTTTGATATCAAATTCGAATTTGAAGCTTAAAAACTAGTAGAAATGATAGTTTTGTCCGAAAAGCTGGTACATTTATTTACTTAAAAAAGCATTTTACCAACCATACAACACCCTTATAAGTGCTAAAAGCGAGTTTTTTGTTGAAACTGAACATAAAACTTTATTTTCTGATTTCAAGTCAGGATAAAAACTTCTGGGAATAATAGTTTTGTTCAATATTAATAAAAATTAAAAACAATTTTTTAATTTAGCGGTTGCACATATTTATTTTAAACAGCATTTTGTTACGTAACTTAAGGTGGTGTATGCGTGTTTTTTGTTAAACATGAACGCTAGAACCTAATATTTTTAAGTTTTTATGATAAATGTAGATTCAGAACATTTAAAGAGGTCCGATATAATAGTTAAAATGGATTTTTGCCAAATTTAAGTGTGTTTTCTGAAAAAATCTCACGGTGGATGTCTATTTTATGATTCTTTTGGATTCAGCATAAAAAAATACTTAAGAAAACACGTGTCTCACTTAAAAGACAGATAATTTTTGTCTTCTGTATACCTGTGTTTTTATATGTCAAAAAATTTCTCGGGTATCATTTTTATATTATTAAAATATTGCTCAAACCTAGGAAACACTGCAACTTTCCAGAAACAAAACTACTGATGAGCAGATGTAGTTCCGGACCTACAAGGAAAACACATTTCTCCATCCGTGAATCTCTACGCAATAACATAGTACAATCTTTAAAAATACCAAAATCTACGAAAAACTGGGGGCAAATAAGTGCAACATTTGATGTAACATAAACACCCAACTTTTACCAAACTGCCCCACAACACAAAGCGCAGATTTACAGTCTAGCATCGATAACGCCAAATAAGACTTTCCAGTCAAGACAACACTGACAAACGGAAATACTCACGGACCCACAAAAAAACACATTTCTTCATCTGTGAATAGTGAGACCTTGGCGAAAGGTCTGCAAAATTCCATTCGGAATGTAACAAACCAACAGATATATTTTTGCCTCTGTTAATTATCTCGGCAAATAACTTTATGGTCTAGAATTTACTTATTACTGATATTACAATATTTAGAATTTCATCATCAGGGATTTTCTTCCGTTATGAGCTTTTATATATTTAAAATCTTTTATTTTTCCATCTAATACCAGTTATTTAAAACACTAACAAGTATAAACCTACCCCTCAACTACTGTGTGCACTTTTTTTAACTCATCATAGCTTTTTCGATGGAAGTACCACGAGGCATTTTTTTCAATCGGCCAACATATCTTTACAACTAAAAATGTAAGCACAGTTCTTTTTTACAGATCAATGTTACGGCAACGAAAATGATTTGGGAAAAGGCAAACAGATGCCAGTTCATTATGGATGTAGAGAATTAAATTTTATTACGATTTCTAGTCCACTGTCCACACAGATGCCTCAAGCAGCAGGAACAGCATATGCATTAAAAGGTAAATATCGTTAAATAAAGTTTCAACAACAAGAACATCGAGTTAACAAATTGCATAATGTTGTATCATTAAAAGCTCAATAAACTATTACGTATGTTCAAAACTGATAATTTATATGTGTGCTTGAAATTTAAAGTTGATTTTAGCAAATTGTCGAAATTCTTTTTATATTTTGTTCCTAAGATCTATAAAACAGATTTTTTTGTGTAAACGGTAACCTGGGCACTTGAGCGCCAAAAAGGGCCTTATGCAACATCCTACATGCATTTTTGCAAAAAACATTGAATTTTTAACTTAATTATAAAAATAGTTATTTTAATATTATGGATAAAAAATCAGTATGCTAGATTTTAATTTAGTAACTTAATCGAAAGTGAGCACAATTACCTCTGCAAATTTTGAACCCAAATTTGAACGATAACTTGTACTAAAAAATACCCTGTTCTCTTCAATCTGTTGCTTTGATGTATGGTCTTTACCTGTCAATAATATACAGGGTGAACATTTTTAGACGCCCGACCCCGATTTATGGAAAATTGTTCTATATTTTTTTTAAATATAGAAAGGTATAGTGCATATCAAGGAGTATACTGACCTATTTAACATTTGGTAATGAAAACGACACTGGTCGCCGCGACGCCAAACAACTTTTTTTTCCATCGACATACCTTTTGTAAAATAGCGTTGCAAAGCCCTAATTTAAGGAGCAATATGGATGCATTTTCTGGACAGAAAAGTATTTCAGATAAAAACGTAGCCGAAATTATGCAATATTTTCAAAACCATCCATATAATTCAATCAGACAAGCAAGCAGGCAATTGAGTGTCTGATTTGATGATCTTATGGGGCTATTCAGAAATCTCTTAATTCTAACAAATACCATGACTATAAAATGCATAATCTTCAGTTATTAACACAATTTGATTCAGAATGACGACTAAGTTTTGTAGCAGAAATAATGATTAAATATGACGAAGAACATTATTTTCGGAAACATATATTATGGACAAATGAAAGTCATTTTGTCAGCAACGGCAAACCTAACAGAAAAAATTATCATTACTGGGCTGACAAGAATCCATACAACGTTAATCAAATTCAGAATCAAGGTCATTATGGTGTTAATGTATGGTGTAGGATAATTGAGAGACATTTAGTTGGACCATACTTTTTTGAGGGAACACTAACTGGAAATAGATACCTTAATTTCTTAGTTAATACTCCACCAGTTTTATTAGAAAATGTAAGAAGGCATATGTGGTATCAACACGACGGAGCACCACCTCATATAACTGCTGCTTTGTGAGAGTATTTGAAGGAATGGTACACATTCTACATTTAAAAAAATTAAAAAAAATATCCAACAATTTTCCATAAATTGGGGCCAGGCGTCTAAAAATTACCACCTATACGTTTTATGAGATTTCTTTAAGATAGCAAATATGTGTATTAGAGATAATGAGTGAATTTCATAGGTTGGAAGATCGAATTATAATTGTATATATATATATATATATATATATATATATATATATATATATATATATATATATATATATATATATATATATATATATGTATATATATATGTATATATATATATATATATATATATATATATATATATATATATATATATATATATATATAATGAAGTTGACACACGTGTCTGTTTATTGTCAGTTGTGAGCAATCGCGACACCCATCTTGGGGAAAGCTTTCTCATATCCAAATGTTGTTAAAATGTTCTGCACCCATTCAATTGAGATGCCCACAGACTCAGCAATCTCACGCACTTTCACTCTCCGATCATTTATCACTATATCGTGGATTTTTTTCCATCATTTCTGATGTGATGTCCTCATTTGGACGAGCTGAACGTTCTTCATCAAAAATGCTTGTACGGCCGCGTTTGAATTCAGCTGTCCAATATTTTATGGTCGATAACGAAGGTGCAGAGTCCCCATAAACATCGCTGAATTCTGCTTTTATCTCATCATTCGTTTTCTTTTTCAAAAACAAATATTTTATCACTGCTCGATATTCAATTTTTTCCATTGTAAAATTACAAAAGTAGTTCTTTTTAAATGGCTGCCACTCACAAACTAAATCACGCAGCGACATGAAAATTTGACAGGATTCTTGTGAAATGTTAATTTTACTAAAAATATAATTTTTAGATAATAGTAGCGCCATCTCTGGCCGAGGCCAGGTACTTATCATGCAACCCTCGTAGCGAGAGACTTATTTTTTAAGAGATTTTGCACAGATGAACGATCACGATACGTACTAGTGCTCACTTTACAAATAAAACTTATATAATAGATTCTTCTATAATTGGATTATAAAGTTAGCTTAATATCTAAATAACATCTAGGCTCGAAAGAAATCTGAAGCGCTTCTTTCTAAATACACTTTTTGCTCGTCCGCCAACTCCATAAAAACTTAAGACTCAATCTAGTTGTGATGAGATTTATTCTCGACTTTTACATACGTGAGGCAGAACGCTGACACAAGCGCTGCTTAGCGATAATTGTTAGCAACTCACTAAACAACTCCTCTATTCTATAATCTCAAACAGCCCCCAGCAGAGGGCAGTTATGCATTCAAAACCAGGCTTACAGCAGCCTGAGTTGCAAATTGTTGCGTCTTACTTATTCTCTGGGCTAGTACTGGCTAGGCACGTATTTTTGAGTTTGTTCTCATTTTTTGTCGATCCTAGCTCGGCTGAGGAGCTATGACACGGTGAAGCACGTCCCAAATGGATTGACAGGTGAGAGAACAGTGAACTACTGCTGGAATGTGGACATCGTATCATTTTAGTAGTTAATATAGCCTATTATATCGTCAAAATAAAAAAGTTTTTATCGAACATAACATGGAGAAATAGTACCGTAGAATAAGTAGGCAAGCATAACTTTAGTTGGCTTATGGGTACCCTCGTCAATTTAACCCCCAATGGTCGAATTAGACTTTTTTAGTGAATCAGGTGGTCACAGTATATTCTTTTTGTATCCAGAAGATTGGATATACACAAAATGTTTTTTAGAACTCGACGAATAAAGTTGCCTTTTACATGTGGAGAACATAGAAATGTACATTTTGACTAGTAAATGTTATTTATGATTTTTAACTTGTAGTTTCATTGTCCAAATCACTAACCTTATTATATTGTTTAAGGACGACACTAGCTTCGTTCTGCAGGTTTGCTATTTTATTAATGGTAAATACTTGAGGAAAACTTAAAAAACACGTTGTCGTCACCACAATCATTGTATCGTGTGGGAAATGTTCGCTACGGATTTAAGTTGAAATTTAACTTTTTCTTAATAAATATATATATATTTGACTTATTCGAAGGTAATCACGTGATATCCGGCATCTGTCAAAACAGATAAGAATCGCCTGAAACAAGCTTATAAGTCAATAAGTTTTGAAAGCGGAAATAAAACAAGATGAATTTATACATTTATTCTTCAGTATAATCTTCCTTAAGCTGAACACATTTTTTTTCGCGATTTGCCAATTCGTTTACCCCCTCTCTGAAGTGGTTTTCCGGAAGACCTTCAAAATACTCATCTATGGATCATATCACCTCATCATTTGGTGAAAAATGTTTCCCATGTAGAAATCTTTTAAGGTCTGGGAACAGATGGAAGTCAGACGGAGCCAGATCTGGCCAATAGGCTAGTTGTTCCAATTATTCGTACTTTAATAAGACCAGTTTTACCGTTGCCAAAGCACCTCTGTGAACAGGTGCATTGTGACGATTAAAGATGATTTTTTTTTTCTGCCAACCGGGCCTTTTCTCACGAATTTTGCAATAATACTCTGCTGCGATTATTTTACCGGTTTGAAAGTAATCAATTAACAGAATTCCTGTTGCATCCTAGACAATTGATGCCATAATTTTTTTGGATGATTTTGACCCCTTTGGCTGCTTGGGAGCTGAACAACAGGGTCAGTCCACTGAGCGGTTTATTGTCGCAATTCAGGATCATACTGGTAAACCCAAGTCTCATCCCTAGTTACAAATCAACGCATAAAATAAGTTTTATTCTTTGTGAAACGAGCCAAATGATGTTTAGAAATGCATCATTTGCATTTTTCAGTTGCCGATAAACCTTCCAAAACAAAAGAATTTTATCACTGCACGATGTTCGATTTTTTCCATTTTACTTTAACAAGCTGATAAACAGTTAATGACTTCACAGATCGACTTGAAAATTACGGTGCGTTCATATGACAGATTAAGCTTCAAAATGGTGTTCAATATTTGCTTCAGGTGATGCTCTATAGGTGTCGCTTCCAAAACTTATTGACTGACAAGATATGTTAAAACTTTGAATATTTTTCCAAAGAAAAGTTGTTTTTATTTGCGATTTTTTTTCCTTTTGCCATTAGTTCCTTTAGTTATTTGTATTAGTTATTTATTTATTCATTTTTAGGTACAAATAGAGTAGTTATTTGTTATTTTGGCGATGGTAGCGCATCTGAAGGTGACGCACATGCTGCATTCAACTTTGCAGCAACTCTCGAATGTCCTGTGATATATTTTTGTAGGTAAGTATTAAGTATATTTAAATTGTTTCATGATTCTATCTTTATACTTAATTTTATCCACAAATTGTTCCTTTTCGCCCTGGGTTAAAATGAAGACTACGACTACCAATTCGTTGGTACTGGTCGAAATATGCCGAAATGAAGTATGTACGTTCAAGTAATGTCAGTAAATAGAATCGCTGTAATTAGAGTAAGAAAAACTTAAAACGACGTCTCCAAAAGCCATTAGATTATCTTAAAATTTCGGTAGGAACTGGAATTTTTTAATGAAAAACTCTCTTAATCTGGCAGCTTTTAACTTTAAAAGCTGAAACCCTTTCCAACACAGTAAACTCAAAATCGATGACCGGAAGAAAGGGGCGACTTTTTATAAAAAATAGTGGAACTGTCCCCAATAAAAAAGCTATATTTTTAAAAAGGACACCGTTAAACTTTTTACGAGTACTTATAATAAAATATGATCCACAGTCAAAAAGCATTTGATTTATTTTGTCTTTTTTTATGGAAACAAAATGTTTTTGAATTATGTAAGATATTTATTTTGATCTAGCAAGGCCTGTATTTGGTTTATTCTTAAAATTATAGAAACAATGGTTATGCCATCTCTACACCGGTTGAAGAACAATACAAAGGGGATGGCATCGCCATTAGAGGGCCAGCTTACGGTATTAATACTTTAAGAGTGGATGGCAATGATGTATTGGCTGTATATAAAGGCACGAAATTGGCTAAAGAATATGCTATCAGAGAGAATAAGCCTGTGTTAATAGAAGCTCTTACTTACAGGTATGTTCCTATTCTATATCTACGTTACATGTGGGTTCGTTACATTTACCTTGTAAAAACATTTTTTGTTGTTCATACATTTTCAGCTTCTATTTATATATGTAATGAAGTAGCAACTGGCTGCACGACTTTTGAATTACAAAAATAGTCGGTTATATTTATTGAATTAATTTAAACGATTCTGCCACCAAGAGAAAATCGTAAATCCTAAATAGCTAGTGATAAACTGTCTCTATTTTAGAGTTGGTGATCACTCTACATCAGATGATAGTTCGGCTTATAGATCACCAGCAGAAGTATCAGAATGGTCTACGAACGATTATCCAATCCAAAAATTTAGATTTTATTTGGAATCAAAAAATCTATGGAATGCAGACAAGGAAAAAAGTTTACTAGAAAAAGCTAGAAAAGACGTTTTGACTGCCTTTAGTGCAGGAGAAAAGAAACCAAAACCAAAATGGTCCGAAATGTACGAAGATGTCTATAAGTTTATGCCCCCACATATCAAGTATGACTTGTTTTTAATTATTATCAACAGATTTCGTATGTACTGTCACAGAAAATATAGCTCTCGCTACAGAAATACTTTTACGTGGAACAAAACGTAAATGCAAAATGAAGCTGGCTGGCTACCACCGGATCGTTAAAATGCGTACGTGTTTTTTTCTAGATTATTGTTCCACTTGCACGGAATTTCTGAGAAACTCGACGAAACATTTTAACGATTCGGCCGAAACCAACTGGCTTCGTTTTGCGGCGACGTTTTGTCCCACCTATTTTTCTTTCTGTAGCAATAGCTATACTTTCTGTGGTATTGTTAAGGAAATAGTTATATATATATATATATATATATATATATATATATATATATATATATATATATATATATAAAATATATATATATATATATATATATATATATATATATATATATATATATAAATATATATATATATAATATATATATATATATATATATATATATATATATATATATATATATATATATATATATATATATATATATATATATATATATATATATATATATATATATATATATATATATATATATATATATATATATATATATAATATATATATATACATATATATATATATACATATATATATATAATACATATATATATATATATATATATATATATATATATATATATATATATATATATATATATATATATATATATATATATATATATATATATATATATATATATATATATATATATATATATATATATATATATATATATATATATATATATATATATATATATATATATATATATATTTATATATATATTTATATATATATTTATATATATATATATATATATATATATATATATATATATATATATATATATATATATATATATATATATATAATACATAATATATATATATATTTATATATATATATATATATATATATATATATATATATATATATATATATATAATACATAATATATATATATATATATATATATATATATATATATATATATATATATAATACATAATATATATATATATATATATATATATATATATATATATATATATATACGAGGCATGTTTTTTAAGTAAGTACCGTTTTGCGATTCCGCCGCCGCAGCGATACGGTCGGCGTTCCGCGCATGCGCGCTGGTAACCTACATCTCATGTCTACGCACTGACGCCATTACAGTCTGATTCTTCATTGTATACGTTGTTTACTGAGTGTTTAAGATGCCTCCGACAATCGTGAGTCCCGCCGATTGTGAAGTACGGGCTGTTATACGATTTCTTAGTGCTAAAGGCGTAAAAACCGATCGATATTCATCGTGAGATCTGTGAAGTTTACGGACAAAACATTATGAGTGATGGAATGGTAAGGAAATGGGTGAGAGCATTTAAAGATGGCCGCACAAATGTGCATGATGAAGAACGGAGTGGGCGTCCTTCGGTCGTTAATGAAGATTTGGTGCAGAAAGTGGACGAAAAGGTGAGAGAAAACAGACGCTTTACAATTTCATCATTGTGCGACTGCTTTCCTCAATATTCTCGTAGTGTTTTGTATCGCATTGTGACTGAGAACTTGAATTACCGGAAATTGTGTTCACGTTGGGTTCCAAAAATGTTGACGGATTTGCACAAAACCCAACGTTTAGGCAGTGCATTGACTCTCCTTGAGCGGTACCACAATGAAGGTGAACATTTTTTAGACCAAATTGTTACTGGTGACGAAACATGGGTGGCCTACGTCACACCAGAATCGAAACAACAATCCATGGAATGGCGACATTCATCATCACCCAAAAAAGTGAAGTTTAAGCAAACAATTTCTGCCCGCAAAATCATGTGCACAGTTTTTTTGGGACAGAAAAGGAGTATTGCTAGTGGAGTTTCTGCCTCGTAATGAGACAATCAATGCAGCGTCTTATTGTGAGACATTGAACAATCTGCGTCGTGCAATCCAGAACAAAAGACGTGGCAAGTTGAGTAAGGGTATCGTTTTGCTGCATGACAATGCCCGTCCACATGTGGCTAATCGGACCAAAGATCTCATCAAATCTTTTAAATGGGAAACTCTAGATCATCCTCCATACAGCCCTGATCTGGCGCCCAGCGACTACCATTTGTTCCTGCACTTGAAAAAGCACCTGGGTGGTCAGCGTCTTCAAGACGATAACGAAGTCAAAACATTTGTGATACAGTGGTTAACAAGTCAGGCGGCAGAATTTTATGAGGAGGGTATTCAAAAACTGGTGCCACGTTATGACAAGTGCCTCAATATTCACGGAAATTATGTAGAAAAGTAGATTAAGGTACAGGCTTTCATGTAAAAATAAAATTATAGCGATATCTTTGCACGTCTTTTTTTAATTCCAAAACGGTACTTACTTAAAAAACATGCCTCGTATATATAATAATACATATATATATATATATATATATATATATATATATATATATATATATATATATATATTTTATTTATATATATATATATATATATATATATATATATATATATATATACATATATATATATATATATATATATATATATATATATATATATATATATATATATATATATATATATATATATATATATATATATATATATATATATATATATATATATATAATGTATATATATATATATATATATATATATATATATATATATATATATATATATATATATAATGTATATATATATATATATATATATATATATATATATATATATATATATAAAGTCGGACGAAAAACCCTGAGGTTCTTGTTTATATAAAGTTATTGTTTGACATTCAAATAGATAACATTATGATTACAGCTTTTAGAATGTTATTGTTATTCCACAAAGCAATACAATTCGAGCATTGAGATACATTAGTCGCACTATTATGCTAGTGTGTTTCTTTCATAAAAGAACTTAAACATTATGTAAATACTCTTTCAAATATTAAATCCTAAGTGTCAGAGTCGAATGAGAAATTAACACCGGACAGAATTTAAAAGGTGAAACAAATCCGAAAAATAAGGGAGAAGGGTTAGTTTTATATAGAGTACAAACAACACTTATAAGCAATACTTCTGGAGTATATGCCGGCAAACAACTCTATTGTATGAATTCTTTGCTGAATAAAAAACCCTAACACGGTGGACGTGGTACTACCGGATGGTAGAACAAGAAATGAGAACGATTATATTATCATAGACTGCGGAGATGTATCAGTATTCAAGTTTGATACAGGTAACGACCACCGGCTAGTAAGAGCTTTATTTAAAATAAATCTGAAAGAGGAATGAAAGAACATGATTGAAAATAAACACAGAAAGTTTCCAATTATGGAAGTGCTCAAGAAAAGTCAATTGCTCATTGAAACAATATTGAAAAGTAAACTCCAACCAGTAGACAATTTAAAAAAAAAACATGGAAATAAACCAACTGGCAACTTTCAAAAGCAGAAAGCGAACAAATTCTCATCCGAAACATATAAACTCATAGAAGAAAGAGGCACACATGAATATAAAACATTATACAAAGTCATAAAAAAAACAAGAAAAGACGTTAAAAAATACAATACAAACTTAAAAATTAACACCATTGGAGAAAACAAAAATATGAAAGTATTGAAACCAAGATGTCACGAGGTAAAATTAAAATAATAAAATTACGAGATAAAACGGGTAACATAGGAAGGAAATAACGGATGAAATAAAGAAATTCTACATAAAAATTTACTTCTCGACTATACCAAATCCGCATCAGCAGCAAAAACATATTCTTAATGTTGACTCGGAAGAAATTCCTGAGGTAAGCAGGAGTGACTTAGAAACTGCGTTAAAACAAATGAAGAATAAAAAAATCTCCAGGTAAAGATAAAATATTTGAAATATTAAAAATGGGAGGAAATGATCTTTTTGAAGCGTTACGGATATTATTCAACAAATGCACGAAGAATGCAAAACAGAGGGGGTCATACTTTTATTCAAAAAAGGCAACTACGGAAACATTGGGAACTATCTCCCCCATCAGCTCCTTATCGCTGTTGTATTGTACAAGCTTCTAACACATAAATTCGACAACTACCAACCAGTCGAACCGGCGGGCTTTCGCAAAGGATTCGGAACAACAGATCATATCCAGACACACGCCTTTAAATCGAAACCACGACCTAGTATTATATTAACGTTCACCTAGCGTTCGTCGATTATAAAAAGCCTTTTGACTCCCAGAAACACTGGTCAATTATGTAGTCCTTAGCTCCTGTCAGCCTAGGCTCAAGATATACCGAACTCCTAAGAAAATGCGACATTAAAGGTGAAATTAGATAAAGAACAAAAAACAGAACCCATAAAGATCACGAAATGTGTTAGGCAGGGCGACAAAATTTCACCAAAATTATTTACCTTGGTCGTGGAGGATGTATTTAAGAGTCATGAGTGGGAGGAAAATTGGAATTGATGGAATATATCTACATCACTTGCGATGCGCAAATGATGTGTTACTAATTAGTGAAGATTTAGAGAAACTAAAAATTATGATAGAACAACTTAATCAAGCTTCATAAAAAGTAGGACTCGAGATGAATATTAAGAAAACAAAACTTCTAAGCCCACAAAATACAAACATTAAGATCAGTACGGAAGAAATCGAAAGAGTAGACGAATATGTGTACTTAGGACTTAAAATTAGATATGGATAATCGAACGGCGAAAATATCAAGGTGAATTGGTCCGAATTGGACTGCATTTTAAAGACTGGGATTTATTCTAAAAAACAGAGATATCCTCGTGACTTTAAAAGATTTTTTTTACAGGGAGAAATCCGCCCAAAATGGTCCAGTTATGTGGAGCTCTCCAACCTGAAGGGTTGGCATACCCACTAAAACTCCTCGTGAGCTGAGATAGCCCTTTACTTCTTTTACATTCATGATTTTTAATGTCTAGGTTTTGAATGTTTTTAACTCTAAGGTTTCTATTGACTAGAACTACTTTAAAAGAAATGTGTATTAGAGTTGTACCAGGTGTACAAGTATGAAATGCGGATTTTTTTTTCTAAAAAAACATGTGAAATTCGGAAGAATGATAAAAAGTGCTTTATTCAAAGTATGATCCATCGCTTGTTATACATTTTTCCCATTTTTTGGGGAATTTGCGAATACCACGCCAGTAAAAATCTTCCCTTTTTTGCTGCGAACCATTCATCGAGCCATTTTTTCACATCTTCGTACGAACCGCTGCTCAGCAAGTGCGTGACCCATCGATGCAAACAAGTGGTAATCGGAAGGAGCCAAATCTGGTGAGTAAGCCGCGTGTGGTAGAACTTCCCAGCTGAGGGCTTCCAACGTGTCGGGAACTGGTTTTGCCGTATGTGATGGAGCACTGTCATGAAGAAAAATGACTTTGTGTTGCCTCTTTCGGTATTCTGGTCTTTTTTACGCAGCGAACGGTTCAAATCGGTCAAGTGTTGTTGGTAACGTTTAGTATTAACTGTAAAACCATGTTTTAACAGCTCATAATAGACCACGCCCCTCTGGCCCCACCAAACACAGAGCATCGTCTTTCTGCCAAAGCGATTCGGTCTTGCGGTCGATGTGGATGGTGCGCCTGGGTCTACCCATGATTTTTTGCGCTTGGGATTCTCAAAATAAATCCACTTTTCATCCCCTGCAACTATACGATGCACAAACGACTTCCTTTTGTACCGAGCAAGCAAAATGTCACACGTATTTTTGCGCTCTTCCATTTGCCTGTCGCTTAACTCATGTGGTACCCATCTACCGGTCTTCTCAATCTTTCCCATCTTTCGTAGCCGATTGGAAACAGCTTGTTGACTAACGCCCAATTGCTCGACGAGTTGTTTTTGTGTTTGCGAATCATCTTCGTCCAACAATGCTTGCAATTCCACATCCTCGTATTTTTTTGGCGGTTTTGCACGTTCCTTTTCTGCTACATAGAAGTCACCACTTTTGAAACGCCGAAACCATCGTTCACACGTATCTTGGAGCATGTTCACCATAAGCTTCTCGAAATAATCGATATGATTCAACAGCAGTTTTCTTCAAATGAAAACAAAAAATTAATGCTGTCCGCGAATGCTCTTTGTTCGGTATAAATTTCGACATATTGAACACAACAACACAACACTATGCACACACTTTTCCAATTTCACTCGTGCGCGTCTGACGCTTGTTGATGACACAACAAAATGACGCAGTGTCAAATATTTATAGCACAAACTGCATTGGTGCACCATCTGTTGTCTGAAATCCGCATTTCATACTTGTACACCTGGTATACTTCCAGTAAGTACGTGTGGGCTGAAAAACTACGACCCTTACAAAAAATAGTCTGTCGACTCCAACGTATCCAACGGGTGATAGAAAAACAAATGTTGGGTGTTAGTTTACGAGAGCATATAGAAGCGACGATATCAGACGAACAAGGACTACAGATATCAGTGAAAGAGTGTCAAAATTAAAGTGACAATGGGCGGGGCACGTGGCTAAAAACAATGATGGTAGATGGACAACAACAGAATTACTTAAATGGCAGGCAGGAAAGGGACAGTCGGAAGAAACCTGAAGAAGCTTATCTCCTGCAGTGTAGAAATTATGACTTATAAAAAAGAAGATAAACAGCAGTAATAGCAAAAAATTTAATTAGGTTGGCGATAAATAATGTGACATAAAGGAGAGACTTTTATAATTTGCTCAGGCCCAGGAGTACTAAGAATTTTTAAAATTTCATACCTTATAAATGATTATCATTTATCTCTACTTAACCGTTTCGTTTCTCGTTATTTTAAAGATTTCCAATGGGAAACTGAAATTTACAACATCATATTTATGCTGGCTCTAAGAGAGATCTGCAATTACGACATATAATTCTGTTTTTTTAAAATTCTTCTCACGAAAATTTAATCAAATGACTGCACTAGTATAACGAAACAACTTCAACTTTCATCTTTATTACCATATATATATATATATATATATATATATATATATATATATATATATATATATATATATATATATATATATATATATATATATATAAATATATATATATATATATATATATATATATATATATATATATATATATATATATATATAACCTGCATTATGATGTAATCATATATCTCCCTTAAATACCGAGTTATTCTTTTGAATCATTTAAAAAGTGTTCTGTTTTAGGAAACAACAGGATGAAATGAAGGCTCACTTAAAAATGTATAAAGACCATTATCCCTTAAATGATTTCGCAAAATAAAATTTTAACGTAACTTTTTCACTACATATTATGTATTACCAATTTTTTACCCAATTATTGTGTTCACCGTCATTTAGTAATAAACGTTTTAATATTTTATATACTTCTTTCAATCTATGTGTTATGGTAAAAAAGTAATAAGACTGGCAATGCTCTGTATAGCCTGTCCCAAAATATAAGATCCTGATTTTTTGCCGTTTTAAGTGGGTAATATAAAAATTTTGACCTTTTGTTTATAATAGGTTGCAGAGATGGACTTAAGAATTTTATTCATTAATGCAAATAAATAAAATTATAAATGTTTTTGGAGATGTTTATTTATAGATGCGTGTAAAAACAAACGGATAAGGACAAACATACAATTTGAATGGGGTTTACAAGAGGGGACATATTGTATAAATAAAAATATGTTTTAACTTAAGCCTAATTCGGTTTCACTCTCACTGTCATCAGCTGAGGTAATTATCAGTGGTTTTATATTATTTACACAAATAAATGAATCTTCAACTTTAACAACGTGCTGAATGGAATTCTTCCAGCTTTCACAAGGTATATCATTTATAACTTTTTTACTAATTCAATCACTGACACGCTTAAAGTAGGAGAAACATTTTGTGCCCTTATTTTTGATTTAACTTGATGTCAAATATGTTCAATTGGATTAAACACACAATAATACGGAGAAAGCTGCAAAACAGTGTGTCCCATTTTCTCAGCCATACTATCACAAACATATTTCTTTTTCAATTTATAGTCTTTCAAAACTTCCAAAAAATCACTTTTTTTATAACTAAAGTCAAAATAAATGTCATTTTCTAACATATATTTCTCTATTTCCGATTTGATGTTGGCTGCATTAGGAACCTTATTTAGTAGGCGACTATGGTAATTTGCATTGTCCATAACTATAACACTTCGGGAACATTTGCCAAAAGGGAATTTTGAAACCAATTTTCAAAAAGTTCTGCGGTCGTGTCTTCGCGATAGTCCAAACTAGAATATTTTATGTTTTTTGCCGATAATA
The DNA here is from genome assembly GCA_019049505.1 of Pachyrhynchus sulphureomaculatus. NCBI lineage: Eukaryota > Metazoa > Arthropoda > Insecta > Coleoptera > Curculionidae > Pachyrhynchus > Pachyrhynchus sulphureomaculatus. The sequence goes on along the minus strand of CM032454.1, from coordinate 171,420,890 downwards.
GTAAACAATTTAAAACCCAGCCCTTTTCAGATCCAGCATGCAAAATGGTTATTCGTTTACCCTTATTTGAAGGTGCGTTAGTCTGACATTTTGTACTGCTGTCAATTCCCCCTTTTTGTACAGTGTCATGGGAGTATGTTTCGTCAAGGTAAATTACTGGCCAATTCTCTGATCGATACTTTTTAATTTCTTGTAAATAAGTATGTCGCAAGATTCGTAATCTTTGTGACTCCATCACTACTTGCCTACGTGAATTCCATTATTTTCTCCTGATGACGCCTTTTTCACAATCGTCTACATGATGCATTTGAAAATCTTTCCGTTTTTTCCTGTTCCTGAGTGATGGTTTTCCTACAATACTCTTAATCGTAGAAATTGGGGTTTTTGTTAGTTCACTGGTTTCTTGCAAAGCATTTTGTTTATTCAAATTTCTTTTCACCAAACTGTCATAAACACTTTTCACTATTTGTTTAGCGTCAAGTGATAAATGTTTTCTCTTGCGATAGCCACTATTGCAATTTTCCCACAGACGCCACATAATTAAAATAGAACCGTTACGTTGTAAGTTGTAAGTATGACTAAAAATAAAAATAAAAAGTATCCTTCGAATCATAATGGGGACCTGTGGTCAGTAGGCCTCCAAACCGGGTTGCCAGGTAGTAAATATATAGGTAAAAATAGATCCAATATGATTACAGGTGCAAGTGAGGGCGGTATGCAAAGCAGGTAAAATAAAAATACATTTATCGTAATACCTGGCAACTATGCATAAACCTTAATAGGGTCGTTTATTGCCCCACTGAAAAAGCAAAAAGGCAGAATCTTATATCTTGGGATTTACATTACAAACCGATAACTCTGCTGTCTCGCCCTTCATATAGCAGTTAGGTTAACAATACAGCAGTACTCTCTCAGTTACATTAGTGTTGGGCTATTGAATTTTGGTCGTGTTAGCTACTGTGACTGCGGAATATTAAAATAAAGAAAAATTTATTTGTGAATCGCTAAATATTGTTGGCAGAACAAAGAATGAAATTGATTTTATACTGTCTAATTGTAGAAATATATGTCGAGATGTGTCTGTTTCAAATCAGGTTTGTACCGGCTGCAACTATGGTCGATTCTGAAAGAAATGGGAACTCCGCCACATTTATTAAAGCTAATACAAACGCTTTACGAATTCAACATAGCCAAAGTGCGTGTTAATAACATGTACACAGAAAGCTTCACCACGAAAACTGGTGTCCGACAAGGATGTATTCTTTCGCCACTATTGTTCAACATTTATACGGAGTGCGTAATGCGCGAAGTTTTCAGTAACTGGAAAGGTAATATCGCCGTTGAAGGAAAACGCATACAGAACCTGCGCTATCCAGATGACACCTTGATTATAGCCGCAAATGAAAGTGAATTAGAGATCATTATGAAAAGACTGACAAGGATCAGTAAAAGTTATAGATTGGAAGTAAACAACAAAACAAAAATAATGATCATTAGCAGAACGAATGATAATCAACCTCAACATCTACTAGGGTATGAAATCGTAGATTCCTATCAATACCTTGGGTCTCTAATTACCAATACCGGCCAGTGTGACTCAAAAATACGTAGGAGACTCTCAATTGCTTGCTCTGCAACCACAAAATTAGTCAAAATATGGAAAGACTCGAGCATCTTGCAATCGGCTAAGTTAAGCCTCGCAAGAACGCATATTTCTGATTGCAACATATGCATCCAAAACATGGACGATAAAGAAAGCTGATAGAAATAAAACTGCTGCATTTGAGGTGTGGGTGAATCGTCGAATTCCCAGGATATTGTGGGTGGAACATCGAACTAACCAGTTTATTTTACAAGAACGAAAAATTACTAAAAGACTGAACTCGCTATAAATCAGACATTCTTGAAGTATTTCGGCCACAACAGCAGAAGACATAAGCCGGAATCACTGGTCAAATAGGGAAAGGTTGAAGGCAAGCGTTGCAGGAATAGATTATCTTCACGTTGGGTGGATCAGATGAAACAGTTAACCGGGAAGTCATTGCCTGAAGCATCAGAGCATGTATAGAATCGGGAACAGTGGCATATGATAGTTCAATCCATTTATTGAGCACAGAGTCACCATACCCTCTCGAGAGTGAAAGGACTTAGGAGGAGGACCGACAGTAACCACAGACAGGTGAGGGTAAAAATAGTTATAAACACCAAAACAGCAAGAAACAGACTCTTTAAAAAACAGCGCTATCCAAACGGAGAAATTTTGAAACAAAAAGAAGAATACTAAAGTGAATTGAAACGAAGATTGACGATGACCACATATGCATAAATGAGTATAGACGAAACTACAGTACAAATCACAACAACAACAACAACATCGACAAAGAAAATATGTTCGTGAACCAAACTTCATAAAAATTAGAAGTTAAATCCTGGGACAGTAAAACTATTAGAACAAAGAAGATCCTGTCTCTCGGAGGCAAACCTAACATAGACCTCTCCATCTTGCGTTGCGTTCGTCGCAGTTTTCTAGCTGACTTGTTTGTAATTGTAACCGTTTCAGCCCCGTATGTCTGCACTGGGAAAACACACTGGTTAAAGACTTTTCGTTTCATACCTATAGGATTGTTTACTTTAAATAAATCTTTGTTTTCCATAGGCTGCCGAGCCTCAGGCTATTCGTTTGGGTAATTTGCTTGATTTCATGTCAGGGTAGCTGTATTTTCTCCCAATCTCAATATCCTTATTTGCTACTTTTACAGGTTCGCTGGGTACTAAGTTGGTAATCATATTCGTTTTATTGTAGTTTATTAGCATACTGGTTTTCGGGATTGCTTCTTGTAGTTCTTCTAACATTTCTTTGGACTCTTGCAAGTTGTCTGATATTAGAACTATGCCATCTGCAAACTTTAGATAGTTTAATGTTTCCCCATCGACCATAATTCCCTTTCTTTACCAATTAAATGCTTTAAATGCACGTTCTAAGAATGCAGTGAACAATTTTGGAGACAGAGTATCTCCCTCTCAGACTCCTCTTTTTATTTTTATTCTTTTAGTTGTTCATTGTTAACCCGTTTTCGTAAATGTTTTGTACAATATTTGAATATCTTTGGTCAATTCTGCATTCTTTTAGTGCTCGTAGTGTGGGAACCATTTCTACAGTGTCGGACGCTTTTTGAGAGTCGACAAAATCAAAGACAAGGGACGATTGTATTCTATGCTTTTTTCGATGAGGATTTTAATGCATTGCAGATGATCGTTTGTTCCAAAGCCAGAGCGGAAACTGGGGAGCTCTCTTGGCTGGTAGAATTCGAACTTATTTTTCAGTCTATTGGTAATTATACGAATGTAGAGTTTATATAAATGGCTCAGAAGACTAATAGGTCTATGATTTTCGAGATATGTTTCATCGCCTTTTTTATCAATCAGGATCGTTATGGAGTTGTGCGATTGAGGCGGGATAGTTTGGCTCTCTTAACACAAGTTAAAAAGTTTTTTAGTGTGTCAATAAGAGCAGAACTCCCACATTTTATGGACTCGATCACTATTCCGTCGTCTCCCGGTACTCAGTTGTGCTTCATTTGCTTCAAAGCATGGCATATATCTATTTGAAAGATTTCGAGAGTCTTCCGATCCTTGGTTCGTAATATTTAATGATATGATAATGATTCTATATTCTATAGCCCTATAAAAAAACGAAATGGATTTTCTGTAACTTATGTGTAGGTTAATAAGTTTACTTTTTATTCTGAATGTTTAATTGTAAAGAACCTAACTTGGTAGACACAAAGAGGATAAGACACTCCTTCAAATAATGTTAAGCAGATTTCCGGATAATTCATTTGGAACATAAAATGCAATTCGTAAGCCACGCGCAAATGCTATCTTATTTATCTTACATGATATAACCTTTATGTTGTGTAAAAGCATCACCATATAAAATTAACCAATTCCTACCTATTTAAAAAAATAACCGGTCAAGTGCAAGTTGAACTTGCACAATTAGTGTTCCGTACGTTGATTGCTTTTAAAATAAAAAAATTCATCAGTAACTCCACAAAACACACCCCACAGGAGTTTTCAACAAAGTTTGTTTCCAATCTTTACTCAATACTGATGACCTTGAAATTTTTGTTTTTTTTTTATATATACCAAATAAATTATTAAATCATCATCACACTCGTGATAATTTTCGTTCAATCTACACCCCGTGAAGAATATTCCAGAATTTTTTCAACATTTTTTGATCAGTACTTTTCCAGATAAGGTGGGAGACAGCGATTTTTCGCGACTTTTTAAAAATTATACAAAGAAAAGTGAGCCCAAGTATTACATATATATATATATATATATATATATATATATATATATATATATATTACTCGTGTTTTCACAAGCTTTCATTTGACACTTCCGATTTCACCCCCCCCCCCCCCCCCCCCCCCCAACTAACCTCTTGAGTCAAAATTTAACTTTCAAAACTACACGGCTCTGATGCGGCAATCAATTCCTATATTATTACCAAATTTCAACTTTCTATGACAAATAGTTTCGGAGAAAATCGGGGGTGACAGACAGACACACCGAAGTCATCTTATATGTGTTCCATACGGAACACTAATAATTCATTGATTCAAGTTTTTTAGTTTTCTTTTTATTTAAGTAGAGATGTAGTAAAAAGAGATGAAAATATTATTTTTGCTTGATAAAAACGCATTCGAAAATCCTGGAATTGTTCAACATATTGGATATAATAATGTTACAACTGCTAGGCCCTACTACTCATCGGCCAATAGACGTCTCTTTTCTTTAAACCTATTAGCAATTATTATTTTTAAGCAACAAAAATGGTTGAGGACAAATCCAGGTCAAGTAACGCAATATCAAGTTGCAAGTTTATTTGCAGTAGCTTACCAAAGAGCTGCTACCATTGACACTATTGTGAATAGATTTAAAGCGGCTAGAGTTTGGCCGGTGGACAAAAATGTTTTTCTCAGCAGCGAAAACATGGATGTTCTCTCTCTTAAACAAATTCCAGTAATGAAAGCACATTGATCTTACAAGACCTTTCTATTATGATTAATAATGGAAACAAGCAAACTGCTCAGCAACCTGAAGTCTCCAAACAGATTACCACATGTAAAAAATGAACTGTTTACTTCGGGATTTAACGCTAGAGCTTTAGCAAAAGAAGGGAAATTTTAACCAATAAGAATACTTATTTTTTTAGTTGTTATTTTTCCCAATTAAAAAATATAAGTGTAAACGTTTGAGTTGTAGCATGCTTAATAAAGTCAACAGGCAAAAATAAACACTGTCTCAAAAAAGGTTTATTAAAATAAAGAACTAGTTTTTTCTTAATTAGCAACTGAACAAAACCCTGTTTTAGTATCTCCTATCCTTTCGTCTCTCTCTAGATCGATGTCTTCTTGTGTCTTTTTCGTGCTTTCTATCATTTTCCCTACTTCTACTTTTCTTTCTTTTTCTCTCATAAGGAGAATGTTCTGCGTATCGTACTTCTGATCCAGAATGTTCCTTATCTCTAATTTTACTGGAATATTCCTTGTCAAAATTATTATATTGTGAGTATCCATTATAGGCCTTTGGAACTACATCTATGTTTGAGTTGTCTGTATGGTTAATATTTGTAGAATTTATTGACGTTTTAGATTGTTCAACATAGTCACCATCTTCTAATTGATATGCACCTAAAATAAAATTAATCTTAAATAGGCGTATTTCAAACTTGATGTTTCGATTTGAGAGATGCTGCAAGGCTTATTTTGGTAGACCACTGTCTTTATCTTTATTTGAGGCATGTGCCCAGCGATTGGCGCTTGCGCAGTAGTAAAGGGAAGAAATTAAATATAAGAACTCAGCTGTTATTGTTATTTGAAGCATGCGCTCACCATTCGGAGCTTGCCTAGTATTGAAACAAAAATAAGAGAATTCTTTATTAAGGATAACGATTTCCCTTATTTAGGAACTTATAAGAGAGGTTATTTGAAGTTCATTATTCTTATCGCTATTATGGTAGGGTCTGTTTTTTTTCCTAATTAGGTATACAACCCACTAAGAAAATACAGTAAAATTAAAATGATAACACAGGCCAACGATGAAAAAACTTTTTTAATAATTTTACTTGATTCCTATGTTTTTTGGTGGAAAATAATAATAAAAAAGTCGTATCACCCACTAATTTTTCATATTTTAATATTCAAAATATGAAAAGTTTATTTTTTATCATTCGAATGTTATTAGGTTGGCAATAAAATGAGAATTTTATAAGGTTGGCAGTAAAATCAAATGTTATTAGGTGGTTGTAAAAACTCTCCCAACACTTTTTGTTATATGTGGTGAGTTTGTAGTTAAAAAACATCAAAGAAACATCACAACAAAAGTATACTTTTGTGTAGAAATCGGTAATCAAGAAAAATGTTGGGCTCCTCACAAAGTATGTTATGTTTGTGTCAAGGATCTTAGGAACTGGTATAAGAAAGAAAAGAAAGCTTTTAGATTTGCAGTACCCATGGTATGGAGAGAGCAAGAAAATCATTCAAATGATTGTTATTTTTGCAGCGTTGATGTTTCTGGATATAACTCCAAAAATAAGAAAGTAATTGTCTATCCTAACTAACAGTAGAACATTGTAACATTCATTTTTTCCTAGATTTTAAGACCATGTAATGTTACTGATTTTTCACTTCAAATTGTACTTATTTTCATTTTTGTATCGAACGGTATATTAATAAGAGATTCCAAGCCGTTCGGTATATTAGTGTGCTGTGCGGGTTTCTGACCGAATCTATCGGCACGCCGGGATTGGTTGAAAATGTATATCCGAATTTTTGGTTCCGGCGTCGCGATATGCCCAAGAGAAGGCCCACGGCTTATTTAAGGGTCCGGTAGGACAGGGATCTGGCGGAGTACCATCAAGCCGCAGCCAGGCGAATTTTCATCGGAGCCGCCAAGTAGGCTTCCTTCGACAGAGCTGCAGTAAAGGCTCATAACAACAATCATGAGAGCTAAATAAAGCACAAGTTTTTTAACGAAAAGCCGTAGTGGGCTCTCTAAGTGTTTACTAGAAAAGTGTGAAATCGGTCGTGTTCCATCGAAGCCGAAATAAAAACAGTAAGTTACCAAAACATCCTTCCATAGACTTATCCCTGAGTAGTGCCTTAACAGCAATATGAACTGACTAAAAAGTGAAGTGAAAAGCACTATTTTTCGTCTTCGGGAGTAGTCAGAGTTTAGAATTTAAATGTCATAACTACCAGTTAGGCTAAAATTTTTAGTAATCCTGTAAAACTGCAAAGGTTAGAACTTTTTATTTTTAAAAACATGAATAAATTTTCTTTTTGTTGATTAAAGCTAGTGTCTCACTGAATACCTATCTTACTTTTCAGGATAAGAACGGCTGTACCAAACTGATTTTTTTATTTACCAACAGTACACCCTTTCAGTATTTTTTCATTTTTTAGCTGAAGTTAGATCCTTTCTATTTTAAAATGAATGGTGCCCAAAAAGTCGTACAGCTGAGATTTCTTTAAAAATAGAAAATAATTCCAAAAAGACGTACAAAAATTATCTCTTACCCATATCTCTCTACCAAAGAAAACTGAGCTAGTGTGTGTTTAATTTCTTTAGTTCTTTTAAAATCAGGATTCACTCAATTCAATATCAGAAATTAAAAGGAGGTTGCAAGAAAATTGCGCCCAAGCGTGGGAAAAACAATTTTCACACGGTACAAAATGACGCAGTCTACGTGGGGCGCAAATAAACACTTTTCCATAGGCTACAAAATGACGCCTCAAAAAGCGGGCAAGTTCACAAGTTACAACATGGACCGAGACTTCCTGTCCCTGAGCCACCTCAGTCTATTGATGACGTTTTACAGTCCAGTCCCGAATTTAATAAAAGTCGACCGGATGATGATGGGTTTCAATGTTCAATTTAAAACCACAGTTGTTTACACAAGCTGAGTTAAATGATTTAGTGAGAGATTTGGGTTTGACTAAGGAAAAAGCAGAATTGCTTGGTTCTAGGCTGAAAGAAAAACATTTATTGGAATTGGAAAATACGGTTTAAGTTTTTATTTTTTATGTATCAAATTTTCCCTATTTTAAAATTTAATCGATGTCATATTGTGAGAGACTGTGGGTAATACAAAAAAACTGATACCAGATACGGTTTCAGCACCCAAAAATACATAACACTTAGATGTATTGGTTTAAAAAGTTTCTACAGATATTTTTTTTGTTGGCCTGTGTAATCATTTATTGCAAATAACACTGACAACAGTTAATTAGTGTTCAGATTATGTTGGGATTTTACAATCTCTGGCATAATAGCATTACAGTGTATGTAGTGCTAATTTCAAATAAAATTTTATTTATCGCACATTCATATTACCTTGGGAATATTGAAGGAAGTGATAGAAACCTGTTAGACACAACTTTAATTTAGAAACTTGAGTTGACCCATCAAATACTAATAACCGGTGTGCTTAACCATGAAATGAATGAAAAAAGATCCCCTAAGTTTACAGAAGATGAATACTAACATAACCTTGCAATTCCTTTACGTTAATACTGCGAATGCTCGAGACAACGATAAGGACAAAGGAATGGGATAAATAAGCGTTACGAAATCTCTCTATTAGAGAAATTTTGCAACGCTTATTTTGGTAGGCCACTGTTTTTATCTTTATTTGAAGCATATGCCCACAGTTTGGAGCTTGCACAATAGTAAAGGGAGGAAATTAAATACAAGGACAGCTGTTATCGTTACTTGAAGCATGCGCTCACCATTTGGAGCTTGCGCAGTACTGAAACAAAATAAGAGAAACCTTTATTAAGGATAACGATTTCCCTTATTTAGGAACTTATAAGCAATCAGGGTACGGAACACCAATAGTGGAAGTCCACGTTGAACTTAGCCGGTTTCTTGTATATTCATTCATTTATCATTCATATTGCACATCTTCATCTTTAATGTTAGCTCATTAAAATTAGATAACCAGTCAAGCGCAAGTTGAAATTGCGCAATTAGTGTTGCGTACGTTGATTGCTTTTAAAATAAATAACCGGTCAAGTGCAAGTTAAACTTGCGCAATTAGTGTTCCGTACGTTGATTGCTCTTAAAATAAAAAAATTTTGTTACAGAGGTATAAAATGATCAGTGACTTCACAAAATACACCCCAAATGAGTTTTCAACAAAGTTTGTTTCCAATCTTTACTGAAATCTGATGACCTTGAAATTTTTGGTTTTTTTTATATACCTTATAAATTATTAAAGGTAATGCACTCGTGATAATTTTCGTTCAATCTACACCCCGTGGAGAATATTCCAGAATTTTTTTCGAAATTTTTTGATAAGTACTTTTCGAGATAAGGCTCGGGACAGCGATTTTTCGCGAATTTTTTAAAAATAATACAAAGAAAAGTGCGCACAAGTATAATATTATATATATATTTTTTACTCGTGTTTTCACAAGCTTTCATTTGACACCACACTCGATGACCTAGTAAAAAAAATTTTTTTTCACTTCCGACTTCACCCCCCAAAACTAACCCCTTAAGTCAAAATTTAATTCTCAAAACTACATGGCTCTGATGAGGCCATCAATTCCTATATTATTACCAAATTTCACCTTTCTATGTCAAATAGTTTCGGAGAAAATCGGGTGTGACAGACAGACAGACAGACAAACACCGAAGTGATCTTATAAGTGTTCCGTACGGAACACTAAAAATTTTGTTACGGAGATATAAAATGATCAGTGACTTCACAAAACACACCCCAAATGGGTTTTCAACAAAGTTAGTTTCTGATCTGATGACCTTGAAATTTTTTTGTTTTTTTTATATACCAGATATATTATTAAAGGTATTGCACTCGTGATAATTTTGGTTCAATCTACACCCTATGGAAAATATTCCAGAATTTTTTCAAAATTTTTTGACCAGTACTTTTCGAGATAAGGGGGGGACAGCGATTTTTTAAAAAATAATACAAAGATTATATATATTTTTGAACTCGTGTTTTTACAAGCTTTCATTTGACACCTCCCTCGATGCCCTAGTAAAAAAAATTTTTTCATTTCCGATTTCACCCCCCAAAACTAACCCCTTAAATCAAAATTTAACTTTCAAAACTACGCGGCTCTGATGAGGCCAACAATTCCTATATTAGTACCAAATTTCTACTTTCTATAGTTTCAGAGAAAATCGGGTGTGACAGACGGACGGACGGACAAACGGACAGACACCGAAGTGATCTTATAAGTATTCCGTACGGAACACTAAAAACCGGCCAAGTACAAGTTGGACTTGCGCAATTAGTGTTCCGTACGGTAATTGCTTTTCAAATAAAAAATTGTGTTATCCTAAATGAGTTTTCAACAAAGTTTGTTTCCAATCTTTGTTGAAAATTGATGACCTTGAAATTTTTATTTTTTATATATGGGATAAACTATCAAAGATAATGCACTCGTGATAATCTTCGTTCAATCTACACACTGTGGAGAATATTCCAGAATCACTCGATGGCCTGGTAAATTTTTTTTTCACTTCCGATTTCATCCCCCAAAACTAATCCTTAAGTCAAAATTTAAAATACACGGCTCTGATGGAGCCATCATATTAGTACCAAATTTTCACTTTCTATGCCAGTTTCGGAGAAAATAGGGAGTGACGGACAGACACCGAAGGGATCTTATAAGTGTTCCGGACGGAACACCAAAATACAGTTGTGTGACTTTTAAATTAGTACAATCTCTAAAATAACATAAAAATATACAGCGAAAGCTTGCATGCAATAGGTGAAAATGAACTTACCGGAATCTTCATAAATATCAGTATCAATACCTCCTTGATATACATGGCTCCAATCGGTAATAATGCCCTGAGTAGCTTGAATAGTATCACAATATTGACTTCCGTAATTATCTGAATACTGCATAGATTGATGCCACTGGAGATTATTTTGATTTGAATTACTCTGACCATATGTAGTTTCAATATAATGATATTGACTATTTTGTTGATCTTCTTTCTCTTTTTTGATTTTTTCAAGATTTTCTCTTTCTTTTTCTTTCTGCGCTCTTTTACTCTCGATCCAATCTTTGTAAAGTGTCATTTGATTATCAATAACTTCCCTCATTATTTCGGTCTGACTTTTTTTACTTGTATGTACAGACCTATATTTTGTGCTACGTCTTTTGGCATCTCTTTCTAATGCCAATTTTTCTTTTTCTGACAGCTTCTTTTTTTCTTTAGATTCAGATATATCTCTAAAAAAATTAAATGTTTTAAAATGCCCCTAAATAAAGTTATCTATGTATGTTACATATATGTCTGTAGAAAATAAACTAGAAATCAAAATGATGTTCATTTATACTGTTCCATACGGAACACTTATAAGATCACTTTGGTGTCTGTCCGTCTGTCTGTCTGTCACACGTAGTTTTCACTGAAACTACTTGACACAGAAACTTGAAATTTGACACTAATATAGGAATTGATGGCCTCATCAGAATCGTGTATTTTCGAAAGTCAAATTTTGACTTAAGGGGTTAGTTTTGGGGGGTGTAACCGGAAGTGAAAAAAAAATTTACCAGGTCATCGAATGGGGTGTTAAAATGAAAGCTTGTAAAAACAGGAGTTTAAAAATATATAGAATGTAATACTTGCGTACACTTTTTTTTGTATTATTTTTTCAAAAAAATGCCACAAGTTGCTGCCCCCCTTATCTCGAAAAGTACTGATCAAAAAATTTTGAAAAAATTCTGGAATATTGTCCACAAGGTATATTGGACGAAAATTATTACGAGTTACCTTATTACCTTTGACGATTTATCTGTTATATAAAAAACAAAAAAAAATTCAAGGTCACCAGTTTTCACCAAAGATCAGAAACAAACTTTGTATTATTATATTATTATATTATTATGTAAACGATTAAGGAGAGAAGGAGGAAAACAACTGAACAGTTTATTATTTTTGGTAAAATGAACTTTTATTTAATCTATCGTAAACGGTGATCCAAAAAAAAATTGTAAAAGGAAATAGTTTGATCATTCAATATAGAGTAGAACCCAATTGAACGCAATGTAGGCAATTTATCATGTAAAATTTTAGTAGCACAGCTAAAAATAACCAATCAAACGCAAGTCGGACTTGCGCAATTAGTGTTCTGTACTTTTTGAAATAAAAATTTGTATTACGAGTGTATAAAATGATCAATGACTTCACAAAACATACCCCCAAATGAGTTTTCTACAAAGTTTTTTTTCCGATCTTTACTGAAAACTGATGACCTTGAAAGGACCCCGCAATTTCTTTATAGGTTCAAACTTTCAGAATATATTCTTGGGAGTCATTCTGAACAAAATGTCTTGTGGAGCACAACGCAATCCTATGTGTAGATTATGCACTGCAAGCATTTTAAGGGGTTACATACACCTGGGCCCTGCAAAAATTATGTATATTTTTAAAAAATCTTATTATTATAATTGCCGTTCTTTTGTATTATTCACTTAATAATTTTTAAGATATATTTTTTTTGTATATATATATATATATATATATATATATATATATATATATGTATTTTTTACAACGATTGGGTGTATGAACCCCTTAAAATGCTTGCAGTGCAAAACCCACTCATAGGATTGCATTGTGCCCAGCAAGACATTTGTTCAGAATGATTCCAAGAATATATTCTGAAAGTTTGAACCCATTTGAGTGAAAGCTACTTTCCATAAAGAAATTGCGGGGTCCTTTTTGTTTTTTTTTTTATACCAGATAAATTATTAAAGGTAATTCACTCGTGATAATTTTAGTTCAATCTACACCCTGTGCAGAATATTTCCGAATTTTTTCAAAATTTTTTGATCAGTACTTTTCGAGATATGGGGGAGACAGAGCAATTTTTAAAAATAGATGCAAAGAAAAGTGTGCGTAAGTATTACATTAAGTATATTTTTGAACTCATGTTTTTAAAGCTTTCATTTGACACCCCACTCAATGAGCTGATAATTTTTTTTTTCACTTCCAATTTCACCCTCAAAATAGACACGGACAGACACCGAACTGACCTTATAACTATTCCGTATGGAACACTAGAAATGCACTGTATGGTTTAAGCAATAAGAATTGATGCAGTACGCATAAAAACTTACAGTGTGAACTCTTCAGGTATAGGTAGTGCTTTAGTACGTTTTATGCAATAATCGTAAATTGCCGTTCTTTCGTCTGCGGAAAAAGTACTAGTAAGGCGATCAGCTGTCATAGGATCCAAATCACGGCCATTCCAAGCTAAGTAAATAAAATAAACTAAATAACAAGAATGTAATATATACAAGGCAGGTTAGAAAAATTACTAAATGCCAGTTTGTGAATAATAAGTTGTATATAACTATTAAAGCCATAATTAGTTGTTTAAATATCAAATCTACGTTAATATAATAATTCAATGTATCAGCCATCAGCTTGAATAACGGCCTCCATCTTGGTCTGAAGCGCCGGCATACCCTCTATAATTCCGCGCTGTTCATATTGGCGAACCCAGCCTCAATAGCGGTCATTAATGATGTCACATTAGAAGGTCGAAACTTATTTGTGACCTTTTCAACTACGCTCCATACCTACTCCAAGGTTTTCAAATGTGGACTATTAGGAGGCCAAAATTCCTTGGAACAAACATGTCAAAGTTGTCTGAGAGCCAGTTCTGGATCAAATGGCTCGTGTGAGCTGATGCACCGTCCTGCTGGAAAACATATGATCTTTCTCTCGCAATATCTTCTATCCACGACTTTACTATATTGTTCAGAACTTTTAAACATACTTTTCTGGTCACAATTTCCCCTTTTTGGAAGAAATGCGGTGGCACGACATCACCCTCACTGCACACAACAGTTAGTACGTGAACACTGGATGAAAATTTTGTTCTAGCAACAACGGGGACATCCTCGGGGTCGTGAGCAAGCCAGCGATCATTTCTCCGATTAATTTTTGCATCGACAGTGAAATTTATTTCATCGGAGAAAAATCTGATGCGTCCCGACGCTTCGTGTTTCAAAGAACAGATAAACACATTGCAGTGAGTCACTAGCTTTGTCCTGGCCTTTTCAGAGAACATCTGTCTTATCTTAATTGTGTAGGAATGGTATCCAAGGTCCTGTTCGACATTTTACACGTTGTCGGTTCGCTTACACCCACAATCGACGCCAGTTTTCGTAACGATTGCTCTGGGTTCTCCGAAATCAGCCGTTGAGTCCTTTTAATGAGTTCAGGGGTCCTCACAGTACATTCTTTCAAGTGGTGCTCCCTTGCCGGAGTACTGGAACCTTTGTTGAACTATTCTACCTTGTACTCGGCTACAACGTCATAAATAGTTGACTTCGAGTATACAAAAAACTGAATTATTTCCGGTGCTGACCGGCCAGCACGAATGCCTTCGATGATCAAGGCTCTTCGATTATACTCCGCACTTTTTTTCGACATTGTGACAATTTTGAGACTAACACTATTTAACATATTTTAGTCGGTTTGCTACTCGGACGCCAACGGCGACCTCTGACGAAAGCATAATATGGTAGGAGATTTCAATTCAAATTTATCCTGATATTGGTGAAGCACCCTGTACTAGGTGTAAAAATATTTTAAAAAATGTGACAATGACGAAATTAAGTTTTGAACAGGAGCCATTACTTCAATAAATAATTACTGTTAATTTTCTACTTTACTATTTTAGGTTTGAATAATGTTTGACATATAGATGAACATTATCAACCTTTTGTGCTCTCTGAAATCCCTGATAGTTACCGTGACGGGAAACGACATTCATTACGTTTCTAAACCACCTTATATGTATTCAGCGTTGTACAGATAAAAAATGCTAAGTTAATGACTTAGTCCAGATACATTGTTATTTTACCATACCTTTGATACCTTTGACACATTTCAAAAAAAAAGGATATCTAAAAAGGATATGTATTTTAGACAAATTTATTTATATTATCAAGTTATTGTATTATATATGCATATTAGTTCTGAGTAGAGCCAAATGCAAGAACAATACTGCACTGAAAAAGAATCAAATTTATTAGATATATTACAGAGTAACATCTAAAATAGGACCATTATATCTTTGCATGTTTTCTTATCAGTGACAAAGAATAAATTCAGCAACCTACTACTTCTCCATATCTTTTAGTGTTTTGTTCACGATGAGATACAAGGTGTCCCATAAAAAAAAGTTTAATATTAAATTGCTTATAGTAAAAAAAATAAGACGAGAAAAAATCCATATTGTGTATCACACTTCAGCCTTTAGAAAATTATTTCTTGAAAACACTATAATCTAAATGTGAAACTTTACGTTCCCTGTACTCTTCTAAGAGAGTAGTAAAATCTTCTTGCAGGATTCTTGGCTAGGTATGGACAAAGCAGAAGCTTTTACTTCATTTAGAAGTTTAGAAAGACTTTTAAATAACTATTATAGATCCTAGTTTCAAGCTAGCCAATCGTCAGGAAGTAGGTAACTACTATTATTGTTAGACTGGGTATATGAACGTCTAATAAGTTCGTTGCTCTGTTTTTTGAAAATATTTGGTAATAATTTTGTTAATAATGAAAATTATATCAATGACTCTGAGAATAAAATGAAAGACAGTTGGAAAATAATAAATTTTGAGTCTAACAGATCCAAGAAAGACAATACCTCCTCTAGTATTGACATAGAAACTTTTAATAACTTTTCTGTAAATATTGCGGAAAATATCATAAGGAATCTTCCTGGTTCAGATCATGGTCTGGCCGCAGTCACTATGCCTCCACATGTTGGTTCTTTCTTCCTTGCTCCTACCAGCCCTGGCGAAGTTGCAGGGCTGTGGATATTTATAAACTGAACACAAGAGTTCTTAGTTATGCCCTTGACTTTTTTATTTAATCTTTGCGTTCAAAAGGGCCTTTTTCCCGATAGTCTTAAGATTAGCAGAGTGATATCAATCTTTAAAAAAATGCGAAAGGGAGGACCTTTCTAATTACCGACCTTTATACATCATACCTATCTTTGGAAAGGTGTTTGAGGTCTTACTCGAAACAAGACTAACAAAATATTTGTAATGTCATAAAATTCTAAGCCCTAGCCAATTTGGATTCAGGGCGGGTTTATCGGCCATACAGGCAGTCTCCGCTCTGGATGATGAAATAGTCGGCGGCTTTGAGGGGGAGAAACACACTGATTTGACATTGTGTGACCTTAGCAAGGCCTTCGACTGTGTTAACTATGACATTCTCCTACATAAGATGGAGTATTTTTATGGCTTTAGGGGAGTTGCATTGGATTTCTTCAGGTCTTACTTTTCAAACAGATCCCAGTGTGTTAGAGGTGATGGTGTGTTCTCTAGTATTCGCCCAGTCAGGTTCGGGGGACTACAGGAATCTGTTGTGGGACCTATAATGTTTACATTGTATATTAATGACCTCTATAATCACTTGCTGCCGGGGTCGTGTATTCTGTTCGCAGATGACACATCTCTGTTGGTATCTGCTGAGAGTCATGGGGGCTTTGGGTGGAGATGTCTGCCATTGTGGGAAAAGATAGGAAGTGGTTCAACAATAATCTAACTAAGCATGAATGAGGACAAGACTCAGGAGTTGGTCATATTGAGTGATCCTAAAAACAGCACTGCTTGGAGTTATCATTAATGATGGGCTTACATGGCACACCTATGTTGATAATTTGTGTAGGAGTCTATCTTCAGGTATCTTTCTCTTGAGACAACTTAGAGGTTTTATGGATCTATGTAGTCTGCTAAATGCATATTATGCATTCTTTTACTCACGCTTGTCCTATGGAGTTATCTTGTGGGGAAACTCCTCTCATTCGATCAGAGTGTTTCCACTTCAGAAGAAGGCTGTGAGGGTCATAGTGGGTACTCACTGCTGAGAGCACTGTAGGCGTTTATTTATTTACGTAAAAATCTTGACTTTGCCAAGTATCTACATTCTTAATGCTCTTCTCGAGATTCATAAAAACAAACATGTACTTACTCGAAATTCCGATTTTCATCACTACAATACAAGAGGTGCTGAGCAGATAAGAGCACCTCAATTAAAACTGCAGAAATCAAAAAACAATTCTTTGCCGATCAATCCTTATAATAAATTGCAATGTACTACGCGAAAGTTAAATCTCAAAAAGTTTAAAACCCTAATAAAGAATATACTCTTAGAACATGGTTTCTGCAGCATCGACGAATTTATATCTACACCTCTGCCTGTGTGACAGGTTCTGTTGGTTTTCCTGTTTGGACAGTCCTTGTCTTTCATTATCATTTTGTACTGTATACCTTTCAATTTCATTTTGTATTGTATACCTTTTATGATTTGCTTTTTTCTTCGTTCTTTCTTATTTTTTTTTCATTTCGTTGCTTGTATTTGTTTAAGTTTTATATATAAACATAAGAACTGTACTGTAGTAGTTTTTTTTAACTCTTATTTAATGCAATGTTACTATAATAGGTTATAATTACATTATGATTTTGTTGAGAGTATGGTGACGTGTGTAAGGCTGTAAAGTTTTTTAACATGAATAAAGTATCTATCTATCATAACCCTCATTCTCTTTTGGAAAGGCATGAAAAACTACATTCAAATCCTTTTGCAGGCCACTTTCATAATTGTAAACACAACATAAAAGTCTTTTCTTTTTAATTTTTCACGAAAAGCAAAAATTTCGCCGTTAAATTTTAAGAAAATGTGTAATATTAATTTACACAGACGCTAATGATGGATTTAAAAAAGGCACCTCAAGTTTAATTCCTGAAAAAAACGCGAGATGTTGTATTGAAAGGTAAGATCCCAATTGCTTAAACTGGTGCAGAGCTATTTAGTGGTATATCGCTCCACAGTAGCGAATAGTGCACTGAAAAAATACTATAATAAATAGTATCTATGTTGATAAATTTATTCCTCAAGATCTACATGCAAAAACATACTGATCCAATTCACGTAGTGAATAATGTATAAATACTCCAATAGTATGTGATTTTTAAAAAGAACAGAAAAATATATTTTAAGATTTTTTTTCCCAGAAAGAAATGCGACTATTAGTTTAACACTTTATTCTTATTAGTCCTGATTTTTACTTTGAGAATTGAATCCTTATTATGTAGAAAAAATATCTATACAATATCATGTACATACCTGTTTTAAAATCAGATTTATTGGTCTTAGAAGCACTCAAAATTTCAATTTTCTTTACAGTATTTAACTTAATATTACTGTCTGAAGGTCCTGGAGGCTCTGAAAGATACTCTTCATTTAGCTCATAGCCGGAAGAATGTAATGTACATTTTTCCAAATGCTTTTCAGAGGTTTTGTAACATATTAAATGATTTTTTTATCTATAGGGCAGATCACCTTGGGATTTTCTCTCTGTAAAAAAATTCTTTACTCGTATGATACACAACTGTTATCTTCATTTTGACATTGATATTTGAAGCAACTACCTAGGAAATTCTTACTTTGAAGTTCATAAAGTCACAGACCCTTTGTAAAAACATGTTCTTATACTTCAACACAACATGTCTTCTTTATCGTAAATTATAAGTTATAGAGAAAAAGTGCAAAATCATTGATTAAAAAAAGAAGAATACTATGCTCTTTCCTACATTAATTAAAATTTTTGATTTTCAATCATTTCAATGTTAGTCATGTTCTGAATCAAAAACGTCATTTCTATGGGGGGCTGTGATGAAAGATAAATTAATAAATTTCTGTCAAAAATTAAGTTTTAAAAACTACCACTAGAAGGATATGTGTCTCAAGTGTTGATTTTAATACATGGTTTCTGATAAAAGTAATTACTGTTTTTGTACAAATTATTTTGTATATTGTTTTTAAACAAAGAAAGAACAATTTTTTGAAAAAACTGAAGATTCTTCTATACATATAAATTTAAATTTTAATTGAATATCACAATTGTAATAATGTTCAAGAAACAAAATACACTAATGTTACTAAATACATCCAAATAGGTTATCACAGGTTTTAAGAATTATTTTATTCACACTCGCCTTTTTCTGTAATTGAAAATCACCAAAATATTAAAAAAATTACTTCTAAAATCTCAAATATGTCAGATTTTTGTTTATTTTTAGAATATTTGTTGCGTAAATCATGAAATTGATAAAGCTTGTTTTAAAATGCTTTATTCAGTTTAAAATTAAAAGGATTACAGTGTCCAAATATAATATTACATGGTGGCCATATAAATCGTACATCTTGAGAACATTCTGTTAACTAGTCTGCAATATTACTCTTGCGTCTGGCAATATGGTCTTATGGTTGTGAGGCACCAGCCACAGATGACATTTTTAAAAGATGAATTAAATTCAAACATTTTATTTCTTTCAAAGTAAAAATAATTAAATACATCACAAAAAAGACAACTTTTAATAACTCACATTACCATTATTATGTTACAATGCTACTATATCTCTTGCAATAGAATGTGCTCGTGGTATAGGATTTATATGGCCATGACTGTACACTACACATGAAGTTACAGCATAAATTTAATGAAATTAACACTATCTTCTCTTTTTTTGGAGCAATTCTATTGCTTTAGCTTTTTAGTTTATGTTGTTTGTTAATAACAAAAGGGTAATATAAGCTAAGTAAATATGTATATAACCTCAATAGCATAATGTTGCTTATCCATTAATTATATTTTAAAAAATAAAAATTCTACCTACACAACCTGTGGAGAATTGTTTTGACATTTAATTTTCAACCTTCTCGCAATTATAATTGTAACCTATTCTATAATTTGCTTTTATATACTTTTCCAGTATTCAGTGTTATAGTAATAATGAAAAAACTTATTTTATTGGAAAAATAATCTCATTTTTCAGCATAAGGTGCAATTTTCGGTAACATTTAGAATTTTACAGTTGAGCAATGAGAAAACTGAGAAAGAAATTTAAATATGACTGTTATTGATAGATCTTTTGACATATTGCAATAACGGTGGCTTATGTAGATTTTATAAACATAAAAGCTTTTGAAAAAATATATTAAAAATATTAATGTTTTAACTGTGGTCTCAATAAAACTTGAAGTAGTTTCATTTACTTTATATATTTAAATGTACTTTGTTAATAGCCATAGGTTCATACAAAATTTCAAGATAATCTTTTAAAATTCAACAGACTTAGAGACCGACAAGATGATCCATGATTATCTGGGGTATGCACTAAGGGTTTTTGAATACAACTTTTTACATCTGTGTAAATGTAATACATTTCTGATTTCGTAAATATAACATTTAGTAAATATTCAGCTTAAATAGGGTTAATTTGACTAAATAAAAGCTTCTTTAACTGATTACCTCCAGTGTTTTCTTGGAGTTCCATCCCAAAGATTGTAGTACTGCTTGTACACTATCTTCTGATGATTTAATATATTGTTTTAAACTTTTTAATTGTTTTTTTCTGATTTCTATATTGAATTCCATCACTTTCAAATCATTTTCTACCACAGAAGAAAACAAGGTTTAGACATTTCTTTTTCAGGCTTACTTAGGTAGTGGCTCCTCGTCCGTTAAACAGACGACGTATTTATTCTTCGTTCCGGCAAATGAAAAGCCAACTTTTAAATAGAACAATGCAACCGTATATTTTTGTCACTCTCTAATTGCAAACAACAGAGTGAGATATGGATAAGTAAGGTTCCAGGTATCAATATTACACCTAAAGTTATTTGAAAAGTCAATTATCAGCTGCCAAAAATAAAAACAATAGCCAGTTACATTGACGTAGTAAGGGGAAAATTAGTAAAAAATTTTCGTTATTCAGTGCCTAAATGGATGAAAACAGCGACGAAATTCAAGAAAATGAAGATATTTACGAACTTGCCGAAAAAAAAATTCAATTTGGTGAAAACCTAAGACGCTACATCGATGAAAACAAGGATATTGATGGTCTTCAGAAGCTTAGTCGAAAAATAAATCAAGAACTTAAGTTCCTAAGAAAAGTTTGCAAAAATAAGACATTAAAAAAAGAACACTTGCAATGTTCTAATTTAACACATTTCTCAGCTTTAGTTAATACATTAAAAACAGTAGAGAGCTGTCAAAGTGTAAATAAAGTATTTATGTTAGACAACAGAAAAATTACTGTAGACATCATCTGTGATAATGGCCTAACTTGGATTAAAGTAGTAGCTAGAAATCCTAAATCATTAAGTCAAATTTATATGGGAAATGCTAGTTATGGAGTTCGCAGTATTGTGGATCAGGCTGTCGAATATATTGAGTGTGCTAAATTATACCCATGTCTTTTTCAAACACCTAAAGTAAGTCAATAGCAGACAGTATATTTTACGTAGTAAATTTTTAGTCTTCTGTTAAATTTTGTCCTAGTTGTTATTTAAAGACCAGACTTCAGATAAATATAATAATATATAGTTTGTATTGACAAAATTGTGTAATATTGTGTACCCCTTTCTGTACACATAGGTTAAGCCAATAGAAGTATTTTTAGATGAGAAGTTTGAAAATCTATATGTGGAGTTACTGACTTTCTGTTTCATCATAACTTGCTCATGAATATTCTGATTAATATTGTCTTTATTTGATGGTCCATGTTAAATAAAAACTTTTTTCATTATAAGTTGTCCTTTAGAGCCCTATATATAAATACAAGTTCCCTTTAGACTAAATGTCAAAGTGCTAGATTTTAGAAAGTTTTGGATGTAGGTTGTCTATTAATTCCCAATGAAATATATAAAAGTAATATAATAAAATAAACATTTTTAGATTATTTTTGTATTTACGAATGGTATAGGCAACATCTTGGCAACGAAATTAGAAAACTATGGCGTCACAGTACGAGGAAGTAGAATAGATACTCATGACATATTGGAAAGTGATTCAGATCTCAGTGATGATGAAAATAGCCTAACAGACACTGATAATAATCCTTCTTTAGATACACAAGATTTGTCTACTAAAAACACAGCAAACATCAAAAGAGTTAATTTGGATGTTTCTGCTATGTTAGCATATTGCTGCTCAGTTGCAAATGGGAGTGCTTATTTGTATGATTTTGATGTGCCTGTACTTAAACAGCAAGCCGAATGGGAGCGACAGCGTCCTGTAAAGCCAATTTTAGATGAATTCTTTACAGGTAATTTGTCATCACCTTATCTGATATTAAAGCTAATCTAACTTTTAGTAAGAGATTACAGAGTGGTCAACATTTACTTTTTATACTTTTATAATAATTCAATTATTACATCTTTTGTAATTCAATTACTGCTAGAGTATGTAAATGACATAGAGATCCAGTCAGAGCAATTTATACTATTGATAATACAATTACCAAAAAAAAAACTTAATTAAGGATGTTTTAGCAATTTTTCACACAGACCTAATTTTTTATTTGCATATTTATCGCATTGTTCTGATGGATTTCAGGGTTTCAGTTTTATTAAAAGGAATTCAAAGCATATTGGAGATACATACTTGCCACCATAGCCATTTAATTCATAGCATTTCAAAAGGGCTTAAAAAAGTCCACAAGTCTGTTCATTTTGTGGTACTGTCAGAGTTTTAATTTTTTAAATCTTTGGCAATAATTATTTACACAATGAATTATAATAAAGTTTATTTTTAGGTAAGACATTATATTGCTGTCAAACAGCAAAAGATAGTTTTGAGAATATTGTAAATACAGTAGGAGGTCCTACAGAAAAAATAAGAGCTCAGAAATTTATGAAAAATGTTATTGTTTTACCTGATCTTGCTACTTATAAGGATATAGAAGACAATGAAGGAAGTGACATTTTCGATCAAGTCCAGTTCACAGCAGATAAAAGTTTGTCAGTGGGTGGTAAAATAAGACAAAGATCTTTAATAATTTTTATGTTTGGAGATAGGATAAAAGCAGTAACTGTTACAAGTAATGATGGTTTTGTAAGGGCAGCACGCCAGCAGGTAAAGTCAAATCTGTAAATACTGTGATCCTAAGTGGGTGAATATTGATATTACTGGGTTAAGTTGAAAATACACTAAAATAAAGCTGAATAAACGTGTGTTAAATTTACTAGCGTATGATTATAATTTGTGGTTCCGTGATATAGTTTCGGTTTACCACGTGCGAAGCCCAGATTTGGTGAGATTCTGTTTGCTCTCAAGCGGGACTCGTATCTGAAGTCGGACTTGGACAGATCAACAACTGACCACAACAGAATCTGCCAGTGACACATCTTTTAAATTAGGTAGGAATAGTGATAAAGATAGTGCCCTTGTTATTCTCAAATGAGATGCATATCTGAAGACAGAATGGATTGGAGGCCATGACGAACAAAAAATACTTTGCCTTAATCAACAAAAACGCTTATAGGTAGTAAGATGAAATCTGTCCAGTTTTATATTAACCGAGATGTGTAGAACAAGACAAGACCAACAAACACGAGAGAACCATCTACCAATCATATAGTTCAGATTCCATGTTAAACTGTAGGTGCCGTTTGGTTGACAATTAAGACATTTAATACAGTTGACAAAAAGAAAGTCTGTGGATTATTGCCTATACCATAGTGATAGTTTGAAACAGATTTTAGCGCCACAGTGGAATATAAGTAATTTTTATTTGCAAAAAAAATTAGCAAATGATATATTATCTCTAATAATACACAAATTCATTTGTTAAACAATACTCTGGGTTAGCTAAAGTTATTACTTTCTGTATTTTTAATATTGTGACATTTATCCACATGAGTAATTATTTTTTGGGAATGAAAATACAACTGAAGTTTAACTAGCCACTAGTAAATCTATACACATACCAGGTGTACAAGTATGAAATGCGGATTTTTTTTCTAAAAAAACATGTTAAATTCAGAAGAATGATAAAAAGTGCTTTATTCAAAGTATGCTCCATCACTTGTTATACATTTTTCCCATCTTTCGGGCAATTTGTGAATAACACGCGAACTGGTTTTGCCGTATGTGATAGAGCATTGTCATGAAGAAAACTGACTTTGTGTTGCCTCTTTCGGTATTCTGGCCTTTTTTCAAGCAGCGATCGGTTCAAATCGGTCAATTGTTGTTGGTAACGTTTAGTATTAACCGTTTCCCCAGGTTTTAACAGTTCATAATAGACCACGCTCCTCCAGTCCCACCAAACACAGAGCATCATCTTTCTGCCAAAGCGATTCGGTCTTGCGGACGATGTGGATGGTGCGCCTGGGTCAACCCATGATTTTTTTGCGCTTGGGATTCTCAAAATAAATCCACTTTTCATCCCCTGTAACTATACGATGCAAAAACGACTTCCTTTTGTACTGAGCGAGCAAAATGTCACACGTGTTTTTGCGCTTTTCCATTTGCCAGTCGTTCAACTCATGTGGTACCCATCTACCGGTCTTCTGAATCTTTCCCATCTCTCGTAGCCAATTGGAAACAGTTTGTTGACTAACGCCCAATTGCTCGGCGAGTTGTTTTTTTGTTTGCGAATCATCTTCGTCCAACAATACTTGCAATTCCACATCTCCGTATTTTTTTGGCGGTTTTCCACGTTCCTTGTCTGCAACATCTAAGTCACCATTTTTGAAACGCCGAAACCATCGTTCACACGTATCTTGCGATGAAGAATGTTCATCATAAGCTTCTCGAAGTAATCGGTACGATTCAACAGCAGTTTTCTTCAAATGAAAACAAAAAATTAATGCTGTCTGCGAATGCTCTTTGTTCGGTATATATTTCGACATATTGAACACAACACTATGCACACACTTTTCCAATTTATCACTCGTGCGCGTCTGACACTTGTTAATGACAAAACAAAATGTCACAGTGTCAAATCTTTATAACACAAACTGCATTGGTGCACAATCTGTTGTCTGAAATCCACATTTCATACTTGTACACCTGGTATAAATCCAACTTTACTAAAATTTTTGTTTTTCTTTTTCAGAACATAAATTTTGTGGTTTTTGTCCATGAATCTAGAGCTTTGACAGAGCAGAAAGAAATGACAAAGGCTAAGCCTCTGGACACTAGTTAGAAAAATAAAATAAATTTCTATTATATTTTTACAAGTCTGTTTGTAATACATAAATTTTGAAAAACAAGTTTTTCTCTTTCCAAACTAATTATTCATATATGCTGCGGGTTATAAATATATATAAAATGTTTTTTATGAAGATAAATAACACGTGGGCTGAAAAGTCCCGGGCCTAACACATAGATGGCGCTAGTTTTATTGCAGTCACCTTTTTTTCAGTTAATACTAACCTTCAAAAGACAGCTGTTAAAATTTCATGATATTCTATTCATTAGTTTGTGAGTTATTGTGCTAAGAGTGGCGCTACTTTTGTTATTTTCAAAACAATGGATCAAAAACAATTTCGTGTTTTAATTTTACACTGCTTCTTGATGGGAAAAAATACCGTTCAAGCGAAGCAATGGCTTGAAAAGTGTTATGGGGACTCTCCGCTCCATCAGAAACAACAATAAAACGTTGGTTTGCTGACTTCAAACGTGGTCGTAGAGACACCGATGATGCAGAACGCAGTGGACGTCCAAATGAGGCGGTAACACCAGAAAACATCAAAAAAATCCATAAAATCGTTTTGAATGATCGAAAAGTGAAGTTGCGTGAGTTAGCTGACATCGTAAAGATATCAAAAGAACGTGTTGGCTTTATATTGCATGAGCATTTGACTATGAGAAAGCTCTGTTCAAAGTGGGTGCCGTGTTTGCTCACTGTTGATCAAAAACAAGAACGTGTTGATGATTCTGAGCAGTGTTTGGCCATGTTTAAACGTAACAAACCGGAATTTTTGCGTCGATATGTGACAATGGATGAAACATGGATCCATCACTTCACTCCGGAATCAAAACGATCGTCATCTGAGTGGACAGCAACTGGTGAACCTCGTCCAAAGCGCCCGAAAGCACAACAATCGGCTGGAAAGGTTATGGCCTCGGTATTTTGGGATGTGCGTGGTGTAATATTCATCGACTATCTTGAGAAAGGAAATACCATCAACAGTGAATATTATATAGCGTTATTGGAGCGTTTGAAGGCCGAAATTGCAAAGAAACGACCGCATATGGCAAAGAAAAAAATTTTGTTTCATCAAGACAACGCACCGTGTCACAAGTCAATCAAAACAATGGCAAAACTACATGAATTGAACTTCGAATTGCTCCCACATCCACCGTATTCGCCAGATTTGGCTCCCAGCGACTACTGGCTGTTCGCAGACCTGAAAAAAATGCTCGCCGGTAAGAAATTTCGCACGAATGAAGAGGTTATCGCTGAAACTGAGGCCTATTTTGAGGCAAAAGATAAATCGTTCTACAAAAGTGGTATTGAAATGTTAGAGCGGCGCTGGAATGATTGCGTTGCTCTTGATGGAGATTACGTTGATGAATAAAGCTAATTTTGAACCAAAAAAACCGTGTTTTCTTTGTTAGGCCCGGGACTTTTCAGCCCATGTGTTAGTATAAAAAAATTACGAAAAGAGGATTGTTTAAGTATACCGAAATTTTAAAAATTTTATATTCAAAACCAAAGAGCGCCAACTTTAGATTTTCTATAAATATTTAGTTACAATCTCACAAAACTTTACATCCCTGCTGACACAAGAAGCATGTGCGAGGAACTAACACCAGTTTTCCGTAGACTTTTCAACCTATCCTACAGAAAGGGAATATTTCCTTCCTGCTGGAAATGTGCCATAGTTGAGCCGATAGGCCGATACCTAAAAAAGGCAAGAAGACCTTGCCAAACAACTACCGACCAGTTGCACCGCTTTCAATAATATCGAAAGTCATGGAAAAGGCTATCAATCAGCATCTTCTAAAATATCTTGAAGGATTCAATATTATTAGCGATCACCAATATGGCTTTCGTAAACATAGATCAACAAGAGATCTTCTGACGTATGTAACATGTTTGGAAAAACGCAATTGAACACTTTGGAGAATCTCAAGCGGTTGCTCTTGACATATCCAAGGCATTCGACCGTGCCCGGCACGATGGACTGTTGGCTAAGTTACGCTCTTATGGTATGTCTGAAAAGTTCTGTTTGTGGCTCTCATGTTTCCTCAGAGAACGTTCTTTACGAGTGGCAGTCGACGGATTTCTTTCTAACACCTTCACTATCAACGTCGGTGTGCCCCAAGGCTCCATACTATCTCCTACTATCTTTCTCATTTACATTAACGATCTGCTAGAAAAGACCGGAAATCCAATCTACAGCTTTGCAGATGACAGTACGCTTATCTCCTCGTTCACTTTGAACGCTCGGACATCGGCTACTCGGACGAATATCTGCAGACGGCAGGAAGTCGTTCAACTTGACAAACACCTGGAAGAAATTCTATCTTGGGGTGACAGTAACCAAGTGGAATTTAACGCTACAAAAACCCAGGTGGCAGTTTTTTCTAAAAAAGTTAACGTTGCTGAACCAGACAAAGTTATGGCGGAACACTATTCCTCTAACATCGTCCCTCAATTTGTTGGACGTTAGTTTGGGAGCAAATATGTCCTGGCATGAACATGTCACAAGGACAGCAAGGAGAGCTTCTCGAAAATTGGGAATATTATTTCGAACATCGAAGAACGGTTGGCTACTTGAGCCTATTCTACAAGTATTTTCATTCGCTTAATTCATCCCAGAGCGGTGCATGTTAGAAATACACGTCGCGCTAAAACTTCACATCCGTATGAGGTTCAGCTTGTTACTCCTCGTACAACGCTTTTCAAGCAGTCTTTTATATAGAGAACATCATCCCTTTGGAATAATTTACCCAGGACTGATCGAGTACAATTTACAGCGATTCAAGAACCACGTGAATCGCTTTTTCTCCGCATACGTGTCGCTCCTGTAGCGCTTTAGGGACTTCCCTGCAGCACGTGTGCTAGACCCATAAAAAAAAATCTACTTTTACAATAACTCCATATAATGCTATTCAGATGTTTTCAAACTTCCCAAGAGTTAAATACTTCTAGAAACACAATATTACAATTTATAAGTGCACAAGTAATTCCGTTTTGAGTTACAAATAACGGGATAGAGGACCAACTTTTTAATGTAATATATATATATATATATATATATATATATATATATATATATATATATATATAATATATAATATATAATATATTGTATATATATATATATATATATATATATATATATATATATATATATATATATATATATATATATATATAAATATATATATAAATATATATATATATATATATATATATATATATATATAT